>CM077211.1:21635862-22835862 GCA_039654625.1 Rhinogobio ventralis
ACTTTAAGCTCATAAAACAGAATGGATTCTGAAACATTCTGAAAGTGATTCCAACAATATTGTTTCTCTGTGCCATTATTGTTATAGTTGTGGTGTGGACTATTCTTTTATTTTTAGAACTATATCTTTATTACTATAGTTATAGTTAGTGTGGTGTGAACGGGCCAAATCTACCAAAAATATTGATGACCATATGCCGTGCAGTAAATTGTTTGTCCAATTCACAAGTTTGTTTGCCCATATAATCTTTAAAGGGTTAGTTCACCCAAAAATTCTGTCATTAATTACTCACCCTCATGTCGTTCCAAACCCGTAAGACTACGGAACACAAGTGAAGATATTTGTGATAAAATCCGAGAGCTTTCTGACCCCTCCATAGAAAGCAAAGCAATGACCACTTTCAAGGCCCAGAAAGGTAGTAAAGACATCGTTAAAATAGTCCATGTGAGTCCAGTGGTTCAACCTTAATGTTATGAAGCGACGCAAATACTTTTTGTGCGCAAAAAACAATCAAAAATAATGACTTTATTGCGTAAGAACGCTGACGCCAATTGGCCGACGCTGTTGCTGACGCAGGAGCTGACCAATACAAAGCCGGCATTCTGACGTAGAACCTGGAAGCGCTGCAGTGTATTTACTACGTCAACAGCGTAGGAGACTGACACAGAAGAAAAGAAAGTCTTCAATAAAGTAGTTTTGTTTTTTTGCGCACCAAAAATATACCCCAGAGTGGGAATACTAATGCTTGGAAGAGGAGTATGGGGGTGGAGGTATGCCAAACCGGCTGATGTCGGAGACAGGTGAGCAGCTGCTTATATTCCCCGGCAGTTAAAAAAAATAGGGGCCAGAATTACTGAACGGGGCAAATTAGCGTGAGAGCGCAATTCCATAAATGCGCGACGGGAGTCGACAGGTCTGCGCGTGATCTACTGACGACACACAAATTAATGAACACAGACGCAGCCGGATCATTTCCATAATGACCAGCGCAATCTACCCATTAGCGTCTGGTTTAAGCGTCTGTTTTTTTGGACGGTAAATAATGGCGCAAAGCACCAGTAAATTGACCAGCGCAAACCTTTGTAAATTACCTCGCGTGATTCATTTAAATACTCTCCTCCCATAAATTTTGCTCCTAAAAGGGAAACTCCTAAAAATACATATGCAATAAGGTCAGCCGCAAGAATAACCCTGTTCACGCCTTTTCAGCGCTAATTAATCACTGCATGTCTTTAGTAAATCCTGACAGTAGTTTTTTACTGCCAAAAGAGGGCTTGCGCTGGCGCAAGCTGTTAGTAAATCTGGCCCTATATTGGTTCACTTCTCCCGAAATTACATTTAGGAACTTTATTCTCTTCCAGCACTATCAGTACGATTTCAGGTGCTATTCTTAAAAGTTTTGAGCCTCAATCAACAGCATTGAGAATTAATAATTCTGAGCCCTATTAGCTATGCTAATATCATGTATCAATGCAATTCACCTCACTCCACCAACCCACCCACACAGACAGACAGACAGACAGACAGACAGTCAAACATACATCCAAAAAGAGCTATGTCTTATGTAATGTAATCTAGAATAAAAAACCAATCATGCCAGTACACATATGTACTAAACACACACATGCACACAGCACTCTCATTTACACTGGTGAATCCATCATGCAGTGATATTCTCCGTGGTGTGCAGAGTTATGCTGAGATATGTGGGTTGGCTGCTTTAAGCCTGTTTTTAATGGTCGATAGATCACAGTGTTGTAAACATTTTTTTCTGCTCTGGATCCCACTGCTCTGTTCACACAGACGTTTACCATCTTTTAGAGCAGAAAATAGACAAGAGAGAGTTACATAGAAGAGGGATCATTCACTGTCACAGAGAGAGTCTAAACTATGCAGGAGAAGGATCACTGTCACAGAGAGAGGGATTAGCTAAATTACTGTCATAAAGAGAAATCAACTCAAATCACTGTCACTGACTTAAAAATTTGGTCAAGGAGAGGGATCAGCTTAAAATAACCATGAATATCAAAATTGGAAATATTGCAGTATTTATTATAAATTATTTATCTGCACACCTCATTATTATTTGTAATCTTCATAGACTGTGACAAAAAAATGGACTGTGCATCTCCACTTCCTTTCACTGTAGAAAAACAAAGCCAAAATATCCCAATAACGGTCATTGCCGATTGCGTCATTCGGAGCCTGAGTCTACGCAGTAGTGGAGCCACGGTGTCAAAGAGGTCCGTTTAGACTTGATCGCAAGCACAGCTGTCAATGTTGTCATGATGTTACACCCCATTTTTATAGCATCAAATAACTAACTAAAACCAAACTTACTGGAAAAACGAACACTTGAACATAAGTCTGAGTGATAAGAACTACCTAAATTGTCCAAACCATCATTAGAAAAAAAAATATTTTAAGTGTAATTAGATTTTTTTGTTTGGCTTGCATCCCATTCAATTACATAGAGAGGGCGGGGTTTATGACCTATACTGCAGCCAACCACCAGGGGGCGATTGAACTTTTCAGGACTTGTGCGGCACACTTGGTAATCTTTAATCAAAATAACTTCCCCTTCCTCATGCAACAACATCTCTTCTTCTCTAATGAGGTGTTTACTGGTGTGAGGTCAGGACAACCGGTCTCTCACATGAGATCACAGCAATAACAAACCACAATGATCCAACAATCCAATTCCTCATGAACAAAATTAATTCCCTCCCTTAATTTTTCTTGTTCGAGAAGCTATTTCCCCCGGATATCGGTCACAATAGGGAAAAGAAAAGACTATTGCAACTTCCGGTTCATGCAGACTTTAAATCACTAGCCGTGTTTCCATTACAGATTTGTGCAAAACTTTTGCAATATTTTCTAAATGTTGATAAAAAACTATTGCGGTGTTTCCATTAACCTATGTTATGCGACTAAAATGTAATTTGTAAACTCGTAATAAGTCATTCCAAAAATCATGGCAACAGATGTTTGTAGGTTTACGTATATTGCAGCCACCGCACTAGCCATTATGTTTAATCGAAGGAGACGTAGGCGTGTTATCCAAGCATTAATGGCAAGGAAATTTATACTTGTGAGCAGCCATGTATGAGGTGTTTCTGGTTGTTTCTCCCTCCCATCTGCTTCAAGGTCTTGATCAATTGTGGCATTTCTTTGTTTAGAATCCAGTATTCCTGTAAATTCTTTTATGAGTTTAATAAAGAAATCTTTCTCGTCTTCTGTCCAAATATACCGTGCCATCTTTAAAGAATGATCGACTTTTACATATGCTAGACTTATAAATACGAAAAAACTGTTTCCATTGCAGTTTTGCGAAATATTCCTTTTCTGAATTGCCTGAAAAACCACCTCATGCGAGCGTAAAAACTTTTTTGCGATCTATGGGAGTTTTTGCTAAATTGACGTTTCCATTGGGAGTATTTTCAATTCATAATTTCAATTTGCGCAATTTGAAGGGTAATGGAAACACAGCTACTGTCATAAAGAGAGAGATTAGTTCAAATCACTGTCACTGAATGAAGAATTCGCTAAAGGTAAGGATCAGCTTAAGTCACTGTCATAAAGAGAGATTAGTTCAAATAGAGAGATCAGCTCAAATCACTGTCATATAGAAAAGGATTCGTTCAGATAGAAGGATCAGCTCAAATCAAATTCCTATATTATAAAGGGGAGATATCAGCTCAAATCACTGCCACAAAAATAAAGATCCACTTAAATCATTGTCACACAAAAAGGGATCAGCTCAAATCACTGTCACTGATAGAGATCAGAATGATGTTTTATTAACAACGTTCTGGAGGAGCATGTTCAGATAATCTAACCAATCACCACGAGAGGAGGCCTATAGCCGACTCACCAGCCGACTCACCTCTGTCCCATGACAGTTTTCCAGCATCCCTTTACCACCCAACCTCCTCACTCTCAACTGTTCCTATCCCTGCCATGGATGGATATGGGGGAGTACTCTGGGCTCAGACCAAATTCCGATCTAGGAGCCCTCCCCTCGGACAGCATGCCAATATGCATACTCTATCTGATTATATGTACGTGTGAACTCGTAAATCACTGTATTGAAAGGGGGATCACCTCAAGGAGAGAGATCCGCTAAAATTATTCATAGGGAGAGATTAGTTCAAATCACTCCAGTGAAAGGGGATCATCTCAAGGAGAGGGAACAGCTCAAATCACTGTCACTGAATGAGGAATTAGCGCAAGGACAGAGATCAGCTAAAGTCACTGGCACAGAGAGAGAGAGAGAGACATTAGATCAAATAGAGAGATCAGCTCAAATTACTGTCAAGCTGTGTTCACACTGCCAGTGACACGCAACAATAAAGCTGAATGATCCCATTCATTTCAATTGAGAGCTGGCGATTTCCGGTAACACAAGCAAAAGTGACCATTTGCGACGGGATGTATGCGTGTCAAGTGATGCGACAAAGTTGAGATATGTTTAACTTTATGCAAATGAAGAGTGACTTTCGGGAGGACAACCAATAGGAGTGAAGTCAGTTGAGTGTACGTGATCCGTCACTACATCCTATAGTGAAAAGATTGAGGAGAAGTTATATTAGTGGTCATCAAATTTCCAATCATTTTATGATATGTCACTGTGTATATACGGTGGTACTCCCCATGCTGACTCTGCTGCAGATAAATAGCTGCGATGGCAAAGAGCAAGCACTCACTGTTTCTCCTTCTTCTTTAATATCTTTAATATTAAAAGGTAAACCACACGTTTTTGCCCTCTAGCAGCAAAAAAAAAACTGCATGCATTTTGCGGAAGAACATTGTTTTGGTTGTGCTTCGACTCTGAGTGACTGTGCGGATTAATATGGTTATCCTACTGCTCATAAAACATTCACTACTAGGCTTTATATATATATATATATATATATATATATATATATATATATATATATATATATATATATATATATTACAAGTTTAGATGGAAAGGATCTCAAGCTGACCAGCTGAAGACGTAACTGCAGCTCTACCCTTTAATAGACACGGTACTTCCTTGACAATAAATTCCAGCATAGCGCTACAACAACCTATAATGAAATGGCCATTCACAATAGATCATGCTTTACAATGTTAGACAGCATATGGCAATTTATCTGTTCAATAAAATACCTTACTCACCTGTCTCAATCCCTCAGTTCTCCAAAAAGCGAAGCCAATGTTGATTCTTGTTTTATTACGAGCTCAGTCGCGCTCTTTTTTTTGCTAGCAAACTCTGTTCTGCATTTTTTTTAAACGGGTGATTCCCCGGAGGCTGGAGATCCCACACGATACATACATAAAAGTAGCCGGAACAACTTTTCTCTATTTACGGATACGAAAAAACGTGTGGGCAAGTGACGAATATACACAATTTCCAGCGAAAACCATCCCGTCGGGTCTAAAATATAAACACTTATTATAATAGGCTTACTAAAGTGAATCAGGGTAAGACAAAAACACATTTTAGAAAAAGGATTCATGATGTATTGACTCATGATTTAAATTTTATTCATTTTGAACAAAAAAAGTAGGCCTATGTACTGATTCCATTTATTTTTAGTCTTTTCCCTTGTATTTAGCGGCAAGAAAACGGATTCGGCCTCTACAACTTGGAATAACATCCGTGAATTTCATTTGTAACGTTTTTAAAGAAAACAGTATTGTGAACACCCACTAGCGACCTCACCACCAGCCACTCAAATCATTGTCAGAAGAGGGCACTGTCATATCCATCTTATTTTTTACAGTAAGAGCAGGTGCAGCCATTTGTAACTTGAAAGTGCAAGGCTTCCGGTGTCATTCACTTAAAGTACCTATACAAAAACACAGTTAGGCTACTTGATACTGCAAACTGATATGTTATCATATAAGGTGGACAGATTCAGACAGAGATCAAGTCACTGACACAGAGAACTTGAATCACTCTGAAATGGGGATCAGCTCAAGTCGCTGTCATAGAGAAGTTCAGGTAGGAGAGATCAGCTCAAAAACACTGTCACTGATAGAAAGATCAGATCAAATCACTGTACTAAAAACGGTGATCAGCTCAAGGATCGGGATCAGATCAAGGAGAGATATCAGCTCAAATCACTGTCACTGAAAGGGAGATGAACTCTTTCCCATGATAGGAATCAGCTCACAACACTGCCACAAAAAATTTAACTTAAATCTTGATTTAGCTTAAATCATTGTCACTCAAAAAGGGATCAGCTCAAATCAATGTCACTGATAGAGATGAGCTCTAATCACTGTATTGAAATTGGGATCAGCTCAAGGAGAGATATACGTACATAAGCTCAAATATACGTATGGATATGCTCAATGAAAGAGATCAGCTCAGGAGTTGGGTCACTGTCACAGAGAAAGGGATCAGCTCATGTCATTAGTTACACAAGATACAATTACACAGTTACACAGAAGAGGGACCAGACAGACCCCCCTTTGATCTATCATGAGTTTTTTAGGGAAGTACAACATGGCTCTTAACCTTCTTATGACTCTCCTAGTTTTACAATCTACAATACACACTCACTCAAACACACATAGACACCATAACCTGCCCGTCACCACTTTGCATTCCTCAACAAACACTCTTTCCTTTCCTCTCATCTCCCACACTCTCCCTCCTCCTTCCTGCTCTCTTTCCCAACATTAAGAGGAAGAATAGCTCGTAAACAGTGCTGTAAATAAAGGTAAAGCTTGTAAACAGAGATTATCAGTCCAAACAGTCTATAAAAATGGAGTCTTAAAGCATCAAAGCCAGAAAGAGATGAGAAGTTTTACCATCTTTTCAGAGGAAGAGACCCAAAACAGACATGCACCCTTCATTCAAACTACTTACATATACAACCACAAATTTAGACTTCTTTATACCTACACGCACACACACTCAGATGTTGGCTACAGCACACTTGGCCTCGTCTGTCGTGCACACAGTAGTAGGAGAACGGCATATATGGCTGGAGAATTCTTTCACAGGTGGAGATAAGGGTGTAATGATGGAGCGTTGGCCCGGCAGGGTGCACTCATCCTGGGGAGGGCAGGCAGCTGAAGAGGGGCTCTCCAGTCTGTCTGGGTCATAAGAGGCAAAAGCAGGAACTGATAAGAACCTCAAGCATCCTCTTTACCACAGACAGACATACTCTTAACATCTATCCACCCATATCACCCTTTATCACAGTGAGAGGCAGAGAGAGCATGTATGGGGGTAGAGAATAAAAAACACTACAGCAGATAGGCCCCTACTGATACTCACTCATTTTAACTGGTCAGATTTTTAACATTCATATTAGACCTGGTAAATGAAGAATTGACTATATAGTATAAATGTTAAAATGTTCAATCAAGTGCATTTAATGGTAAAAAAATTATGATTTACAAGACTTTGGGCCATATATTAAAAAAGGGTTAAGACTGACATCTAGTGTTTGATATGAGCAACACATCCCTACATACATGTTCAAGGACAAATAAAAATTAATTTTGCAGTTAAAGGTGCGCTTATTTTTCCTTAAACCACTTTTTGCATAAATTAATATTAAGTGTAAAAAATGTTAATGTACACAGTAGGAAGAATCCATATAAGTAGCCTATTTTTATTTTTTTTTTAATTTACATTTTCATGGGGGCTGACATATTAATGACCAGACGAATACTACTGACTTCACAGCCATTTGTGCTAAAGATTGGTAAAACTTTACAATAAGGTCTCATTTGTTAACATTAGTTAATGTATTACATGAACTAACCATGAGAAATACATTTGTTACTGTATTTGTTAATCTTTGTTACTGTTAGTTAAAAAAATACAGCTGTTCATTGTTTGTTCATGTTAGTTCACATTGCATTAACTAATGTTAACAAATACAACTTTTGATTTTAATAATGTATTAGTAAATGTTGACATTAACAAAGAATAATAAATGCTGTAGAAGTGCAGTTCATTATTAGTTCATGTTAACTAATGTAGTTAACTAATGAAACCTTAATGTTACTAAAAGATTATTATTAGTAGTAGTTAGTATTAGTATTATCAGTATGCAACTAGCGTAAGCCCTATATATATAGTCACCATAGGGGGAAGATGCAGATCATTGTCAACAAATAGGGTTTTTCTAATGGCTACTATTGCCCTCTCTCTCTCTCTCTCTCTCTCTGAGTCTTGGTGCATACCGCCACCTGCCGGGGTGTGCAACATCAGGGCTTTATGTACATCAGTTCATTGGGAGAGAAAAAAAAACTAAATTATACTATTTATATTTTGCACTCTAATCCTGTGTCTATAAGAAAAGTAAAGAGAGCCTTACTGCATTCCCTCATTTTCTCTCCTGTCTCTAAAATTCCTGGCAAATTCCACTCTCTCTCCAGCTCATACATTTTATCTAGCAATATATTCCTCTCAGAATTATATTTTTTACACCTCATTATAACATGTTTTTTCAGTGACATTACGGACATACTATTACCCTCCATCCAAAATATGTGGTTTTAGGTAAATAAATAAATACTAATAGTTTTAATATTTTTTCTACTGACCATAAGTCTAACCGTTACACGATACACTGAAAGTCAACATGGAATTCATACACTTAAAATAATTAAAAACATGCCACATTTCTCCATGTCACCCGAAGTAAGACAAATGGATATGATAGGCCAGGGTATACATTTTGATTTTCCTATTATTGCCATAACATTTCAGTAGGTTCCCAATATTAGTGTTACCTGCAACGCTTTTTAAAATATATATATATATATTTTTTTAATTATAGAATGTTTAGATTAGATTAGAAAACTTAACTAATTCCTGTAAGGGGAAACTCATTTGTCACCATTGCACATTACAAACAACACAACTAGACAATTAAACATTAAAAACATCACAATCAATCCATGCAAATTACACAACTTAATTTAAAAACCTAACTGCAGGAATAAAATTCTTTCTAAATCGATCTGTAAAAACACTGAGGCATCACTTATCTTCCAATAAATGGACTTTCAAGTCCGCTAAAAAATACAGTGTAGTGGATGACCTAGGCCAATAACCGAACCAGCCTTTCTAATCAATTTATTAATCCAGCAAAGCACTACATAAAATAAAACACTGACCAAGATTCCCGGATAGAAGACATAAAGAAGCTTCTTACTAATGCCAATGGAACTCAACTTCCTCAAAAAGAATAATCTTGACAGTCTCACTGTTCTTATTCCAGTTTAATTTACTGTCCAAATGGGACGGCAAGATATTTATATGGACAATCTCTAGACTGGACAATCTCTATTTTCTGACCTTTAATTGTCACAGGTAGTATCACTTCTTTATTTCTTCTAAAAGCAATGATCAAATCATTGGTCTTCTCCACATTTAATTTTAGGACATTTTCATCAGAAAGTAATAACTCAACCTCTCTTATATAGTCCACATCCTTACTTTAATTAATTAAACCCAAAAGGGCAGTAACATCTTAAAACCTTTGTAACAACAAGATGTCTGAGTGTGCCTATAGTCAGAGGTATACAATGCAAATAGAAAAGGTAATAAAACTATGCCTTGTGGGGCTCCTGTTTTGGTCAAAATAATATCAGACATTTTATCACCCCGCCTAACAAACTGGGGTCGACATAATAGATAATCCAATACCCACATAATAGTTTTACTATATGTAGGTTAAAACATAAGAATTTATCAGCCAAAACATGTGGTTGTATTCTATTAAAAGCAATAGAAAAGGAAAAAAAAAAAACATAGAACTGGCAGTTGTTTCCTAATGACTATAAATATTGTGCTACATAAGTATGGCATCACTCCCAAACCTTTTCTGCAAATTTTAAAGGATCTTGAAAAACTGACACCTGTCTACTCAAATGACCAAGGGTAATCCTTTCAACACATTTAATTATATGTGATGTCAAACAAGGTTATTTTCGTAAACGAAAATTGAAACTAGGCCTATTGGTCAAAAAACATTTTCGTAAACTGAAATAAAATAAAAAAATTATAATAAATGAAAAACTAAAACTAAACGAAACTAACGTCTCGGTTACATATGTAACCCTCGTTCCCTGAAGGAGGGAACGGAGACGTACGTCGGAACTGACCGACGAATTGGGATCTATTTTCAGAGACCAATCTACTTCGAGTGTTTAAAAACGAGCCAATGAGGATTGGCATGCGGTAGACGCGTCCCATGCTCCGCGGGTATAAATACGGAAGTGGAAGTACCGCATATCGCTTTACAACTGAGGAGCCGGCTAAGTGGCTCGGCCTACAGCTGAAGCACAGCACCTGGCGACGGGACATACGTCTCCGTTCCCTCCTTCAGGGAACGAGGGTTACATACGTAACGTACGTCGGAACTGACCGACGAATTGGGATCCCTACTAACACGCCAGAGATGCTGGCCCTTCCAGCGCCCTGACCGAGCTCGCTGGACCACACCTAGGTTGGTGCGGAAGTCAGGGCTCCGGGCAGGGAGGCCAGTCACTGCTGTTCCTGCAAGACCCACTCAGCGTGACTATTGGATAACGCTGGGAAAGCGTGCCCGTCTGGGGAAGATGGTACGCTGCGGAGCCACGTCCTTCAGTGGAAGGAGAGGTGGAAATACTCATAAGGACTAACCTAACAGGGTAGTGCTACCTATGGCAGTCTCTGGGGTGGATCCAACCTGGTCCCAGGGGGGAAAGAACACCACCAGAGACGACAGGGGAAAGACACGGGGCTAGCCGAGTAGGGTAGCTGGTACCGTGGAAATACACTTATGGGGTTGCCGTTAGGGAACCGCTACATATGGAACCCAGCCTAACACACACGTTCCACAAGCATACGGGTGTAGGCCTGGTGTCAACGGCCGCAACGTCTGACACCGAAGGGGTGACGGAGGAGCTCGACAGGGTTAGCCGTTTCCGGGGAACACAACTGGAGACAATAGACGCACATATCCAGCCCGGAGGCGGGAGTGGCGTATGCAAGCCGACACTAGAACGGGTACTTAGCGCTACTGGCCACTGGGGCCGAGGATGCGGGAAGATACCGGCTCTACACGGAGGCTATAAAATCTAGCGAACGTGTTAGGTGTCGCCCAGCCCGCAGCTCTACATATATATGTCAGCGAGGCGCCTTGAGCCAGCGCCCAGGAGGAGGCTACACTCCTAGTGGAGTGAGCTCGCACCCCGAGCGGGCAAGGCACGTCTTGGGACTGGTAAGCCAAGACGATAGCATCCACTATCCAGTGGGCTAACCTCTGCTTGGAGACAGCCTTTCCCTTCTGCTGGCCTCCGTAACAGACGAAGAGCTGTTCTGAGGTTCTAAAGCTTTGAGTTCGGTCCACGTAGGCGCGAAGAGCGCGGACGGGACAGAGAAAAGCTAGGGCTGGGTCTGCCTCCTCCGAAGGCAGCGCTTGCAGTTTCACCACCTGGTCCCGGAAGGGAGTGGTGGGAACCTTGGGCACGTATCCAGGCCGGGGTCTCAGGACAACGTAACAGTTGGCCGGCCCGAATTCTAGGCATAATTTGTTGATCGAAAGTGCATGCAGGTCCCCTACCCTCTTGATTGAGGCTAATGCAGTCAGGAGCACTGTCTTCATGGACAGGATGTTTAGCTCTGCTGACTGCAAAGGCTCGAAGGGAGGGCCCTGGAGCGCTCTGAGCACCAGGGCTAGGTCCCAAGAGGGTACCGAGGTTGGCCGAGGAGGATTTAGTCTCCTCGCACCTCTGAGGAACCTGACGATTAAGTCGTGCTTACCTAAGGACTTACCTTCAACTACATCGTGATACGCCGCTATTGCGGCGACGTACACTTTGAGGGTGGAGGGAGACAGCCTTCTCTCCAACCCATCTTGTAGGAAAGAAAGCACAACATTAATCGAACACCTTCGGGGGTCTTCCCGGCGGGAAGAACACCATTCAACGAACAGGTTCCACTTCAGCGCATAGAGGCGCCTCGTAGAGGGGACGCGGGTGCCATAGAGTGCCCCGCCCCTGAGAAAGCAGGTCCTTCCTCAGGGGGTTCGGCCAGGGAGGGGCTGTCGCGAGGAGTGAGAGTTCGGAGAACCAGGTCCGGTTGGGCCAGTAGGGCGCAACTAGCAAGACCTGCTCCTCGTCCTCCCTGACCTTGCACAGTGTCTGTGCGAGAAGGCTCACTGGGGGAAACGCATACTTGCGTAGGTCCCGGGGCCAGCTGTGCGCCAGTGCATCTGTACCGAGGGTGCCCCCGGACAGGGAGTAATACAACTGGCAATGGCTCGAGTCCGGAGAGGTGAACAGGTCTACCTGCGCGGCTCCGAAGAGGTCCCATATCAGCTGGACGCTCCGGGGGTGGAGTCGCCACTCTCCCGGAGGTGTCGGCTGACGAGAGAGCTCGTCGGCTGTCTGGTTCAGCGCACCTGGGATGTGAATGGCCTGAAGCGACCTCAGACGCTTCTGACTCCACAGGAGAAGATGGCGGGCGAGCCGGAGCATGCAACGGGAGCGTAGACCACCCTGACGGTTGATGTATGCAACGGCCGCAGTGCTGTCCGTACGGACCAGAACGTGTTTTCCCTGTAGCGGCTTTTTGAAGCGGCCCAGGGCGAGACGTACTGCCAGAAGCTCTAGGCAATTGATATGCCAACGCAGTTGGGGCCCCGTCCACAGACCCGCAACTGAGTGCCCGTTGTACGTGGCCCCCCAACCCGTGGAAGAGGCATCCGTGAAGACCACAGCATGCCTGGACACCTGTTCTAGGGACACTCCGGCCCGTAGAAAGGCAGGGTCCGCCCACGGATTGAAGGTTTGGCGACAGTAAGGAGTAACTGAGACCCGGTACTGGCCGCGCTGCCACGCCCATCTCGGGACTCGGTCGTGAAGCCAGCGTTGAAGCGGTCTCATATGAAGCAATCCGAGCGGCGTTACAGCGGCTGCAGATGCCATATGCCCCAGGAGCCTCTGAAAGAATTTCAGTGGAACCGCTGTCCTGCCTTTGAACGTATTCAAGCAGTTCAACACTGACCGGACTCGCTCCTCTGTGAGGCGCGCAGTCCGGTTGACCGAGTCCAGCTCCATACCGAGATAAGAGATCCTCTGTGTGGGACAGAGTTTGCTCTTCTCTCGGTTGACCCGAAGGCCCAACAGGCTGAGGTGATGTAGCACCAGGTCCCTGTGTTCGCACAACTGCTCCCGGGACTGGGCCAGTATGAGCCAGTCGTCGAGATAGTTGAGAATACGAATGCCGCGTTCTCTGAGCGGAACAATGGCTGCCTCTGCGACTTTCGTGAAGACGCGAGGCGACAGGGACAGCCCGAAGGGCAGGACTTTGTACTGAAATGCCCTCCCCTCGAACGCAAAGCGAAGGAACGGTCTGTGTCGAGGGAGAATGGAGACATGAAAGTACGCGTCCTTCAGGTCGATCGCTGCGAACCAATCCTGGGGACGGATGCATGCGAAAATGCGTTTCTGCGTTAGCATTCTGAACGGGAGCTTGTGCAGGGCCCGATTCAGGACACGCAGGTCCAGGATTGGTCTTAACCCACCCCCTTTCTTGGGCACAATGAAGTAGAGGCTGTAAAACCCCGCCTTCATATCGGCCAGAGGAACCGGCTCGATCGCGTCCTTCGTCAGCAGGACATCGATCTCAGACCGCAAGACATGGGCATCGCAACTCCGCACTGAGGTGAAGAGGATGCCCGTGAACTTGGGAGGCCGGCGGGCGAATTGAATCGCATAGCCGAGTCTGATGGTACGGATGAGCCAGCGAGACGGCCTGGGGAGACCTAACCAGGCCCCCAGAGACCGAACAAGCGGGACCAACGGCACCACAGACGTGCCCGGGGTGAGGCAGCGAGATTGAGTACCCAGGCCCGACTCGGGAGGCCCGGAGGCGGCCCGGAGTGTTGCTTGAGTACTCTAGGGTGGGGCAGAGTGTAGGTGAGAAGGCCCGGGGGCGTCCTCGGTGCCCACACTGCTGCCCCCTGGCGAGGGGGAGAGCGGAGGAAAGGAGTGGCAAGGCCCGGGGGCGTCGCGCACTGCCAACCTGACCCTCTTGGGGCCCAGGGAGGGAGGAAACTGCTCTTTTATTGAAAATGTGGGTACCGCTGGACTCCGGAGAGCCAGCGGCAGGATGTTGACACCAGTGTGATGGACATTCTCCCCCCGGTCCTCCTCCGGGGGGAGGAGGGGTGCGGACACCACCTCCCCGAGAACAGCTCCTCTTCTCCCTGGGCTGCCCGTCTCAGGGCCGCTTACCCTTGCGCTTGCCTGCAGAGACAGCGGGGCCCTGGACGGGTTGGGCAGCCCTCTTGCGCCTGGCGCCCTGCTTTGCCGGTGGAGGCTGCTGCTTTGGCTTGGCAGGGGCGGAGGCAGACAAAGGTGGCGTTCCTGGACCACAAGTGTGGACATCGCCCGACCCAGGGAGCGTGCGGTGACTTTCGTCGCCCTGAGGGCGAGGTCCGTCGCGGTACGCAGTTCCTGCATAACCCCTGGGTCGGAACTACCCTCGTGTAATTCCATGAGCGCTTTGGCCTGGTAGAACTGCAGGAGCGCCATGGCATGCAGAGATGACGCGGCTTCTCCACAGGCCGTGTAAGCCTTGCCGGTTAGCCTGGACGAGAACTTACATGCCCGGGAGGAGAGACGCAAACTTGTAGGGTCTTAAAAAAAAAAAAAAAAAAAAACTCCACACATCACTTTTGGCCACTACTGTATGTTTGGTGTGGTCAGTGCCACAATAGTGCTACTTAAGGCCCTGTATACTGTGTGCTTACCCACTGCTGGGTCCAAGTCATCACCGGTGCACTGCTGCAATTTTCCTATCGCCAAAAAAAAAAAAATTAGAGCATTGATTTGTAGAGTAGGATCCTACTCTACAAATCAATGCTCTAATATTTTTTTTTTTTTTTTTTTATAAAAATCATAAAAGTTATTACATTTCTTACTAGGTCAGTTACAAAAAGAATATCTCAACGATCAAGCTTTTATCATTTTATAAACTCCAACTCCAATACATTATATTTTCGTTGTCAAGTGTGTGTCTCCTCCTCTCTGCTGCCATCTTGTTACTCTTAACTAGGTTAGGATACCTCCCCAGCTCTCTTAAATAATTTAGGAGCTGAGACCTATAACACTAAGGAACCTTTATTAATCAAACTTATTCTTAAGTATAGGAATAAGAGTAAAATTACGTCGTTCTTAGAATTTTGACACACTTAAGACAAAAATTTTAATCTGAGCGGCTTTATACATACGGCCCCTGGTGTATAATTGGAGCACTTGCTCCCTTTGACCACTAGAGAGCGCACTTTACCTCTCCGATCAACTGAATAGAGTTTCTTATAATAATGTTCTTTTTACTCCTTTATTTTTGCCCACTAGCGCTTTGGATATTTCCTGGATGATTCTCCTTAATTAACAGAAGTAAACGAAGTGTATATGTTACGTTTTCATTGTAGAAGAGTAAACATACCGTAAGAGATCTTAAGTTTCGTTTCCTGCGTTCTTACTGCTTCCGTTGCCTCGCTTATATAAGCCAGTGTGGATCATAACTGACATTATATCTGTACATTACCACAGAGCTCACGGTACCCAAGTTAAGAAGCATGGTAAAGAGAAATAATAAGCTTTCTAAAGCTGACTTGCGTGTAGTTGGATTTGACTTCATAGAGCTGCTGGAGGAAAGCCACAGGAGAGTCATTACTGATAGAATCACTCTCAAAAATATCTACAATGACGAGTTTCGACACAGGTAATAATTTCACGTTTTATTTTTTATTTTTTTTATTTTATTGTTTATATTAATTATTCCACTTAGGCTACTGAAATTATCCACATTTGCAATTTATTCAAACAGATATTTGTTTAAAGGGGAAGTGCATAGGCTACAGTGTAAACAAACGGAAAACTTTTCTTTCTTTCTTCAGTAGGCTAGTTAAATTAAAAACAAATTATTATAAACAAATTATTGATGTATTTATGTAAAATCCAAATTTCAACCTGCAGTGTTCACTTTGAATTTATTGATACTGAAAATTGAGTAAAAACTCTGAAAATAAAATGACATAAATAAATTGACCAATGAAATGAGTGGACAGAAAGATATTATGAGGCACTTATGAAAACATTTTGCCTATTTATTTAACTAATTGTATCCACAGGGATGGAGTCAAAGACCCAAACTTCTCTTCAGTCCTCTTTGTACTGAAAAGCTGCAGCCAAGCGCGCGTCACCAGAACAGATGTTTACTTTAACGGAAATGTAAGAAACCTCCTTTTTATTTACCACTGGCTGACAGTTTGTAATTCTATTGTTGATGCCCATTTTAGTGTTATTTCTGTTGTCAATGGCAGTATGCTTGTAGGTTTGTATATAATAGTGGTTTTAGTTGTAGCCACACAACCAGAACATAGTCTGGACATAAAAAAATAATTGCCTAAATAAAAGTTGATCTATGCGGTTTATGTAGATGGTTTGTAATGGTAATGTTAAGATAAATTGTTTTTGGAAAGCAAAACAAATATACTTGTGTCTGAATTTGAAGCCTGAAGTGTTTCATTTTCATCAAACTGAAACCAAGTTGATGTAATGTTATCTTGACCAGCTGATGGTACACACTCCTTGAATCAGATGCACATTAACAGTGAGTCATCTAAAACCCTTTCACACATAGTTTTTACATTACGGGTAATTATCATTTAGAGATTATGTGTGAAAAAGGATCTTTAAAAAAATAAACCAGTAAAGTTCTGGCAATTTCCGGTATGGGAAGTTGTAACATTACCAGTAAATTACAGATATGATGCTATTTATGAACAAATAATAGGATTACACGCAGGGTTGGGAAAGTTACTTTTAAAATGTATTTCACTACATATTACAAAATACATTTTTGTATTAAAAGGCATTTGTAATGTATTTCATTAGATTAGAAGTTTTGTAACTTAATCTAAATACTTTAGAATACTTTGGAATACTAATAAGGTATGTAACACAAAGGGACCACCAAACATAGGACTTGGTTTTCCTCTGCATATTATTTTAAACAACATCAGTTTTCCCACAATATGTCTTGAATGCAGACAATCTTAGAAATAAGGGGGGAAAAATACTGATGCTCAAGAAGGGAACATGATGCATTAAGATCTGGGATGTGTAAACTTTTTTAATTGGATGAACAGGGTAAATTGTACTCATTTTGTCTTCTGAGATGTAGTTATTCGTTTCTGAAGGGCAGTACTAAATGAAAAAAATATGATCTTTAAACAAAATAAGAAATTTACACATCATCATGTTCAAAAGTTTTCACCTCCTGTTCTTAATTCATGGAAGCTAGTTTCCGCCAATAAATATAAAAGGTAATTGCGACATTTTATCTCACAATTCTGACTTTTTTTTGTCAGAATTGCGGAATTTAAACTCGCTATTGCATATTATAAAGTCAGAATTGCGTGATATAAACTCACAATTGCAAGTTATAAAGGAAGAATTATGAGATATAAACTGAGGAACTCGCAATTCTGAGGAAAAAACATCAGTCTTTTTTCCCCACTTATAATTAGACATTATGACTAGCAACTGCAAGTTTATATCTCACAAATCTGAGAAAAGAAGTCAGAATTGTGAGATAAAAAGTTGCAATTACCTAAACAAATTACCTAAACAAGGGACTCACAAACTATTAAAAAACATGAAAACAGTCGTGGATCATCCAGGTAATGACAGACAGTTCAGATTCAAGGGTATGTCAATTTTTGAATGGGCAATTTGTATAAATTCAGTCATTTTGTCTTGTGGACTATATGTAAACATCTATTATGTGAAATAGCTTATTCAAGACAGTACTAAATAAAAATAACATGCAGATCCCTCTTATTTTGTTAAAAAAAAAAAAAAACATTCTGCAAGGGTTACGAAATTTATGAGCAGAAATGTAAATGTAGCTTAGGATGCTTTTGCAAACTGTCAGAGTCTGAGAATCACCAATTGCTGTTTACATTAATTGCCCGTTACAGTTTACATTGAATGTTTACATGAAATAGATGGCATCACAATAAAAAAAAAAAAGAATGGTAAAATACCAAAGTAAAATACTTTTCAGATGTAACTGTAATTTTATTACCACCCATTTAAAGGTGCACTATGTAACATTTTTGCAGTAAAATATCCAAAAACCACTAGGCCAGTGTTATATATTTTGTTCAATTGAGTACTTACAATATCCCAAATGTTTCCAACTATTTGTAAATCGTGAGAAAATTGCTATTTTAACCAAGGAACCGGGATGTGTGAGGGAGTCGCCTGTCAATTGCGTCATATCTGCGTTACCCTCGGTTTGCGGTTTTATTTAGCAGAAACGCTTTACTCTTACTGCAGTGTGAAATACAGTTACTCAAATTTAGTATTTTAGGTACATAACTAAGTTACATGTATTTCGTTACTCCCCAACCATGATTACATGTGAGCACTAGCTACATGCAGCAGATGTTATGCAACTCTATGCGGTTTTCGGTCAGAAACATGTCTGGTTGGTGATTTTTTTTATTTTTTTTATCCACAGCTTATTTTAAAACATATATTTTAAGCTACCTATAATTGTTTTTTGTATTGGTATTTGCCACTTATACAGTAGGTGCCATTTTTATGTCCATTATTATGCGATACTTTCATAAAACATTTTTTTTAGTGTCTTGCATATGTATCAATTCAAGACAACTGTCATATGCTATGAACTAGCACTGCAAATTATCACTCAAGCTAATTCATTTTATAAAAAAAGGCGATGCAGATGAAAAGAGTAAATCAAAACACTCAGGACAGCACATTCTCATTCTTTGAAGTTTCCTGGGCATAAACCTGTCTGCTGAATGTTAATAAAGTGAGAAAACCACACCTATCTCCACTCTGCCATTTCAGACAAGGTCAACAGTGCCTCATGAGAAAAAGAGTCATGCTAATTGTCTCTGAGGAATGCTTTGGAGAGGGGCACAGTAAAAGAGGAATACACAACATGCACTCAGCTGTTTAGAAAATAGGAATAATAAAGGTTTGCTGTTTTAGCTGAAGATACTGTAAAATTAGTAAACACTGTTACTGCATGAAACTATTCATGAAACTAACTGGTCATGACTAACATGAAACTGTGATTAATGGCTTATCAAATCTGGGGAATTTATAATCCTGCAATTCAATAAATATGATCAGATATAGCTCATAAATGAGCTGGTTATACAGGGCTCAACAATAAGGATAGCCTGCTAGTGTGGGGCATGTGTAGTTTTGAATCAGTTTGTGCCACAGTCTGCGGTGCCACTGACAATTTTACATTTGTGATTTTTGGTAAAAGTTTGGTTTTCTTTTTGTAAAAAATGTGGGCGAAAAATAGAAAGAAAAGTGTAATATTTAATGAAAAATAAAAATAAATATTATTTCTAGCAAATATAAAAATACATTGATAAATTTTTTAAATATATAATATAAATATATTTATATACTATCATAGTATTTATTATTATTTTTATTCGTTTTCATGTTTTTAGTTTTCTTTTAATTTTACTTTTTTAGTAACTTTGTTATGCGATTTTGTCATTTTTAACATTTTTTTATATATTTATATTTAACTTTCATTAGTTTTTATTTCAGTTTTAGTTTAATTTTAGTACTTTAGCTTCAACTTATTTCATTTAGTTGCCAAAGCAACTTTTATAATGTTCTTCAAGATTAAGTTTACATATTTCATCTTATATTTATATTTTATTTGATTTCTTAATTTCAATTACCAAAACATAAAAATCTGAAATATCTCTTATATCGTTATTTGTTGATCCCTGTTATAATGTAATGTGTTACTGAGAATCGCCAAAGACTGACAACCCTATTGTGGCATTTCTAGGTCCGAGTGAGGCCACATAATCAATGGGATAGACCCCATCGTAGACAGCAAAACCAAGCCACTCCCCGTCTGAGTAATGGTGGTTCACTGCCACCCGCTAGTGCGCAGGGTCCTGACCCGCCGCCAGGACCAGAGGCTGGAGTCAGAGGGAGGAGAAGACTGGCAAAAGACATCCTACGCCAACTGAACAGAACAGAGAGGTGAAATGGTCACTTTGAACAGTGGATAGAAACCAACCTCTGAAAATACATCGAAATATGAAAACAGTTTTGCTGCCCTTTTTCTTTTCCAGGTCTGTGTTTATAGCTGATAAGCATGGGGTGCGGGTGTTCTCAGACCTGCAAATAGAGGATGGCAAGATCCAGTTGTACTTGGATCGGGAAGAAGTTTATGAGCTGAAGCTGTTTGTGGAGAACACCGGTCAAGAGGCCGTGTATTTCACATACTATGGTGCTCTTCACTGGCTGCAGTGTTTCACTCTGGAAGACAGCAGGAAAGTCACACGCAACAATCCACTCCGTCTGGAACCACGTGAGTGCAACCAAACTGTACTGCAATACAAGAGAAAGTGGTGTTGGTTTTTTTTGGAGCCTACATTTGGTACTGTAGTTTGCTAGTCTGTGACTTCTGAATGCCTACCTCCATATTATATAGTAGGCAAAAAACAGTATGTGAGTTGTGTAGTATGTCTGAATTCATAGTATTCATAAAACAGTAGTACCTCGAAACGAAAAAAGTACCTTGATGACCTACTACTTCCGGCGAGATTCTGAAGTGTGCATCTTATAGGCACTTTTCTTTCCCATGAGGCCACGGTAGAGGATTTGTGAATGGCAGTGAAGCAACTCAACTGATGCCGTAGGTCACATGACAGTGAAAACATGGCAAATGTAGTACTTTCTTACTATATACTATAGAATGTACTTTTTCAGTGGTCCATAGTACATACTACAGTATGCAATTTCAGACATAGTGTTTAATTTGATGTGTAAGAAATGAAAAATATTTTCAGTGCCGTAGCGCAGTGGTTGCCACACATGCCTATGATGGGTTGGACTGTGGTGCGGAAGAGGTTTGAACCCAAACTGTTGCTCTCTCTCTCTCGCTCTCGTTTTTTTAAAGGTGAAAAGTATGAGGTGACCTTGAAATTCACACCAGTTCACATGGGAGTTCATTCAGCCATTCTGGTGTTTGAGTTTAAGGAAAATACCCAGTCTGCCAGCCGTCCTTTCCACATTGTGCGCTTCATTGAGGCAGAGTACAGGTCTGACTCTGAGCTTGCTGCTCAGCTGGTTCCTACAGAACCATTCAGACCTCAAAGGCTTGAGACCTATGAGCCAATGTGGTGCAACATAGATGAGGGCATTCCACCTGAGAGGTGAAAGAAAAATCACTCTTTTTAGAATTCAATAAATTTTTTATCTCTGTTTATATTTGTACAGAAATCATTCATTTGCATTGTTTTCTCTCATTTGCAGTTCTACCCAAAACTTTTTGAAATTTGTCGTGCCACTCGAGATTTACCGTCTTCCTTCCTACATCTCTGACTTAGTCGAGGTCCTGAAAGTCAACCGTACTTTCCCGAGTTTCAAAATACAGCTCCAGGAACAAAAGTTAGTGGTCTTTAGCTCCAATTGTGCCTTTTACAGTTGATCTGAGACCTGTTACTAGTCCCTGAATAGTACAGAAGCATCTCTCTGCATGAGCATGTGCAGTAAAAGCCATTGTGACTGTTTTCTCTGTCCGTTTGGTTGTTTGTAGGTCATTACTTGAGAGTGATCTGGATTTTCTGAACTATGATACGCACTTTGATTTACTGTTGTACCTGGAGGAGGATCAGATGCGCCTGGACATCAAGAGATATAACAAAAAAGATGTGTCCATGTTGAAGGACCATGAGAACAAACAACTACTTGTCTTAGAGGTGAGTGGCAGCTTCTTTCTGTCTTTTAATAAAGCATGTGATTGTGTTAGTTTAGTCTTGCGTAGCCAGACCTTCAGACTGACGGCAGAAGGACTCCATAGCAGCTTTCATTGACCAATGACCACCCAAGAGGTCGTCTGACTGACATGTAAAGCAACCAATCACAGTTGTCTTGTTCAGCATCATGTTTAGGGGTGTGAAAATATAAAGTCGATGTTTACATAACAGAATGGCATGTAAAATTCTTGGACATCTTTTAAAGAGACTTAAAACTTCACATACTTTTGAAAATCTCACAGTTGTGAACACAACGGCTTTCTCCTTCCATGAGGGGGTTTGGCATCACAACGGCTTTGTTTACAGGCGGACTGTTAAAGAACACGATACACACGTCATCTGGAAATCATCTAGAATCCAACCAATCAGATGATGACTTTGATTTCCCATTTTGTGCGCCTTATCCATCAGACATTCAGCCAACGGTCCATGGGCGTCACGTCTGAGGCTGACACTGTGTTGGACACATTCAGAGACCCAAAAGCCTAGATGACGTGCATGGCTCTTAAAAGGACAGTACACCCAAAATTTTTAATTTCCGTCATACTCAATTTTATGTACAAAAAAAAACATATGATTACTGATCATTTTCAACTCCACTGAAGATATTAAATAGACTACACAAATTAAATTAAATTAATAACAGCAAATGGTTTTGGAACATCATGATACATTGTCATTTTGGGGTGAACTGTCCCTTTAAGTAGTATGTTCTTTTATATTTGTTTGAAGGTGATACCGTTTAAGGTCTATTTGTGTATCTATTGATTTAAAGCTCCCTGGTGTATCAGAGAACAGGCCATCAGTCCTGAGGGGAGATCACCTGCTTCTCACCAAGAGTGAAGAGCTCCAGCACTTAACTGTGACCAAATACAAGGGTTACGTCCACAGAGTGGAACTGGATCAGGTCAAACTGGGCTTCTCCAGAAGGTATGAAGTATGAGGAGTTTATGACAGGCTAAGACTTTAAGCTAAAGAGCAATTTAAAGGGTCACACTTAAAAATTACAAGACACAAGGCTTTGCTTTTCCCAGATTAACCTTAAAATGAGAAAAATATATCATCATATTCTGTCCATGTACTATAAAATATATATAACAGATCATTCAAAACTGACCGACCTATACACAGGTTTGGGTCAGTAAGGTTTTTTTTTTTTTTTAAAGAAATAATATTTTTATTCAGCAAGGATGCATTAAATTGACCACAGTAAAACCATTTATAATGTTACAAAATGTTTCTATTTCAAATAAATGCTGTTCTTTTGAACTTTCTATTCATAAAAGAATTCTAAAAAAGTGTATCACAGTTTCCACAGAAACATTAAACAACACAACTGTTTTAAACATTGATAATAATAAGAAATGTTTTTGAGCAGCAAATCAGCATATTAGAATGATTTCTGAAGGATCATGTGACACTGGAGGAATGATGCTGAAAATTCAGCTTTGACATCACAGGAATAAATTACATTCTAAAAATATATTAAAGTATAATTACATTTATATTGTAATTACACTTCTTTCCAAAACAAAAAATCTTAATGACCCCAAACATTTGATTGGTCGTGTAAGTCAAACATCAAATGCTTCAACCACACACACTTAAGGTTTACAAAATATTATGCCAGGTTCATTTGGTCTCATTTTGCATATTTGTTTACAGACCAGTTTATAACCACTTAAACTTTGTGTGTATGTGTTCATTTTATGTGTAAAGGCTGCTTGACGGTTTTATAGATAATATGAAGTTCCATGTGGAGTTCACGGTGAATCGCCTCCCATTAAAACTGCAACACAGAGCTGTACACATGGCAGTCCAGCACAATCTCAGCGATGTGCTGTTCCCTGTGGGCTCAAGGACTGTGACGCCTGTGTCTCCACCTGCACTGAGGTCAGTAAGACCAATCTGGACTGAAAGTATGCTACTAAATCATATTTTAGTGAAATATTATTAGTATAGTATTTCAGCTGGATGTGTGTATGTATCTCTAGACTCTTTGATCAACAACTTGAGAAGAACCCTGAACAGAAAACTGCAGTATGTAACATTGTGGCCGGTACGTCCAAGCCGGCACCTTACTTGGTGTTTGGACCTCCTGGCACTGGTAAAACCGTCACGATAGTGGAGGCCATCAAACAGGTAAAACTGGTTATCATAACCACACTAACCACACACCCCAGAGACACACCTACATGCAAATCATCTCATCTCATTGTGTCTGTATGCTAAATTTAATAAGCAGCTATTGTGAGTGCTTCCTTCTCTTTCTTTGTCTTTCATCTCTCAGGTGGAGAAGAATATACCCGGTGCCTGTATCCTAGCTTGTGCTCCATCTAACAGTGCAGCTGATCAACTGTGTGAAAAGTTGATCGCTAGTCAACATGTGGATGCACGTAAAATATACAGACTCTACGCTAGCTCACGCAATCCAAATGACATCCCTCAAGTCTTACAGGTTAGGCTTGTGTGACTTTATTTATTAATTAAAGGTTTAAGTAAATTAACACAATAAAAATGGGAAGTTATAAAAAAAATAACAGATTTTTAAAATAAACACCTCAAATAAAAAAAGTTCCACATGGACTAAATATGAATATTTATGCTAAATATAAATACATATTATTATTATTATTATTATTTTATGATTGTATCACTTGTCGTGGAAAAAAGATACTTTAATAATTATCATGGTGAAGCTGGAATTGAAAAATACAGGCAAAGTGTCTTTAACACGGACATGCAGGTTGTGCAGTCAGAAAAGACAAAAACCAAAGCCCCTCACTGATTCTTTTATACACTCTTTTCAATGGGTGAGGGCCAATAACACAAAAACACAATAACAAACTCCTTAGTTGGTGTTATCTGCAGCTGTCCCACCTTAAAGTTTCCGAGAACTTGTTCAAGGCTACATACAACGAACACACTAGTTCTATTAAGAAAAGCATCAAAGGTTATCAAACAAAAATGTGTTTACTACAGAAAACTAGAATTCCCCTTATATTTAACAAAAACATCTTATACAAGTTTAATATAATTAAAAACGCCTTATATGGTTTGATATAGTTTGTTATGGTCAAAATTTCCCTTACACACTCAGTTTCTAGTTTATCTCAAAGAATTTCAAGTTATATTTAAAAAAATTTTTTAAACAAATGACATTGCAAATATGGCAATAGCAGCCTTACCTTGGAAATATGGAAGCACCACACCACATTATTCACAATCAAATTGTCTGTACTTTCTGCTAAGAAAAAATTATTAAAGTTATTGTAAAAATGTTCACTTTGATTTTTCCCAGAGCTAATGGGGCTCAATTTTGAAGAAACAATACTTGTGTTTGAACCACTTGTTCAAAAAGACTTTGATGTCACACTTTTAAATATGATGTCAGAGAGATCATAAAGGGGGGAAAAGACAAATGCTGCATTTTCTGACTAAATGCATAAAGCATATTTATAACGCAAAATATAACGCATATTTTAATTTGAATAACAGTAAAATGTATGCAGTATTTGAAATTGTTTTATTTTAACCCATTAAAATGTAATTCAATAATTCAAGTAGCTTAGATATTCAATAAATTTAAATCTATCAAATAATGTGCTATATTTAGTAATCTTATATTATGATAATTTCAGTAGGAAATCATGGGAACACAGAGAGAGACATGTACATGGATTAGTTGTGTATAGTTTTTTTGTTGTTGACTGTGTTTTTGTGTGTTTAGAACAACAGCAATGTGGAAAGAGGAATGATTATTTTCCCATGTAAAGAGGATCTAATGTCCTACAAGATCCTGGTCAGCACTCTAGTCACCGCTGGCAGGTAAAGGGCGTCATCTTATACAAATACAATACACTTGCTCTCTCTCACATACACATAGCAGCCAAAAGGTAAAGAGTGTTTATGTGTGTGTGTGTTGGTAGGCTGGTTAGTGGGGGTTTTCCTGTGGATCATTTTTCTCACATCTTTGTGGATGAGGCAGGACATGCTGTGGAGCCAGAGACCATCATCAGTGTGGCAGGTCGAACACTTTACAGAATAACATTGTGAAAACTCAGATCTTTCATTAGAGATCAGTCTATGGTAGCGTTTTTCTGTTTATCATTGTGTGGATGTGTTTAGGACTGCTGAAAGCAGAGACTGGGCAGCTTGTTTTGGCTGGAGATCCCAAGCAGCTGGGACCAATCCTGAGATCACCCTTTTCCATTAAATACGGACTGGGTGAGATACAAATGAATACACATACAGTATACACTGTGGTAGAATTCCCCTACGCACCTCACTTACACCTGAGTTAATCATTACAACATTCTTCTCCAATATGATTGGTTCTTCATATTTATAATTCTCTGTTACTAGGTAGCAAATTTGGCTTCCTTTATACTTCAGCATATATATATATATATATATATATATATATATATATATATATATATATATATATATATATATATATATATATATATATATATTACACCGATCAGGCATAACATTATGTCCTAATATTGTGTTGGTCCCCCTTTTGCTGCCAAAATAGCCCTGACCCATCGAGGCATGGACTCCACTAGACCCCTGAAGGTGTGCTGTGGTATCTGGCACCAAGATGTTAGCAGCAGATCCTTTAAGTCCTGTAATTTGCGATGTGGGGCCTCCATGGATCGGATTTGTTTGTTCAGCACATCCCACAGATGCTCGATTGGATTGAGATCTGGGGAATTTGGAGGCCAAGTCAACACCTCAACCTCGTTGTTGTGCTCCTCAAACCATTCCTGAACCATTTTTGCTTTGTGGCAGGGCGCATTATCCTGCTGAAAAAGGCCACAGCCGCCAGGGAATACCGTTTCCATTAAAGTGTGTACATGGTCTGCAACAATGCTTAGGTAGGTGGTACGTGTCAAAGTAACATCCACATGGATGGCAGGACCCAAGGTTTCCCAGCAGAACATTGCCCAAAGCATCACACTGTCTCCGCCGGCTTGCCTTCTTCCCATAGTGCATCCTAGTGCCATGTGTTCCCCAGGTAAGCAATGCACATGCACCCGGCCATCCATGTGATGTAAGAGAAAACGTGATTCATCAGACCAGGCCACCTTCTTCCATTGCTCCGTGGTCCAGTTCTGATGCTCACATGCCCATTGTTGGCTCTTTCGGCAGTGAACAGGGGTCAGCATGGGCACCTGCATCTGCGGCTATGCAGCCCCATACGCAACAACTGCGATGCACTGTGTATTCTGACCTTTCTTTCAGAACCAGCATTAACTTGAGCTACAGTAGCTCGTCTGTTGGATCGGACCACACAGGCCAGCCTTCGCTCCCCACGTGCATCAATGAGCCTTGACCGCCCATGACCCTGATACATATATATATATATATATATATATATATATATATATATATATATATATATATATATATATATATATATATATACAGTGCCCTCCACTAATATTGGCACCCTTGGTCAATATTAGCAAAGGTGGCTGTGTTTATCCTTTTGATCTTTCAATCAAAAAATTCACAAAATTCGAACCTTTCATTCAAGTAAAACAATTGGAAGTGGGGGGGAAATCTCATTATGAAATAAATGCTTTTTTCACGTTGTTCAAGTTGGCCACAATTATTGGCACCCAATTATTGCAACATCCTTTTGACAAGGTAACAGCTTCTTCTATAACGCCTGATGAGTTTGGAGAACACCTGACAAGAGATCAGAGACCATTCCTCCATACAGAATCTCTCCAGATCCTTCAGATTCCCAGCTCCATGTTGGTGCTTCTTCTCTTCAGTTCACCCCACTTATTTTCTATAGGGTTCAGGTCAGGGGACTGGGTTGGCCTTGACAGAAGCTTCATTTTGTGCTCAGTGACACATTATTGTGTTAATTTTGATGTTTGTTTTGGATTGTTGTCCTGATTAAGGATGGGTATCGAGAACCGGTTCCAAATTCCCCAGAACCGGTGATTCGATAAGAAACACGCATTTCTGTTCCACTTATCGGTTCTTGTGTGCGCAAAAGACATCCAAAACGTGCGCACAGAAAAGGTGATTTTAAAGGCCCCCTGAAATCAAAATGTACGTTTTTTAGCTTTTAGTATGACTATGTTAGCCTTAAGGTTAGGAATAAGCTGGTGTGTTCCAAAACAATGACAAAATTCGCATTTAGGAGATATAAGCATTCAAAACTAACAGTCTCTTACTTCCGTGGCTGTGGCTTTACCAAACAGAAAGGCTCTAGTCAAACTGTGGTATTAACGAAACGCTATTGGCTGTTTCATAAAAGGGGAGGAGCTGCTAACAGCTGGAGCCGTTTCAGGGGAAATTACGTCAATACATTGAATAATGCTGCACGTTTCAAGGCACTTCAGTGGGCCTTTAAACATTCTGTGCCGCGCACACACACACACATGTGCGCACAGAACGGCTTCTCGTGATAATGAACTGAGTTCGCTTCCTCGTCTTTTTTCACAGCACACGAACGGACAAATACACACAAAATATGTCAAAATATTCTCGTAAACACAGTTGGTTATGTCTTAAGACAGAAAAGAAAAGATAAAAACATATGTGTAACCCGTGTGATCTGTGCAGCTCTTTTTTAATTACTGAGTGTCTTTAATAATGCTTAAAATGTATATTAGTTAGGCTAGTTGTTTTTCCTCTGGTATTTTTAAACCATAGGCAAGTTCCTTGTGTAAGTGTTCTTAGCCTGTTGATTTTTGTTCATGGTATTCAGCTCCTATGAAATGTTTTACAATAAGACTTAGAATAAATGTGAATGATATCTAAGTTTTTTTGTATTTTTTTAGGAAAATTAGGAATTAGGAATCGATAAGAATTGGAATCGTTAAAATTCAAACGATACCCAACCCTAGTCCTGATGGAAGATCCAACAACGGCCCATTATAAGATTTCTAGCAAAAGCGGTCAGGGTTTTTTTTTCATCTGTTGGTATTTGCTAGAATCCATGATACGTATCTGAACAAGATGTCCAGGACCTCCAGCAAAAGAATAGGCCCACAACATTAAGATTCAGCTGTATTTTAACCGCAGGCATGGGGTACTTTTTATCTCTGTTTGCACTAAAGCCGTCTGGTGGGTTTGCTGCCAAAAAGCTATTTTTATAGTTTCATATGACCATAAAACCAGGACGCTTTTGAAGTTCTAGTCGTGTCTGACAACCAAATATGCTGTAGGTTTTTTTTTTTTTTTGGATGAATGAGGAGGATTTTTCTTGAAACCCTCCCAAACAACTTGTGGTGATGTAGGTGCTGTTTGATATATTGGGCTTTCTGACCCCAAGACTCAACTAATCTCTGCAATTCTCTAGCTGTGATCCTTGGAGAGTCTTTGGCCACTCAAACTCTCCTCCTCATTAGTTGACACTTCTTGATAGTGGCTATTTTCTTACAGCAACTTTCTATTTTGTGAAGCTCAACAATCTTTTGCTGCACATCAGAACTATATTCTTTGGTTTTTCCCATTGTGATGAATGATTAAGGGAATTTGGCCTTTGTGTTTCCTCATATTTATACTCCTGTTGAACAGGAAGCCATGGCTGCACAATTTAAGTGCAAAAAAAACCAAAACGTAAATATAAATGGGAATATACTTCAGAGATATTTTTACTCATAAGAATTTCTAGGGGTACCAATAATTGTGGCTAACATGCATTGGAGAAAACATTTATTTCATAATGTGAGTTTCCTCCCACTTTCAATTGTTTTACTTCAATGAAAGGTTAGAATTTTGTGCATTTTTTGAATGAAAGCTAAAAGGATAAATAATACAGCAGGTGTGTAGAATCATTCGACTTCTCATAAAACCCCGGAAAACAAGGTATTTTCAATTTAGTATTTTTTTCATGTCGTTACAGTGTTTAGAGCATAAGAAACAAAAGGACATTTTGTTATGTTATGCTATGTCCTCGTAAGTGGACACCGTGACTCTGTTATCAATAAAATGACATGAAATGACATGTATAGGCAAAAACAATAGGATTTTTTTTCAGGTATTTTTAACCAAACTTTGTTTAAAGATGATTCTCAACTATGCTATGAAAGATATAACGGAATTAATTGATATACAATTTTAATCAATGCAATGTATCTATACACTGTATCTAATTTGCATATTAATGTGTACTTGGTGCAACATGTAATGAAAAAAGAAGTGTAATAATGGGAGTAATAGTTGGCAACATTTTCATAATAATATCTAATATTTTATAGGAACATTGATATGTCATTTCTTTCCCTGTTCACTTGTTGTGTCTCCTAAAATGCCTGATAAACATGATTTAAGTCCCGGTTAAATCAATGCCCTGTTTTATAACAGAAAGTCATATTTTGATTAGAAACCCCATAACATTTCCTGTTGATGTTGATGTTGATTTATAACAAACTATTTGAAAATTAGTCAGATTTAAATGATAATTACAAAATATTATCATATAAGAGTGCTAAATGTGATCATTCAGTAATTTTTAAAGTCCAAGGAGAAGTTGTAGTCCTGGTGAAACCTCAAAACAAACGGTATCTCTGAAAAGCCCTGAATGTGCTCTTTACAGGACATCCAGACTTAATTTGGATTCCTTGTTGCTAGGGTCATGGGTATAACAAAACTAGACAGCTGTATACACTAACTTTGGCCCAGGTGTTGGGGTCATTTAGTACTCAAAAGCATATAAATGTTAATCCTGCAAGAAAAATAAATATTAGTTGTTTAATGAAACATTTTCCTTCACAACACTCTATTCTTAATGTAACTTGTATTGTAAATGTGTTTGTAGGTCTTTCGTTGCTGGAGAGGCTGATGACACAGAATGAACTTTACCAAAAAGGTACTACAGGATATGACAACCGTTATGTCACCAAATTGCTGCGGAACTACAGGTAAAGTCTGAATAATCCAGAGACCTCATCTACAAAACTACAAATTGACTAGTCTGAACGACTAGTTGACTAGTTGGTCTTAATGAAGCCCTGAATAATTAGGAAACATGTTCACACAATATGTGTTAAAAAAAGGGGGTAACATTTTACAATAAGGTTTCATTAGTTTACGTGAAATTACAGTGAGTGAAAATGACTTCTAAAGCATTTAATAATCTTAGTTAATATTCATTTCAACATTTACTAATACATTATTAACATCAAAAGTTGTATCTTTTAATATTATTTAATGGACCTGAGCTAAAATGAACTAACTATGAACAGTTACATTTTTTATTAACTAACATACTAACACATACTGTAACAAATGTATTGTTCTTTTGTTAGTTAATGTTACTTATTGCATTAACTAATATTAACTAATGGAACCTGCTTGATGGAGTACAACTGAAGGGAACAAGCACAGAGGCCTCAAGGCTGAACTAAAGCTGAGAGTATATGTAGAGAAAGTTTCTGAGATGTATAGAGCAGATCACAAATTCCTGGACCTCTTTGTGGAGAGAGTACAGATGGTCATGAATGAGGCACACATACCAGAGCCATTTTTCTTTTTGATTTAGTAGTTTTGACTTGTAGCCAGTAATAGTAGAAGACCTTATCTGCTTAGTAACAGAGAGCTATGCTCAGCAAAGACAGAGGCACAACAATTATTAAGAAGATAACAAAATACCTTGAACATAAATTTCACTCCCGATAAAACATGGTAAACAGAAAGCTGGTGTGTGTCTGTATTTTTGCTATGGGGAATGGAAAAGGGCACTAGAAACCTTTTTATAGTCACAAGTCTTCAGAGGACAGGATGCCATATGAAAACTTTGGGAAAGGGCCAATCTGAGTAAAAATAGATTGGGATAGGCCCAATCCGAAATAAGTGTCTGTTACACCTGATCATGGATCCTTAATAAGATGTAGGATTTGTTTTTTGTTTTCAAATTTCTACCACAAAATGTACACAGTATCTTAAAAACATAAATGCTTCTTTATTTTTTTATTTTTTTTGATAGTTTGTATGTACATTTTAAAATGAGACTTCAGTGTCTGAATTACGTTTTAGGGCCACTGTAATAAGTCTATATTTTTTAATGCTCTATTTCCCATTTTTCATTCTCTCTCTCTCTTCAGGTCTCATCCATCCATTCTGAAGGTTCCTAATGAGTTGTTCTATGATGGGGAGTTGCTGCCGTGTGCAGATGAGATCAGCTCTAATCAGTATTGCAATTGGGAGCACCTGCCCAAAAGAGTGAGACATCCCAGATACACAAGCCTGATAAACATAATTTCAACAGTGTCAAGACAATGTATTTTGATTAGGTTATGATGCGGTGAGATCTAGTCAAACAAGCAAGGGGTAAATAGATGGACGTGTTGTGGTTTTGACATCTTTAGAACAGTTTTTTTGTAATCAGATTTGACATTATTAGCCAGAAGTTATTATTATTATTATTATTAGCTAGAAATTTGATTGGCTGCTGCCGATTAGAGAGCATATGTGTCTGTGCCAATACCCACACTTGCAGTTTTGCACTTGTATTTCTGTATTTCATCCACCAATAAAGAAGTAAACTAAGTTTCAACTTCACTGATCATATGGTTGCGGCATCATTTAAAGGGATAGTTCACCCAAAAAGGAAAAATTCTTTCATCATACTCACCCTCAAGTTGTTCCAAACCTATATGAATTTCTTTGTTCTGCTGAACACAAAAGAAGATATTTTGAAGGTTATGGGTAACCAAACAGTTGATGGACCCCTTTGACTTCCATAGTATGGGAAAAAAAATACTATGGAAGTCAATAGGGCCCATCAACTGTTTAGTTACCGACATTCTTCTGCTGAACACAAAAGAAGATATTTTGATGAAAGAAATTTATACAGGTTTGGAAAAACTTGAGGGTGAGTAAATGACAGAATTTTCATTATTGGGTGAAATATCCCTATAAAGCCTTTCGGTTGTAGCACCCCCTATAGGTGCAATTATACTTTTCAATATTCAAGTATATTTATGGTAAACATATGGCTTGCTTTTGTCTTTTTGTTGTGTCTTTGCTTCATTCAGGGACACAAAACAAGATTATTAGTCTATGTCACACATATTTCTTTTCTGGGCATACAAGCTCCTGTCTGCTTGAATGAGGAAAGACTAGTCCCCAATTGAGTCGAGTTAAAGTGCATGCATGTTCTAGATAAAACAAATTATTTAAAATGTGTCATTTTGAGCATTTCAATTTCTTCCACTTGTTTACATGTAGTCCACAATAGATTATGCGGTCATGTAGTCCTGCACACACAGCAGTCTTTAGTGTAAGGAATGTGACACATTATGCTCTGGTCTGTGCTTGTTTTTTAGGGATTTCCTGTGATTTTCCATGGAGTGGTTGGAAAGGATGACAGAGAGTCAAACAGCCCTTCCTTTTTCAACATCTCTGAAATCAACATCATCGTAGAGTACCTGAAGAAGCTGCTCCTGACACAGGCCAAGAAGGGCATTGCAAAAATCTCCCCCAAAGAGATTGGCATTATCGCCCCCTACAGGAAACAGGTGAAAATACATTTTTAACAGCAAACCTGATGCATACTGCACACAAAATGCAGTTAGTAGCAAGTAAACCCTCAAGAAAGTTTGTGTACTACTGTCCATAAGTTTGGGGTCAGTAAGATTTTTTTTAAATGATTTTGAAAGAAGTCTCTTATGCTACAGTACTTTGAAATATTATTGCAGTACAATTTAAAACAAGTGTTTTCTATTTTAATATAGTTTAATTTATTAAACAAAACTGAACCCTGGAGTAATGATGCTTAAAATTCAGTGTCACACGATCCTTTAGAAATTATTCTGATATGCTGATTTGCTGCTCAAGAAACATTTATTATTATCATCAATGCTGAAAACAGTTAAATATTTTTGTGGAAACCGTGATACATTTTTTCAGGATTTTCTGGTGAATAGAAATTTCAATATAACATCATTAGTTTTTAACATTGTTTTCAATATCACTTTTTATCAATTTAATGCATCCTTGCTGAATAAAAGTATTAATTTCTTACAAAAAAAACATGCTTTTGAACGTAAGTGAATATTCATGAAATAGTCTGTACTTGGGGAATTCATTTTGAACAGTCAGAAATATCTACACACCTTTTCTACTGTTTTCTTTTTACATAGATTGCTTGTTGATTTTATCACTGTATACAGTTTTTCAACATTGTTTTAATTTTACAGGTGGAGAAAATCAGGAAAGCCATCCGGATTCACAGGGAGCTTAAATCCTGCATAGGCATTGAAGAGTTGAAGGTCAGTGCGAGTCTGAGCACTCCTACACTGTTATCGATTCTCATCCTTGTCAGGACACGTGAGCAAAAAATGACTGCTGTACGTGCTGTGTAGGTTGGATCCGTGGAGGAGTTTCAAGGCCAAGAGAGGAAAGTGATCATTGTGTCAACTGTTCGCAGCAGCAAGGAACACTTCACTTTGGATGAAACATTCAATATCGGGTTTCTCAAGAATGAGAAGGTAGTATCTCACACACAGTGAGTAGACAATACAATACAGTGAAGCCTAGAAAACGAAGTTTGCCCACCTCTTTCATTCTCTCCTCCAGAGATTCAATGTGGCAGTGACGAGAGCAAAAGCCCTGCTGATCATGGTGGGAAACCCCATTATTCTACAAACAGACACAACCTGGGGCAGGTACATAAACTTCCAACTAACATATAAATGAAATACATATCAAATATTGCGAGGTTGTGTGAACTTGCGAGTTAATTTTTTTGCACATTTGTGTTTGTAGGTTTATTAATTATTGCAGGGAGCAGGAAGGTTATACTGGATATGATATTTCCAACTTGGAGGGAACAGAGGAAGTTGTTGAGCGTCTGATCGCTCTAAACATCCACCAGGAGACTAGAGGTAAGAGATGGCCTTAATTAAAGTGCGGTCACACTAGACTTTGCCCTTCATTTGATTCCATCAAGGTAGTCTTTCACTTAAAGGTGCACTGTGTACATTTTAGCGGCATCTAGTGGTGAGGTTGCGAATTGTAACAGCCCAACGCTTACCCCTCCCTTTGAAGCACATAGAGAAGCTACGGTGGCCGACACAGGACAAAGATGTCATCGTCTGAGACAGCAGAGAGTAGCTAGCGCTCTGTAGAGCAGTTTGTCCGTTTAGGGCTACTGTAGAAACATGCCCGTGCAAAATGGTTACTTAACTGTACGTGGACCCGCGGTGTTTGTCGATAGAAATGGCTCATTCTAAGGTAATAAAAACAGGTTCAAAACAGTTCATTATGTAAGGACTTTATACACCACTGAAAACATAGTTATGTATATTATATTGCATTTCTGTCAATAGATCCTCATAAATATTACACACTGCACCTTTAAGTTCAAGTGCAGTTAACTCTTACCTGTGAATTAGCATAAAGAGTTATATTTAGACATTTTGAATGTACTCTATTTATAATTGATTATTTATTTAAATGGCCCAAGAGTGTGACATCACATCCTGTTTCCAATGCTTATTTAGTGTCTGAAGTAAGGCCTAGTGTGACTGCACATTCATAACTCACCATTTACTGACTGGTTATACAAATACACTACTGTTCAAGTTTGGGGTCAGTAAGATTTCTTTCAATAAATACTTAATTCTAATAATATAAAATGTAATATTTTAATGAATACACATTAAAATTGATCAAAAGAGACAGCAAAGACATTTATAATATTACTAAATATTTCTATTTAAAATAAATGCTGTTCTTTTGAACTTATATATTAATCAAAGAGTCCTAAAAAAGTGTATCACTGTTTCAACAAAAATATTCAGCAGCACGACCGTAAAATAATAATAATAAATGCTTATTCAGCAGCAAATCAGCATAGAATGAAGGATCATACTTTTAAACAGTAGTGCATTTGAACCTACACAACTCTCCTGTTTTGTTTATAGCTTCTTTTCAAGGACAATTTCTGTTCTTTGTTGGGATTGAATGTACAGGAAATCATGTACACCAAGTGCTCACTATCATATTCTTTCTCCTCCTAGTGAAAACAGAGGAGAGTGTGGTCCAGCAATATGAGAATCCTGCATGGAGACATGAACATTAAAACCAAGCGGCAACCTTCCCCAGCTGCTCTTGAAGCCTATTGGAAGTGAATTAAACTGCAATTCATCGACTGGCCACTAGGCTACAGGCTCCAAAAGGGAGCAGAATCTCATTGAGCTCCATGTTAAAATGTCCAACTTTACAGCAGTGAAGGGGGTGATTTTTTTTTATAACTCATTAGTTTACATTATATAAAGCCTTACATTTCTGCATAATTAAGGGCGTGGCCATTTTGAGTGACAGGTGGATTGCTGTTTGTGATTGCCGTCATGAACAGGTCGTCCAGACAATATGACACGAGACAGCTTTTCACCGCGACGAGAATCTCGTAGCACAAGATCTCGTCACACCCCTATTAATTTACATATACTATCGACGTTGTTGAAAAAAAAGCTGGTTGAAAATCTTCAAACTTGTTCGTTAATCTCAGGGATTTGTATGCAATGTTGTCTACATGTTTAGATACATCAAATAAACATGAGCACATGGAACACATGATTGATAAATTACTGATTACTGAAAAAGAAGTGCCTTATTTCATAAAACTTTCAAACAGCACATAGCAGCATTTATTTAATAATGCTTAACAATTCATGGTGATAATGGTTTTGATTGTTCCCATTGGTTTGTTTGGAAATTTGCAAATAAAGTTGGAGGTTTACATCAGTGCATCGTCAATCACATCATTAAAATATTATGTACTTAATTTCAAATACTTTTGACTGAAGTAAATACAATATTGTGTAATGGAGGATCTCATGTTTAATCACAAATCAATGTAAAATCTGGAGACATGTTAACGTGCTTCTTCTAACAACCTATCAACACACTCAGAACTAGGCATTAGATACTCTTCTGGCCTAAATCATAGTTTCTCACAGTCAGATCTATCAAGGCAGACTCCAATATTTGCTGCATGCCATGACAGGTAGCTTGAAAAAAAAATGTGTATACATTTTTTTTTTTTTTTCCCCCGAGGAATTATTTAGTTGTTTCCCCCTTGAATATGATTATGTTGTCACTAAAAGCATTGTATACAGTCTCCTTGTCATCCAAAAATTAAACATGAAAATATAATGTCAGATTTTTTTTTCTGTAGCATAATTTCCACATTAAGTTCTGTAATTACATAATAAAGAAAACATTAGGTTTTCTACCATCTTTATAGGACATATGACAGTGACTGAGCTAGTAGAATTCATGTATTTAACTGATAGAATTTGCTGACATCACTTTTGATTAAAACGCACACACGTTGGTGCACCTATCATTATGAGGACATTCCATAGGCGTAATGATTTTTATACTGTACAAACTATATTCTATTCCGCTACACTAACCCTACCCATCACAGAAAACTTTCTGCATTTTTACATTTTTAATAAAACATTGTTCAGTATGTTTTTTAAAGCCATTTTAATTACGGGGCCTCATAAACCATGTTTATGTTGTAACACCCATGTTTTAAACATTTATGTCCTCATAAATCATGTACACATACACACATTATGTTGCCAGTCCATTCTCCCTTCCTTGGCCAAGACAGTTTTTGGTGGTTTTCCAGCCTGTCTTCTTTAAGTGTTTTTGTTTTTCAGTCTATGGAATTCCACACATAAATTAGCCTAACGGGCTAACTGTAAACTGACAGTACCGAAACTAAAAGTTACGTCTCCTTAAAAATATGAGGGCACGCGACAGGTGCTGTTTGAAAGAGGATGTTGCATCTGTTTAATGCATGGCGTGTGTTTCACCAGCTCCGTTTCCATGGGCACATTTGATTTACCTAATTCCAGTCGATAACTTAGCATAAGATGTGTGATTAATAATAAGACCACACCAAGAAAAACCCATTATAGGCTACTCAGTGATGCTGTGACTGTCCACACGTGAAGTGCCGCGATGCAACAAAATGTTCTACTGTAACCGATGCCTCTTTCTATTTTGGAACTTTGAAATATGCGTCGTATTTTAAGCGTTTGTCACATGTTGTGCATGTACAAATAGGAAATATAAATGTGAAGTTAATTTGTGGTCTCATTTCAAATGCACTGATCAATATGCTTGTGTCGACTTCACTGTAGCCTGCTTCCTTTCTGTGTGTTCTGACCGGTAATGGAAAATATCATGCACTTCCATTTCAGAGTCCCTGTTATCAGATCTGTTGAAGATGTTGCTGTTCATGTTTGTTAGCCCAGGACATTTTACAAATCCAGACCAGACAATGTTCTACGGCCATGTCCGGAACAAAAGAGTAACCTATCCATGTCACACAGTAATATTTAAGATTTTGGTCATATACCTATCCACGTCATTCATCACAGACAGTATCAACATCAGTAGGCTATACTTATTGTATTTCGGCCACACCACAAGGTGTCACTGTGGCCTCAACGCTTCGCCCTCGTCTACTCTGAGCTTGACTGATATGTCTGAGGTAAACCACGCCCTCCTCATTACCCTACGGACAAAGATGTAAAAATACAGAAATGTAAAAATACAGAAATGTAGAAATAAATAAATGTATAAATACCGAAATGTATAATTACATAAATGTAAAAATAAAGAAAATGTAGAAATAAAGAAATGTAGAAATGAATAAATGTGGAAATAAATAAAAAATAGGAATGAATAAATGTATAAATAAATAATGGTTAAAGCATATTCAAAGGCATTGTCTGGAGTCTGCGCAGCAGGTTAGTGGAAAACTAGAGATCTTATTCCCAAGTGATAGTGTTCATAGGGGGCAAGACGTCATCCGACTCAGAGCGAGGCTCTTAGGCGGGGTTCTGATGCGGTCAGGTAGCTATAATTCTTAGGCATCTTATGCGGTCAGAATGTGATTCACCTGAGGATAATATTGCAGGTGTCAGGGACACCTGGTTTAATTTAGGTCAGGTGCGTAGGGGAATTTCTACCACTGTAGATGTAGTCACAAAATAATATTGAGATCACTTTGACACAGACAATTTTAAATGTAAGAGGATAATGACTCACATCTATTTTAATATCTCATTTTGCTACTGGTCAGTGTGAGCCCCACACATGCTTAAAGTAGTTCATTACAGAAAGCATTTTTAGTATGTCTTTTTGTTTTAATAAATTTAAGACAATATTTTTATATCCCAGAGACTTTAAATGAATTTGAGGTCTGGACTCAGAGGTGCCAATTCATGTGTGAAAATTATTCTTTACGCTCCCTCCCAACCATTCTTTCACAATTTGAGCCTGATGAATATTTTTATTTTTATTAAATTAATTAATTTAAATTAAATTAAATTAAGACAGTATCATAAACATCGACCATTTTGGATACACCAGTATTGTAGCCATTGCCCAATCTAGAACCAGTCGTCACATTTCCAGAAGAAAAAAGGCATTAATGGGCTGTACAAATCAACTCCAATGTGGCCTCTTAAATCTGCTAACACAAGCCAGGACTATTTTTTTGAATATCAAGAGGACCACAGAAGTTATCATTTGTTTGACGTTAGCATGCCATGTTTCAACTCAAACATGTGACCTTTTTTAATAAATGGCTTTTCTTTGAATTGCTGGATTAGTGTTTGTTTATTGCGCTTTATTAATTTCAGATACAGTTCCTGAATATTATTTACATAATTAAGTATACTCATTATATTCTTTCAAAATAATTTAAGTATTGTATTTTAATGGAAAATGTTTACAGTTGACAGTACAGTTTACAGTATGTGAGCCAAAAGAAATTGCTCAAATGAGGGTGCTCAGTTGTTTTGCTCCAATAATGCATCAGTTTAAATGAGCAAAGTGTGAAAAGCCCCTAATTTTAACTGACCCACCTTAAGATACATTCAAACATGTCAAAATATTGTATATCAGTTGTAATTAGTAAACCATGTTTGACCTAACCATGTAAACCACTTAATGTGCTTAATGTGTAAAGTTTTACAAGCAGTCCCTGTAAACCTGTGTCTCTACAAACCATGATTTGGTTAACCCTGTATGCCTGTGAAAAAACAGGTGTTATATTTCTATGTTTTTACGGACAGAATGACATTTTTAAGTGAGATGTATCATAGTGAGGCCATATAACAATGTTTGATATATCTGTTTTATTTTGAGGGTGTTAGAAAAGGGGTGTCCCTCTAAACCACAGTAGTTACATGCTGTCCTCATAAACACTATATACCTCTGTGTGTGTGTGTGTGTGCGTGGGTGCATATATTGACTTGTATAAAACAAACACAGTGTTCGAACATGGACTATTGTTTGTTTGTTTTTTCAGTACATTGTGTAAAGGCTATTATTAATATAGCCTTTATATAGCAGTATATTAATATATAGTAGTATAGTAATATTAATAGTAGTAGTAGTATAGTAGTATATTAATAGTAGTAGTATAGTAGTATATTAATAGTCCTAGCTTGAGTTAGCAGATTTAAGAGGCCACATCGGAGTTGATTTGTACAGCCCAGAAACACCTTTTTTCTTCTGGAAATGTGACGACTGGTTCTAGATTGGGCAATGGCTACAATACTGGTGTATCCAAAATGGTCGATGTTTATGATACTGACTTAATTTACATAATTTATTTTATCATTTATGATTTATTCCTTATCAATATTATCTTTTAATTCCTTTATCCATGTATACTTACTCTATATACATAAAAAGCATCATGTATTCAAGTATTTACTCATTTATGATCATTTAATTTTTATTTGATCAATGTAATATTGTTTGAGGATATGACTTATATTATACTCTGTCCCTAGTATTATACTAAACCCTGCTGAAAAATCCAACATTGCTGGTCACCAGCACAAGGCATGTTTTGCATGTCTTGAGGTGCTGTCTTGAGAACAGCATTAATATTCTGGTACACCAGCTAGACCAGCATAAACCAGCCTGGACCAACATGTAATTCATGCATTTTTCAGACCACGTGTCAAGTCACATGAATACTCTTATCAGCAGGACATTTTGAAGGCTGAATTCTGGGTCATCTGAAACTTCTGGCTCTGGCTCATACAGAAGTTGTTCTGCAGATGTGTTATTGTATAGCCACAGCCTACAGCGTTATGTAAATTTTATGGCTACCTGTTAAGCTACCTGTATTGGTATTTACCGTTTTTGCATGTGAATTGTTTAATGTTGGTTGAGATTTTAAAAACTTAGATGTAGTACACTTATCCAGGTCCGGGTGAGGCTGCACGATCAATGGTTCAGACCCTGTCGAAGACAGCAAAACCAAGCTACTCCTGCTCTGATTAATGTTAGCTCACTGGCGCCTCCTAGTGGCCAGGAGGCCTCCGTTCCAGGGCCAGAGGGTGGAGTCAGAGGAAGGAGAAGATTGGCAAAAGACATCCTACAGCGATTGAACTGTACAGACAGGTGAGTTGGTACACTTTCTAAATTTGATCCTTCACCAAGACACCGACTAGGTGTAACACATAGGCAAACAATATTTTGCATTTCTTTTATTATTATCTGCATTATTCTCGTAATGTGAAAATTGCAATTGATACTTGCAAGTGCTTAATAAGTCAAGTTTATTTTTAGAGCACATTTAAAACAACAGAAGTTGACCAAAGTGCTGTAAATCCAAAATAATAAAATAAACAACAATGACATAAAGACAAGACACACAGCTCTCAAACTGAATCAAAAGCCAAAGAATAAAAATATGTCTTAAGACTAGATTTAAAAGTAAAGAGAGTGTTGGGGCCAGCCTCACAGACAATGGTAAGTTAGTTTGGGGGCAACAACTGACAAGGCCCGATCTCCCCTATGTTTCAGCCTTACTCTAGGGACAGCCAGAAACATGCAATCTGCCGACCTAAGCGACCTCGATGGGACATGTTGTTGTATAAGGTCAGAAAGATAGGTCAGGGCTAGACCATTTAAGGATTTATACAGAAACACTAAAACTTTAAAATGTACCTAAAACGTACTGGAAGCCAGTGAAGGGAGGCCAGTATAGGTGAAATGTGATCACGCTTACATACTCCTTTTAATAGTCTAGCTGCAGCATTCTGCACCAACTGCAGGCGTAAGAGAGATGCCCGGCTGATACCAACATAGAGGGCATTACAATAGTCCAATCGAGAAGAGATAAAGACATGTTTAACTCTTAGTTACATGCTAAATAATACCACCACAAATCTGTAATGCTGCTTATCTCTTTCCCAGGTCCCATTTTATATCTGATAAGCATGGGGTGCGGGTGTCCTCAGAGCTCAATATGGAGAATGGAAAGATTCAGATCTCTGTGGATCGGGCAGAAGTTTATGAGCTGAAGCTGTTTGTGGAGAACACGGGTCAAGAGACTGTGTATTTCACATACTACACTGCTCTTCACTGGCTGCAGTGTTTCACTCTGGAAGACAGCAGGAAAGTCGCACGCAACAATCCACTCTGTCTGGAACCACGTGAGTGCAGCCGACACTTGGCGTACTGATCCAATCACATCATGTTGTTTTGGAGGTTACAGTTTGGTATATTCTGGTTTGTAGCTTTGTTTGTTTTTTTAAATAGGTGAGAAGTATTACGTGATTGTAAGAATCAAATGCAGTCATGTTGGAGTTTATTCAGCTACTCTGGCATTTGAGTTTAAGCAGAACACCCAGTCCACCACCCGTCCCTTCCACATTGTGCGCTTCATTGAGGCAGAGTACAGGACTAAGCTTGCAGCCCTACTGGGTCCTACAGAACCATTCAAACCCCTGAAACTCAACATCTTTGAACCCAAAAACTGTAAAGTGGATGAGGGTGTTCCACCTGAAGGGTGAGAGAAACATTATGATATGATGAATGTTTATTTTAAAAGAAAATATCAAATATTATGAAATTAAAGAAACACTTTAAACCCTCTAGTAATTATAAAACAAAACTGCATGCATATGTACTGCATGTTATGGTTGTGCTTCGGCTCTGTGTGACTATGCTGATGAATATGGTTTTCCTACTGCTCATCAAACATTATCAACTAGGCTTTAGAGATATAAGCAGTTTAGATGGAAAGGATCTCAAGCTGACCAGCTGAAGACATAACTGTTGTTCTGCCCATTAATAGACACTGTAATTCCTTGAAAATAAATTGTAGCACAGCTACAACAACCCCTAATAAAATGACCCTTCATAATAGATAATGCTTTTAGATCTCTGTTAGAGAGATAAATATGGCATTTTTTCTGTTCAATAAAATATAACTGCCATTTCCGCATTGCTTTTACAACATTTCAAATCCCTCAGTTCTCGCATCTCCAAAAAGCTAAGCCAATGTTGATTCTTGTTTTATTACTAGCTCTGTCGCATTCTTTTTTTTTGCCAGCAGACTCTTTTTTTTTTTTCTTTAATGGGTAATTCTCGGGAGGTTGGAGATTTAGTGTGCTCCTTGTCCACCTTTCTTCCTTGTTGTGACAACTAACATATAGACACGCACGGACGAGTGATGTATATATATGTAATGCACCTTTAAAGTTATAAAAAATGTAATAAATACAAGTTGTTCATTAAAAAATTAATTACAAATTAATAATACAAATTTAATTATTAATAAAAAATATATATATATATTTAAATATGTAGTCTTTCTCCTTAAAGTTACAGAAATCTAAATAGGTAATTTACCTTTATTTGTGCATTTATTTATATATGTGTATCTCCATGTGTTTTTCTATCCTGTAGTTATGTTCAGAACTTTCTTGAAAATGTTCTGCCACTGGGGAAATACAGTCCTTCTCCTGACATCACCCAGCTGGCCAAGCTCCTGAAAAAAGATCGGATCTTCAATGGAAAGTTTCAGGAACATCAGTAAGTATCATTAAAGAGAAATATTATTACAAATTAAAAGAACTGTTTTCTATTTTAATATATTTCACAATGTCATTTATTCCTGTGATGGGAATAAATGCTGCATTTTCAGCATCATTACTCCAGTCTTCAGTGTCACGTGAGCCTTAAGAAATCATTCTAATATGCTGATAAGACTTCAGTTAGTTTCCTTCAAGTGTCAAATTATGCCATTTAGAACTGATTTGAGATCAGTTTTTGGGTCTGATGTTATCAGGGGTGCAGCTACCCATTTGTAGGTGAGTATTCGATGAGACTTGCATTGCATTCAAGAGAAACGTTTTATCAGTTCATGCATTCGCTGGGAATTGAACCTGTGACCTTGGCATTGCTTGTGCCATGCTGTTTTGTTTGAGCTGTTACAGAAACACCAGAACATAACCTTTGATCAAAGTTTGGCCTGACATCTATGCAGCAAAGTTTGTGAAGTTTTTACATTGTGGCTTTTTTCATGCTTGCCCACAAAATCCTTGAGCAAACTTGCGGAATATTACAGAATAATCTAAAGGCATCCACTTGGGGGGGGATCATAAAAATCCATTTTATGATTTTACTAAGATAATTTAATTGTGCTTTTGTTTATTTGTAGGCTTTATAGGACACACACACACTGCATTATTGAGTCCTTTGAGTGGCACTCATATGTGTTTCATATGTTCCATAATGCTTTTTGTGTCACCTGGTGTTATGTTATGAATATTCCTTAATGTGTTTGGTGGTGTCTAGGTCATTACTGCAGAGTCCGCTGAGCTTCCATAATTATGCCGAACGCTTTGATTTACTGCTGCACCTTGAGGAATGTCAGATGCATGTGGATATCAAGCGATACAACAGAGAGCAAATTACATTATTCAGGGACTACGACAAAAGACTAATGGTCTTAAACGTGAGTGGAAATGTCTTTTGTTAAAGCACTTCCTGTGTATGGTTTTTAAGGTCTGTTTGTGTATCTATTGATTTAAAGCTTCCTGGTGTATCAGAAAACAGGCCATCAGTCCTGAGGGGAGATCACCTGCTTCTCACCAAGTTTGAGGAGGTCAGTTTCTCAAATGTGACCAAATACAAGGGCTATGTCCACAAAGTGGAACTGGATCAAGTCAAACTGGGATTCTCCAGAAGGTATGAAGTATGAATGAGATTTAAAACAATACATGCTGCATGTGGCATAACACTTGCATCATATTTGCTGTATGAAATCCAACACTTACTTAATTTTGGGGTGCTGATTCCAAAAATAGTTTTGCTCTAGCACACACACTTTCTCACAAAATATAATATGCTTTTCGTAGCATTTCGTTATCACTTAAACACTAGAAAAACTGCTACAAAGACATCCTCTGAGCCAGGTTAGAACCATTTTCTTTATTTTATATGATTTATTTATAAACTTGTGTTTATGTAAAGTTCTTTTGCATTAAATTTAATATTTGGGTATATTTTTCCATTCCTTTGCAGATTGTATGTTAAATTATACATTTTGAATACTTATTTTTTGTCGAAACCTTTGACATTTGAACGCTTTTGTATTGCATTAAAGCCAAGACATATATACACTCACCTAAAGGATTATTAGGAACACCATACTAATACTGTGTTTGACCCCCTTTCGCCTTCAGAACTGCCTTAATTCTACGTTGCATTGATTCAACAAGGTGCTGAAAGCATTCTTTAGAAATGTTGGCCCATATTGATAGGATAGCATCTTGCAGTTGATGGAGATTTGTGGGATGCACATCCAGGGCACGAAGCTCCCGTTCCACCACATCCCAAAGATGCTCTATTGGGTTGAGATCTGGTGACTGTGGGGGCCATTTTAGTACAGTGAGCTCATTGTCATGTTCAAGAAACCAATTTGAAATGATTCGAGCTTTGTGACATGGTGCATTATCCTGCTGGAAGTAGCCATCAGAGGATGGGTACATGGTGGTCATAAAGGGATGGACATGGTCAGAAACAATGCTCAGGTAGGCCGTGGCATTTAAACGATGCCCAATTGGCACTAAGGGGCCTAAAGTGTGCCAAGAAAACACCCCCCACACCATTACACCACCACCACCAGCCTGCACAGTGGTAACAAGGCATGATGGATCCATGTTCTCATTCTGTTTACGCCAAATTCTGACTCTACCATCTGAATGTCTTAACAGAAATCGAGACTCATCAGACCAGGCAACCTTTTTCCAGTCTTCAACTGTCCAATTTTGGTGAGCTCGTGCAAATTGTAGCCTCTTTTTCCTATCTGTAGTGGAGATGAGTGGTACCCGGTGGGGTCTTCTGCTGTTGTAGCCCATCCGCCTCAAGGTTGTGCGTGTTGTGGCTTCACAAATGCTTTGCTGCATACCTCGGTTGTAACGAGTGGTTATTTCAGTCAAAGTTGCTCTTCTACCAGCTTGAATCAGTCGGCCCATTCTCCTGTGACCTCTAGCATCAACAAGGCATTTTCGCCCACAGGACTGCCGCATACTGGATGTTTTTCCCTTTTCACACCATTCTTTGTAAACTCTAGAAATGGTTGTGCGTGAAAATCCCAGTAACTGAGCAGATTGTGAAATACTCAGACCGGCCCGTCTGGCACCAACAACCATGCCACGCTCAAAATTGCTTAAATCACCTTTCTTTCCCATTCTGACATTCAGTTTGGAGTTCAGGAGATTGTCTTGACCAGGACCACACCCCTAAATGCATTGAAGCAACTGCCATGTGATTAGTTGATTAGATAATTGCATTAATGAGAAATTGAACAGGTGTTCCTAATAATCCTTTAGGTGAGTGTATATATAGTTTGAAAAATCTTCATTCTTTTTTTTTTTTATGTACATGATGGAAAGTTTTTATTGATATTTTTAAACTCAGCAATCATCAAATTACCAGAATTATTTGCAGGGCAGTGTAATCAGCAAATGAATCAAATTCATCAATAGATGTCTATTCATTGAACGTGTTTTTTTTTGTGTGTGTGTGTTAAGGTTCCTTGAACATGTATACATAGATAAGATGAAATTCCGTGTGGAGTTCACTGTGAATCGTCTCCCATTAAGACTGCAACACAGAGCTGTACACATGGCGGTCCAGCACAATCTCAGAGATGTGCTGTTCCCTGTGGGCTCAAGGACTGTGACGCCTGTGTCTCCACCTGCACTGAGGTCAGTAAGACCCAGAAGTGCTATTAATATGCTATTATTATTATACTGTTGAACCTTCAGAAGGAAACGTTGAGTGTTTCAGCACAATCTGTGTTTCTCTAGACTCTTTGATCAACAGCTTGAGAGGAACCCTGAACAGTACAGTGCAGTATGTAACATTGTGGCCGGTACGTCCAAGCCGGCACCTTACTTGGTGTTTGGACCTCCTGGCACTGGTAAAACCGTCACGATAGTGGAGGCCATCAAACAGGTAAAACTGGTAATCATACACACCAAAGTAAACACACCCCCACCAGGTCTGCATGCCTGCCTGCATGAAAGATTTCAGTGTAATAGCTAATGCATTCAGTCATTCTTTCTGTTTGTTTCTCTGTTTCTCAACATCTCTCAGGTGGAGAAGAATATACCCGGTGCCTATATCCTAGCTTGCGCTCCATCTAACAGTGCAGCTGATCAACTGTGTGTAAAGTTGAGCACTAGTCAACATGTGGATGCACGTAAAATATACAGACTCTACGCTAGCTCACGCAATCCAAAAGACATCCCTAAAGAGCTAAAGGTAAATTAACAATATTAAATTAAAATGTATAATATAGTACAATATATATTATATTATAAATAATGTAAACCATATAATACATAAAACAAAACAAAAATGTATTTATATTTCTTTATATGATACTTTTAGTCACACTTTATTTAATATAGTGAAATTCATGTATTTTTAAGTGACCAAATGTATGTTACTATATGGAAGTATGCTATAGTTTTTATTTTGATTGTCCATGTTGTTTGTGTGTCTGTGTTTAGAACAACAGTAATGTGGAGGGAGAAATGGTTATTTTCCCTTGTAAAGAGGATCTGATGTCCTATAAGATCCTGGTCAGCACTCTAGTCACCACTGGCAGGTAAAGGGCGTCATCTTATAAACTCAGATTTCTCTCATAGGTATGATTTACAGCAGTCTGTAAACACTGTGTCTTTGTTGGTAGGCTGGTTAGTGGGGGTTTTCCTGTGGATCATTTTTCTCACATCTTTGTGGATGAGGCAGGACACGCTGTGGAATCAGAGACCATCATCAGTGTGGCAGGTGGGCAACCACTCTTGCTCAGATGCATACATATGTACTATAATAAAAGTCTTAATGTCTGATAGTAGTGAGATCCATTTTTGGAATCATTACATTGTCTCGTTGGGTGTGTGAAGGACTGCTGAATGCAGAGACCGGCCAGCTTGTTTTAGCTGGAGATCCCAAGCAGCTGGGACCGATCCTGAGATCTCCTCTTGCTATGAATCATGGACTTGGTGAGATGCCCATTTTTGTAAATTAAAAAAGGAGGGATAAGCAAAATGGTGTTTATGAATATGTGTTTTATTGTAATGTATTGTAATCTGGAGTTGTTTCTTTCCTGTAGATATCTCTTTGCTGGAGAGGCTAATGACACAGAATGATCTTTATAAAAAAGATAACACTGAGTTTGACAAACGCTACGTCACCAAACTTCTTCTGAACTACAGGTAGGACACACCAGTCTGCTTAGTTCTTAAAGTCACCATGAAATCAAAGTTGACAATTTTTATGGAATATGGCAGTATTTATTGTTAATGATTTACTTGTGTACAGCATTATTATTTTAATAAAATTCATGTGCTCTTGTAATCTTTAATCAAAATAACTTCCCCTTCCTCTTGTAACGACACCTTTTCTCTGATGATGTCCTCACTGGCGCGAGGGCGGGACAACCTGTCAATCACACGCGAGATTTGCCTGTTTTCCTATGATTGCGAGAATTTAAAAAAAAAATGTGTTAGATAAAAAAAGTCGCAATTACCTATTTAATTTTTTAATCCATGGTGGAAACTAGCTTCCATAATTTTTCATTTATTTAGACACATTTTTATTTCTTTAGACTACCTACTGTCAGGGTTATGTTCTGGTCTTTGTTTTCATTGTGTTTCTGTTTGCCTGTTTTCCTATGATTTAGGTTCATCCAACTCACCTGTCCCTCATTAATGAACTCATCAGCTCCTTTGTTTGCTCTCTGTATTTAAGCCCTCAGTTTCAGTTTGTTCCTTGTCCTGGATTGTTTGTCATTAGTGTGTTTAACGTTTATGTTGAAGTAGTTGTGCTATTCATTTTATCCAAGTCATCTCCTGCGTGTTTCCTTGCTTGAATCTACAATTAAAGACTATTTTGAGTATCTCCTTCGTTGTGCACTTACAGCCACCCAACTGTGACACCTACTAGATGTCAAGACCAAGATAAATAAATACAAAAAATAATAATAATACATAAATCATTTATTTAGATGTAGAATAGTATGGTATATAATTACATAAGTAGTAAAGAGTCTATTTATTGGTTTTCAGCCCTACCTTGAATTTTTTTTATCGTGCATCTCTAGTATCAGTTAGATAGATGCCATAGTGTGCACCTATTTTATTATCTCTCTCTCTCTTCAGGTCTCATCCATCCATTCTGAAGGTTCCCAATGAGTTGTTCTATGATGGGGAGTTGAGGGCATGTGCAAATGAGATCAGCTCTAACCAGTACTGCACTTGGGAGTACCTGCCCAAAAGAGTATGAGAGATATTAAACAGCACTTTAGTCACTATGGTTAGATCTGTTTCCTGGAGATTACCCAGATGTGTCCATTTCCCCCCCAGGGATTTCCTGTGATTTTCCATGGAGTTCCTGGGAAGGATGAAAGAGAGTCGAACAGCCCCTCATTCTTTAACACCTTTGAAATCGATATCATCATAGATTACCTGAAGAAGCTGCTCCTGACACAGGCCAAGAAAGGAATCTCTAGAATCTCCCCCAGAGAGATTGGCATTATTGCCCCCTACAGGAAACAGGTGGAGCCTGCTCTTGGATAGCCCTATTCTGTCACCAAAATAGCAGTTTAAATTATCATGACACTTTTCTTGAATCTCTGACGGTCTGTACCTTCACTTTACTTTCTCTGGGGGATTGTATTCATAGGTGGAGAAGATCAGACGGGCCATCAAATCAGAGGAGGACCTCCAAAAGTGCATGTGCATTGATGACCTGAAGGTTAGTAAACACTCTGGTATGGCTTTTTATCTTAAATTAGGACAGGTGAACACAAAATGATTGTGTGTTCGGTTTGTTGTGTAGGTTGGATCCGTAGAGGAGTTTCAAGGCCAAGAGAGGAAAGTGATCATGGTGTCGGCTGTTCGCAGCAGCAAGGAACACATCACTTTGGATGAAACATTCAGCATTGGGTTTCTCAAGAATGAGAAGGTACTAAACACAACTGACAAGAGAACACAACATAAATATACATTTAAATGTTAATGTGGCAATAAGGCTAGGGCAGAAGGGCAGTTGTGGCCTTAAGGTTGTGGGTTTAATTCTCAATACCGGCAGGAAACGACTGAGGTGCCCTTGAGCAAGGCACCTAACCCCCAATCTCTCCCCAGGCGCCGCAGCAAATGGCTGCCCACTGCTCCGGGTGTGTGTATGTGTGTTCAATACTCACTGCTCCTAATGTGTGTGCACTATCTTGGATGGGTTAAATGCAGAGCACTAATTCCGAGCATACTTGGCCTTCTCGTCACTTCACTTTTTTGAAAACTTTTACATTGTTACAAAAAACATCTATTTAAAATAAATGCTGTTCTTTTGTACTTTCTATTCATCAAAGATTCCACAAAAATCAGCATATTAGAATGACTTATGAAAGATCATGTGACACTGAAGACTGGAGTAATGATGCTGAAAATTCAGATTTGTCATCACAGGAATACAAATACAGGCATTTAAACTGTAACAATATTTCACTATATTACGGTTTTTGATCAAGTAAATGCGGCCTTGGTAAGCATAAGAGACTTCTTTCAAAAACATAAAAAAATCTTACTGACCCCCACCTTTAAAAGGGCAATGTAATATGATCACAACATGCTTCATCACAAATTGATGTGAACTTGACCTAAGTTGTGTGCTACATTGTGAATATGCTCTTTTTGTAACAATGTGCTAAAATACAATTTAAGGTCTTTGCACACTGAGTCCGAAATTTTGTCGTATGCGTTTTTTCGTATTAGTCATCCGGTGGCTCTGAATTGTCAAAACCCGTCTCAAAATGCTTGCTACGGATGAGCAGAAAATCGAACCCGATCAGAATTTTTTTATGACGGACGAAAGTTTCGGAGGCAGCGTGTAAACGTGATTGACACAACGTAAGGAAATTTCGGACGAGAATTTCGGACATTTTGAACAATTTTTGAACTTTTTGTGTTTGTGTTTTGTGTCTTTTTCTGTAGAGATTCAATGTGGCAGTGACAAGAGCAAAATCCCTGTTCATCATGGTGGGAAACCCCTTCATTCTGCGGACAGATGAAATCTGGGGCCGGTATTATATATTGTACACTTCCAACTTACCAGGGATGAATTTCAAACCCTGATGAGGAACTGACTAAATGATGTGTATCGTTTGTGTATTTTCATAGGTTTATTGACTTCTGCTCCGAGCAGAGAGGTTACACCGGGCTTCCTTTTACCAGTGTAGAGGGCATAGAGGAGGTTGAAAAGCGTCTACTTGCTCTTAACTTTGACGATGAGAGCGGTGAGACAGGCTTTAATCACAAACCTCTGGCAGTCACAACACATTGTTTGACTTAAACCTGTTTTTCATGCCACAACTTTATTGACTACTGTAGATTTCAGAAGTATAATCTTTCACTGGGATGACAAATTAAACTTGATTTAGTTTAATGCCCTTAAAATACCTGGGAAGTCTTAATTTGGAAAAAAAGAAATGTCTGTGATGTTCTGCCAAAAACATTACATCGTGTCAAATGTCAAGGTTTTGCCTGGATGCAAATGCTCTATTGTTTACATTCACATTGCAAACAGGACGCTGTTCTATTTCCTCCATTTTTTCAAAACAAAAACACAACACCTGATTATAATTCCAGGTTTCCCATTTTCATAATTAAAATTGATATCTCAAATAAATATAATATTGTTCTATAAATAATTAGCTTCTGCTCAATTTGAAAAGTTAACAGCAGTCTTGTTCTATGATGATTTATAGTTTAGTAATAGTAATACATAGTAATAATACAATAGTAATTTAAATACTACTACTAATAATATGGCCTGAATAATAATGGTTTCAAGAAGGCATGATGTGAAAACTGTTGTGTTCTTTCACCCCCTAGTGGAAACTGAGGAGAGTGCGGTCCAACAATATCTGAATCCTGAGTGGAGACATGATTACTAAAGAGCCGGTCTTCACTAGCCACACCTGTTCTACTCCTTCTTTTGAAGCTAGTATGGAAATCCTGGATCTTCCCATTGTAGCTGGGTGAAAACTATGATTTTTACTGTACAAAAATACTTTAATCTACCTTAAAAAAAAGAGCAAATGGACTGATTTATAAACCACAGTTTTTGATAATAAAGTGACTTTTTTAATTCCTACATTAACACTATGCAACATCAACCATTTTAAGTCAGACTGTACGATACATATTTTAGCCAAAACATTGTAGTTTGAACCTGGCGTAAATTTCTGCGAATTTGAATGAGTAATTTTCAAGCTTGCACATTACAGAATTGTAATCCAATATAATAAGTATTATGAGACGACAGAAAATATTTTAAAATTCCTTGAAAATATTAACAAATTTTTGCTGTTAAAGTGGCGGTTTTCTTAATTTATTCATGATTGTAAATAAGATAATCAAACCAAACACATTTTTTTCTCACTCTGCACAAAATGTGACTTTTAAAATGGTTTATTTTTAACATCTGAACATTGTCAGTCCCGTTATTAATAAATCCTTTGTTCTTTGGATTTCAGCTTTGCTTTCATTACTAAACCACAGACATGTTAATATATTTTCAAATTAAGTCTATTAAATGAATTTTGAATGAAAACCTCCCCTCTGTCGAGTGGTTTTACAGTGTGTATGTCTCTCCCTTGTGGCTATTGGATTCACTGCTATACCCATCTGAGATTACTGCAAGTTCCAGGGATGTTTGAGCCATTATCCTCATATTACATACTGTTACACCAAACACCTTCAGGCTCACAATTCTATCCTCATCATAGCATTTTATAGAGTCTGTTTCTGTCAGGTCTGCAACATCAGCACACTGGATCTGTCAAGTAAACAGATATTTTCTATTAAAAATAACAAACTGCTTACACCACTTTTAAACCAATCAGGGCCCTCTTGTCCTCTCATTTTAAAGTAACATGCTGGACACCAATTAGGCTACAGGGACATTTCCGCTGGGTACTTTTTTTGTTCAAGGATACAAAAATAGATTTTTGTAACTCAGTCACCTCTACCTGCAATTAACCCATAGATATTTGTGTTGCCAGCTAAGAAAGCTTGTTTCCACCAGAATAAAAATATAAAAAAGGTAATTGCGACTTTTATCTCAATTCTATTGCAATAGGCTAGCATTTACACCTCACAACTTGGAATTTTTTTTCTTCTCAAAATAGCGAACCCCTTACCTTGTCACCCCCCTTCTTGAGAATAGACGTGAAAATAAACTTCAAGAATGCTTTTGGAATATAGACCTAGTTTAAATTTTATTTTATATAATATATATATATATATATATATATAATATATATAAATATATTATATATATTACAAAATAGTTTTTATATTTAAAATTACTATAAAATCAAATACATGTCTAACCAATTTGTGTTCCAAATTTGAAGTTTTTTTTTTTGTTTTTTTTAGTAAAATAGCCACCGCGTGTCGCCCACATTCCATTGCATTTTATTTTATGCATTGTCCTGTAACAAATTAATACATTTCTGCCCAAATATGACTGATCACTATCACAAAAATATGGAACCACGAGACTGAAAAATTATGTAATATAAAACCTAATAATGCCTAATAGGGGAGGAGCCTAAATAATTTAGAGTACCGTTTCCATGGTAACGCAAGGTCCAATTTCAAACAGTTTGAGTTCATAAGCTTTCGAATGACACCTAATTTATGGTGATTACTAAAATATGAAAAAAGGTGATGGATAAAAAGAGCTCAAAGCGTTCGGCTAGCGGGACGGTGACAGTTAGGGGGTTAAATTTCGCAGTTCTGACTTGCAATTTGGAGTTTATAAATCGCAATCCTGACTTTTTTACTATATACTTTTTATCTCACAATTCTCATCTGCGTAGAGAAATCTTTCACCCACGCGCGAAATTCTGGATTCCTATTGAAGTGACTGGATTCGCCTAATAACAATTAAACGTGACCGCACCTTACCAAAACCTTAATTGGTGACTTTTATCCAGTCAAACCACCGACCTCCTTTGGAGCAGGTATCATCTGGAGTTGATGAATTGTCTTTGAGTTTGACACTTCTGAAATTGTAACACTGTACCAGAGAGAGCCAAAAAAAGATTAATCTCTCTATCAGACATTATCCTGAGCAGGCCAGCTAATTTATTTAGCGCTAATTTAGTTTCAGCCTGCTAAACCATTAAAAATGGTTTATACTTGACACACAATTATATACTTGAGCATTTTTGTTCAAATATTTTGTCCTTTGCTAAGCAATCAACACAAATATGTATAACAGTAAACCCAAATGACCAGATTGTACATCTATTAAGAATCCCACCCTGTAAAAACTCATTTCTGTGAGAGGTGTGATGTCTGCATTCCTCACAGCCCAATTTTCATTCATGTGAAATAAATATGCCATCTATCCCAACTAAAGTCGATCCCATTAGACAAAAAGGTTGGCAGTTAAAGTCCGATGGTCAGCAGTCAAAAAAAAAAACAGACACAGAGTAGGCTACAGGCTGGCAGTTTAAATGAATGATAAATGTATTTTTTCTTTTTTTTTTCTTCCAAACTTAAACCACTGAGCATCATATACAGAGGCATAGAAGAACTGTAAACCAGAACCGAAAGATACAGAGAAGATTTATGTACAAATACAAAATTAATCTGTCAGTCTTTCTTCCCGAGAAGGAAGGAAGGAAAGTATGCTGGTGAAAAGAAAAGAAAAGAAAAAAGAAAGAAAGATGGCAGGATGGAGGTATTGGGTACTGACACGCATCGGTTTCTTTATAAATATTTTTCTGTCATCCACTCCTGAATTGCGAGAAATGTGGGGAGCGGTAGGTACTGTAGGTTTCTCCTGGGGCAGTTGCTGAAAGGAACTTGGAGGGGTGCGTGTGTGTGTGGCTCATAACAGTAGGCAGCCGCTTCTCTTCTTGCGCTTGCGCACCTGTAGCGCCGCCCTGGTGGCCATCTCAAACACCTCACGCACTCCATCCTTAGTTTTAGCAGAACACTCCAAATATCCAAATGCACTGATCCTGTTAGCCATGTCACGGCCCTCCTCTGGTTTTACAGGTTCCTAAAACACACATATATGATGAGGCAGCATTCTTTTAGAAAATATTTTTCTAAATATTTTTTCACCTTTTCTTTTTACCCTCTCACTAGTTTAATTTGTACACAATGTCTAATAGTGTACACTCGAGTTCAAAAGTAAAGACATTTATAATGTTACAAAACATTTCTAAATTAATTCCTGTTTTAAATAAATGCTAAAGATTTCTATTTTAGATAATAAAGCATAAACTGTTTTCAGCATTGATTATAAATGTTTTTGAGTATCAAATCAGCATATTATAATGATTACTGAAGGATCATGTGACACCGAAGACTGGAGCAATGATGCTGACAATTCAGCCATCACAGGAATACATGACATTTTTTAATATATATTAAAATAGTTATTTTAAACTGTAATAATATTTCACAATGTTATTTTTTGTATTTTCATCAAATAAATGCAGCCTTGGTGACCTTAAGAGACTTTTGAATTGTAGTGTATCACAGGAGAATTCTGTCATAAATTCTGTCATCAAATGATGATTTTTGTTTAATAGCATAACAGTTATTAGCAATAATTTGAACATTTTTGGAATAAAGTGGCTGAATCCTTTGTCTTGCTAAAGCTGATTTCATGGCTAGCAATGTATGCATCCTAAATATACACACAATTAAATAATATTTTCTCACTTTTTATATCATTTGACAACATTACAGTTTGACTGGAAATGTGCAACAAAAATATTTGCCTCATCAATCCCTATCCCTCAGATCAGTGCATAAACTTTCTTGTAGACAGCTTTAACCAACCTCTCCGGCACTTTCTTTTCTCATTACACCATTGTTAAATGTCTATGTATCGAAGTTCATCGAAATAAATCTAAATACTGTAATTTTTTACTAATGTCGTTCAGCACTGTTTACATAAAAGGTAAACCTTCAGCTGCCCTCTTATATTTGGATTCTGTGTTATTTATATCCATTTAGGCACCGACTCATATAGAGACAGACCCAATTCATGCAGCAAGATTAATATTAAAATGTAACTTTTTTGTAACTCTACAATAAACAACAAACTACAATAGACATTTCATACTGATACTGTAGTATGTTGAATGTCACATTACTTGCAATCTGCCACATTCCTGTAGAGATAAAAATCAGGGTTTGAGCTCAATGAGCATTCCTAGACACTAACGACAATGTTTGTTAGCTACCTTAAACGGTACCCAGAACAGTTTCTTTCAACACAAAGCATTGTGGGTAAAAGTAGCCTAACATTGTGTATACTCAAATCTTTCTCATTAGCAAATCAATAAAAAAAAATGCTACATGTATAAATATAGAAGTATTATGACAACTAGCATTGACGTTTCAGTAGTTTCACTACTGTTTCTGCCTTACAAACACCCTTCAGTATGATGTAATCCCAGAGGGCAGCTTTATCACCACAGAAACAGCTGCATTTCCATTTTCCTTTGTGGCTGTCAGAGACAGGAAGTGTCCTGTTTGTTAAGGCAAAGGCCAACAAAAGGCCTCTGCTGTGTCTTACAAACCTTTACTTCAAGTTACTATGGCAACACCTGCTTAACACGTGCACACACACACCTGCCATACCTGTTTCATCTTGATCAGCTCCCTGCGCGTGTGTTCATCATTTCGCAGGTCCTTTTTATTGCCCACGAGGATGATGGGAACGTTGGGACAAAAATGTTTTACCTCTGGCGTCCATTTCTCTGGAATATTCTCTGGAAGAGGCCAGAACAGAAGTTACAAAACCTGATGTCAATGTTAAGATTTTTTTTTTAAATAAGTTAATACAGTAAATTAAATTATAAATGTTAATAATTACAGTAAAATAATATTGTGTATTTCGAGTATTTAATCAATTATCTTAAATGTTACCATAATGCAATATGTACAAGTTGAATTACTTACATTTAGTTAAAATTGTATTTGTTGTGAATCAGGAAAAAAAAAAAAGAAGTGATTTATACTACCGTTCAAAAGTTTGGGGTCTTTAAAAAAAGTAACTTATGTTTAATTAAAAATACAACCGTTTTCGATTTTAATACATTTTAAAATGCAATTTATTTCTGTGATGGAAAAGCTGAATCTTCAGTGTCACATGACCCTTCAGAAATTACTCTAATATACTGATTTGCTGCTCAAGAAACATTTCTTATTATCATCACCAATGTTGAAAACAGTTGAGCTGCTTAATATTTCTGTAGAAATTTTAAAGCATTGTTTTTTTTTTTTAAATCAGGATTTTTGATAAACAGAAAGTTCAAAAGAACAGCATAACATAAATGTCTTTGCTGTCACTTTTGGTTTCTTTCTGACCTTACTGACTCCAAACTTTTGAACAGTAGTGTATGTGTAGTTAGGTACCTAAACTATCTGGACTGTCTATAGAGAAACACATCAGAATAACATCTGTGTCTGGATATGACAATGGCCTCAAACGATCATAGTCTTCCTGACCAGCTGTGTCCCATAGAGCCAACTCCACCTGAAAGAGAAAGAGAGATGCAGATACTTTAGTATTGTTTGTCAGCTGAAGGCATGTCACTGGACTTTGAGTGGCCTTACTGTCAATGTCAGTGGTCATAAATATAAGAAACATTTATAAACCTGAAGCTATTTAAAGAGATAACTGCAGTCCACTCTGGACTAGAGGTCTTCAATGAAAATACAAAACATTCAAGGGTTTTTTGTGTGAGTACAAGAGATGGAGATGAAATGCGTGTACTGGGGCATACAGGAAATAGAATGGATTGACAAACTGCAAAATGATTCTTTCTATTTTTTTTTTTAAATCAAAAGTTCCGGAACACTGTTCTGGACCCATTTAACTTCTAAAATCTTAACTTTTAGATAAAAAAAAAAGCTAAAAAAGTCCAAACCTGAACAAGAATCTTAAACAAATTATTTCCTGTTGTAGTAAGTTCAGATCAGAGGAGCACTCCCTCTTGCTGAACTTCTCTTTACATTAAATCCAGCATGTCTGATCAGGATGGCCTGAAATTTGGGTTAAAAGGCTGCAGGAACATTTAATTCCCTTTCTCAAACAAGCATACACACACCATATTCTCCGTGCTTCTGTCCACAAAACAAGGAAGAAGGACTGTGTACAACACTATTTTAGGACAACTGACCTGTTTGCTGTCCACCTCTATGTCAGCAATGTAGTTTTCGAACACTGTGGGCACGTAGACCTCTGGGAACTGATCTTTACTGAACACAATGAGCAAACAGGTTTTTCCACAGGCTCCATCTCCCACTATCACCAGCTTCTTACGAATAGCTGCCATCACTACAGAAAAAGAAAGACGACATTACCATGAGCAATGGTTAAATTCACAAAACTTACATTTCATATTTTGCAATAATGATCCCCTGGCTGTAGGTTATCCCACTTATTACATAGTTATTTAGAAAATAAATACAAATTAAATTGGGTAACACCTTATTTTACAGTGTCCTTGTTACATATGTTACATGTACTTACCGTAGTAAAAACAGTCAATTGTGCATAAATACATGCAACTAACCCTCAACCAAACCCTAATCCTACCCTAACCTTATAGTAAGTACATGAAATTAATTAATATTACTCAGTACTTGAATATATAATTACACTGTAACAACGACAACTTAAAATAAAGTGTAACCTGAAATTAGGGATGGGCGATATCTTATCGTTTGCGATATAACGGTAAAAATTCTCCCCACGATAAGAATTAGTCTTCCCGCGATAATAACGATAAAGCCTAGTTGATGACGCGACCCATTCGCAGCCCACGTGCAGAGCGAAAACAACTATGGCGGAAGCTGCGGAGGAGTAAATGAGAAGCTACCTCTACAATCTAAAACCTGTACACAGATATATTTTCACTCGCTGAGCACTTGGACTGAGCGCTTGAGAGATCTGCTCTTTGTCAAGTGATCCGTAAAGCGCGCTATTTCAGTTCATCTCAATGTATGCGCAGTGTATTTGACGCACAGTAAACACTAGTGTGAGCGCGCCCAACTGAGAGCCTCAGTGTTTCTCACACACTCAAAGAGAGAGCGAGAGAGTCTTACATACCACGCAGAATTGACGTGCTACATGTAAACCATATTCTTTGTAGTATTTTTCTGTTAGTTTTTTATATATATACAGAAATACTGAATGACCAACAATGTCACCACCACCAGTCCTAAATTCTGTTAAAATGACAAATATGCATTCATACTTTTTTCATTCACACATGATTACCAAGTTTTAGTTCAAATTACTTAAATTCTATCATTAAATTATTATTTGCTATTTTTTTTGTAATCTGAAGACATGGTTGGGATTATTACTTTTGGTATTTGCACTATTTTTTCCACTGTTTGCACCATAAGAATATAAATAAATACAGAACCTGTTTACATTTCATACCTGTGTTTACATTTGTATTGTGTGATGTTTTTCATCACAGTTGCACTTTTACAGAAGAAAAGTATATCTGCAATTTTCCATTTCTGAAAAGGCTGGTGTTTGGATTTTTACTGTTTTTTTTAAAATATTTTTTATCATTTTTAAAATTTGGTATATTATAGGAGCCTATTTGATGACAGGTACGTTTTACTTTAGATCATTGTATGTTTTTCTGAGGCTCTCAAGAATGCGTGCAGCTCTCACTTGTAGCCAAAAACATGGGGAATGGTACTACATTTATATCGTCATTGATATCGTTATCGCAATAAATACAGAAAATATTGTGATATATTTTTAAGTTCATATCACCCATCCCTACCTGAAATTGTATGAAATATTGTATGAACATTTAGCTACAATTTTTATTACAGCTGGTAATCGTAACTGTTCTGAGAAGTTGGTGCCAATTAGCACATTTGTTTTTAAATTTCATAAAATGAAAGGAAATTAAACGATAGAGACCGCAGAGTGATACGAGACATGTGAAAGTAGTAGCGATACGTTGCCATTGACTGTGGTGGAATATCCAGTTTAGCAGTAATTCTAAACAAACATTTAACAAATCAGAATCAAGTATTTCAGAGAGCCACAAAATACGTCCTAATAATCATCATAACAGTTTGTTTCACATAAATGAACCCCTGTTGTTTGAGAAACACAACATAACAGATGTTATGTAACAGATAACTAATGAAACAAATACTGATCTAAGATCAATCCTGCATTGATGCAGAATCAGGGGGCCAAAATGCTGATCAAGAGCCTAACTGAACCACCAAATGAACATCACACTGGAATGAAAAGAGCACATTTTATTTAAGGCCTTATTTGGGAGAAGTTTTTGTATCCACACAAAGTGAGAGCATGAAAAGTATGGAAAAAATAAAACGGTAAGAAAAATATTTTCCTGTCCCACCCTTTTCCTCTCTTTCCCACAATTTGGAGAAAAAATAAGGACACGATGGCCCAAAAATGTCACGGCTAAAGAACATACACTCGCAGCCACACATTTTCTTTAAATAGTGCCAATCCAACCAGTTGTCCACATTTAAGCAGGACACAGACACACACACACACACACGTATAGAGTAGCAGGCAGCACTGCCGTACAGTAGCCCAGTGAACGCAGACACACTCCAACGGAGGATTTTGGCTTGTGTAAGTGACGGCAGACTGAGAGAGATTCATGTGTGTGAGAAAGATGTAGGTTACTTAGAAATTTTGACTAATAAACACACATTAGCAGGCTAGCAAGTACAAAAAATAAAATATATATATATTTTTGTTTGGCCTTGAATGATGGTACTATCACAGTAATGTTGTTTTGGACATATCATCATGGTAATACCTTGTTTTTTAGACATATCGTGATAATACCACATTATTTTGTACACGTATCATGGCAATGCCATGTATTTTGGACATGTATTGTGGAAATGCCATATTTGGACATGAGCCATGGTATTCATTGAATTACCTTAGTGTAGCAAATAAATATCAATACATGATACCATGGAATAAATCAAAATACCATGGTACTACCTTACCATTCAAAAGTTTGTTTTTAAGAAATGACTTGTATTCAGCAAAATGCATTAAATTGATCAAAAGTGACAGTGAACACTTACATTGTTACAAAATCTAAAAAAAACTTCCAAAGAAACCTGACAAAATTGTCAGTTTCCACAAAAACATTAAGCAGCACAATTGTTTCAATGTTGTTTCAATGTTGACAAGAAATGTTTCTTGAGCAGCAAATATATACATATACACACACACACTTTTGAGCAGTTGTGCATGTAGACCTACCTTTAAAATACTTTCTTTAGAAAGGAAAGTGTGTGTGTGTCCCTTCACACACACTTTCCTTTCTAAAGAAAGTATTTTAAAGGTAGGCCTACATGCACAACTGCTCAAAAGTGTATATATATATATATATATATATATATATATATATATATACACACACACACTCACCTAAAGGATTATTAGGAACACCATACTAATACTGTGTTTGACCCCCTTTCGCCTTCAGAACTGCCTTAATTCTACGTGGCATTGATTCAACAAGGTGCTGAAAGCATTCTTTAGAAATGTTGGCCTATATTGATAGGATAGCATCTTGCAGTTGATGGAGATTTGTGGGATGCACATCCAGGGCACGAAGCTCCCGTTCCACCACATCCCAAAGATGCTCTATTGGGTTGAGATCTGGTAACTGTGGGGGCCATTTTAGTACAGTGAACTCATTGTCATGTTCAAGAAACCAATTTGAAATGATTCGAGCTTTGTGACATGGTGCATTATCCTGCTGGAAGTAGCCATCAGAGGATGGGTACATGGTGGTCATAAAGGGATGGACATGGTCAGAAACAATGCTCAGGTAGGCCGTGGCATTTAAACGATGCCCAATTGGCACTAAGGGGCCTAAAGTGTGCCAAGAAAACATCCCCCACACCATTACACCACCACCACCAGCCTGCACAGTGGTAACAAGGCATGATGGATCCATGTTCTCATTCTGTTTACGCCAAATTCTGACTCTAACATCTGAATGTCTCAACAGAAATCCAGACTCATCAGACCAGGCAACATTTTTCCAGTCTTCAACTGTCCAATTTTGGTGAGCTCGTGCAAATGTTAGCCTCTTTTTCCTATTTGTAGTGGAGATGAGTGGTACCCGGTGGGGTCTTCTGCTGTTGTAGCCCATCCGCCTCAAGGTTGTGCGTGTTGTGGCTTCACAAATGCTTTGCTGCATACCTCGGTTGTAACAAATGTTATTTCAGTCAAAGTTGCTCTTCTATCAGCTTGACTCAGTCGGCCCATTCTCCTCTGACCTCTAGCATCAACAAGGCATTTTCGCCCACAGGACTGCCGCATACTGGATGTTTTTCCCTTTTCACACCATTCTTTGTAAACTCTAGAAATGGTTGTGCGTGAAAATCCCAGTAACTGAGCAGATTGTGAAATACTCAGACCGGCCCGTCTGGCACCAACAACCATGCCACGCTCAAAATTGCTTAAATCACCTTTCTTTCCCATTCTGACATTCAGTTTGGAGTTCAGGACATTGTCTTGACCAGGACCACACCCCTAAATGCATCGAAGCAACTGCCATGTGACTGGTTGATTACATAATTGCATTAATGAGAAATTGAACAGGTGTTCCTAATAATCCTTTAGGTGAGTGTATATATATATATATATATATTTAGTACACTAAAGGTACGCTGTGTAACTTTTTGTGCTCTAGCTGTTAATAAACAAAACTGCATGTGCCTTGTGGAAGAACATTGTAGGCGGAACTACTTCTCTCTGATATGACGAGTCACGCGGGCTGCCAGTCCCGCCCGGTCTAAAATAGTTTGAATATAAACACTTATTATAGGCGAACTGTAGTGATTCAGGATAAGACAAAAACATGGTTTGGAAGATAGATTGATGATGTACTCTACTCGCTCATATAAATTCTGTGCATTCTGAACGAAAAAAGTTATGGTGTAGATTTAATGAATAACTGTGCAGATAAATTCATTTCATGAGACATTTGGATTCGATGGTCATATGAAGTTGTCAGCTAATCCTGAAACAGTGACACACCCACACAATGAACTTGAAAAATCACAGCGGACATGTTCTGAGAGAGAGAAAGGAACCGAAGCAGGTCAGTGCTATTCTTAAACGAATGTCCCTGGAGAAAGAAATGCGTTCTTGGTGACGGCAGCCTGGTTTCTCACATGCACACACATTAATCTCCGTTGCCATTATCTCACAAGCCCTTCAAACACACCCAACTGCACATTCGTGAACACCACTGGCTTTTTAAAACAGTTGAGAAGAACTCAAAAATTTACAACGCTGACCTACCAATTCACTGAAACTGAAATAATGAATCTCAATTCAATTTATTTAGTAGATGCGAAAATCTGTGATACGTCACACTGGGAATTTCCCAGATGCTTGCTCTGGGAATGCTGTCACGTCTCTGAGGGCACAATGTGGAAACATTTCCTCAGTCTCTGGTGGCAGGAAGAGAAAGAGCTCACTTCCTGTTCTGACAACTCCCTTCCTGTTCACATGTAGGCTCCAAAAAACATCTGTTAATAAATAGAGATTTCAGTCTTTATAAATCCCACAGTTGCATCTGGGTATAAATCATTGTCAAACCGAGTAGTGTTATTTTAGTATTATTTATATATATACCATTATAATTTTTATTAATATTTTGAATTAGCTTTATATTTTCGTTTTTTATTTTAATTGCAGTTTAGGTTTTAGTAATTTTGTTATGCGTGTTTGACTTAGTTTGTCGTTTGCCAAGGCAACATTTCTAATTTTTGTTTAAATTTTTCATCTAATATTTATATAAAATTTTATTTCAGCTTTATTTCAATGAATGAAAACCACTGTTTTTAGTAATTTTTAGTTTTAGGAAACAATAACAACACTGGAGCAAAAGATAAAGTGAAATCTGACACTGCTTGATAGTCATCAAGGGAGGCGGTATTAAAAAAATATCTCACTTTAGATTAGGGTCCAGTTCTCACTATTAACTAACTATTAGGGTTAGTTCACCCAAAAATGAAAATTACCCCATGATTTACTCACCCTCAATCCATCCTAGGTGTCATTTCTTCTTTCAGACGAATGCAATCAGAGATATATTAAATAATGTCCTGGCTTTTCCATGCTTTAGGCCGTGTGTCCACCAAAGAAAACGCCTTGCTGTGAGCGCTTGAGAGCGTTTTGGCAGGGCAGTGTTTTTTTCAGTTGAGACACTTTGCTTGGAAGTGTTAGTAACTAGTCTCATTTCACAGATAGTTGGTTTCTGTATTGTTTCTATATAAAAATGCAGATATAAAATGTAAAGCTCTGGCTCTTGTTTTAAATTATTTTGTTCCGTTATGCTTGTTGTTTTCATCTTGATGCTGTACACACAGAATGTGGCGGACTGGCGGTTGGTCGGTGTTGTATTTGTCCCGCCCCTCCTCTACTGTGATTGGTCGGCTGGGTAAAAGTGACAGTGATGAGTGCTGCGTTTTACTCAAAAGTTGAACATTCTTCAACTCTCGGCGACCGTTAAAAAAAACGGCGAGCACTCAGCGCCTCGTTGCACTCATGGCATTCTAAATACGCATCCATCATAAAATATATCCTCGTGGATCAAACAAATAGGGCTGGGCAACAAACTCAAGCTCCCCTTTTTAGACTTCTAATTCGTGACCAGTGTTGTTTTGCTCTATCCTCTGCACTTCCGTCAATATGTCATCCGTCAGGTCAAGGGTTACTCTTTCGCCGTAAATCAATGCGTACGGCTGTCTGTCAGAAGCAAGTTATTTTAATTTATAAGGTTTGAAATATGGATATTTTCCTAAAAACAAACACATCGCTTCGCTTCAGAATGCCTTTATTAACCCCCTGGAGCCGTGTGAATATCTTTTATGATGGATGGATGCACTTTTTGGGGCTTCAAAATCAAATCCTCTATTCACTGCCATTATCAAACATGGAAGAGCCAGGACATTATTTAATATATCTCCGACTGTATTCGTCTGAAAGAATAAAGTCATATACACCTAGGATGGCTTGAGGGTGAGTAAATCATGGTAGGATTAAGGAATGTAGAATATGGTCATGCAGAATAAGGCATTAATATGTGCTTTATAAGTACTACTAAACAGCCAATATCCTAGTAATATGCATGCTAATAAGAAACTAGTTAATATTAAGAATTGGACAGACCCTAAACTAAAGTGTTACTAAAAATATATCAAATCACATCAAGCACATCAAACTTAATCAAAACAATTAGCTGAGTTAATCAATACAGGTAGGCAAGGATGTGGGTTGACTAGACAGGTAAACATTAAATTATATATGGCTTCCTTAAGGCTGACAAGTCAACTAGTCCTTCAGCCATCCAACGTCTAGTCAATAATGAAAATATGTAGTTTCGTACGACCCTAACATCCACAGAATCAAAGACAAGTAGATCCAAGCACTGGACTAAATCAGCAGAAGATAATCAGAAGAAAATGAGAAAAAGTGCATTTCATTATGATTGATAAGAATCTATAACAGCTCGATACAACCTGGATATGGAAAGTGAATGAGATTTAAATTGGATTCACGAGGGGATTCAGACTTTCTGCTTCAAAGATTTCCATAAGGGATGATGGAATAATTGAGTCAAGTCCATCATCACGGCAGCCTTCTTCCCTCCAAACCCACCACAGAAATGACACACACAGACTAAACAGGACCCAGGAGAGCATTTCAGGGGTGTGCAATGGACGAGTGTGGACACTTTAAATGCTTTCAATTGACCTTGAGCCACAGGAGCTGCACTGATGGGTCTGTAATATGGCTGGGTTGCATATTGAACATTCATGATAAATTTGCAACAATTTGGCTGGTGATATCAAATTAAGCGACACTGTGAACCACGCAACAATCTTAATGTGCTTTTAATTTGGCCATTAAGCTTCCTAAAGACCATGTGTCAATAAACTAGTTCCCTCTATGTCTCATGGGAATGTGATTGACTTGACATGCCTTGATTATTTTTAACTTTATTGTACTTCTTGCCTTGAACAATAACAGCTGTTTGGTTGGGTTAAATAAAAAATAAATGGGGGGGAATACATAAACATCAAGATGTATTGTTAAAAGGCTATATCGGCCAGTGTGAGGGTGTGTGAAGTGTCTCCTCCTGCCACTACCTCTGTAAAGCCTGCAGTCATCTGTCAGTCTGCCTGTTCACTGAGGGCACACTGTAACGTTTGAACCGAGTAACTCGTTCTCGTTCTCAGTCTCATTCGCACAAAGAGCTCAGACAGGTTGGGTACAGGAGAAAAATGAAACGGTGCTGAGTGATGCCTACTGGCCTGGTTCCTGTGAGTCTCCAGGAAGTAACGGACGATGTGAGCACTGTTGAGAGTGTGTCTGGAGGACGATGTGAATATATGATGCCTGCAGTGGGAGCCGCAGCACCGAGAGCTCTGTGAAACATGTGCCTGAACCTCACAGGCAAGCTGTAAAATCACTCTGCGGCATTCTGTCTCTGCCTGAGGCTCAAACCAACTGTTTGCACTGTTAGGGATGAGCAAAATGACATCACTTAAGTAGTCAGATAAGTAGTCAGATTTTCACTGCGTTATTACTGTGGCCAAAAGAACTCACAATAACAATATTATTGAAATAACTACCGAAATTTAGAAAAATACCAGTCAAATATTTTGTTGTGTTTTTGATATCACTCTCAAAAAAACTAACAAAAAAAACTAGTGTATGGAGGTGGAGGGAGCAATACTGCCACCTACTATGTTGGAGTGTCAACCAGATAGTTACTGGAACTGGATTATTTATGGTATTATCATAAGTGTAGTATTAAAGTTAACAATAATAATAAAAATAATAACATTTTGTTTATTATTAGCGCATGCGGCACTTATGCTGTTGCTGCCGCTTTAAATGCTCAAGATGGATGGATTCTAATATTCTCAATATTTTTATTCTTCATCTTCTGGAGAAAATTAGTCTGAAAGCAATTCAAATAATATTGTTCCTCTGTGTTATCGTTAGCTGTAAGCGTGCTCCGTTCAGGATTTTTGGAGCCGATCACCGATCGATCACAGGAAGCAGTATCTGCCGATACGATCACCGATACCCATCTAATAGAAGCCGCCTTTTTATCATGTAGAATTATTTATAGGGATGCTTCAAATCAGGATTTTTACAGACATTCATTCAGGGCCTGAATTTTATTTTTGAAAATGGGGGAGCATACATTTGTGTACATGTACATTTACACAACATATACATTTGTGTGTAATTTTGTACTCGCAAGCTTTTTGTGAGGTGGCCTGTGTGTGTGAGCGCATGGCCTCTTGGAGAGAGCGATAGCTGAGTGGTTTGAACACTGGCAAGACTTAAAAAAGAAACGCAAATTATAAACTTTAGTGACGATGCGACACTGCCTCGATTGAGCAAGTGGCAAATACCGTGTCAACTGTGCAGCTCGATCTTAGTGCAGACGCGATGTGCTGATGTGAAGCCATTTGCGCATTTTGAGAGGGAAAGAGAGAGCGCACGCGAGGTGATTCACTCACGCTGTTTGTGAACTTGCGTCTCACGGAAAGTTTTCTAATTACTTTGTAAGTTATTCAATAAAGAAATATGAATTGACCTCACCTTCAGCATTATAATTGTTTTACCCCCGCCAGAAAGAGAATGAGACGGTGCTGCTGCATGTCATGCCCTAGCTCTCACTGCAGGCACGGGTCTTTGTGTCGTCAGCATGAGATCGGTTTATGATATCAGCCTTTTTAGAGACCGCCGATCAATCATCCCAAAGCAATTATCAGCCGAAAGAGATTGGTTGCCGATCAATCGGTGTACCCCTAGTTAGCTGTAGTGTGGACTTCCCTGTTTTCATAAAAATAAAAAAGATTTTTAAAACTTTATTGTTATAGTTATGGTTCTTGGTGTGAACGGGCCTTTATTCTAATCCTTTAGGCCGATTGGATGCATTTATTAGGACGTATTTTTGAATTCCCAAACAGCTAGACAGAGTGCAATGGAATAGAATGTAGGGGTTCCATTTTTAACTATTTTTTGACATGCTTTGTTAAAAACGCAACACTTGGGGCGGGTCAATCGTTCAAAATAAAATATAAATAGTAACTTCTCAGGCTCACTAAACGACTAGATTATTGGATAACTAGTTAACCTGTTAATAATATGCATCTCAAAAATATTTTGATCAGAATTTGATGTTAAAAAATATATACAAATTTCAAAATATATTAAAACAAAATTCTATTACTGAACGAATACACAAACACAGACAAAAAAAAAATCAATGTTCAAAATTGTGTTTGTTAATGTGCACCTTTAATATTAGATGTAAATGGGGTCAAGCTCAAAACGAACCATGATGACCAATACTGACCAATTTTCATTTTCAGCAGGAATTCAGTACGAACAGGTAAAGATGATGAATCTCTCTCTCCAGGAGATCTGACTGGAGCTTCAATATACTTAAACCCACTGGAGCACATTAGAAATATTTAATGGGGTATAAGTATTCATTTAATAAGGTGAAGCTCTGCCATCAATTCACAGCTAATCTCACAATTAATGACCTGTAGAGATCATCAGGGGGTCCCGTGGGGCCTTTAAGATCGAGTCACCTCACAGAAACACACTCTTATTCTTTTCCCACTGAATCACAAGACAGTTTTATATCAGAAACATGAAGAACAAAACTGAATTGAACCAGGAGAAGGGATTTGAAAAGTGTTTGCTGTTGCGTGTCTTCAATGTTCCTGTGATGGGGTCAACCTTGGGCTGTGCAATATGATAATATCTTATCACATCAGTTATGTCTTACAGATAAGTTCACCCAAAAATGAAAATTCTGTCATCATTTACTCACCCTCAAGTTGTTCCAAACCTGTGTGAATTTCTTTCTTCTGCTGAACACAAAAGAAGATATTTTGAAGAATATGGGTAACCAAACAGTTGATGGGCAAATAAATTATAGATAAATAAATTAAGACTTTTTCATTACTGGGTGAAGGAAAAAGGCCTGCCATTCTTTTTTTCTTTCATGTTCTGTTACCTTGTAGGGCTATATTTTTTAAATAAGGAAATTAGTTGGCTGTATTGCTCAGTAACTAGCAAAACAGTCTTTAAAAAAAGAATTGTGATAATAAGATAGTGATCCTGCCTGAAGAAATAAAAAAATTGTGATATATTTTTGCTATAATCGCCCACCCCTAGGTCAACTTCATTCCTTTTCAGTGGAAGTGTGAAGTTTCTCCACAAACTCCTTGACTCCACGTTTCTTATCTTTGTCTTACTAAACCACTTTCAGATAAGGAGTATCTCTTGCTGTGTTTCTCAGCAAACACAGCCAGAAGATCTCAATGTCAATCTGGCAAAGCTTCATGGTTTTATACTGAAAACCTTGCCAAATTTGGTTATAGAAACATTTCAAGTTTCATGGGAAAAGATCTAAAAAAATGGGGACCCTTAAGTGTCTCATTACTCCTCCCCTTCATAACCTTAAACATGAATCACATCATCATAAGGAAGCTTCTAGAATACTAAAAATCTGTTAGTGATAACACCTGCATAAACACACAACTATTCACCACTGAACACAAAGCAAGACTACAGAATATGCCTGCTACTGTCAAGCAGACCTTAAAGTCAGCATGAAACCGTTGCGATAGTCTTTTCTTCCCTATTGTGATGTATATCAGAGTGAAACAACTACAGGAACCAAAAAAAAAAGTAGAAGGGGACTTGATTGGATCTCATGTTAGTGACAGGTTGTCCTGTTTTTGGCCTGAAAAACATGTCAAAGAAGAGATGTTACTGCAAGTGGGAGGGGAATTTATTTTGATTAAAGATGATGAGGGCACATTAATTATTTAAATTAATTTAAAAAATATATAATGTATAAATAAAATGATGTGCACAGATAAATAAATATACAAAAAAATTACAGCAATATCCCATTAAAAACAATTGAACAATTGATTTCATGGTGACTTTAAGAACTAAGCCAGACAGTCCAGTTCACCCAAAAATACAATTTCATTTTGTCCAATTAATATTTTTGGACCCTATTGACTTTCATTGTATGAGCAAAAACAGTTGACATTCTTCAAAATATATAGGTGTTATCTCAATCAACAAAATATCTATCAAAAATATGTGTTCCACCTAAGTAATACAAGTAAATGATGATAGATTTTACTTTTTTGGCTGAACTATCACTGTTAAGTAATGGCTCACACCAAAACACACACAGCTAGTCAAACACAAACACTTCATCCCCTGTTGTTTTCACTGCATGAGTCCCATAATGCAAGAGTATACTTTGACTAGCTTATTAATGCTGATCTAGGATCATTCTCAATTCTCTAATCCAACCTTGACTCTAAGCAAAAAACAGATGTGAGTCCTGAGGTTCGTGTATGAAGGCTGTGAGGTGTCTGTGGAATCTGCACACATGCTGGGCAGGTTAAGAATGTTTCAGCTTAGAGACCTTTGAGAATGCGTGTGTGTGTGTGTGTGTGTGTGTGCAGGAACTGTTGATACCAGTTAAAGGGTACATAACACGCACAGTTTCTGCTAATCTCATGTTAATCTTGAGTACCTATAGAGTAGTATTGCATCCTTCAAATCTCTGAAGAGTCTTTAGTTTTATCAGATTTATAAAAGACAGATACGCTGTACCGATTCTTTACCGAAAAAACAGCCGAACTCGTGGAGGTGTGCAGTGGGCGGAGCTAAAGAGTCACGAACACACACGGCATTATGGCATTATCCCTGGATAACTTTCGATTCACTATACGTTTGTGTCTACATTATATGCACTTACGAGCCGATTACCAACAAAACACAGACATTTGATGCATTTTCATTCACTGCCTGCGGTTTCGACTCATGACTGAGATGAGACACATTTGCATAACTCTGTTGCTGCTCCAGAAAAAACTAACTGCACCCACTGTTTCCTTAACGCTTGGTTATTCGGGAAGCTGAACAAGATTATCTTTCCCTCACAATCAAAAACACACTTCTTTAGTGACATTGATGTATTCGCAGTCTAAAAACAAAATGACAGCGCTGCCAACGGCTACCGTAACCCGAACAAAGCTCGTTGATGGACGTGCTCTTGCTCTGGTTGATGTGCACATGCACTCATCTGGGAGATGTGCCCAGAAGTGCCCATACAAGGAATTCTGCCCCTTTATGACATCATACTCGAAAAAAACTTAATGGAATCCTGAAGGAGTGTATTTGGCACAGAAATACTCCATTATACTTGTTTTTTTTAATTTTGGCCATGTTTAGCATGAGAATCCAACTCTTTAACAGTGTAAATGTTCAACATGTAACAAACACATTACCATAAATTAAAAATTCTGTTAAAATACGTTCTCCTTTTGAAATAAGTCATTAAGTTTGATTTCAGCAGGTAAACCTCTGGAAAATGGTATGATTTGGGGAACTTTTTTTTAAAGCCACTATTTATGTGATCACATCACACTGTCCAGATAATTGGTCTACATTTTTATTGGCCGCTGTTTTAAGGTAAAACAGGACATTAATATGTATGAAAGGCCTATTTAATTACATTAAAAAAAAACTACGATTATTTGTTTTTATGCACTGATGCGGAATCGTTCACATCAGCATCGTGATTCATCATAAAAATTATTCCACAGAGGAAGAAAACAGATATCACAGCGAGAAAGTTGTTGGTTCGTCATGGCGTTTGTCATTGGTTGTGGTTTTAATGCATGTAATTTGCCTGGCAAACAAAGCCTGGTCTGGGAAGCTAAGAGTACGAAGTCTCTGTAGAACGAATAGATAACAGAGATTAAACCCGAGTTTATGACTCAGTGTGCGGGATACTTAACATCTACTACAAGAAATATGAAAACAGCGCTCAAGTAAAAAGTGTAGAGTAAAGCTGTAATTTACTGTACACTGGGAACCATAGTCCAGCTGTAGACATCTGTATCACTTATAGAGTACAACAGTTTCTCCATAGGGGAATATATTTTAAACCTTTAAAGACAGACCAACTGTGAGCTACAAAGTAGTTAATCAATGGTATATGCTTTTGTTGAAGCCGTCAGCCTGCATTATTTCAACTCATTTTTTAAATAATTGTGTTTAACAGGGAATTCCTGGTGAAAAACTAAATCTGTGTAATATCTGATCACAATGTGTGTTTGTGTGGAAAGCCAAATGAGGTACTTTACAAACCACTTGCTGAAGCACAATCCCACTGACACTTGCTGCAGATTGTCAGATTGCTACAGCAACACTTTTATTACAGGATTCATTGACCCCAAGGGTGATAGCCAATCAACAGCAAATGCCAGACACAAGAACACAACTTCCTCATGCTTCTGAGCAGCAGCGGATCCTTAGATCAGATTCTCCACATGGAAGAACAGAGACGAGCACAGAAGATTAAACTCTAATTTAAAGCCCTCCTGAGGCCTCACTGATGTTTGGCTTCCTTTTCACACTGAGAGAGGAAATACTTTCAGTGTATAACACACATCAAGGCAGAAAAACAAATATAGCACAACTTTAATTAAAGTTCTTACGCTTAAGTTTACTAGAAACAATGATTAATATTACATATTACATTGTAAACACAGGGCTTGACATTAACACCCGGCAATGCGGGAGGATTTCAGCAGTGGCGTGTAACGCAGTCACTCCTACTAGCCACTTTGGCAGGGTGAATTTTATATATAATAGCCTATATACATTTTTCAACTGTAGTCTTTTGAAAAAGCATTTCAAATAGTAAACTAATGCCTGGGACACACTAGACTATAGTTTTAAACTATGTGAGACCACAGACATAAGGGCAGTTTCATTTGATTTTATAACCCTCCGAATGCACACACTAGAAGATTCATCCGGACCGCGAGACCACACACCTGTCGATTCTGGTAACATTTTTACAGTGAGACAAGTTCTAACAGAGACTCGCAAGATCAAACATGACCTGAGAAGAAAAACAAATGGAGGACGATCGACGTTGTCAGCTGGTTCTCCTGGCGTGAGTTTTGTTTTACAGGAAGAAAAAAAAAAAAAGAATATGGGTTCTTCTTCCTCAATACTTCACTTTTGTGGCATGTTTGTAGCTGCCAAGTTTCAGCTACAGAAGCACGCCACACCTGGTTGGTGAAGCTTGCTCGCTCTCATTGGCAATCGTGGGTATCATGTCAGAGGTAGCCCGAACAAGAGTCGTAAATATCAAACATGTTTGATATTTATGATTTGGGATTGTGCAGGCTCCAATGTGATCGGGAACAGTAAAATAATCGTAATGACACCACACAATTAAGGGTATTTGGACAAAAAGTCATTTGCGACAATCCTTGAATTGGGCCACGCACCACCCGGATGAATATTGTTGGTGTAACAGGGCTTGAATTTCGATGTAGGAATGCATAGGCCTGTCGCGATAGTCGATATATCGACTTATCACACGATATATGGACATGACCTTGATAATTTTTGGTGACGCGATATATTGCCCATTATGTTTACACAAAAATAAATGTCAAAGACATTTTGCCAATCGTGCTGCCTCTGTCATCTCGTCTGCTCTCCGAGGCGAACGTGGGGCTCAGGCAGCTCCTTCATACAGAACTGACATCCACAGGTGGAAAAATGCGCCATTCGAGTCATTATAGTGTTTTCCTGACAACTACAGATAGTTTGGAAGAATAAGTGCAAATGCACTGTTTCCGCAATCCACTGGCGCAAATATAAACATGACAGCACGAAATGGTGCACGCTTAGGCTGTGTTCACACTTGACGTCTTTTTTGACAAGAGCTCTCTTTTAGTAAAGTCCTTTTGACGGCTAGTCCTTTTGACGTTTACCGCTGGCTCTGATGTCTCTGTAGTGGTTAAACGTGATACGATTCATCTTGTGTATATCTAACGGGCGATCTTTGGTCTTATGAATCTATAATTTGTTCCCTGGTAAATCATTATGGCAAAGTGAAGTTTCATAACTTTATATTTTTAAGCTATTTAACTTTACCATTGTAGCCTACTAGTGCTGACTTTGTATGTTTGACTGAATTGTTTGCTTTATTTCTTGTATAGCTTCTTATACCTTTTACTTTTATAATGGCTATTATTGATCATACATAAACGTATATTTAACAAAAATAGACTGGGTTATGTTTTATGTCATTTAATTTTATTACAATGATAATCATATATGCACACTTGTCGTTGGCGTTTAAAAAACTTTTTTGAAAACACGGTTTACTCCATAGGATTATAATGTAAAACAGACGCTGGCAGCTGCAAAAAAGACCTCAAGTGTGAACACAGCCTTACAGCTAGTTTCTCACAGGACGCGGCCTAGTCTAGTCGCGAGGGTCTAGTCGTTTTCATAGAGAGCGTGTTTTTGCATTCCACTGCGCCGTTTTTCCATGGAACAGGACACTCAAGTTAAAAGAAGTTTTTCAAACATGCCTCTAGAAAAACAGGTACCTCAACAGACCATGTCTGACTGCTAAATCAATGTCATTTGAAAGTGTGCAGGCCTACTTGCATTATTATGCTGTTATATTATGATTATATATTCAGTGGTATAAAATGGTCTTAAAATGACAATAATATCGCATATCGCAATTATTTCTGGGGCAATATATCGCACAACAAAAAGTAGTTATCGTGACAGGCCTAGGGATGCACATATTGCACATAATATTCCTCATTCCCACAGATTTTGCGCTCGTATCAATGTCAAAATTGTGGCCAGTAAAAATGCTGAGTGGCTAGTAGGCTTGCTGCACAACACCGGTTACATCACTTGCCCACCGCGGCACCACCCCACGTCGTTTTGATTTTTATAGTAATAAAATAATTTAATTCAGTTAGAGAACAGACACTACAATTAAAAACTGAACGTGTCTGCTTAATACAGTATGAGCCGCAGTATGAGTCTCGCAGCACAAACGCAGCAGGAGTCCGATTTCATTCATCACGAGAGCAAAGAGCTGACAGACAAGATGATCGCTGAAGATTTGGTTTCAAAGCGAAATGTAAAAGCACCTATTTAAGTGAGTTTGTCATTGCACTGTTTTTTTGTTGTGTTTTTCATTAAGAATAATAGGATAATGAACCAACAATTCAAGCAACCCGCCCTCGAATTAGAGCTAATTCTAAACCGAAAATAAAATGGGCACAGTCATTTATTCACGGCCGCACAGTGCACACGCATTTACGGTACGTGTCCACTGGAACGTTTTCAGTTAATTCCTATGGAAGCTGAACTTTCATAGGAATTCACTGAAAACTCTTGCTTTATTCCGCACCGCTAGTTATGAATGCCGAGCGGCCGTGCATTTTACATTCGGTTTAGAATTAGCGATTTAAAAGCCCTGTCGGTCATACCAGTAATTACCGGTGTTGTCACATGTCAATCAACCGGTGGGAAAATTTCTTCGCCATCACATCCCTAGTGGCTAGTAACTTTAGAAAACCACTAACCACAGTGGCTGGTGAGCAAAAAAGTTAACGTAAATAACAATGCCGCATTTCTAAGTGGTGAGTGTGTCTCTGATTTCAGCTCTTTCGGAAGGTTCGGAAGGATAGCAAACTCACATAGCAAAAGGAAAATGGACAGATTTTTCTAAGCTAAGGACAGAAGAAGCAGAAGGGTTTGACCTACTTGAATGTCTGTTCTTGTTCCTAGAGAGGGGGATATGGAGAGGAGAAAAATTGTCCTAATTAAAGACTGTACTCTCTTCCTCCTCATCATATTTTTTGTCCCTCTTTCTCACTCGATCAGGTCGTCATCAAAGAGTAAATGGACTACAGCCCAGAGGGCTCACACTGACCTGAAAACAGCTTCCCATGCACAATCACTCAAAATCAGTGACATTGCACACTAAACTAGGGATGGAGCGGTATGAAAATTTCATATCACAATTATAGTGACCCAAATTATCACGATTATAAATATTATCATGGTTTTGTTCAAATGAGATGAAAGTGTTCAAAAAGAACAGATGCAAACACTGAAAACATTTCAACAAGTTTTATATTTGAAAATCAACAAACAACAAATAAAACTATGCACTTTTTTAAGCAAGATTCTATTCTGTGGCATTTCCTTCCTTATAATGGCCATCGTCAATAGCAAGCATTATATAACAGTGCACATCCACGTATCACAACGTTTTTGTTTCATTCAAATGCAACTTGCCGTTTTGAGTCTCTGTTTTTGATTGTATTGAAAATGACATAAGAGGACTTTACTATTAATACTACTATAATTATTACTATAACTTCTTGTGATCATCTTGTCTGGACGATTGTTTTGTACACTGCACAAAATGGATTTATAAACAGGTAAGATTTAAAACATTAATCTCATTAACATTAATTATTTATGTGGTAAAGAAAATCTGTGTAATAAGTGTACAATGAATATACATTATTTCATTCCCTTAAATGACATCCCTTAAATGTCACCCTTAATAGTCTTGTTTGAACTTGTTCAACAACGCTGCGCGCTGCGCCTGCGCCAGAATGATGCTAGCTGGACAGGATTTAAGTGTTGATAAAATGAAATCATTCATAATTCTAAACACTCTTATTTCTAGGGATGCGCCGATCCGATACTCGGTATCGGTATTGGCTCTGATACCGCTATTATTTGCCGGATCGGGTATCGGTGAGACAGGACCGATCCAAATCCGATACTGTGCGTATAATATTCTGTGTTATTGTTAAGCCCCAGTGCCCCACAAAAGGCACAAAAACATTATAAAGCATCATCAACTCTTCGTGCACTATATTAAGTGTTCGGAAGCCATTCCATAGTTTGTGAGGTGAGGTACAGATGAATATTTAAGTCATTCAATTCAAGTTCACTTGAATGGTTTCCTTCGCTGCTTCTGTCAGTCATTCTCCATTCAGCTTTCATCAACATTAAACAGCATTTAAATCAAAACGGCTGTGTTATTGAATGAAATGTCGACCCAGGACTGTGAAGCTTTGAGGTGTTGATGGACTCGATCTGTTACTCCATCTGTTTCGATCACCAACCAATATGAATCCCATCTGTATGCAAGTTAGTCTTTGTTAAAAACTTTTTCCTCAAAATGTTGCTTTTTTCCTGAAACGTACCCACATTCAAGTGTTGATAAAAAAGAATGCATGAAGCTAGAATAAAAAAGAGGCTCTGTTCTTTCTTTTGATATATTGCATGTTTTATATAACAAGATATTCCATGGGCTATAAAACTTAAACGCTGGTGGTGACTGGCAAATTTCACATTTACGTTCACTTAAGACATAACCGACTATGTTTACAATGATACTCAACAAGACCGGCATTTTGACTTAATTTTGTGTGAATATTTGCACACTGTGAGACGCGTGGACATGCTTGAGTGCGCGTTCATATTGATGGCATATCTGCGTCATATACGCCGATGGCGATATATCTGCGACAGGCTCATATTGGCCGATAAATCGGTCGGGCTAAGCGATATATATTCACTTTGTGCTTTGACTCCGTGTTGCTTCAAGTGCATCATCCTGCACACGGGATGCGCATAAGCGATTTGTGCCGCTCTGAATTGGAGCCGTTCGTATTATAATACTTTTGTGCAATGAAAGATTATTAATAGCCTTTATTGTTCAACTTCTGCCTATTATATCTATAATATGTTGCTGCCTAATCAAAAAGCTGTGCTATACATTTAAAATAAATGTCTTTTAATATCTTAGTATATAGGCCCTATTTCTATAAATATATTTACTTTTTACTACGTTTTTCATGAATGTATTTTACAACGTGTAACATTTGGTTAAAGAAGCAGAGCAGGGAACCCAGAGGGGGATGGGACCAGAAAGGACCATGAGCTGAGATTGAAACTCGTTCAGAAATTTCACCTTTCTGCAAAGTGAATTTCGCAAACAACAACCAATGGGAGTGAAGACTGTCTATGGAGCTCACGTCACCGTCTCGAGTGCAGGCAAAACAGACAGGACAGTGTTCCGGAGCGATTTCATCGTTTTATATTATTTGACTGTAACCACATAAATGGATATAATAAAATGATGCGTGGAAAAGAAACTGTCAGCAGTCTTAGTGAGTGTGATTCATACATTGATAGTTTGTGCTTTTAATTATAAGATGCAGTGAGCAGTTTAGCACTGCTGCAGTTCATTTTACAGTTTCACCTGCATTATGTTGATTATTAGGCACAAGAAAATTTATTATTTGTCAAATTCGAATTATGTTTTATTGACCTTAATATTACTTAATACTTAATGTTTTATTGATCAATGATCTTAATATTTTTGTGGAAACCATTCAAAAGCAACAGCATTTATTTAAAATAGAAATGCTTTGTAAGATTATAAATGTCTTTAATGTCACTTTTGATCAATTGAATGCATCCTTGCTGAAAGGAAAAAAAAAATACCGGTCCCAAACTTTTGACAGTACTTTTGAAATATTTTGACATCACCTGCGGCCACTGAGGGCAAGACAGACCTCACACTTCTAACAAATCGGTGTCCTTGCTGGTGGATTCAAGCGTTCCTCTACTTCATAAGTGTCTGATACCACAGACGAGGAAAACAGCCCAGAGGACACAACAGTATACAGACACTCCTCCAGGACATCTACTTGTTTTTAGCATGCAGGAAACCACCCTCAAAAACATTCTGCTTATGTAAGATAAAAGTAAACAAACAACCCTCCCCCCCTCATTAACACTCAGTAAACACATTTAATAATTAATTTAAAGATAAAATTTCAGTTCTGTTTTGGTTATTTTGCCATTTTTTCACATATGCAGAGTTTGCATCACAAATGTGCATTTGTGGCTTAGTGCCCACTAAAGCACTGAAGGCTGCTTCCGAATCAAACCAGTGTGCCTCACTTTGATGTTTGGACAGCGAGCTGAATAATGACCCAGATATCGACCTGCACCTCCCATACACAGAGAGTGGTGTGGCTGTGGGCCCACACCTGTTGGCACTGCAGATGCGGCATCTCTAGCATGACTGGCACACTCAGACATTATTACCAAGTGAGACTGATGCTCTTCAGACCCTCCACTCTTTTTCTGCATCAGTTTATCAGTCACACTCATCATCAGATAAAAAAGGTAAACATAAGCAGTAAATCAAGCTCTTTCAATGCATGCAGTGAATATTAGTCTTTAGTAGGCCCTAAAATTCAGTCTAGGTCGGCAGCTCAGTGTGTTTTAAGCCATGGCCGTTAAGATCTGGTGATGTAAACACTGTCCTTATGTGGAGGAGGTACTCTGTTTCAGAGAGAATAGCTCAGAAATTCCTGCTGAAATGTGGCCTCTTCCTTCCCAAACACATTGAGGGAGTTTTCCTATACAGGCACTACTTCAAACACAAACACCTGAATCATTCCTGTCTAACAAGTTTTTATATGAACATTTCACTTTCAGTAGCCTACAAAACAGACCATGACCAGCTGTTTCTGTCCAAAACACACACGGGTCAATGACAAACAAGAAAATCCAGGACTATAAAAAATTATTCTGTTCGCAGAATTTTTTTTTAACTAAAAGTCAGCATGAAATACAATAAAATAAAATAGTATTTTCTTCCCTATACATATCCGAGTGAAATGGCTTTACAAACAAGACAAAATGTTAGGGGGGGGGGGGTCTCGATTTTTTCCATCAGGAATTGATTGGTTTGCTATTGCTGTAATCTCATGCGCCTGACAGGTTGTCCCGCCCTCACACCGATAAATACATCATCAGAGAAGAACCCTTGCAAAATAAATCATTTATAAATCATTTATAATAAATACTGCAATATTCCATAAATATAAAAGATTGTCAATTTTGATTTCATGGTGATTTTAATACATTTCAAGTAGTGTAAACATTAAAGGGATAGTTCACCCAAATATGAAAATTAGCCCATGATTTACTCACCCTCAAGTCATTCTAGTGTATGTGACATTCTTGTTTCAGACTAATACAATCAGTTATATAAAAAATGTCCTGGCTCTTCCAAGCATTATAACAGCAGTAAATGGCAGCCCAAAATTTTAAACCCAAAACAGTGCATCCATCCATTATAAAAGTAATCCACACGGCTCCGGGGGGTTAATAAAGGCCTTCTAAAGGGAATCGATGGGTTTTTGTAAGAAAAATATCCATATTTAAAACTTTATAAAGTAAAATATCTAGCTTTAGCCTTCCGTATTCAACTTATGAAAAAAGCTTAACTGGCACGACAATGATATCAGACATAGCGTAAGTGTTTTGAACTGCAGGAGGTATTACACTTTTTCCTTAAGTTGAATACGGAAGGCAGTCTGGCGGAAGCTAGATATTTTAGTAAGTTTTAAATATGGAATTACTTTTATAATGGATGGATGCACTTTTTTGGGCTTCCATTCACTGCCACTATAATGCTTGGATTAGCCAGGACATTTTTTAATATAACTCTGATTGTATTCATCTGAAAGAAGAATGTCATATACACCTAGGATGGCTTGAGGGTGAGTAAATCATGGGATAATTTTCAATTTTGGGTGAACTATCCCTATTAGCATAAAGTACTAAAATATTTTCCTCAGTAAACAACTTATGTATTCTAACAATTAAATATAAATAAACATAAATATTTTCAAACACAGTAAATAATTCATAAAAGTTTCTCTGCTAATGTATCTCACAACAGTAACAATATATATGTATTTTTTAAGAATTTCATTTTTCGTTCCTCATATTATCAACATCCATATGGACGTTCGGTCAGCTGTATTTCGAGACAAGTCATGTGACGTCGACATGGCGGCGTTCAGAAGGAGGCGACCTGCTCCATGTACTGTAGAATAACAATCTTACCCTCGAAGACTACACTTTAATAGTACTTTAAAATTATCTGTAAACTTTTGCGATTAATAAAAACTAAGTAAGTGGCAATTTAATAAATCCTTTCAAAATAAATGACAATCACGTCACTGAAAAAAAAAAGTTTGGCATGAACGCGCACCAGCGCACAATTCTGTAACATGAACCCGCACTAAGAGCTGCTGAGACTTGAAAAACATGAGCTGAAAGTTAGTTATTTTATTTCGAGGCGCGGTCTTTCATCTTCAGGTTTCACTAATAAACACTTATCTCTGTGTCATATAACGTTGACGTCTCTGAACTGATGTACGACCTTGTGAACCTAAACACAACGATTTGGGTTGTTCGACAGGGGTGTTGTCTCGCACTCCCAAGCCAAATCCATCTGAATCTAGTGCTGTGGTCAAAAACAAACACTGCGATACCGAGCTGCGTGTGAAAACAGGTGGTGACCACTGTGAAACACATCACAACTTCAGCGAAGCTTTTGTGTCCTTATTGATCACTATCAAAAATCTTTTGGTGTGTGTTTTCCAAGCTTTATAAGAAACACGTCAAGTTGTTGATCTTCATAAAAGACGCTTTTCTAAAGCCAACACCTACTTATTTTCTCCCCGCAGAAGTGTTAAGCCGTGAAAGGGCTCTTGCTTGTTCCACTGTAATGAAAAACTAATAAAAACCCTCAATGCTTTCGAAATCAACTCTTACCTTGTTATCAAACTGAAGTTTCGGCGCTGAAGGTTTCCTTTTTCTTTGGCGCAGTGTGTTCAAGTGTTTGGCTGGCCGAGAAGGAGCGGAGCGCTGCCGTTAGATCCTCCCACAGACACACGGGCTGCTAGAGTTGTCTATGCTCGATCGCTATTGGCTCGAAGGGAGGAGCTGCCTGCCACGGCCCCGCCCTTCAGCCGTTAAAATAGAATGACATCATTGGCACGAGCGGCGGCAGGGGGTTTAGGTGTGGGCAAGTGGACGCAGTGCGAGGATGAACAGTTTATTGAATTCCAACTGCACCATATGCAGTTCTGTAAGATGCGTGAACGAATCAGTCTTTTGAGTCTGATATTTTTAATAAGTCGGTCGAGCCAGCTCACAAAACCGGTCTGAATGAATCGTTTCCCGAGTGAACAACTCACAAACTCATTGAACCGAGCTCATTTGAGCAGATCCGATTCGTAATGAGCTGAGCGCTGACGAGTGAACCTTATCCACCTTACTACAGTTTATTTTAAGTACAAATTATTTTAAGTCCTAAATGAATGTTTTTATGATTAATTTTGGCTGCAAGTGCAAAAAGATGCTGAAATTGGATGTATGAAATCATAAAAAAAACCTGCGTTATTAATAGCTACAGGCTTATTAAAGGGATAGTTTACCAAAAAAATGAAAATTCTGTCATCATATACTCACCCTTAAGTTGTTCCAAACCTGTATTAAGTTCTTTCTACTGCTGAACACAAAAGAAGATATTTTGTAAGAAAGTTTGTAACCAGGCCACTTTGGGGCACCATTGACTTCCATATAGGGGAATTCAATGGTGCCCCAGAACTGTTCAGTTTCACACATTCTTCAAAATATCTTCCTTTGTGTTCAACAGAACAAAGAAATTTATACAGGTTTTGAACGACCTGAGGGTGAGTAAATGATGACAGAATTGTCATTTTTGGGTGAACTATCCCTTTAATAGGCCCAAATCTTAAGAGAAAAAGATGCAATAAACCTAGGGTTTATTGGAACATGTATGCTGCACTGGGTTGTCAGGGCCACAAAGTTACGTAATGAAGCAAGTCAAGCAATGGTCTAAATAGTTTTTTAAGCATTTATTTGAATCGAAATGTTCAAAAGTTCGGTTCAGAACCGATTTGCGAAATGAGTCTGACCTTTCATCAGTGGCAGTGGGTTTGAATCAGGGGGGTTGAAAAAAGGGGTTTACAGATAATTTGTGTACATTTTGGCTTGTGATTTGCAATAAAATTTTGATGGTTCACTTTTTTATAAAATGGTTCTTCATAGCATTTGAAAGGGGGTTTTCAAAAATTAAAGGCTATACATTTCCTTTTTTAGGATGGTTTGAAATGGATATTAATCAGCCATATTAACAGGCCTATTTTCACCCAGTTGCAAACCTGAGATTATGTGAAGAATATTATCTAGAAACTGTTCAAATAAAACTTTTCTCCTCGACTCAGCAAATCTAGAGACCCAGTGCATGCACTTTTATAAAACATTTCTAGCACCGTGCTAACAGCATGCTAACTAACACGATTTTACGTAATGTAGGCTTATAATAGATCATTGAAAGTTACAAATCAGTTAATAGTTACAAATGTCATAAAATGTAAGATTTTTTATATAGCCTGTAACTTCTATGATCACTGCATGAAAACCTTGCACTGTAAAGAGTCTGCAAGCACAAGATCTCAGGTTCACTGTTCATCTAGTTATATATGCTTCATTAAACAATCAAGTTAATGCTATTTTAGATTAGAAGAATCTTAATCTTAAAAAAAATTTGGCTGTCTATATTTAGTTTGCCTATAACAGAATGTTTAATCATAATGTGGTGAAATTAATTTGGTTATGCTGTTCTGTCAACAATCTAACAGCTATGATGTGATGACTTTATCTATATAGCCCTAAAATGACAACCTGGTGTGTAATAAGAAACAGGAAATTGAATTTGGTCTCAGTATTGTTGTAATTAATTAGTTTCAGTGCATACATATATCTATAAATGAAATAAAGATTCCATACTGACTTAGTAAGCTACTATTATTTAGGAGGGAAATATTAGCTTTTGTTTTTGCTTATGTTTTACGGGTGAGTCAGCTGGAAGGATCTTGGTTGCCTGTTTCTGTTTTCTTGGTATGTGACTTATGTTGCTATGACCACAGGTCTAAACCATACCTGCTGTTTATGTCGCCTATAGCTGATCCTGATGATGAGTCAGGCCTAAAGATCTGCTCTTCTGTTTCTCAGATTACACAATTACATCATTTGTAGGTGTTTCTAAATGTAGAGATCCATGTGTATCACTGAGTGATAATGTTGTCTGTTGTGCATTTTCTTCTCTAATGCTTTTTCTGATATCAAAGCTCAATAGAAGCATATGAGCAGTGCTGAACTCTAAATCTGGACTCCTTTAAAGAAAAGTTTGTCAGGTGAACAAAGGTTAAAATTACTTTTTGTCAGTCGTTACAGTGTTTTCCTCTTGAATGTGTATGTAGGCTGTCACACACGTTCTCATCATTCTTTAAAATAGTGACATCTAGAGGACATAAAACTTTATTACAAGCTGGTGCATGAGCTACAGTCAAGCCAACATTTATTCAGGCACCAGATATCATTTTTTACTAGTGGGTGCAGTACACTATAGTTAATTTATATCAGTGAGGATAGCACAATAAAGTAAACTGTGACATATTATACCCCAAAATTCTTCATACTCCACTGTATGAAGAATTTTGGGGTATAATATGTCACAGTTTACTTTATTGTGCTATCCTCACTGACATAAATTTATAAACATTTGGGATCAAAATCCAGACACTTTGACCTGACCAAGTGTTTTTTCTTTAATTGCTAATGCAATCTTTTACACCACAGACTGAACAAAATGAAGCATTGCTTGGTGATTGGTGGACCTAAATTGGTATTATCTAATTGTGTACTTAAATCTAACAGCTGACAGCCGAATGGGTTGATTGTAATCAATATTGTAAAACATACCTTTCTAGCAAAGTTATCTGACATTATCAAGATGAATTTGTTCTGACACAGTTTAACTCTTAGTTCTTGTCATATTTTATTACCATTTTCTAAACTATAGCGAATAAATGTGATAATGTGAGACAATGTTGAAGGTGTCTGAATACATTTTGGTTTGACTGCAAATTTCTCTATATTTGTTTGTTCTTTTTTTGTCCAAACACAGTGTTTATTACTGAATTGTAATAGTTCTGTTGGCTTGATGCAACACCAGGTCATTACACTGTAAATTCACTAGTTGATTTACTCGCATTATATTTTATTGTAAGTGTATTGTCTTAAGAGCTGCAGCTTATAAATATTCATGAGTCAATGATAATAAACACAGAGTAGTGATGTTTAATGTGAAATGTTCAAGGGAAATATAAAAATAGTGCTGTGTCTGGTGTGTGCTTGAATATGGCTGAGATGCATTTTAAAATGAATGAGGAGCTGATTATGTATAAAGCAAATATCTGTTAAATTATGTATTAATTCATATTTAATTATGTTGTGTATAGTTATGTACATTCTCTAGGATGTCAAACATTAATAATTTTATACCTGCAACATTTTTAAATCAAATTTAAAGTATTCATTAGTAGAGCATATTGAAATGTATTTGAACTTTACATGCAGAATTGAGTTGTAATTTTTGTGGAACAGTTTTTGCTCAGTCACACAGAAAAGTAAAAATTTTTAAGAATCTGCATTTGAGCTCTATTTTCATTGTGGGTTATTACTGAAACTGCAATAACATTTCAGAAATAAACTATTCTGTCATTAGTATATTAAAAAGCATTATTGGTATATGGCAGGTAGGAAGAGATATACGGTCAATAACAACAATATTTCCTTCAGTTTGTTTTCTTCATTATAATTCATTTCCCAGACAAAACTCCCACAACAATATACAGTACATATATCTCTCAGCAATTCAATTACAATTATCAGTTTAAATGTCTGAAAAATGTCTTTGTTCAGCTTCAGGCAGATATTATTAAGATATGAAATGCAGAGAGAATGTGAAATGCAGGGAAATGATTGGCAGCATCCTAAGGGAAAGGAGAAAGTAAATAGAACAAAACATTTGTACAGGAAAGAAAATTTTGCTGCTGACTCGATATGAAGATGTTTTCTGCTTGTATATGCAATTCATTTGGTTAAAATTGATTACATTCTTGCACCATTTTCTGTTTAATATTAGTTGTAAGCATATGCAAATTATGGATGCTGTTTGTTTGATAAATAGATTTGTGTCTGATATTATTATTTTATAATATGATACAAAATCATCTACTGTTTGACAAACAGCTGTTTGAATTTTCTTTCTTCTTTTCATTTTGTGTGTGTGTGTGTGTGTAGGCTATGTGTAAGCACTTTTCATGTCAGTAACCTGTCACTCTGTGGTTGCAGCAAGGATGAATAGATGCTGGATCTAAATGCAGCAGTTAATTTAAATAAACACTCAAATCAAAATAAACTCTCAATAGATCAGAATACAAACACACAGCAAAAAAACAACCATTTAACAATGACAAGATTGGACAAATAACACTACAAACTTAGGGCTATAGCTTCATGCCGAATTACACATGAACAAACAGGAAAACAGGTCTCATTGCATCCGCTTGTCAGAGAAAATATTAACGGCAGTTCGAACTGACGGTGATATATTTATTGGCTTTTAGTATGAATTTGTTAGGCTTACTGTTATCTATAATGTATGCTCCAAAACAATGACATAATTTGCATTTAGAAGATATAAACATTCAAAACTTACAGTCTCTCACTTCCTCCAAAAGAGTGGTGCAAGTATGACATCACTTTGTAGGCCAAAGCGCAGAAGCGAGTTAGCATTTTAGCACTTCCGGTTCCATTGTCCCAAAGTCAATAGGGTTTTTTTAATGGAATTTTGGTTAAATGGCTGAAATAAGGTCTGTGGTGAACACAAGCTCAAGACACTTTCACGTTTTATTCTACGACAAAAAATACATCAGTATTACCCCACTCATGATTTTTTTTAAAGCTGTTACTTGTCTTAAAAAAGGCGGTTGCTATGAAGTGACTAAATGTGAATACAGAGGCTGTCGGGGAGATTAAACGCCATCACACTGAACAGGTAAACTCAGTCCACTTTTACAGCCTTGTTATGCTTATAATTGTGTTGTTATAAACTATTATAACTTAAACGTTCTAGGAGAATGTTCTCGGAAGCTTAGTGGTGGTGACGTTGAAGTTGAGTGACCGTGGTGTAGTCCGTTTACAGAGGTTTATAGCCTACCTTTAGCCTTTTACTTCTGGCGACTGCATTTAAGCTTCAACATTAATAAAAGTTGTGTTCATCTGTGAAAATTATCTTGATAGACAAAACTTGTAAGTATCAAACGTTTGTTGATAACAGAGCTTGTTTTTTTGCAATAATCCAAAAGGATTATTGTTTTTATTGAGGGAACCAGTGTGATGCTCACTGCCGGTTGGCCTACAAAGTGACGTCATACCAGTTTTTGATGCAATATCCAAAAATGTGCACTAAAATAGGTGGATAACCAACCAAGGCTATGTTCAGACTGCAGGCAAATTTAACTTTTTTCTCAAATCAGATCTTTTCAGGCAGACTGTCCACAGTATATATTAAAGGATTAGTTCACTTTAAAATTTCACCCTCAAGCCATCCTAGGTATATGACTTTCTTCTTTCTGATGAACACAGTCAGAGTTAAATTAATAAATATCCTGACACTTCCAAGCTTTATAATGGCAGTGACGGGGTCCATTGAGTTTGAAGCTCAAAAAAGTGCATCCATCCATCATAAATGTCCACACGGCTCCGGGGGGGTTAATAAAGGCCTTCTGAAGCGAAGCGATGCATTTGTGTAAGAAAATGCTTCCGCCAGACCATATTCAACTTACGAAAAAAGCGTGACTGGTGTGACGTATGACGTCAGACGTAGTGTAAGCATTTTCAACTGCAAGAGGTCTTACACTTTCTGCATAAGATGAACATGGAAGGCCTTCTGGCGGAAGCTATTTTACTTTATAAAGTTTAAATAACTTTAAATTTAGCTTCAGAAGGCCTTTATTAACCCCCCGGAGCCGCGTGGAGTACGCTTATGATGGATGGATGGATGCACTTTTTTGAGCTTCAAACTCAATGGACCCCGTCACTGCCATTATAAAGCTTAGAAGTGTCAGGATATTTATTAATATAACTCTGACTGTGTTCATCAGAAAGAAGATCTATATACACCTAGGATGGCTTGAGGGTGAGTAAATCATGGGGTAATTTTCATTTTTAAGTGAACTAATTCTTTAATTGCAAGTGAAGTGATCAAATAAGATTTGCGTGTCCAGACAGAACCAGCCTATCTGCATGGTTGCTTTGGTAATGACATAGGCCTACTCGCGTATGCGACGAGGCTTTTAAAAAGGAGGTGAATCATCTCGCTCTCCAACCCCTGTCGAGGTGCACAAGAAAAACCTAGCGACGGAGAAGACTGGTATTGTGATGTGATGTTCGCTTCTGGCTGGACTTCCATCGTGTGCAATCAAAACACTTCAAATGATTCAGAACGCAGCGGCACGTCTTGTCTTCAACGAGCTCAAAAGGGCCCATGTCACACCTCTCTTCATCTCTCTGCACTGGCTACCACTCGCGGCCCGCATTAAGTTCAAGGCTTTGACGCTTGCTTATGGATCCACCACAAGCTCAGCACCCGCATACTTCGATTCGATCCTACGAGTCTACACCCCTACCAGAAGCCTCCGCTCAGCTAAAGAGCGGCGGCTTGTGTTACCATCCCAGAGAGGCATGAAATCCCTCTCCAGAACTTTTTCATTCACTGTTCCCAGCTGGTGGAATGATCTTCCCACCTCCATCCGGATGGCAGAATCACTGACATCATTTAAAAAACAGCTATAAACCCATCTCTTCCGCGAGCACTTAATCTCATCATCATAAAATAAAAATAAAAAAAATTCTAATTCTTTTTTCCTCTATCTTTCTCTACACCCTCCCTATTCTAGCTTAGGCTACTCTGAGCAATGTCCGAAACGTAGTATTTAAGGCACTTTTTGCGTTTATACGCCTCTTCATAACGGATCGCTTCCTGTACTCCTCAGTTGTAAGTCGCTTTGGATAAAAGCGTCTGCTAAATGCATAAATGTAAATGTAAATGTTCTGTGCTGTAGTCACGGCCGAAATCTTTAGACACACCGTTCGAATACTGTATGAATAGGCCTACACAGGTACCTCTTGCGGTACTTTGATGTCATACAGCGATCGGTCTGCTTCCGCGTCAAGTCGAACACACCTAATTTGAAATAAATATGGTATGAATCAGATTTGAAAAAGAAAAAAAAAATAGATTTCATGTGTGTGTGTTTTTTTTTTTTTTTTTGCTGTTTGTTTTGCTGACTTTTGCTGGCAGTCTGAACATGAAAAACTCAGGCATGGCGTTACATCACCCTTTTTTGTTTAAAAAAGTATAATATATTGTCAAAGAAATTGTATTTACATAAATTACTTTAATAGATGATTTCATATTTAATATGAGCTCTATTAAAAAGAAACTATGACACAGACCACTAGGTGGCAGTAGGTTTATACAGAATAGATGCGTGCTTGCTCTCTCTCTCTCTCTCTCTCTCTCTAGTTAAGAATTATGTAGCTTTAGATGCAGATATTTAGAAAAAGTACCTGAAATTTCATACAAATCACATAACACAGTTACCCAGCTTGTATAATTTCTTATTAATGATTAATACATGTTATTGTGAGATTATGTGCTGCTTATTATTATAAATATGACATTTGAGGTGCCAAAGACTAATATCAACAGCAGGTATAGTTCCATAAATGAGTAACATTGCAACATATGGTAACTGTTAATTGGTGAGCAAAAACCATACTTTCCAAAGTTCACTAATATTGTTGTTTAGCAGCTTTTTTCAACTTTGGACAGTTTGGATTTCCTCTTTGTCCTTTAGAGAGTGCAGCTGGTTAGAGCTCAGATAATTGCCCATTGTTAAGTGATGATGATCCAGCTGTAAGCAGTGCTGTGTGTGATATTATTCTGCAGAACAGAAGGGACACATTAAATTAGAGATCCATAAAAGCAGTGCAGGCATAGAGGGCTGAGAACAGATGTCAGCTTTTTCCTGAGATAAAAAAAGCATTGCTGTTGCATTGTGTTGATGCTGATGAATGCCACACAGGTGGGTTTATTGTGAGAGCTCTGCACAGAGACGAGGAGCCAGTAGTTGACTTTCAACAGCTGGAGACAGAATATTTTTGGACATTTTAGCACAGAAGAGGATTTGAAGTGGCAGACGCTCAAGTGCTCTAACTATGTGTTTTGTGTGAAAGTGTGAGTGTGTTTTTATTGACTTTAATGACCTCAGTGATATAATGGGAGCAGGCAGACAGGGTTGTGAAATTATATTTTTTAAGGTTTACAAGTGTTTTTATTGTATCTTTGAATGGGTTCTTTTAAAATTTCTAGTTTAAAGTTCTTGTAGATGTGGTGTAACCAAGGTAAAAAGTAATAACATATTTTCATATTTCCTCCATATTTCACATTTATTTACATATACACTGTAAATAAATGTGAACGTGAACATATCTCAGAAGTTTTAAAATATATTTTGCAATGTAATTTTTTTTAAAGCATCATAAATTAGTAAAGTATAAAATGTATTTTTTGTCATGAGGTTTTAGATGTCCTCTTTATGATATAATTTCCGATGTTATGTTTTTTTCCTCTATTTATTTCTGCATGATGGTGACTTTAAATTTGATTTTGTGGACAAAAGCTTTTCCAAGTATTATTTATATATTATAATAATTATAATATTAGTTATAATAATATATAGTATAGTGCTGGGCAATCGATTAATCGCATCCAAAATAAAAGTTTGTGTTTACATAATATGTGTGCTGTGTATAATTATTATGTATATATAAATACACACTCCATCATGTATATATTTAAGAAATATTTGCATGTACTATGTATATACATTTATATAATTTATCTTATATATAAATATAAATATTTTATATATAAATATAACATATTTTTCTTAAATATATACATGCACGTGTGTATATTTATATATACATAATAATTATACACAGTACACACACATATATTATGTAAACACAAACTTTTATTTTGAATGCGATTAATTGCAACTGCCCAGCACTAATGATATATAATGATATTAGTTATAATAATAAAATAATAAGAAGAAATAATACAAATATGCCAACATTAAATGGATAGTTCACCCAAAAATGAAAATTCTGTCATTACAGTTTTTCTGAATGGCTAAAACACAAAATCCCATTCTCTGAACCATATTCTCAATAGCCTAAACCAATTTGTCAAATAAATCCCTCTTTCTGTAAAACCCTAAACAAGTTCAGGTAGTTTAGACACCATTGCAAATCTCATGCACTCTTTTTGCAAAACTCTAAACACATTCTCACTCACTAAAACACATAAAGCACTGTGATGCACTTGTATTTCAAAATGCTAAACACAGGCATACAAAAGTTAAACACAACTACAACACAGTTGTCATCGTTTACACACAACGACTCTAAATTGTTCACACTTTGATCATTTCTAATGATGTGACCAAACCAACTGTACAAAATACCAGTTAAAAGTGCCAAAATTGACTCAAAATTTTGCACTGAATGTTGATACCAACAATGGATGGAAAAAAAATAAGCGGGAGAGGAGGAAGAGTATGTGGTGGTGAACAAGGAGGAAGAGGCTGAGGACGATAAAGAGCAAGGTGTGATGAATGTTGTCAAGGCTGGATCTGGCACACTAGATGGTTTTATCACTACATTGCCTGTGATGTGGACAAAGTCCTCAGGCAGGACCCAACATGAAGACCTGATGCTAAGGCAGAATGAATCTCTCATCGACCTTGATTTTCCAGTTGCACAACTCTTTTGAGTGCTGTATGCTTTTAGAGTTTTTTTTTTTAATTTTTGGCTTTTGCTGGGTTACTGTATTTTTACAGTATGCAAGTGCTGAATATACAGACATTCAATAGGCCTACTATACACTATTCAGTACAATACTACGTATACTATACTTGCAGTGCATACAGTGTACAATTTATTCACCTTACTACTGTATGTTGTGATTACTATACTTTTTTATGTAATTGCAAAATTAGTTTACTTTGTTACAATATACTTTTTTTTCCTGTAACTGCATACTTTGGATTCTGTGTTCTCCATTTTTTTTATGTAGTGTCTAATGAATGATCTGTAGTTTTCATAATATCGACTTGCTGTGAGTCAGATCTGAAAGCACATTTGATTTTGAGCACAGATAAATTTGTTTTGAGGCAATTGTTTGATTTTGCCAGAAAAGTCAGAGGTTCTCTGAATGTAGTTTGAAGATTTGGTTTTGTGTTTAAGGCTTTGAGAAAGTGGGTGATGGTTTCAAGAAATGTGTTTTAGCAATTCAGAAAAACTGTAATTACTCACCCTCATGTTGTTCCAAACCCGTAAGACTTTTGTTCATCTTCGGAACGCAAATAAAGATATTTTTGATTAAATCTAAGACCTTTATGTCCCTTCATTGACAGCTACGCAACTACTAGTCTCAGCCTCAGACATCACGGCCACGGACCGTTGGCTGAACATCTGACACATATGGCACACTTATCTGGAAACACTTCAGGAGTTTCGAAGTCGTCTTCTGATTGGTTGAATTCTATAGGATGTCCGCGAGACATGTGTCACGTTCTTTAACGATCCGCCTGGAAACAAATGCCCTGACGCCAAACTCCCTCATGGAAGAAGAATGCCGTCGTGTTTACAACTGTGACAATGAGTGCTTACCAGGATCAACTAAACGCTGGGTTTTCAAAAGTATGTGAAGTTCGTGGCTCCTTTGTTGCAGTAAACTTGCACAACGTTCTTGAATGAATAATTTATAGATGCACACTGGTCTGTTATTGCAGGGACATCGACTTTACATTTTCATGTCCCTTAACATGACGAGGAACAAAACGAACTGTGATTGGTTGCGTTACATGTCAGTCAAACGTCCTCTTAGGCAGTCCTTGACCAATGAAAGCTGCGATAGAGTCCAGACCTTCTGCCGTGAGTCTGAAGGTCTGGCTACGCGAGACTACGCAACTATGTAGGGACTCTGTATAAGGGAAACAGGTCTATTTAGCTCAAATAAATGAATTAATTAATTCATAGGGAATTTTGAAAGAGTCAGCCGAGCAAATGACTCGTCCAGCGTTCTTTTGAACGGGCCGTAATTATCAACTCTGCAGCTGATATTAATATCCACACAGTAGTGAAACACTACAATAGCCAGGTAACATAGATCAGCAGTTTAAGACATTAAATTCGTAAGCACATAACACAAGAACACTTATCTTTAAATACACACAAAACTTTATTGATTACTCGAACATGTAAAACTAATATCTTACACAAACACACACACGCACATTCACACAAGTTGCAGAAAGGAGGAAAGTGAGGAAAGAAAGAGTTTTAATGGAGTGAAATGATGAAATCCCAAGTTTCTAGCAATGTATGCATTTATAACACATGACCTGAATGAATCATTAATTTAACCCTCCTATCATTTCTTAGGTGGGGTTATTCAATTTGATATCAATGCACCAGTTTAGTTAGAATTTGGAGGTTACTTGTGTTTGTGTCTCATATGGTTTTTGAATGGGGATTCCCTCCTTGGTCCTGGCTGCAGAGGGGTTCCCCCAGTTTCTCTGATTCGCTTACGGTCTTGTTGCGTATTTGATCGACGTCTTGGGAAGCCAATCACGTGGCGTGTTGGCGGATGGATGGAAAGTCTTGTGGGTGTTGTTTGAAGTTGAAGCGCGCTCGCTGTAGATTCGTCAAGCAAAACTTTGTGGCGAAACTTAACTAAGAACATGAGACTCAACGGAAAGAAAATAAAGTACAAGAAAGGAAAGTGAGAGAAGAGTATTCAGATGGCTTGAATGAAATAACCCATTTTCTCTGATCTTGGTCTGCCACGATCGTCTGATCGTCTATCTCGTGATCTTATGTCTCTGGCATCTTAACTTGAACTGATTCTTGAACTAACTCTTTGTTCGTGTTCTGAGATTTTAAACTCAAATATTTGCCTATCCTCCTGGAGGGATTCTGACCAATTAGGTATCATTTTGGTTCCGAGGTGACTGTGTCCCCACCCCTCACCATAAATTATCTGTTATCTCTGGTCTCCTAACTTCCCGCTCTTAAGCAGAGTACAGTTAGACATGATTTCTTATTATAAGAAAACGAGCCATTCTACACTAAATTCAGTCAAGCCATCTTTTGAAATATAAGGAAACAAACATAAAGATACCAAGGTGCACTTTCACTCAATCAGTCAATATTTATACAATTACATTAATTACATGAGTGAGTTTACGCATAATGGTCACGTGTATTGGTTATAGACATGATATAGAATTATGCAGTCTCAGGCTGTTTGAATGTTAGTCCGACTATCAATCCTCTTGAATGATTTAATGCAGTTTATATGTGACAACAGTTTCTGTGGGTTTTTCTTGTGGATTTTAGCCGTGTCACTCAGAGTTCATTTAGAGGTCGTTGAGACAACAGGGATCTGGTTGGGAGTCAAACAACTCCGGCTGTTATCTTGGGTTTTGTCAAAGTTTGCAGGCCATAAAGTACTTAGCTGGGTTTTTTTGTCAGCTTGGCTGCAGACAGAATGGAGCCTACCTCTTTTCGGTGATAGATGGTTGATTTTGGGGTCTGGAGTGTTGCATTTTTATTTTTGTGTGGAATTATGTTTGAACTAATCATCTGGAAGATTCATTTGTGTCTGGTGCGCCCTCAATTCCTACAACTACCAATTTGATGCATCATAAAGTTCATAAAGAGATCATACATCTAATCCATAGGAAATGAGCGGTTTAGACCAAATTTTCTGAAGAGACACAATCGCTTTATATGATGAACAGATTGAATTTAGGCTTTTATTCACATATAAACCTTGATCAGCGAACATAAACAGAAGCTCAACTGAACCTGCTTGATGCGTGAGAACAAACCTCTTGCAGAAGCTCAAACGTGCTGCGTAAAACGAGAATGAATCTCATTGGTTCTCGTACATCACGTGCTGCGTAACACGAGGATGAATCTCATTGGTTCTCGCACATCAATGCTTGAGCTTCCGTTTACCACAACTGATGTGTGAGTTGATAAATGCTTATGTGAATAAAAGCATAAATTAAATCTGTTCATCATATAAAGTGATCGTGTCTCTTCAGAAAATTACTAGTGGTTTATAATTCATATGGATTAGTTTACGATGTCTTTATGAACCTTTTGAAGTTGGTAGTTGCGTAGACTGTCAATGGAGGGAAAGAAAGCTCTCAGATATCAAGGAAGAAATTCACACAGGCTTTGAACGAAATGAGAGTGAATAAATGACTAGAATTTTCATTTTTGGGTGAACTATCCCTTTAAGCTTTTACTGTCAAAAATGTCATTTTTTTCATGAGACTTTTGCATCATTGCGCATCATATTAGAGTTATATTTATTTAATGCATTTAATACATTTAATGCATTTAAAAATAATAATAATAATAATAATAATAGGACCACAATTGACCCATATTGCTAAATGGTCAAAAAAAGTTTCTCCCCCCCATCACAAAATGATCTTTGTTGTCAGTTCATCCTGACTAACAGTGTTCAGAGCATAACTTTCGTAATTTTAAAAGCCCCACATTTTAACCAATTTATCCAATAAAATAGTCTGTTTGTCTTTGATAAAACCGTTAATCCTTCTTTGTATGGGTGTGCTCTTTGTTTCCAATTCTTAAAAGAAAAAATCCACTAGCATCTTCTTTTACTAAAGCTGCCTGAGTCCCATAGGAGACTTCCAAATGCCTTCGCTTGATTTTATCCTGATAAGTACAAAAGCTGCTTTTGTGAAGAAAGCAGTGCGATAAACAGCGAGAGAGAGAGAGAGATTTGTCTTCCACCACAAGGCCACCGAAACTTAATCCCAGATTTTTGTTGTTTTTCCTGAAATGCTTTGGATTATGGAGAAATCGGAACGCAAGAACAGCCGTTGCATGCAAGTAGCCAGAGAACAAGAGAAGGATTAGGTAAACACATAGAATGAGAGAAGGAAAAGAAGGAAGGATGCAGCGATGGAAGAATGAGACAATGTAAGGATGGATGGATGAAAGGAGCGATAATGGGAGCTTAGTCTCTAAATGAAAATCATTTTGGAGTGGAAAGCCTGTGAGATGCAGGGATCATGACTAGGAAAATTTGTTGTTCCAGTGGCAGAATCCTAAACTGCAGTTGAGCATCTTCATGAGGTTGTTTAACAGTCTCAGATCAATCATTTCAATTTATTACATAGCTGAGCCGTGTCTCTCTGATGACCTTTCACATTTCAAGCCTTCTGTAAATTGGGTGCTCACTCAGATTGTAAAGCCGCAGAGGAAACTTCTCTTCTCTTCTAATTAGCTGCTGTGCATTTGTTCTGTACAGAGAACTTCTTTTCGAAACCGCCATGGCCTCATTGTCTCCATTTTTCTTCCTCTCCCTCTCTTACTTCCTGTCTGATTAATACTTCTAAAAAGGCAGAAACATTGGAAAACTCGGAACCATGTCCTTCTTCGGTAACATGTGTCTGTTTCCTGATTATCATTTCCGGTTCTGTGCAGACCACCACAGTAATGACCTACTCACACATTCAGAGAGTGTGTGTGTGTGTGTGTGTGAGAGAGAGTGAGAGAGAGAGAGAGAGAGAGAGAGAGACTGGATGAATATAAAGAGGTCTGTGTTTAACAGTGTTGAGATAGTTGACTGAGAGAGAGAAATTATGGGTAATGGAGCAGCAGTGTTGGGCAACAATTTAACTGTGTATCAGGGAAGAGTGAGTTTGTGCGTGATGTATAATGTGTTTTTATAGATTTGGAATTATATAAATAAGGCAAAAAGGTCAGTAAACAATTTTACAATAATATACACTTATAACACACCGTTCAAAAATTTGGAGTCAGTAAGATTTTTTTAATGCTTATGAAGGATATCTCTTCTGCTCACCAAGGCTGCATTTATTTGGTCAAAAATACAGCAAAAACAGTAATATTGTAAAATGTTATTACAATTTAAAATAACTACTTTTTATTTTAATATATTTTAAAATGTAATTTATTCCTGTGATGTTAAATCAGAATTTTCAGCATCATTCCTCCAGTCTTCGGTGTCACGTGATCCTTCAGAAATCATTCTAATATGCTGATTTGCTGCTCAAGAAACATTTATTTATCAGCCTGTTAAAACATTTGTGCTGTTACATATTTTCCAAAATGTTATGCTTTCTTTTTTTTTTTTTAATTCCTTGATGAATAGAAAGTGCAACAGGACAGCATGTATTTGAAAAAGGAATCTTTTGTCACATTTATGTCTTTATCATCACTTATGATCAATTTAACGCATGCTTGCTGAATAAAATTATTCATTTTTTAAGTATAAATCTTACTAACCCCAAACTTTTAAGCAATAGTGTATACCTAAATGATTTATTTTTAGAATACTATTTTTACAGAACATGATTTTTTATAATAATAAAATATAAAAAAATAGGTATTTGATATTACCTTTAATATTAAATAATAATAAATAAAAACATTTATAAAAATAATTTATCTATAAATAAATTATAATTTATAAAAAAAAATAAAGAAAAAAAAAGTGTACATAAAAAATACATTTGATGATATTACACTGTAAAACCTGATAAGTTACAGTAACTCAAACCATTTAAGAAAACCGATTGCCTTAAACCATTTAAGTTTTAAAACCAATAAGTATGAGTACTGTAAACTCATATACATTAAGTTAAATTCACTTATATTTTAGTGTTGGTTTAATCATTAGAGTAAACTCAACTTAAATATTTTTAAGTTTTTTTCCACTCATTCAGTTTGAATTCAGGTAACAAATCTAAGTCTTAACAACTGTAGCTACTTAAATGGTTTGAGGAAACTGATTGCCTTAAATGGTTTACACAAGTTACACAAGACTAAGCAAAAACTAACACTGGTACAAAGCAATGATGACAAAACAGTAGCACTGTACAACTCAATAAGTTCAGAATACTCAAAAAATGTAAGTAAACTAACTCATTTTTTTAAGTTAGAAGAACTTACATTTTTTTGTGACAAGTGGGGCAGGGCCAAGAGCTGTGGATGCGGAGCGAGGCCAGTGTGGTGCACAGGTGTCTAACAATAGGCATCCATTCACTCCCACAGTTCTCAGCCTTGCCCCACTCATAATGTTAATTACATAAACATCACATTCAGATCTTCTTGGTTAAATGTTAGATAGCAAATAACACATCCTATTGTCACATCCAAATAACACATCCTATAAGAGGCTGTCATACTTGCATGTATATAATCAAACAACATATAATATGTGTGGTCTTAAAAGTTTTGTAGCCCATCCTCAAGCTAACCACAGGCTCTATACTCTTCACCACAATGGTAACCAAACTAACATAACAAAACACAACATTAAACACTAACTTATGTCTCCCTATATTAATCTTGTGCAAAAACACACAAAAGGACACTTAATTTCAACATTTATTTTCCTTATACTGTCGCAAAGCATGCTGGGAATTAGAAATCTGCTGGAACTCAATCATATTAAAGGTGCAATATGTAAGATTTTTGCAGTAAAATATCCAAAAACCACTAGGCCAGTTATATATTTTGTTCAGTTGAGTACTTACAATAACCCAAATGTTTCCAACTATTTGTAAATCATGAGAAAATTGAGATTTTAACCAAGGAACCGGGACATGTGAGGGAGTCACCTGTCAATGGCGTCATATCCGGGTTACCCTCGGTTTCCGCTTTTACTGCCGTGGAAACCATGGCAACAGACGTGGACAACTGCGTAACGTCTAGCACTGTTGTAGTTTCGTTCAAACATTATGGACCATGACAAGCAGACTTTGGAACAAAAAGAGAAATCAAAAGTTGACTAGTATCAACGTGGCGTTTTCGAGATGGCGATTGACAGAGATGCCGTTCTTGCATGTGCTTTATTAGACAGGTGAGCAAATGCACATAAAACGAATCAATGTTATGTAGCTCAACACGATGAAATATTAGAATATCATCAGTATGATGTTGATGTAGCTTACTGCTTGTCTCATACAGCCAACAAACTAACACACAGAATAACATTATAACTTTCAACACACTCAAATGCAGTTTAGATAGTGTAGACCAAGTGAAACAGCATTGCGTTCCCTCACAAATTTAATTAGTCAAATAAACTGACCTGTATGAGTAGTAATTCCCTTTCAAGGGAACTCGCGTTGCGTCACCGCTTTGGGAACGCCTCTGCGTGAATGCGCCGTGAAGCACGTATGTAATCAGTCCAATAGAGAATGCGTCTCTAGGTATGGCTAAGGCCTTCCTTCATCCTAGGCCCAAGGTTCCCAAGGTTCCTACTAATCCTGTGAGACCTATAGTACTTCAGGCCTTCTGTCCTCAGACGTCAGACCAGGAAAAACTCAATCTGCTTTGCCCTGTCCGTGCGCTAGATGCATATGTCCACAGAGCTGCCCTGTGAAGGAATTCAGAACAGTTGTTTGTCTGTTATGGACCTCCCTCGAAGAGGGGGATGAGCAAGTGGGTGGTTGAGGCCATCACACTTGCTTATGGGCCAGACAGCCTTCTCCCTTGGCTGTTCGGGCCCACTCGACTAGGAGTATGGCTGCCTCTCAGGCTCTCCTGTGTAATGCGGCAGGGTGATCTTCGCCACACACTTTCGTCAGGTTTTATGAGCTTGACATCAATGCTACTCCTGGGGCTCGGGTGCTCGCCCCCTAGACAATGTCATAGGCGGGCATCCGGCTCCTATGGGGACGTGGGTATTCTCGTTCCCAAAGCGGTGATGCAGCGCGAGTTCCCTTGAAAGGGAACGTTTCGGTTACGACTGTAACCTTAGTTCCCTGAATAGGGTCACCCTGCCATACTCCCCGCATGCCCGCAAGCGTCTTGCTTCATCCATATTTCAGAAGCTAGAGGCATGTGTTTGCCGGTATGCTTTATAGTTTCCGGGTCTATGACGTCACCCGCCTATAACGTTCCGTCTCTCAATTGGACTGATTACATACGTGCTTCACAACGCATTCACGCAGAGGCGTTCCCAAAGCGGTGATGCAGCGGCTCGTTCCCTATTCAGGGAACTAAGGTTACAGTCGTAACCGAGACATTCAGCACTTGCGGGTAGTTCGGTAGAATTAAATGTCCTCATTTCTTTATATCCCCAGGGCCTGGAGCAGCTCATATTTGTACTTTTAAAAATCCATTTGTCACATCAGGTCTGAGTACAAAAATATGCTTGAAACATTATGACCATTATGACCAGTTAGGGCACCTAATGATTCACTTTGTACAATTTTATAATATTAACCCTAAAATATTGAAGGGGAAAAAAAGATTTTGCCCTCATTGCCCTCACTATCCTCTGACCATGCCAACACTGCAGGCTCCTCCTGGAGAGTTTCAGTACCACAGTACAGTGGACAGCTCCAGCTACTGACTCAGGAAGGCATGAATTGACATGATACTGATGGCAGAATAATTGGACATGAGCCTGGTTTGCTGATGAATGTCTATCCTCCACAAATGCCCTTTTGTCAGGCAGATGTTGGCATGGTTAATATGTGTGTGTGAGCGAGCGGACCGGCTTTTGAGGAGTCCCGGAAGACATCACCTTTAGCTCACTGTGACTCACGCGCAGCCATGTTCAGCCCAGAGTAGAATATCACTACACACTCCGCTGTGTCTCGTACAGCAAACCGCCGTACACAGCACAGACACAAACAGACACGCAGATGCAGCTTTCATATGCTAATACTGGTATTTTAGCAGTGCCAGTCTCCCCCTCTTGCTCTGTCTGTCTCTCTCTGTATGTGTGTGTAAGAATGCCATTATGTCAGTTTTTGGAGGCGGTTTGTTGAATATCAAACAACGTGAGTCATATAAATGGAGAGAAAGATCCTTTTTCTGTTTGTTAGAGCAGAAAGGAGCCATCATACATACACAATGATAGACTTTCAGACTTCAGATGTCTTTTAAATTGTCACATCTTGTTGCATCATAACGTATAAATGTGCGAACGGGATGATATGAGACAGGATATCAGCATGAATAAATCTGCTGAAAGCATCACGATCCTTGCTTTTCTTTTTTAGTTATGCTGCTCTGTAAATGTTCTCGTGGATTGGGGTCTATAAAGCTGTGTGTGTGCATTACTGGGCTTTATACGGCTGTTTTATAATGGTGTGGTTTATCTTGACATGCACATGGTGACTGTCAGCAGGATCTGGTGAACGTTGCTAATGAGAGACGAGTGAAAGTCAGTGAACTCATAAGTTTAAATATGCTACCTGTAACTGATTTAATGCATTAATGATCAGCTATCAGACAGAAACACACATACAACCTCTCGTTCTTTTTTTAAACGCACACACACATAGGCTTTTAATCTCAGAACTGATGCTATTTGTGACATTAATGAAACAGTTTCAGTATCAGACTGTGTGTGTGAGTGTGTGTCTGAGATGCTGTTTATCTTGACAAGCAACTGGTGAAGTAGATCCGTCTGAGCATCACATCACATCATTCCTTTATAAAACACCCATCTGCACCTGCCACACGTAAATCTGTTTGGAGAGAACTGCTTTCTCTGTGTGTGTGTGTGTGTGTGTCTGGTTTTGCCTAGATTGTGGGTACCAAATGTCTGCACAAGTAGAGTTATGCCTGAAATAACCCACCATCCTACAGTCCTCAGAGGAAAACTGCTTAATAAGGACATTAAATAACATCTTAATGGAAATGTACTGGAGCAATAAAGTAGTTTTACATTTAGTAAATAAATAGAACTGTTCATTAAACATCAAATGTGAAGAGGATGCAGAAGGAAGCTGCATGAAGGTTGTTGTGTTCAATTGTAATGTAGACACGTGCATTTTCTGTAAATCTGCGTTGAAATTATATGTATATGTATGCAAGCACTTTACAAATAAATGTGAATTAAATTGAATTGAATTATTCTCCATCCCTGAGATTGATGTCATTACTATATAGCTATTCTTTATTTATTAACACCTTTTAATAAAATATATAAAAATCAATTGTTTTAAAAGAAAAATTGGCACAATTGCTTTAAAGTTATTTCACATGTTGCCCATATTTTTGTATTTGTGTACCTTAATAATATTTCACAATATTTGCTTTTACTGTATTTTGAGCAACCTTGGTAAGCAAAACAGACTTCTTTCAAAAACATAAAAAAAAATTATTCCAACAATTCAACAACAATGTAAACGTCTTTACTTTCATTTTTGATCAATTAATTGCATCCTTGCTAAATAAAAGTTTCTTTCTTTCTTAAAATAAATAAATAAACTGACCCTGACTTTTATTGTATATCATTTACTCTCCCTCATGTTGTTCCAAACCTGTATGATCTACTTTAGTGGAACACAAGATTACTTACAATGAAATCAGTGGAGTCCGAAGACAACACTGGACCCCATCGACTTTCACTGTATAGAAGGAAAAAAAAAAAAAAAAAAAAAAAATCTTCTTTTATGTTCCACATAAGGAAAGAAGTCATACAGGTTTGGAATGACATGAGGGCGATTTCTGTTGCCACACACACACACACACACACACTGGCATATGTGGTTTATGGGGACTCTCCATAGGCGTAATGGTTTTTATACTGTACAAACTGTATATTCTATCCCCTTACACTAACCCTACCCCTAAACCTACCCATCACACAAAACTGATGTGTCCTCATAAACCACATAAACCACATATGCCAGATCACACATACATAGCACCCATAAGTCACAAATCATATTGTTTGTAAGCACCTTAGTGCCTTTATCTCCAGTGAGCAAACCAAAAGTGGCTGTAGTATGGAATATAAATCACATGTACAAACCACACAGACCTTAACAGATTTTGTAATATTCTTATTTATATACCAACATTTTAGTTTCTTTCTTCCACTCTGTGTGTGTGTGAGAGGAGGAGGGTATAAGACAGATGGCAGAATTGGATGTGCTAAGGTTTGTTAAATTGTTCATATCAACACTGAATTATTCTGGGCTGGAGTTGCTAACACTAACAAAGGTAAATTGCTAAACAATCGCTAACAATCTGTCCTGAAACTCCTCTCCGAAAATAACGAGGCATTAAAATAATGTCTAGAACCCTTAAAAAAAAATAAGTCGTTTTGAGCAAGCACAGAAACTTTCCTGTGTCTTTTGATATGTTTTGAGATGTTGTTGGTCATGAGACAGCAGGATATTGGAATCTAGAAAACTTACAGTGTGAACAGTTCACTGTAAACTCTTGAACTAAAATGTAACATTTACAAGCTCAAAAGACTTTTGTGCTTTCAGCATTAGCTTAAGGGTTGATGCTACTTGAGTGAAGTGAGGTTAAGTAGTACAATTTATTACCAGGACAATCAAAGCTTACAGTTTTTCTATTAAGCAATGCCATTAAAAAGCTATATAGAGCTCTTTTTAAACTTTGATTGGACACCATCTGCTATTAGACATTATGTTCTTATTTATGTAAATGTGGAACCATGACTTACTGACAGAACAGCCTGCTCATTACTAACGAACAATCCACTGTATGAAGTGCATTATAAATACAGGCTTTTAAAAAGAAGCAAAAAATAAAATAAAGTGTCACAGGGTGTTTTTTATATTTTAGTTTTAGCCAATCTACAGCTATCGCAGATATGAGACCTAAAATATGTATTTATGTTATCAATTGTATTTACATAATAAATGATCTGATTTTCACCAAGAGAAAAAGATAGATGTCTGTGTGGTCATACTGTATGAAATATTATTACAATTTAAAATAACTATACTGTAATTATTCCTGTGATGGCAAAACTGAATTTTCAGCGTCCATACTCCAGAAATATTTTTATTATCAAAGTTGATGCTTAATAATTTTGTGATGAATTGTGGAAACTGTGATAACTTTTTTCCAAATTATTGTTGAATGGAAATAATTTTAACATTATAAATGTCTTTATTATCACTTTTGATCAATAAAGTGCTGAATAAAGACTTAAAATCTTTTGAAGCAAACCTTTGACATATGTATGGCATTTCATTTCTTGATTGTAATTGTGAAGTGAAGACAGTGGATTTTCTGTTATAACTCTTCTGACAGTTTGATTGCATTGATGCTTCCTGGTTTTCACGGTGCATCGAGGGACTTTTTAGGTAGCGAAAATTTCAGTACACTGGTAGGATTTTGCAGTTGAGACAGACAGCCCTTAAAATCGCTGAATTACAGATCAGTGATCTGACTACTAGGGAGCTGATTGAGACGCACCCGCAGAGACATGCAGCACATCTTACCCCAGCAACAAAAAAAAACGTATGTCCCTCTATGGACGTAACTCCCCCACAAATAAGTGTTTTCGTTGCATTTTAAAAAACAATTGTAAGTTAACCCACATATACAAAACATCATACCACTTTAAATTTTCTTCGACAGCGAGCACCAGCATTTTATGGATGGCGAGTGAGTAAAGTTAAGGGGGCTTAGGATCTGTGACTATAGGAGGAACCACACTACCTCCACAATTTAAATTAAGCATTGCAGCGGGAGTACGAGAGCAAGAGCAAATGCCAAATTCTGCAATGAAGGATTTGCAGCCTGGCCAAAAGAAGCACTTCATTACACAGCAAAATGTTTTGATTTCTAAACAGCCTGCAGGTCGTTGCATTTCCATTAACAAGCTTCCACACTTGAGGATGGAACATGGTGGGCAATACTATTTGATGGATGCCACAATGATCAGACAAATCACAAATGGGCTTCCATTTCTGTATTAGTGCACCATTATTGCCGAAGCAAGCAATTCTGCCATCAGGCACTTGCTCACACTTTAAGGCTGCAAAGTTTGAGTAGGTTTTTATTCACATTAGTTTCTTCACTAATTTCAGGCTTAGTTGTTTGCTCACATCTGGGAGGTTCAGAGGGGGCTTCCCAGAGGGAGGTCAACACCATCTGTTCATTTTTACACCTGCATGTGCGTCACTGCACACACAGGAAATGCAAATGAGCAAAAAGTTAGTGTCACCATAAATGCCTTTGCACATCACAGTAGGTCTGGGGAAAACCACCTGCTAGATCATTCCCCAGTATAAGACCTACCCCTTCAGACGGTAACAGGGGACACACCCAGTTAACTATCCCATTCACAAGGTCTGACTAAGTGTACCTGATGGACAGGAACACAATTACATCCCATCTCATATGAGAACGTCAGATCCGGTCTACGAATCCTGTGAGAAGGGAAGTAACTCCTTTAGGATTAAGGACCATTCTGAACCAGTATCTCGCAAGATCACAACAGGGTGAAGCTCGGTGTCAGGCAAGGAAAAAGAATGAATGGCTGCATGGATTTATTCTTAGCAACAAAAGCAATCTTCTTCAATCTATTTAACATCATTTTTTCTTTTTCCACGCCTGACAATCAGGTGATCTGGTTTGAGGCAGTAAAAACAGGTGTGTCGGCCTCTTCCACCAAGGGCAGACCTGCTCTCTGAATTAGCAATGTCTTTTGAGGCACAGGAGAATACACACATCAAATCTTGTGTCACAGTGTTTATGTGTGAAAACATCTCAGGGTTATGTATATAACCCTGTTCCTTTGATACAATCTGAATGCCTTCAGAGCTTGCTGGTGTCACATTGGCCAAGGACTCTAAGTATGGCAATGTGCCGTCTCGTTCCCATTGTCAGGGAACCGGGTTATATACACAGTCCATTCTGGCTTAACTGTAGTAAGAAGCATGCTGTTGAAACATGGAGGACGATACTTGAACTGGATCCTGTAACCATTTTCTACTGTTCGAAGTACCCACTGAGAGACTTTGGACTTTCCACGCTTCCCCTAGGGGGCACCTGATGTCAGAACTTCTTCTTTTTCTTCTCAGCACGCTTTGCTGCTTCTGAAGACAAGAAGCTGGTGATGCTCCCATGCAGGTGTTATTTATAGAATTGATTACGCACAGCGTTACGTCACCTGACTTCTTCCTAGCCTAAGAGTCTACTACACGTGACTCAGACACCAGCACGCTCTGAAGGTGTTCCCATTGCGTCAGCACCAAGAGACGGTATCAATGTTCTCTCGAACAGGGAACTTTCGCAACTGCTCAAAGGTATTAGTCTTGCTTAAGAAACACTACTTTTTAAATGGCAATTTTCTGTCTTGCTGTTTTCGCAAGCGCTCAGAACTTTTGGCGATATGCCTTGGGGACCAATTCATATGCTCTGAGAACAGCGGCTTTGACTACTTAATAATCAAGACTCCGCTCAATTGGTAATGACGTGCAAATACTCCTCCACTCATAGGTGGCACTCCTAAACTTGTTAAAGGGGTCATGAACTGAGAAATCAAATTTTCCTTGAGCTTTTGACATATAAGAGGTCATCATACTCTAAGAATATCCTGTAAGTTTCAGAACTAAAAACGTCCTTGTTAGTCCAATAAAAGCTTTTATTGACACCAGGCCCAGCAAACGACAGGTTTTTCAAAGTGGGGATCTATGACGTCAAAGGGAGGCAAGCACCGCCTCTGCAGAAGAAGATCAATGCCTAATTTATTCAACAAATCTCTTAACTATATCACGTTTGCACTGTTAGTTATGATGAAAGCATTCATTAGAGTGCAGAAATCGAGTTGCATGACGAGATCACTGCTTTCATGCGCTCAACATGTCTGTGCATGGCTACAATGTTCATCACTGCAACCTTTCATGCCACAATCTTAATATACAGGTGCTGGTCATATAATTAGAATATCATCAAAAAGTTGATTTATTTCACTAATTCCATTCAAAAAGTAAAACTTGTATATTATATTCATTCATTACACACAGACTGATATATTTCAAATGTTTATTTCTTTTAATTTTGATGATTATAACTGACAAATTCAGTATCTCAGAAAATTTGAATATTGTGAAAAGGTTCAATATTGAAGACACCTGGTGCCACACTCTAATCAGCTAATTAACTCAAAACACCTGCAAAGGCCTTTAAATGGTCTCTCAGTCTAGTTCTGTAGGCTACACAATCATGGGGAAGACTGTTGACTTGACAGTTGTCCAAAAGACGACCATTGACACCTTGCACAAGGAGGGCAAGACACAAAAGGTCATTGCAAAAGAGGCTGGCTGTTCACAGAGCTCTGTGTCCAAGCATATTAATAGAGAGGCGAAGGGAAGGAAAAGATGTGGTAGAAAAAAGTGTACAAGCAATAGGGATAACCACACCCTGGAGAGGATTGTGAAACAAAATCCATTCAAAAATGTGGGGGAGATTCACAAAGAGTGGACTGCAGACGTATGCAAGACATGGGTTTCAGCTGTCGCATTCCTTGTGAAGCCACTCTTGAACAACAGACAGCGTCAGAAGCGTCTCGCCTGGGCTAAAGACAAAAAGGACTGGACTGCTGCTGAGTGGTCCAAAGTTATGTTCTCTGGTGAAAGTAAATTTTGCATTTCCTTTGGAAATCAGGGTCCCAGAGTCTGGAGGAAGAGAGGAGAGGCACACAATCCACGTTGCTTGAGGTCCAGTGTAAAGTTTCCACAGTCAGTGATGGTTTGGGGTGCCATGTCATCTGCTGGTGTTGGTCCACTGTGTTTTCTGAGGTCCAAGGTCAACGCAGCCGTATACCAGGAAGTTTTAGAGCACTTCATGCTTCCTGCTGCTGACCAACTTTATGGAGATGAAGATTTCATTTTCGAACAGGACTTGGCAACTGCACACAGTGCCAAAGCAACCAGTACCTGGTTTAAGGACCATGGTATCCCTGTTCTTAACTGGCCAGCAAACTCGCCTGACCTTACCCCATAGAAAATCTATGGGGTATTGTGAAGAGGAAGATGCGATATGCCAGACCCAACAATGCAGAAGAGCTGAAGGCCACTATCAGAGCAACCTGGGCTCTCATAACACCTGAGCAGAGCCACAGACTGATCGACTCCATGCCACACCGCATTGCTGCAGTAATTCAGGCAAAAGGAGCCCCAACTAAGTATTGAGTGCTGTACATGCTCATACTTTTCATGTTCATACTTTTCAGTTGGCCAAGATTTCTAAAAATCCTTTCTTTGTATTGGTCTTTGTATATGGTAATATTCTAATTTTCTGAGATAAAACAATAAAACAATGCAGTTCATGGCCCCTTTAAGAGGATAGTGGTAGGAGTAAAAGGGGAACACAAAGAAAATACACAGAGACAAGCCCCACATCTTACCCCAGCAACAAAAATAAACACACGTCCCTATGGACGTAACAAGGATATGTAAGTCATCATATTACCGCAACTAAACCGTTTGAAACTGAGATCACAGCTTTGCTCTGATGACACCTTTCAGACCTGTGAAATACATAAGGGCAGAATGTTAGCTCAGAGAGTCCATGTGGTTAATTAATCTTGTGTATAGTTCATGTTTAGAAGTGTGTTAGACACAGAGGTGTTGAGGTTTTTGTTGTGGAAGGAGCCATTGACTCTAATGAGTGCAGACAGATGAGTTGACACACCACCAACACCACCATCCTTTACTGTCTCTAGGGGTGTCTACTACGCCAATTTCACTCTCTATTTGCTCTCATGTTTAAATCAGACCTTAAAGGGTTAGTTCACCCAAAAATGAAAATTAGCCCATGATTTACTCACCCTCAAGTCATCCTAGGTGTATATGACATTCTTCTTTCAGACGAATAAAATCAGAATTATTAAAAAAATGTCCTGGCTCTTTCAAGCTTTATAATGGCAGTAAATAGTTGCTTTGTTTTTTAAGTCCATAAAAGTGCATCTATCCATCATATAACTGCTCCACAAGGCTCCGGGGGGTTAATAAAGGGCTTCTGAAGCGATGCGTTTGTGTAAAAAAATATCCATATTTAAAACTTTATAAAGTAAATTATCTAGCTTTCACCAGATTGCCTTCCATATTCAACTTACGGAAAAAGTGTAGTGCCTCTCGCAGTTCAAAATGCTTACGCTACGTCTGACGACATTGCACACCAGTTAGGTTTTTTTTCGATCTGGCGGAAGCTAGATATTTTACTTTATAAAGTTTTAAATATGGATATTTTTCTCAAACAAACAAACACATCGCTTCGCTTCAGAAGGCCTTTATTAACCTCCCGGAGCCTTGTGGAGCAGTTATATGATGGACAGATGCACTTTTATGGACTTCAAAAATGAAGCAACAATTCACTGCCATTATAAAGCTTGGAAGAGCCAGGACATTTTTAATATAACTCTGATTTTATTCGTCTGAAAGAAGGATGTCATATACACCTAGGATGACTTGAGGGTCAGTAAATAATGGGCTAATTTTCATTTTTGGATGAACTAACTCTTTAAACAGAGGGTACATAAATAATAATTATTGCTTTGCAATGTAAGGATCATAACAAAGTTACGTTAACAGATAAATTCAGTACATCGCTCTCTGGAATATTCAGCTGATCAGTCAGAGCATTCAGCAGTCTGACCAGCATCGTTCATCTTATACTGTACGAAGCAATTAGCCTAGCAACATTATAATAACACTTTATGTTACAATTAATTGCTTTTTTTTTTTTTACAGAAACACTGAAACTGAAATTAAAGTTTCTGTAATTAAATTTGGGTAATTAAACTTATGTTGTTCAAGGTGTCATGTTCTCACATGATAAATTTAACCAGTTGTAGTAAAATTCTTCGGCAACAAGCCGCCTCTCGATATTTCAGTTGAACCAATTTTACATATTGCTACTCTAACATCATTTTTGGTCACGGTAAAGTGCGTTCACAGCCCACAGACATGTTTACCTGTTGTAGCGCATCCACATTGTGCGACACAGTCACTGACACATTTAAAATGCCAGGAGCTGGGTAACACAAAAACTACCCAAACACTGAAAAAATAAAACACCCAAATACCCAAAAGGCTTTACCCAGGATTTGGGTAAAAGAAATAAGAAAATATTTAGTGTAGACATTCTTATGAGTAAAAATCTTTGAAGTATATTCCCATTCATATTTATATTTTTGCAGATTTTTTGCTCATATTTACCAAGTATGCCAACAATTCTGACCAGGACTGTATTGTTTCAAAGCAGCTTCTCAGAAAATGCATGTTTCAATGTTGCAATCAGGAAGTATTTTGTTATCAGTCAGAGATGAGTGTGTTAAAGTAATGTCCATACACCAATAAGGCATAACATTATGATATTGTTATCTTCCTAATATTGTGTTGGTCCTCCTTTTTCCTGTCAAAACAGCCCTGACCCATCGAGACATGGACTCCACTAGACCTGTGGAACCTGTGTTGTGGTTTCTGGCACCAAGATTTCAGCAGCAGATCCTTGAAGTCCTGCAAGTTGCGAGGTGGGGCCTTCATGGATCGGACTTCTTTGTTCAGCACATCCCACATTTGCTCGATTGGATTGAGATCTGGGGAATTTGGTGGCCAAGTCAACACCTCAAATTCATTGTTGTGCTCCTCAAACCATTCCTGAACAATTTTTGCTTTATGGCAGGGTGCATTATCCTGCTGAAAGAGGCAACAGCCACCAGGGAATACCGTTTCAATGAAAGGGTGTACATGGTCTGCAACAATGCTTAGGTAGGTGGTACATGTCAAAGCAACATCCATGTGGATGGCAGGACCCAAGGTTTCCCAGCAGAACATTGCCCAAAGCACCACACTGCCTCTGCCGCCTTGCCTTCTTCCCATAGTGCATCCTGGTACCATGTGTTCACCAGGCAAGCGACGCACACGCACCTGGCCATCCACGTGATGTAAAAGAAAATGTGATTCATCAGACCAGACCACCTTCTTCCATTGCTCCGTATAACAGTTCTGATGCTCACGTGCCCACTGTTGGCACTTTCGGCGGTGGACAGGGGCCAGCATGGGCACCCTGACTGTTCTGCGACTATGCAGCCCCATACGCAACTAACTGCGATGCACTGTGTATTCTGACACCTTTCTATCAGAACCAGCATTAACTTCTTGAGCAATCTGAGTTACAGTATCTCATCTGTTTGATCAGACCACACGGGCCAGCCTTCGCTTCCCACGTGGATCAATGAGCCTTGGCCACCTGTCGTTGGTTCACCACTGTTCCTTCCTTGGACCACTTTTGATAGATTCTGACCCAGTCGTCTAGCCATCATAATTTGGACCTTGTCAAACTCACGCAAATCCTTACGCTTGCCCATTTTTTCTGCTTCTAACACATCAACTTTGAGGACAAAATGTTCACTTGATGCCTAATATATCCCACCCACAGGTACTGTGATGAAGAGATAATCAGTGTTATTCACTTCACTGGTCATAATGTTATGTCTGATCAGGGTATGTAGCAGTAATATACAGCTATAAGATAGATAACACAAGTTGCGTGGTTAGTAAACATCATGTATTCAGTTAAGCAGATTCAATGAACATGTTAGGCAATGATTACAGCTTGTGATCATAATGATATAATGATAATATTGGACAGTTGTGTGTGTCAGTCCAAAGTTGGCATCAGTCTCTCTTAATATTTTACTGTCATTGTTATGCTTCTACTGTATGTCTCTCTCCTGCCTCTGACACAGCTATTAACCCAGCACGCCCCCCCCTGTTAGCCTTTAGCCCAGTTGTGTCTGTCTAGCAGCACTCCTGCTGTGAAAGGGTCTAATGCAGAGCAAACAAACATGTCAACAGAACTTTGACTCTGTCACACACATGCGCACACATATCGGTCTGTATGATAGGATATGCCACTCACATAAGATATCAGCAGTAAAAATAGAGATCCATTTTGGTCTGAATCACATGTTGGACATTGCTGAGATACGCTTTAAACAATGGCTGACACTCAGATTCAGGTATTCTCAGTGGCTCAACATGACAGACCAGCCCATAAAACCCACTTTAACCCAACAGATGGATTTAATTTTATTGCTGTTCTGAGACCTTCCGGCCTCATCTAATGCTGTTACAGGAAGAGCATGCTCAACTGATCTTAGATCAGACCAAAGACACACTCCACCAAAGACTCTGGGGTAAAGAAAGTGAGTGAGAGCAGAGATGGTAAGATGTCTCTGAAAAGCTTGCTTTGAAGTGTAATGGAAAGCATTAGTTACTTTCAGGTGTAATAAACTTGAGCCAAATGTATCGACAACAGCAAATGCCTTCTGAAAGGCTTTTAACAATGTCTGCCAAATGCCTTTCTCTCCTCTCTTTCTAAGTCTGTTCCTCTCTCTCTCTGTTCATCTCTTTCCCCCATCTCCCTGTTTATCCCTCATATCTCGTTAACTCTCTCACCAAACATCTCTAGTGGCAACTTGTCCACCCTACACACTGCAAGAGTTATAAATCACTTAAGAAGTCCAACACATATGTATCATTCTTTGTGACTTCTATTGAATTTCAGCTGTGGGGGAGGCACTCAGACGATAGAGCCAAGAGTGCTCAATCTTCATCTACTGAGGGGGGCTCATTTTGTCAAATGCCTCTTTGGTGCCAAAATGAGACCCAAGTGCAATGGACATTTCACTCGATTCAGTGGCAATCATTTCAAATTGTACATTTGACTGAAGTAATCAATAAGTCAGTCATGTACCTCTGTGACCCTCAATTTAGAATACATATATTTTGTTATGGCTTCTCTGTTCCCATATTCCCAGTCAAAAATGATCTCCAACACAACTTACAGTAAGTATAATGGACTGTTTTTGGATAGCTAAAATAACTTGAATCAGCCTTGCGCATTCAAGGTAAAAATGGCTGTGCTGACTCTTGAATTAAAAATAAGGTGGATACTTTTTAACCAACCAGTTATGCCTTTTATTTCTGAATTGGTATTTATTCTTTATTTAGCTCAATTACTCCATTTTATATATATTGAAAAAATAACAATATAATCTTCACTTCATTAAATATTAGAATTGAACAATTGTTAGAAATGGAATTTGGAACAAAATTATACTTGAAAAAAGAATAGTGATACATCTTCAGATTTTGCATTTGTGCCACATACTTTTAATCACTATAAAATAAATAATTAATAATTATTACATTTAATTTATCCATGACTACTTTTTTGAAGGCCATGACATAACGTAGGTGTTTATTAAATGTATTTATTTAGGCTTTTTTTTTTCAAATGCTAAATTTCAGTAGTCAAAACAAAACCAGGCTTTTTATTTAAGATACTTCGGACAATACTAGCAAAATATAAGATAAAGCAATTAAAATATGGAGACACAAACTTGTGATTATGACAGATATGGAATTGTATATCATTTTAATAAGGACGAGTTACCATGTTAACGGTTAACACATCATGGACACACAAGTTGAAATCTTCTTAATAAAATATGTCCACTAAAGTATAGAGAGAATAAATACAAAATAATTTATTTGCATGGAAAAAGTTTGAATTATTGTTAATGTGTTAAGAATATTTTCTCTATTAACACATTGTAAAAGTTAATGTCTGCTTTTTATTATTTAAGTATGTTTGGTATGTTCATGAGAACTCAAATCTGTGTTTTTTCCCCTTAAAATCATATGTAGTTATCAAGTTTTGTGCGTTGAAATGTCGGTTATCTAAGTCTTATGCCGCTCAGATGAACCTGTAAAATATTCAAAAACAACAGAAGGGTAGAACCGCAGGATAGCTGTCACACACGCCGCTGAGTGGCGCTGATTCACTGTGCGTTGGGTTCCTTCTGACGTCCCTGGAGAGCACGCAGGGATCGAGACGGCGCAGCACAGCGCTCCAGACCTTTGCCTTTAGCACCGGCAGAACCTGCACAGAGCGTGCACCGTCTCCAGCGCGGACAAACACCGTGAAAACAAGCCCAACAGGATACTACGGGGGTGATGGCTCCGTTAGAAACATCTGTGTGCTTTTTAAACCAGAAGCGAAAGCGCTGATGTTAAGTTTCACACCGCTCTCCTTTGAGTTGAGATGAAGATCTGAGACGCTGCGAGAGAAGGAACTTTGCGTCTCCGCGCACCCGGACGCCCTGCGGGGACATCGGGCGCTTTTGTGATTAGAGGACTGAACTTATTTTCTGCATTTGTGGGTTTCTGACTCTCTCTGACATAGTATATATAAGAGGGATCCTTTGGAGCGGATTGTTAAAGCCTCTCCGGTTCGTGGATGGAATAACTCATAATGGAAGGGCAATGAGACCCCTCTCTGCTGCTGGGCAATAATCCGGACCACCGCACTAACAGGTATGCAGCTTTTTTTAAAAATCTATTTTGGTTTGACAGAAATTGGCACTCACATTTTACATGTGCTTACATTTATTTATTTTTTTCACAACGTAGATGTCCACAAAGAAGAATAAGACGGTGTTTAGTAGTTCACTGAGTTAAAATCATTTTTCAGTTGAGTAAAATAAACGGGTATTGCCTGTTTTAGTGATCCATGACAGTTGCTTTAGTGAGTCATGCATTCTGATCGTGACCGGACGCGGGTCACTGAAACTTAATAGGTAGGCTAAAGCCTGTGTGTAAACCCGAGAATCACCCTGGGAGCTATAAAGCTGGACTATTTTATGTCAAGCGCGGTTAGGAAATAATACTATAGAGTAAAAAGGGCAACGAGCTTGATGAGTTTGCGTGCGCGCGCGCGGGAGAGCGAGGGTGTGTGTGACGGTGCTTGTCTTCTTACCGCATTAACATTATATGCCATGTAAAAGTAAGGCTTACCCCTGTAAATCTGCTTACCCTGGTTGGAAACAGAGTAAAAGGTCTCCGTCCCAGTACATGGAGCCTGGCAGACTGGCACGCGCATCTAAATTGCGCCGTCACGCGCACATACGGCCACCAACTCACTCAAGTGAGCTACTGATAGCAAGTCTGTATCATTTTGTGAGTGTTCACAGCCCAAAACACCCGTTTCCCCCGATTAAGTATTATTAATAAAGTAATATTTCGTAATTTCGTACGTATTTTTTTTCTATTAATAAAAGTCATGTCATTTGTCCCAGTTCAGTGTGTTGCAGCCCTGATTTACCTGTCTAAAAATACATTTAGGCCTATAACCTAAATTTTGCGTTTACATTAAACAATACATTAAACCAGTAGCATTGATTTACACTTGCTAACAAGTTTCATATATATATATATATATATATATATATATATATATATATATATATATATATATAACAATGATCTGACTCAATTGAACGATTTGTTAAATGAGAGAAAAGTACAATGTGGGCTTCACATATATTTCATAACTTTCTTTTTTTTAAATAGTTTTTGCAGTAAATTGCACCATTTAAGATAAAGTGTTTTATAAACCATCCACATCACTTTGGAAGAGAGATAAAAGACAGGAAAAATTTAATATTGCAGAATATGGCCATATGAATGTGTAGTTGTAACTATAATTTCCGCAGTAATTGCATTGCCTTGGCTGATGTGGGTGACTGATATAACTCGCTTTAGGCCACAGTGCGCATTTATTCTCCTCCTAACAGAGCTGGTTATGTGTTCGCTATGAGGGAGGATGTTGTCGGGAGCAAAAAGCTTAGGAACACACAGATGCCCCGCTGATACTGGCTGCTGAAATAATCCTTTGTGAATCAGCGCTGAATGTAGTAGTTTATTTGATTTGGCTCTGTTGTGTGCAGGTCCTGGGTCTACTGTTAGTGTGAGAAAGGTTTAACCGGAGCACTGCTTGTGGGACATGCCTTGCTATGCTGATAAACTTACTCACAAGATGGATCTGAAAGATGTTGCCAATGTAAATGGTTGAAATGGGGCAATGGCAGTGTGTCTGTCAAATGTAGTGATCTGCCAATCCTGAGACCCAAAGCAAGTTTAATTAGAGTTTATTTAAGAGAGATGCATCTATAAAAATGATTTACTAACCTTCATCGATAGGGAGGGGCAGAGAAATATGTGCTAATTATATTTGACTTGTACCATCTAAGATGGAACATTTGGAGACCTTTCAAGAGGCTGGTGTATTTTGAATGCCCTAAACCTGGTTTGAAATTATTCTCTTTTTCTTTATTGTGTTTATCTTTCTCGCCAAGAATTTGTTTGTAATGCTAATGTTTTGTTTAGCCGCTAGTTGATGGTTATTTTTCTCTCATTATCTCATTACCAACCTCAAACATTCAAACTGCACGTGCATTGTGTGTGTTTGTGTTTATTAAGATGTTTGGCTGCATTATTGTGTGTGTTTTCACAGGCTATTAACTGTGACAAATAACTGTTACTTGTTAGAATGGCTGATGTCTGGGTCAGAGCGGGAATCTCGGGTTTCTGCAGCTGGTTTGGGTTTCAGTTAAAATGATTTGAGTGTAGTCAGCTGACCAGACCCTGTTCATTCAGTCCCACTAATTTATCTAGTGTGGTGTGAATAATTCATCAAAGCGTTCACAGAGAACCAGTGTGTGTAATTATGTTTGTGCCATTGTGCGCATGTGACTATCCACTCACAGCTGAATAGTTGTCAGTCCAGTTTTAAAGTGCTAAATTAACTTAAATTTACACACAGTGCATGTGTGTGTGTGTGTGTGTGTATATATATATATATATATATATATATATATATATATATATATATATATATATATACAGGTGCTGGTCATATAATTAGAATATCATCAAAAAGTTTATTTATTTCACTAATTCCATTCAAAAAGTGAAACTTGTATATTATATTCATTCATTACACACAGACTGATATATTTCAAATGTTTATTTCTTTTAATTTTGATGATTATAACTGACAACTAAGGAAAATCCCAAATTCAGTATCTCAGAAAATTAGAATATTGTAAAAAAGATTCAATATTGAAGACACCTGGTGCCACACTCTAATCAGCTAATTAACTCAAAACACCTGCAAAGGCCTTTAAATGGTCTCTCAGTCTAGTTCTGTAGGCTATACAATCATGGGGGAGACTGCTGACTTGACAGTTGTCCAAAAGATGACCATTGACACCTTGCACAAGGAGGGTAAGACACAAAAGGTCATTGCAAATAAGGCTGGCTGTTCACAGAGCTCTGTGTCCAAGCACATTAATAGAGAGGTGAAGGGAAGGAAAAGATAAGTGTACAAGCAATAGGGATAACCGCATCCTGGAGAGGATTGTGAAACAAAACCCATTCAAAAATGTGGGGGAGATTCACAAAGAGTGGACTGCAACTGGAGTCAGTGCTTCAAGAACCACTACGCACAGATGTATGCAAGACATGGGTTTCAGCTGTCGCATTCCTTGTGTCAAGCCACTCTTGAACAACAGACAGCGTCAGAAGCATCTCGCCTGGGCTAAAGACAAAAAGGACTGGACTGCTGCTGATTGGTCCAAAGTTATGTTCGCTGATGAAAGTAATTTTTGCATTTCTTTTGGAAATCAGGGTCCCAGAGTCTGGAGGAAGGGAGGAGAGGCACACAATCCACGTTGCTTGAGGTCCAGTGTAAAGTTTCCACAGTCAGTGATGGTTTGGGGTGCCATGTCCTCTGCTGGTGTTGGTCCACTGTGTTTTCTAAAGTCCAAGGTCAATGCAGCCGTATACCAGGAAGTTTTAGAGCACTTCATGCTTCCTGCTGCTGACCAACTTTATGGAGATGCAGATTTCATTTTCCAACAGGACTTGGCACCTGCACACAGTGCCAAAGCAACCAGTACCTGGTTTAAGGACCATGGTATCCCTGTTCTTAATTGGCCAGCAAACTCGCCTGACCTTAACCCCATAGAAAATCTATGGGGTATTGTGAAGAGGAAGATGCGATATGCCAGACCCAACAATGCAGAAGAGCTGAAGACCACTATCAGAGCAACCTGGGCTCTCATAACACCTGAGCAGTGCCACAGACTGATCAACTTCATGCCACGCTGCATTGCTGCAGTAATTCAGGCAAAAGGAGCCCCAAGTATTGAGTGCTGTACATGCTCATACTTTTCATGTTCATACTTTTCAGTTTGCCAAGATTTCTAAAAATCCTTTCTTTGTATTGGTCTTAAGTAATATTCAAATTTTCTGAGATACTGAATTTGGGATTTTCCTTAGTTGTCAGTTATAATCATCAAAATTAAAAAAAATAAATATTTGAAATATATCAGTCTGTGTGTAATGAATGAATATATAATAAAAGTTTCACTTTTTGAATGGAATTAGTGAAATAAATCAACTTTTTGATGATATTCTAATTATATGACCAGCACATATATATATATATATATATATATATATATATATATATATATATACAATATGATCAAAGTAAATCTGCATTGTTTATCCTTGTGATCTTTCATTAAAAGAATTCACAAAAATCTAACCGTTCATTGAAGAAAAATAATTGAAAGTGGGGGGAAAATCACATAATGAAATATTTTTTTTTCCTCCAAAACACGTTGTCCATAATTATTAGCACCCTTTTTTATGAGTACAATATCTCTGAAGTATATTCCCATTAATATTTACATTTTTATAACACCAGGGTGACTAGGAGCATGAAATTGTCTAGCTATTACTTGTTTCATAGGAGTATAAGGGTGTACTCACACTAGGCACGGTTGCCTTGTACCGTGCCCGAGCGCAATTGTCCCCCCTCCCCACTCCTCCGCTGGCCTGCACTCACATTGCACCTAACGTACCGGGCTGGAGCACGCTTACGTCATTCACGATGCAACTTTTTGTTTTGAAGAAGACAGGCCTAATAGACTGCCTAATAGATTTATCATTTATGCCGCGATTTTCACTTGATTGCACTGCACGTATCAGAAGATTATTACGGAGGCAGCTGACTTTGATGGAGGAATTTGCAGCTTTACTTGCAAAATACAATTCATGTTCATCAATAAGGTGAGAACCAGGACCGTTATAAACCTAAATATACTTGAATTAATTGAAATTGTATCCAAGTAGTAATAGTTTGGCGTTTGCTGTCGTAATGATGACAGTAGCACGGAGCTGTTCCGTGCTCCGGCGTGGTTAGCGATCACACTACATGCGTACCGCGCCCGAGCCCAACCGAACTGCGTTCTGGCCCACCTCTTCCAAGCAGGCCAGGGCCGGCCAAACGAACCGTGCCAGGGCACGGAACGAAGCGCTCACACTTGTCAAATGAACCGGGCTTTGGGGGTCAAATGCGCTCGGGCACGGTTCAGAGCGCCTAGTGTGAGTACACCCTAAATATGAGGAAACACAAAGACCAAATTCCCTTAATCATTCATCACAATGAGTAAAACCAAAGAATATAGTTCTGATGTGAAGCAAAAGATCGTTGAGCTTCACAAAATAGAAAGTGACTGTAAGAAAATAACTAAAGCATTGAAAATCCCCATTTCCCCCATCAGGACAATAATTAAGAAGTTCCAATCAACTCAAGATGTTAAAAATCTGCTTGGAAGAGGACGTGTGTCTATATCATCCTAATGCAGTTTGAGTGGTAAAAAGACTCTCCAAGGATCACAGCTGGAGAATTGCAGAGATTAGTTGAGTCTTGGGGTCAGAAAGCCTAAAAAATTATCAAACAACCCCTACATCGCCAGATGTTTTTCGGGAGGGTTTAAAAAAAAAAAAAGCTTTTTGGCAGCAAACCCACCAGACGGCTTTAGTGCAAACAGGGATAAAAAGTACCCCATGACCACGGTTAAATATACTGCTCAATCTTTAATGTTGTGGGCCTATTTTTTTAGCTGGAGGTCCTGGACATCTTGTTCAGATACATGGTATCATGGATTCTAGCAAATACCAACAGATGAAAAAAAGAAATCAAAACCTGACTGCTTCTGCTAGAAATCTTATAATGGGCCGTTTTTGGATCTTCCATCAGGACAATGATCCAAAACAAGCATCAAAATTAACCCAAAAATGTGTCACTGAGCACAAAATGAAGCTTCTGCCATGGCCGTCCCAGTCCCCTGAACGAACCCTATAGAAAATGAGTGGGGTGAACTGAAGAGAAGAAAAAACAACATGGAGCTGGGAATCTGAAGGATCTGGAGAGATTCCGTATGGAGGAATGGTCTCTGATCTCTTGTCAGGTGTTCTCCAATGAGGCATTATAGAAGAAAACTCAGAGCTGTTATCAAAAGCTGTTTCAAAAAGTATTTAATAAAAGGGTGCCAATAATTATGGCCAACGTGTTTTGCAGAAAAGCATTATTTACCCCCACTTTCAATTGTATATGTGCATTTATATATTATGTTTATTGGATGATTAGCATGCTATAGCTTTGGTGATTGATTATGAACACAAATGCTCTGCAAATTGATTTAAAATGTTAAATACAGAGTTTTCTCCTCTCCTCACAGCACCTGTTCTCCTCTCATGAGGTGATGAAATGCTTTATAACATTTGTTTGATGTGTTTGTAGTGCAAAAAAAAAAATGAAATAAAGAAAATGATTACTTGATTTTTTACTTTATGGCGTCAGTGTCTGAATTAGAAGTTATATAAAATTAATGATTATCAACTATTAAATAAACATGACAATGCTGTCAAAATGTTGGCAGGACAGTCTGCTGTGGATCTGCAATTTCTTGATGACAGGTGATGACAGGTAGAATTAAGGAAGTGTTCCGTTTAGTTGGAAGACATGATCTATAGGTGTAATGAGGTCAAGCATTAGTTTTCTTTAAATGGTGAATTTGCATGTTTATACATTGATACCTTCAAAAACATGTTGAAAATGGATTGATTAAACAGAATTATTTATACAAAATGTGTTGTGTTTAGAAGCTAATTTTGCAATTTGGAAGAAGGAATAAAGAAGTTTGAAACTTCTGAATATTTATTCATGAAGGTTTCATGGCTCTCATATTGGTGACTGGTTATTTTCAGTAAATTGCATTGTGTGCAGCTGTGCCATCTGCCAAAGTGTTGATTAATGAGAGAATAACAAAACACCAGACAGATGAAATCTGCACCTTCATAAAAACAAACACTCTCTGCATCAACTTCATCCTACATTATGACCGACCGCATCATGTGGAATCACACAGAGATGATCTCCCAATGAGAAAATAAGGGCAGTGATGACCACAGCTTCACCCTCACCTCAGAGTTCATCAGACCTTGGCTGAGAGACAGAGAGAGCACTTTATTACTGCAGTCTCGCCCTCCTTTCTTTCGTTCAGTCATCATTTCTGTCTCACAGGACAAGATTAACATTACTGTCATGACACAGCCTCTGCAGGAATCAAGAGATAGAAAGAAAGTTATAGAAAGTAAGTGACCCCCAGTGTTTCCCGAGGTGAAGCGTATAAATGGATGACTTGCTCAGTCACAGGGTGAGCTGGGTGGAGAGGTCATGTGTGCAGGTTGAAGTATTTATTTGTTGAAAGAAAATTTTCCAGTGAGAGACTGCGAAGTAAGTGCCTAAAAAAGAACAGGTAAACAAACAAAATAGAAATACCCAAAGGAGAAAGCTACTCTTTTATGCTCAGGAGACTTGATGAAGTTCTCAGTTATGCTTCATTTAAGTATCTACTTTATCCAAAGTGTGCAGTAAAGTGTCTCCTAAAACAAAAACAAAAATAGACGCAAGCACGGCATACATATAAAGAACATATAACTTTAAAATGAAAGAGGATAGCATCGCTCAGATACATTTGGTCTTGAGAAATAATTTAGTTCATTCTGAAATATCTGACATTTCGACATTTTGATATCTTGGCACAGTGATATGAAATTGTGTGTCTTTTTCTTAGGAGAAAAAATAGAAGCAGGAGACGTCAGCAAAGTCTGCATTTGATCTCCACTTTATCACATTGTTGCTGTTTTTTATAGTAAATTTCAATTTTCATAAAATTGAGTGAAATCTACTAAACTAAAGTGAATGAGAATCTAACTTAAATCATCAAGCTAAAAATCAACAGATAATACATTTTTGAGTATTAACAGGTGATTTTGAGTAGAAATGGACGCCACTTAACAAAATAACAACAGTGTAAATAACCGGACATACAGTGAATACTTGTAACCTTGTTAACTCACGCCCAGTGCATGCTGGGAACACCAGCATTGTAAACTTAATTACTCATTACCTTTAAAATGTATTCAGATATAAATAAATACTACAAGGCATTTTTATATTGTAATTGATACTTGATCACTCATCAAGTAATATGTATTTAGTTACACTACCTTTAAATATACTTTAATGTTTTTGAAAGAAGTATCTTATGCTCACCAAGGCTGAATTTATCTGATGATCAGCATTACAGTAAAACAGTAATTTTATGAAATATTATTACAAATTAAAATGTAATTTATTCTTGTTATGGCAAAGCAGAATTTTACAGCTGCCATTACTCCAGTGTTACACGATCCTTCAGAAATCCTTCTAATATGCTGATTTGCTGCTCAAGAATAATTTATTATTATTATTGTTGAAAACATTTGTTGTGCTGCTTAGTTTTTGTGAAGGGATTCTTTGATGAATAGAATGTTCAAAGAACAGCATTTATTTTTATAATAGAAATTTTTCGGAACATTATAAATGTCTTTACTGCCATTTTTGATCAAGGTAATTTTAAGTTTTTTACTTGAACCAAATTATTTAATATAGAAAATCCAAAATCAAATTACATTTATTTTACAAGACAAAATGTTTTTTTTTCATTGTAGCCATTCACTGTTGCTGTTGATGCATGAGTGATGTTCAGATCAGCACACCTTACATATGGCTGCTCTGTTCCTGCATCTGTCAAGTGTGTTATAACTGGACACATCTGTACACTTGTGATCTAGTTTGTGTTTGAGTATCATAGTGGGTTTGTATATGGTGCTTCTGGCTGAGATTCACTCTACGGGTCCCTGATGTCATGGCTACTGATCTTGTTTGCCAGAATTCAGGCAAAACAAGCACCTCTGAGCCTAATTACACCCAACCCACTTTTGACGTGAATTTTCACATAACACACATGAACACACACCTTGCGGGTCAGTCAGAATTAAAGCAAACAGTGGTGAAGGCTTCCTGGAGGATGCTGCATAAGAACGGATCCACCTTTGAGGTTTATTTAGGGACAAACACGTGTGGGTGTGACGGCCATCAATCATTCAGTTTGAGGTTTTCGCTTGCTGGACTAACCTGGACTCAGTCAAGCTGTAATAAATAGCAGACCAGCTAACAGGGAACGTTCTGGCAATGTTCTCTTAAAGTTATGAGCAAATATTCTTCCAGTAACATTAATAGAATGTTGATTCAGAGTTATTTGGTCTCAAAATTTTGAAAACATTATGTATACATCGTTCATGGAATGTTTTTTTCTGTAACATTTTGTTTCTGAAGGTTCAGAGAACATTAAAAAGTAAAGTTCCCATAATGTTTGGAAAATGATAAAACAAGTTCCCTTAAAGGTACAGTGTGTAGTATTTTTGAGGATCTATATAATATACATAACTATGTTTTCAGTGGTGTATAAAGACCTTACATAATGAACCGTTGTTTTTATTACCTTAGAATGAGCCATTTCTATCTCCATACACCGCGGGTCCCCTTACAGTGAAGTCAACATTTTGCTCTGCCATATTTCTACAGTAGCCCTAAACGGACAAACTGCTCTACAGAGCGCTAGCTACTCTCTGCTGTCTCAGACGACGACATCTTTGTCCTGTGTCGGCCACCGTAGCTTCTCTGTGCTTCAAAGGGAGGGGTGAGTGGTTGAAATTCGCAACCTCACCACTAGATGCCGCTAAAATGTACACACTGCACCTTTAATGTTTGCATAACCAAAAAAAAAAAAAAAACATTTTTTAAAACATTTGGAAAGTTCAGAGAACATTCAGAAATAATGTTTCCGTAAATAAATGGGAATTTAGCAAAACTATTTTTGTTAGCTGCAAAGGAAGCGACCCGCTGTGCCTCTCTTTCTAACTTGTTAGTTTTCTATAATACTGCATTGTTTCATTCTTTTTTATTTTCCCTATTTTCTTTCTTATCTTTCTCCCAATCCTGTTCTCTCCTCTCATGTATCTTGGTGTGAGACAGCTTTCACTCAGAACAATTTGTTTTCGGCGAACCACTAGGTTTTCTCTTTGTCTCTTACTGTGTCTAGTTTTTCATTTTCTTTCTCTTTCGGTCTTTTCTCTGTTGTCAGGGTGTTATGGGAATTCATGCTGGAAAGAGGACTTTCTGCTTCAGGGCTGAAAAAACAATGAATATCATCATTTTTTTTTTCTCACCTTCTTTTTTTCCCCTTTACATTGAGTTTATGTTCCACTCTTTTTTCTTGTGTGTGCATAATTCCAAATGAATAATCAGATATTTTTAGCTATATCAGTAGTAACATCACTGCATGCTTGGGTAATTTTAGTTAAGTGAGCTCTGGCATTTCGGTTCATTAATTACAAACACAAAATTGCTTTTATCTCTTGATCTGGACTTAATTACTTGATTTATTGTTTGATGCCTGTCTCTTTGAAAGAGACTCACAGTACGTCTAATGCCGAAGTGATGAGATCCCCTGAGGAACTTGGGGTTAGGGTTCTTAATTAAGGGCAGAATGGTGATAAACTGGGGCTTGAACCTGCAACCTTCATGTCAGCATCATAGATCCTTAACCATTTTCCTTCCAACATCCTTTCCTCAGAACTCAAGGCTCTGTTAATAATTTAGCTCATCTATCTTCATGTTAATGTGTACACCCTCTGATCTTATAAGATAATGTAAAGTTTGTAAATGTGACTAAATTTTATAAGTATTAGTATTTGAGTTCAGACGACTTAACTTGTTTATTTTGTTCTATCTTTCATTGAGAGGTCTCTGATTGCATGTAGATTTCCTATAACATTCTGGGGTTGAATGACTCAAGCTCGGGGTCGTTCCGCAGAGGATTCTCATGATTACCAGCCCATAATTACGCTGATGAGAGACCGCTATTAACAGCTCATTCATTCACCCGTCTCATCACTGCAGACCTAACAGATTGCATAGTTCCCAGCTTGATGGACAAAAGTATCTTCTAATGCCCAGCTGCCTAAAAGAATTAAAAGACTATTTTATTTTATTTTATTTTATTTTTTAATTTTATTTTGCTTTATTTTGTTTTGCCCCCTTTTATTTTGTTATGTTTTATTTCCTTTTGTTTCACGTTCTTTTGTTTTGTTTGGTTTTGCTTTCTTTTGTTTTGTTTTCTTCCTTTTGTTTTGTTTTTTTTTTGCTTGCTTTTGTTTTGTTTTGCTTTGCTTATTTTTGATTTGCTTCCTTTTGTTTTGTTTTGGTTTGCTTATTTTTGTTTTGTTTTGCTTCCTTTTGTTTTGTTTCCAATTGTTTATTTCGTATTTTGCTATTTTTTGTTTTGTTTTGTTAACAGTAATTTTGGGGATTTTTTTTGTTGCCATTTTTGTTCTCGTCAGAGTCTTTTGCTATGGTGGACTGTATGTCTCTTTGAAGGTTCGTTGATTTGCAACAAAGAGCATGATGAAGTGATATGGATCTGTAATGTGCAAAAAATGCTATTTCCTTGTCAGGCAGTTACTGTATAGTATATAAGTTGACACAATGGAATGTCTGTCAACCAATCAGAATCAAGCTTTCAAACATACTGTCACTGTTACTTTATTAAGTAAATAGCTTCCAACTTGTTTTTTCCCTAAACTCTGTGGTTTAATTTTGTATGAGAATCAAGTCACCGAGTTGACAGGCTGTTGCAAGATCCCTACAAATCTCCATAGACAATTTCTCATTCTCATTTGACACACCATATTTACTGCCATAGAGTTACATGGTGTGTGTGTATGTGTGTGTGGGTAGTTTAAGCTCTCTGAAATGAATTTGGACGCTGCAGTGCTCTGACGTTGCTCAGATCCCTGGGCAGAGTGAGACGATATCCCATCATCCTCTGCTCTCAGGCTTCGCAGCGCATCTGCAGCCTTTTGATAAAACCTCCATGTATCTTTCCAGTCTTTTCTGATTCTCTGACATGTCACACAGCAAGACTTGCTTTGACTTCACTCTGACTAGAGCGCTCACGCACATCAACAGAAAGAGCACCAGAGGAAATGGAGAAAAAAATTTTCCCCGTTGTCTGTCTTCCATTCGTCTGGTGTGTCGATGAGAAGGTTTGTCGGATGGCCTGCAGCTATAATGACATGACAGTATGTATCATATAATATCAGATCTAAAGTCTGTGATTGACCTAGCAGTCAGAATCTGGAAAATGAATGATAATTTACTAGACAAATTCTATTTTAATTTGGAATGGCCTTGTAATTTTGTGTTAAAGGGCTGTAAAATATTTAGAGGCCTAATTGTTTGGTGTGGTGTATTTTTGTATTGTATGAAAATTCATATATATATATATATATATGTATTCACATAATAAATATTGAAATGTTTATGTTTATTTAGATGATAATATTTATTGAAAATATTTAATAATTCATGTTTTTACAATAGATCTTAATATTTGAAGATTGTAAGTCTTGCCCTAGGATAAAATAAATGTTATAAATGTAACAAAATAAATGATGAAGGCATGATAAAAGTGTAATAGTAATAGTGTAATTTAATGTGTTCTCTGTAAGAGGTTCTCATGTAGCATAGTCAGTCTTATAATGAGGATAAATGCTGACGTACTGGCATCTAATTTTGAGCTAGTGTTTCAAGACTAATGCAAATTTTTAATTTCCTGTCTACAATGGCCAACTTCCTGCTCCCTCAATTTTAAGGGCACTTAGGGAGTCTTCCTCATGAAAACACACAGAACACCCACTACACCAGTTCATTTCAACTTTTAAAACTTAAACAATTTATATACTACTGTTGCCAGTCACAACACATTTCTTTGCTCACACACACACAAACACACTGCGATGAGCTGTAGATTTGGGTGGACTTGCAGCCAAACTTAACTCATTAATTGATGCATGAATCCCTGCTCTCTCTCTCTGTCCTCACATTTTTCCTTTGGGTGTGTTCGTCAGGGAGGTCACAGAGGAAAAGATGGAAAATAGGTTTCGGCTGCACTCAAGAAGGAGAGATTGAGGAATGGAAAGGGAGGGTGAAGGCAAGAGTTTTAAGCTTTTAGTGGATTTAGTTCAGGAGTGAGACTGAAAAGGAGAGGACAGTATGTAGCAACGCTTCAGTGCGTTAGCCAGCCTCCCTCTCTCTCTCTCTATCTCTCTCTCTTTCAGCACTCATGCTATCTTAGTTTTTCAATTCAATGTTCTTTATGGCCATGGCTGGCTTCCAGACAATATTGTCAAGCACTTAGTCAATACAGGGTGTTTGGAGGGAAAACAGAAAACAGTTGGTAAACTATATCATAAACAAAAGTTGGGTGTTCATAGAGTTGAGTAAAAATAAATTTTGAATGTTATTTTCAGATTTAATTGTAATAAATTAATACAAATATATATTTTTTTATTTTAGTTAATAATAAATTATAAAAATGCATTTATGGTACGTATGTATAATAGATTTGCCCCGGATTTTGATCACCCAAAAGTGACAACTCTCAAGTTGTCCCAAACCTGTATGAATTTCTTTCTTCTGCTGAACACGAAAAGAAGATATTTTGAAGAATGTCTGTAACCAAACAGTTGATGGACCCATTGACTTCCATAGTATGGGAAAAAAATACTATGGAAGTCAATGGGTCCATCAACTGTTTGGTTACAGACATTCTTCAAAATATCTTCTTTTGTGTTCAGCAGAATAAAGAAAGGTTTGGAACAACTTGAGGGTGAGTAAATGATGACAGAATTTTCATTTTTGGGTGAACTATCCCTTTAAGCCTAGTCCCAGACTAAAATGCTTGTTTGAGCTGTTTTAAATGAAAGCAACTTGCACTGTGTCATGATTTGGTTGGGGTTTTCTTTCACGTTCTTATATTAGGTGTGTTTAACATCGGCTGCGGCTGGATGCAACCGATCGGCAAGAGCAGCCGCGTGCAGGCGGGGAGGACCTGCAAACGGAGATGTGAAGTCGGACGCTTTCTGCTTCCCGTAGTGACGCTCGTGCTGTGTTTGCATACTTTATCACAGCTGAAGTTAAATAAATGCAATATTTGTCAAATACACGGATGTTTCAGATACATTTTTATTCAATACTTTAATGTACTGCTTAATACAGCTTCTGTTTGTACAAGAATAAAGTTTAACATATAAGCCTACACTATCAATGAAGTGGGGTCTACGTTTTTTATCAGTTTTATTTTGATAACCATGACACAATATAACATTGCGACTACAAAAAAAAAAGGTTTTACTGTTATAAAAAACTGATTTGTGAGCATTAGTGGATTTAGAATAAACACGAAACACACGTGATTGCTGTCATGCGGTGAATCCGGCCAATCGTGGAACAGCTGTGTCGTCATCAGCGCTTGTGCAGCTGCTCTGGAGAAGCTGCGCAGAATGCACCAGCTGGCTGCTCTCGAATCGCTCTCGCTGCACTTTGTTGACATACGTCACAGTCACGTGGCGCCAGCGCTGCCTCAAGTCGGACAAGCCTTTTGTTATGTTCAATGTCATGTTTCCTGTTGTCATGTGATTCCATTGTGCCCTCATGTGATAATGTCATGTGCTTCCCTAGTCTCTTGTGTCATGTTGTCATTGGTTGATTTAGTCATGTGGGTTCTCAGTTCAGTTCTGTCATTAGGTGTGTTCAACATCGGCTGTGGCTGGATGTAACCGATTGCCGACAGGCTGGGAGGAGCTGTAAACGGAGACGTGAAGTCGGACACTTTCTGCTTCCCGTAGTGATTCTCGCGCTGTGTTTGCATACTTTATCACAGCTGAAGTGAAATAAATGCAATATTTGTCAAATACACATATGCTTCAGAGTCATGTTATACTTTATGTACTGCTTAATACAGTGTCTGTTTATACAAGAATAAAGTTCAACATACACTCACCTAAAGGATTATTAGGAACACCTGTTCAATTTCTCATTAATGCAATTATCTAATCAACCAATCACATGGCAGTTGCTTCAATGCATTTAGGGGTGTGGTCCTGGTCAAGACAATCTCCTGAACTCCAAACTGAATGTCAGAATGGGAAAGAAAGGTGATTTAAGCAATTTTGAGCGTGGCATGGTTGTTGGTGCCAGACGGGCCGGTCTGAGTATTTCACAATCTGCTCAGTTACTGGGATTTTCACGCACAACCATTTCTAGAGTTTACAAAGAATGGTGTGAAAAGGGAAAAACATCCAGTATGCGGCAGTCCTGTGGGCGAAAATGCCTTGTTGATGCTAAAGGTCAGAGGAGAATGGGCCGACTGATTCAAGCTGATAGAAGAGCAACTTTGACTGAAATAACCACTCGTTACAACCGAGGTATGCAGCAAAGCATTTGTGAAGCCACAACACGCACAACCTTGAGGCGGATGGGCTACAACAGCAGAAGACCCCACCGGGTACCACTCATCTCCACTACAAATAGGAAAAAGAGGCTACAATTTGCACGAGCTTACCAAAATTGGACAGTTGAAGACTGGAAAAATGTTGCCTGGTCTGATGAGTCTGGATTTCTGTTGAGACATTCAGATGGTAGAGTCAGAATTTGGCGTAAACAGAATGAGAACATGGATCCATCATGCCTTGTTACCACTGTGCAGGCTGGTGGTGGTGGTGTAATGGTGTGGGGGATGTTTTCTTGGCACACTTTAGGCCCCTTAGTGCCAATTGGGCATCGTTTAAATGCCACGGCCTACCTAAACATTGTTTCTGACCATGTCCATCCCTTTATGACCACCATGTACCCATCCTCTGATGGCTACTTCCAGCAGGATAATGCACCATGTCACAAAGCTCGAATCATTTAAAATTGGTTTGTTGAACATGACAATGAGTTCACTGTACTAAAATGGCCCCCACAGTCACCAGATCTCAACCCAATAGAGCATCTTTGGGATGTGGTGGAACGGGAGCTTCGTGCCCTGGATGTGCATCCCACAAATCTCCATCAACTGCAAGATGCTATCCTATCAATATGGGCCAACATTTCTAAAGAATGCTTTCAGCACCTTGTTGAATCAATGCCACGTAGAATTAAGGCAGTTCTGAAGGCGAAAGGGGGTCAAACACAGTATTAGTATGGTGTTCCTAATAATCCTTTAGGTGAGTGTATAACGTTACGCCTACAATATTAATGAAGTGAGGTCTACGTTTTTTATCAGTTTTATTATGTGTATAATGTTGTGATTTGTGTACATTAGTGGAACTCAAGGTTTTAGAATAAACCGAATAAACACGAAACACGCGTGTTTGCTGTCATGCGGTGAATCTGGCCAATCATGAAACCACTGTGTCGTCATCAGCGCTTGTGCAGTCGCTCTGGAGAAGCTGCGCAGAATGCACCAGCCGGCTGCTCTCGAATCACTCTCGCGGCACTTTGTTGACATACGTACATGGCGTCTGCACTGCTTCAAGTCGGACAAAATTTTTTGCCGGCATGCACTGCTTCAAGTCAGTCACCGATTGGTCTGTGCATCGCTGCATGAAGTCGAACAAGCCTATTGGTTCATTGTCTTGATTGTTCACAGGTGTGTCTTGTTTAGTCATTTAGTCCTTGTGTATTTAAGCCCTCATGTTTGCCGTGTGTCTTTGTCTGGTATTATTCCCTGTACTGCTGTTGGTGAGTTCTGTGTCTGTTTGATTTAAGTCAAGTCTGTTCTGCTCTAGTCATGTCAAGTTCAAGTCATCATTGGACTCTGTTTATATCCCCTTGGTTAAATAAAATGCATTTGGGTTCTTCAACACTTGCCTCCAGTGGACTCAATCGTTACACAGACATATCTTAAAATGTCATTGCCATTGTTTTGTCTCAAGATGCACACCAGTAATGTTTTTTGTTTTTTTTTCCCTAAAGAAGGTTTATAAAAGCTACTTAAATGTCCTAATTAAACTAAGGCCTAACATGCATCATGACATGCATCTTACTACAGGCAGTGCATTTTGAACAGTGCATGTCGACTTTTATATTTTTATTATACTAAAGCAATTTAATTAAAATATTATCTGCAAAAATATTAGTTGATTAATTTGACACTTGATGAAATTTCATTTCATCTTTTTAGAAATCAGGCAAATCAGAAATTAAACAAATTTGTTAACATTATATTATGTTCATAAGTTTTAATTTAATATTCTGAGTTAACATAACTGCCCTAAAAATACAAAAAACAAATCCTCTCAGATTTAACAATCCTCTAATTATGCCTTTGCAAACCCCTGGTGGTTGTTGGAAACCCCTGGTCTGTCCAATGCTTTACTCATCTAGCACAATTATGTCTTTAAATATCTTAATTTGGGGACTTTTATTAGCTAATATGAACATATGTCATTAATTGTGATTTATTTGATTAATACTTTTAATCCATTGAGCCCTATATCTAATACGAAATTACACAGAGATACATAAACATCTAAAAAAAAAATCAAACTAGCTATCAAAGTAAATTATTCTTCCCTCTGCTCCAGAGGATGATGTAAAATAAATGTACAGCGGTGCTTGCATAAGACTCTCCCCTGGAGGCAATTGCAATTGTTCATTGTAAAGTCATTTTAAAAAATGTGGCATAAGCCTGGAAAGTTGCTAAAAGTATTTCTCATTGTGGATCAGTCTCAGCTTTAACAGTCTTGCAGTGACCAACAATTTTGCTTCTTTTAGAACTCCACTCACTCTCTCTCTTTTTCATACACCGTGTTTAGTAATCCGATTTCCTCCTCTCCTGTCCTCTTATTTATTTTCCTCTCTTCTCATTTTGAAAAGAGAATCTCTTTGAAAATGTTTCAGTTTGGTGTGATATCTTGACTTTGATACTGTCACGGCAGAGGATCAAGCATTGATCACTGAACCAGTCGATCAATGACATGTACGCTAAAAAAAAGAAAAAATCTGATGTCCACCTCTCTCCACTGATCTTTCTGACGTAATCAGATTAAAGGAATATTCTGGGATCATTACAAGTTAAACTCAGCTGAGAGTGTGGCATATTGTTTACAACAAAAATCATTTTGAATCGTCCCTTGTTTTCTTTAAAAACTATAAAGTAGCCATAAGATGTAAACAACAATGTAAACATTCTTCTCCCTTTTCCCATCACATATCACATCGGAAAGGCATTTACTTTCAATAACTTTATTTCCATTTTTAGAAAAAAATAAAGTGCCTAACGAAATGTTTAATAATATTATTGGGTAGGGGTAGGGTTAGGGTTAGGGGTAGGTGTATGGAGGGCTTTTATTGTCCCATTAAGGTGGCATCCATTTAAACATTTTAATAAATATAACAAATATAATAATATAACTTTATGTTATTATTGCATCATGTTAATGTACAACAATACTGAGGTGCAACTAGTATATATCTGCTAAAATAAAGTATAAATTGCATGTAATTACTATTTACACATATTGCAAAGAACTGCTACTTAGTGCAAATAGCCGCTGCTATTATTTCACCAGCATTATATACAATTTTACAACTTCATTAAAAATGACTAAAATGTACAGCTTTACATCTCAAATACTGGACTCAGTGCTCAACATTATGCTATGCAAACTATGCAAACTATGATTTTCAATCATATATTTAAAGGGATAGTTCCCCCAAAAATGTCATCATTTACTCACATTCATGTCATCCCAAACCCGTATGCCTTTTGTTATTCTCCAAAACCTGAGAGGCTTCTGTCCCTCCATTGAAAGTCCAGGTAAGTTAAGCAGTTTAATCTAAGTCCTGTGGAGAGATATGATCACTTTATGTGATGAACAGATTTTAATTCAGGCTTTTATTCACACATATAAATACACATACATATAGCGCATTACATATGGTAAACACAGAGGCTCAAACGTGCGTGTGTGTGTGTGATTCATGAGAACCAATGAGGTTTGTTCTATTTTTAGTCACGTGATACATGCGCTTGTTTCTGTTATCAATAGTGATGTGTTCTAGGTAGGTGTGTTTATATGTGAATAAAAGCCTACATTAAATCTGTTTATCATATAAAGTGATGTATCTCTTCTTCACAAGACTTGATTTAAACTGCTAGATTTACACTCACCTAAAGGATTATTAGGAACACCATACTAATACTGTGTTTGACCCCCTTTCGCCTTCAGAACTGCCTTAATTCTACGTTGCATTGATTCAACAAGGTGCTGAAAGCATTCTTTAGAAATGTTGGCCCATATTGATAGGATAGCATCTTGCAGTTGATGGAGATTTGTGGGATGCACATCCAGGGCACGAAGCTCCCGTTCCACCACATCCCAAAGATGCTCTATTGGGTTGAGATCTGGTGACTGTGGGGGCCATTTTAGTACAGTGAACTCATTGTCATGTTCAACAAACCAATTTTAAATGATTCGAGCTTTGTGACATGGTGCATTATCCTGCTGGAAGTAGCCATCAGAGGATGGGTACATGGTGGTCATAAAGGGATGGACATGGTCAGAAACAATGCTCAGGTAGGCCGTGGCATTTAAACAATGCCCAATTGGCACTAAGGGGCCTAAAGTGTGCCAAGAAAACATCCCCCACACCATTACACCACCACCACCAGCCTGCACAGTGGTAACAAGGCATGATGGATCCATGTTCTCATTCTGACTTTACCATCTGAATGTCTCAACAGAAATCGAGACTCATCAGACCAGGCAACATTTTTCAGTCTTCAGCTGTCCAATTTTGGTGAGCTTGTGCAAATTGTAGCCCCTTTTTCCTATTTGTAGTGGAGATGAGTGGTACCCGGTGGGGTCTTCTGCTGTTGTAGCCCATCCGCCTCAAGGTTGTGCGTGTTGTGGCTTCACAAATGCTTTGCTGCATACCTCGGTAGTAACGAGTGGTTATTTCAGTCAAAGTTGCTCTTCTATCAGCTTGAATCAGTTGGCCCATTCTCCTCTGACCTCTAGCATCAACAAGGCATTTTCGCCCACAGGACTGCCGCATACTGGATGTTTTTCCCTTTTCACACCATTCTTTGTAAACTCTAGAAATGGTTGTGCGTGAAAATCCCAGTAACTGAGCAGACTGTGAAATACTCAGACCGGCCCGTCTGGCACCAACAACCATGCCACGTTCAAAAAAATTGCTTAAATCACCTTTCTTTCCCATTCTGACATTCAGTTTGGAGTTCAGGAGATTGTCTTGACCAGGACCACACCCCTAAATGCATTGAAGCAACTGCCATGTGATTGGTTGATTAGATAATTGCATTAATGAGAAATTGAACAGGTGTTCCTAATAATCCTTTAGGTGAGTGTATATTGATTCATTTTTACAACACCTTTATGACCTTTTTGAATCTTCTACATTTTGGTTTCCTAGACTTTCAAATGGAAGGACAGAAAACATTTAGGTTTAATTAAAATATTTTAATTTGTGTTTCAAAAATTAGCCAAAGTCTTACTGGTTTGGAATGATATGAGGGTGAGTAAATGATGATAGAATTTACATTTTTGGGTGAACTGTCCCTTTAAGTTACATAGGTGAACAAATTAGCTTTTAATATCGCTTTTCTCTTGCCTTTATTTGCATATAAGACAATTAGAAAATTAGATCAAATTAGGTTACTTAATTTTCATTTGCCATAATTTTGTATTTGGTTCAGGTATTTTTTTAATGTAAGTAATTAGTTATTTTTACTGGTATACAGTTTTAAAGTTGCCCTCCCAAGTCTATTCTCTTTCCATCTCTGTCTAACACATTCTGCCTATCAAACTCCCCGTCACTCTCTATCTTTCTGTGCAGCTTCACTTGTTTTTTTGCAGTTAACTTCCATTGGACCTAACAGTTTTCAAAACACTGAAGGAAAGGCCTCCCAAATCCATAATGTGCTCTAAGCCAAAAGGGGTCATAAAACATCGATTTGGCCACATTTTTCAGAAGAAGGTGTCAAGCGTTGCTTTTTCTCCAACTGCACAGACAGTTTACCATACAAAACTGCTCCAGGGGCCATCGCCAAGGAAAAAAGAGAGGGAGCGAGAGAGAAAGAGAGCGAAAGAGGGATGAGAACTGACTGAGCGCATCAGAAAGATTCCATTAGAGGATCATCTGTGATCAAAGACATCTCGGCAACAGATACTTAGTCACGATTGGATTCATTAAAACAGGGCCGACCAGTTAATCATTGCGGATCAGGAGGAGTCCTCATTTATCTGAGGATAGAGCGCATGAAATGAGAAAGGCATTAAATTACAATTTGAACTCAAAGTGTCCAATTTACTTATACATTTGGATGTATTATAAAGATCACATCATGTTACTCATCACTGATAATTATATCATTAAATAAATTGCATTTCTGACAGTAAGTAATAGTGTAAATCACGTTTCATTGGTTAAATGACATACATTGTTTCAAATATGATAACAATGATCTATCTATCTATCTATCTATCTATCTATCTATCTATCTATCTATCTACCCAATATTTCTAATCTATCCACCCAATATTTCTAATCTATCCACCCAATATTTCTAATCTATCCATCCAATATTTCTAATCCGTCCATCGATCATCCAAAATGTCTTTATCAATGTTTTTAATAGGTTATTAACATTGGATTTTGAAGTAGACAGAGTAGGTTCCATATATAAGTGTTATTGAAGTAACAAAAGAGTTTAGCCAAGCTAAACAAGCATTGGATGATTTAGTCAGTTTGATTTAGCATAAAGAATGTAGGTTTAGCTGGTCGTACAATGTTAATGTGCTTTCATGTTCCTTACAGTGTGTTTAATATTAATGAGTGAATCAGAGTTATATATCTCTGCTCACATCTGAGCAATTTTCATAATGCATTACATTCAACATATATCCCTAAATAACCCAATATACAGGGCTGAGCCCTACAGCAAAAGAAGTGTTTGCAGATTACTTCTAATGTTGTTAAAAGCAATAACTGTTGGATGAAAGCAGGACAGCATATTTTCTCATAAATGAGGAGGGTAAAAATGTAACTTTGCAAAGAAGAGCATCTCAACCAAGCAAATTAAGAGACTGGACCAGACCACTGCCCAGCTGTGCGCTGCTGTTTGGGTTGCCAGATTGAGTGTCTGCTGCTGCTTTTGGGTTGCCAGATTGGGCAGGTGGTGATGAGAATCCTTTTCTCTGGGTGGATTATGCCCTTGTGTGTCCCCATGTGTCTGTCTGGAACAGGATACGACAGCACATGAGCACATGGATAGAACAGCCTCACACAGACATACAGAAGAGAAACTGTGTGTATTGCTACTAATGTAATGGTTTTAAGACATCACTCTTTCACTCTTTCCATGAAGTTTTGTTTTTGATCAACCTGTAATTCTGATTGGATGCATGAACTGTAAATAGGCTTCAGCCATATAATGAAAAAATTATTATTGCTTATTGTTCATAAATTCATTCTTACGTAGAATGTTTTTTACATACAAATGAGAATGAGGCCTAGGGAAAGAGAAAAATAACTAAAAAGAACCGCCTTTTTGTTCAGAAATTATACTTTACTGGTTGCATTGTATGTTCTGGATTTACTAAATAGAACCAGTATTTACATTCATATTTTTTACTGGGATAAATCTGGGGTGGCAGATGGGGTGGCAATGCTTTTTTTAGGCCCTGTCGCACTGTCTGTGTCATACTGAGTAAGTAGTGCAGGAAACTCTGTCAAAGTATTTTGAGTATGGTTTTCCATTCTCATCCGTGGAGAAATGCACACGAGAGAGCCGTTAATGAAACCGAACCCTATTCGCAACCCTATTGAGGTTCACTGTATTTTGGGTTTATGACTGGTGGTTTTAGTTAGTGATTTGAGTACTTGTTGTGTAGCCGGTGAAACAGAGGGTAAGCCAGATACATTTCTGAACGTTGCATCATCATATCACCCAGAGGTTATTGCATGAAATGACACTGTTTCAGGAGGGCAAATGTCTCATTATTCACTGTCTTATTTAAATGTACTGAGATATTCTGTGTCACAGGTAAGGTTTACAATCTTCTACAGGATCAGGGTGCTGATGTGATATACTAGCGCTTTATGAACTTTGTGATATTTTAAAAGATGGAGCCCAGGCATTGATTACTACAGATATTCTGGCACCTTCCCAAAAGATGTCATAGCTCCCCATGAGACGTCCCTGCTCTATTGTACTGCCATATGTAATTATGTAACACAATGGAGCACAAATTGTGATATTTTGTAGTTTCCACACAGTTTAAAATTGGTTTACTTGTGAAGCGCTATGTGTCATGCTTAGGCATAATACCTTTCTTTTTTCAGGTGTGAAAAGAAAACGTAAGTGTTTATTCTTCAGGTTTTGTTTACTTTTGATTTAGCTGGTTTGTATGTGTAAATGTGTGAGATGTACAGAGACATGTTTGGTTTTAGTTTGTGTTATTTGAAAAAGAAATGTCCAGAATTATCTCGCTTTTAGGTCATGAGTTGTCATATGATTCAAATTCACCACATTACACAGGATATTGAATTGGGATGACAGGAGGAGAAATTTTGATTTTGTTATCAGTTCAACAAAATGGATCAGATGATATTTTGCAAGACTGCTTCATTTGTTGGTCCCATATTGAAGGGTTAAATTAGACTATTCTGGAATGTACCCCATATGATGTGTGTTTAATAACATGTTTATTGGTAATACAATTTATTATTTAAAATTACATTTACAAAAAACAGTCAAACGTTTGGAAACTGTACTATTTTGATTGTTTTTGAAAGAAGTCTCTTCTGCTCACCAAGGCTGCATTTATGTTATTAAAAAAAAAAAAAAAAAAAAAATATTGTGAAATATTATTAAAATGTAAAAAAACATTTTCTATTTGAATATATTTTAAAATGTAATTTATTCCTGTGATGCAACCTGAATTTTGAGCATCACTACTCCAGTCTTCAGTGTCACATGATCCTTCAGAAATCATTCTAATATGATGATTTGCTGCTCAAGAAACATTTATGATTATTATCAATGTACAAACTGAAAACAGTTGTGTAAAACATTTTTTTTTAGGATTCTTTGATGAATAGAAAGTTCAAAAGAAAAGTATTTATCTGAAATAGAAAGCTTTTGTAACATTGTACTACCGTTCAAAAGTTTTGGGTCGGTAAGAATTTTTTTTTTCTTGGGGAAAGAACTTAAAGAAATGAATACATTTATTCAGCAAGGATGCATTAAATTGATCAAGTGACAGTATAGACATTTATAATGTTGCAAAAGCTTTTTATTTCAGATAAATGCTGTTCTTTTGAACTCTCTATTCATTAAATAATCCTGAAAAAAATTGTACACAACTGTTTTCAACATTGATAATGATAATAAACGTTTCTTGAGCAGCAAATCATCATATTAGAATGATTTCTGAAGGATCATGTGACTCTAAAGACTGGAGTAATGATGCTGAAAATTCAGCTTTGAATCACAGAAATAAATTGCAATTTAAAATATATTCAAATAGAAAAAAAGTTATTTTAAATTGTAAAAATATTTCACAATAATACTGTTTTTGCTGTATTTTGGATCAAATAAATGCAGCCTTGGTGAGCAGAAGAGACTTCTTTCAAAATCAAAATAGTACAGTTTCCAAACTTTTGACTGGTAGTGTATATATATATTCTATAGTAATTCTGCTTTCTTATAGAATTACAAAATCTTTATCCTATTTGTATCCTCATTTAAATTCAGGAATTTCAAAGCAATCTTAAAGTGCACATATTATTCTCTGCCAATTACTTTTCATGCAGCGTGTAATATAGTGCACAACATTGTTTCCTAAAAGAACTGCCGAAATGAGTCAAGAGCAATTCCAGTCTCACGTCCTGTTACATAGCCTGTGGTCTTTATTTGCTGCCAGCGAGGAACATGTACTTTGACCAGCCAAACCATTGAGATCTGGAAGAGTTTGGCTTGTGGTGTGGACATTATTTTCAGCGCTGCAAATCCACTTTGCATGCACTTCAAAAGGATCAGGACTTATTACATATAGGATCAGTGTTATTACAGGTTATAACACAGTTATTACCACTGCTGAGGAGCTGAAAGATGTGGTAGTAGGCATTTTGTTTCCAACACATGCTTTAAGCGGTAGATCAATCACAACAGACTGGGCTGTTTGACCAATCAGAGCAGAGTAGGCTTGCAGATAGGAAGTGTTTAGAGAGACTGAATCTTCGAACAAACTGTTTTCAGACTCTTTGAGAAATTAGGTGATGTGCACATGTATGTTTTTGACTTTGTATACATGTAAACCTATTGTAGGAGACGTCCAAAACAATATCAGGGACCTTTAAAATAGCATATTAGGGGCACTTTAAAAAGCAATCCTATGCAGTTTTTATGGTTTGTGTTATATATTGTGATTATACTGTATTGTTTCAGTTGTTATGCTTTTGAATGTGAGTTATTAGTTTTGGATTGTGATGGTTAGGTTTGGTTTGGTGCAAGGGTTGGTCAATAATAGTGACATGTTGGTTGTTAGTTTGATGTGTTTGTTTCAGATAGGCTAGTGAGAGCACATCTATAATCCTGTCACCACACACCATGAAGAACATCTGCTGAATGTAAAGTACCATCAACTGGCTTCAGGACAAGTCTTCTGCCTTCTGCCCCTGTTACCCTGCTTAAGGAAACCTTCTACACACACACGCACACACACACACACACACACACGCACACACACACACATGCAACTGTGTGTGAATGGCCTTGCATTCCAAGAATTCCTAGAATACAAAAAGACACTAGAATGTGGAAATAAATCTAATGGTTGGAGATCAGAAAGCTCCTGGTTTGAGTTATTTTTTCCTTTAAGACGCCTTGAAGGGAATTGAGTTTGTGGTTCCATTGTCAGAATCTTTCCCTTTGGGTTCAGAGCTCTGAAAATGATGAACTCTCTGTTTGATTTAATGTGAGAAGGTCGCTGAAGCATCTAATAACACTATTAAGTGTGGAAATAAGGGGCGCTGCTCTGTGATTTGTTCCATAATTCACCATGTTTAGCTGGCAAGGAAACCATGACGTTTTTGTGAATATGAGAATTCCGAAACACTGTTTTGAGAGCGGTTTGGTTTGGTTCTGTAAGATTGAGGCTGACATGTGGGTTAAACATATGATCAGTAAAAGCATGCTGGCTGATGAAATAGAGATAGGTTGGTGCCCTCAGCTGTGTGAGATCTGTCAGATGTAGGTTGAGCAATGTCCTTGAAAAACAATCAGAAGTTCTTTTTCCCATGTGGCGGTTACAGGCAGGTCTTGTGGCTTCACTTCCAGTTGATGTTTTGTGTATCACAGCTGTTTCTGCAAGGACAGTGTTCTTGATGTTCTGAGGTGATATGCCTCACAACACTCAGCACTAAAGTGATATTCACTGTTTAATTAAAGCTCTTTACAACTAATGGGGTAAAGATGTGTCACAAACTGAAAACACAAAGGAACACAACTGTCTAATAGCATCGTCTTTGTGCTGCTTTTCAAGTCTTGCTGCCAGACTTTTGAGGAAAACAGTTGGCAGTTTGTGGAGATTAATTGGCTTTTGCTTTTCAACTCAATTCAGTTCAGTTCAGTTAGATTAAGTTTGGTTTCCTTTAGTTCAGTTCAGTTCATTCAATTCATTTCTGCTCAGTTCAGTTGAGTTCGATTACATTTAGTGACCAGTTGCATAAGCTGCTTAGACTAAAGGTCTTAAAGGTTATTAAAGGTTAATTTTTACTTCAAGACTTGTACTAACTTTTTAAAGTCAGCTACATAGATCAGTCTAGTTCGAATTGAAAAAAGTAAGACTGATTAAAACTGTCCCTTGGTTAACTGCTAGTTGGTCAAATTAGTTCTTAAGACACAGGCTTAACATAGTGGCTAAGTTTCTGGCCCCAGTTCAGTTTAGTTCAATTGAGGTCATTCGATTAAATTCTGTTCAGTTCAGTTCAGTTCAGTTCGATTTTCAGTTCCGTTAACTACAATTCAGTTAATTTGATTAAATTATGTTCATATCAGTTCAGTTGGATTCAATTCAGTTCCATTTAGTTCAGTTTATTGTAAACAATAATATAATGAAATACTGCAAAATGAAAAATAATCCTGCAAAACTACAATATTGCGAAAGCTATATATTTTTTTTACTCTTCCTCATATTGGTCCACATCTGTATTACATTCTTTCTTGTATGGAATACCACAAAATGTGATACAGTTTTGTTATGGGACAGAGGCTTGCAAGCTTCATAAAGGACACCATCATAAAATTAATCTGTTAACTGCTGCAACCGAGTTGAATTCAAGGTCCGGATTCAGATGATTCACTTTGTCCCTATGAACTATTCAGAGTGGGTTTGTGAATTGGATCAATTGATTCATTAGAAAAAGAGCCAACAGAAGTAATGTTTTGTTCACTTTGTGATGTCAATATATTGTTCCGTCTGAATGTTACAAGAGGTTCTGTGTCTTCCAGCCAGACTCTTGTGCGATTGTCTTGCATTGCTGTTCTGGCAGCTACTGTTGTTTTTGTGTTTCTGCATGATGTTTGAGATTAGATTATACTGAAGCATCAGCCAAACATCCCAACAGTGGAGGAGCTGAGAGGCTGCAGAGAAGCTTTCAGATCACAGGATCAGAAACTCAGAAATGGATAAGCAGCTCAAAAATGAAAACAGAGGCTGGTGTGGAATCCTTCCCCAAGTGTCTCTGCACAAATGTGTGTTTATTTCAGCCTTTTCTCTCGTATGCTTACCGTGTAAAGCTCTTGAATTCTCCTGCACAAAAATGTGAGGATATTGGCAGAAGTTTGAATAGAAGCTTTGCTTCAAGTTTAAAGATGGTTTGTCTGATTCATTTCAGAATTGCTGTTGTTTAGCGGTGTGTACCTAAACGTGTGTGTGTGTGTCTGAGTGTGTGTGCTGAGTAAAATTAAATGCTTAGTATGCACTTCCCCCACTTTTTCTTTCTCTAATCCATGTAGCATTATTCATATTTGTAGCCTCACTGTCTTATGCTTTTAATCTGAAATAGTGCCTTTCATTTGTGTTTTCATTTAGGGACTGTTGGTGATATAGTTTCCGTCTTTGATTTAAACTTCTGGTAACAGCTTAGTATGGGGAACACATATTCACCATTAACTACGACTTTTGCCTCAGTAAACTCCTGATTTACTGCTTATTAATAGTTAGTAAGGTACTTTTTGTAGAATTTAAGTTTAGGTATTGGATATATATGTGTGTGTGTGTGTGTGTGTGTGTGTGTGAGGGAGAGAGGAGGACAGGACTGAAGTAATATGTTGAAAATGAATGACCAGATGGTCTTTCTGCAGAAAGTGTGGACAGATGTATAGAGTGGAAGATGGAGGAGAAGCACTATGGAAATGAAACACTCTTCCACTTGACTTCCTGCTGTTTAACTGTGGATCGCAGCAATCAATAAACAAGTGCTGAAAACGAAATAATAGCACAACAGGTGCTGCTGGCGGGATCAACAAGGCATAAGCAAACACATTTTAGACAAAACATGTTAATTGTGCAAGTGACAGCATGATAGTGTTCTACAGACTTCTAGAACTGCATAATTCATGAATTTCATAAATTCATGTATGTACAGTAACAGTGTTTGAGTGATAGTGTATATTGAATTATTTTTTTTTTGATTGATAATTACTTGATAATCACAGCATTTGGTTAAGGTGGCGTTTGGTTTGCCACTAAGTTTGTGATCCTTCCTTACGAGTATGAAAACATTAAAACCGTCTTTGATTTAAACTTCTGGTCCAGCTTAGAATGGGGAACACATATTAACCATTAACTACGACTTTTGCCTCAATAAACTCCTGATTTACTGCTTATTAATAGTTAGTAAGGTAGTTTTTGTAACATTTAAGTTTAGGTATTGGGTAGGATTAAGGGATGTAGAAAAAGGTCATGCAGTAAGGCATTAATGTGCTTTATAAGTACTATTATAAAACGGTTAGTTCCAGTCCTTGATTCTGATTGGTCAATAGCTGTGTTTTATTCACGATAAAACACGGCTATGACCGCTTCACCCAACGGTTCTCTCACTGCACAACACCCTTAGCAACCACTCTTAGCAACGTAAACATATGTTTGTTCTCATTGAAGCTTGTATTATTGTGAGAGAGAGATTGAGTGACCGAGTGTATTACCTGCATTCAGATTTAGCATATTCCTTAAGGTTAGTCCTATGTTCATAAAAAAACAAAAAACAAAAAAAAACTTGTGCCTAACAACGCCCCTTAGCTGTTATAAATTCACTGTAAACCACGGCTTCTTGGGTCTTATTGCTTTAATAAACAGCCAATATACTAGTAATATGCATGCTAATAAGCATTAATAGTGAGAATTGGACCCTAAAATAAAGCATTACCAAACTTCTATAGTAAAACGGATGTGTTCTTGTGATCAAAACTCTGATTCAATCAATGTTTCATTTGCGCTCATGTGTCCTTGTAACTTCGATTTTCATTTATGAACATTTTTTATGAAAAATATATGCAGATAAATATTTAAGTTTAAGCATTATTTTTAAACTAGATTTGTTCTGTGTAGCCTACTTTTAAAACTATTTTATAGCAACAGCAAGAAATATGGTGATGGATATTGTCAAACAGCTAAAAATATTTCATGTGGTTGTATCCCAGCCTTAGTATCGTTATATTTTCTACTGTACCTTGTGTGATGCTGCAGTACCAGCGGAAACTGAGAATAGCATTGTTTTGTCAAACAGCTTAGACATTTATTTTATTTTTTAACCCCTTTTTGATGTGGTTTCTAATGAGCCCTGCCATCACAGTACATGGTAGAGCCCTAAGCAGACTGTGCTATTGGAGCCTCTGACCTGCTGTCACTGCTCTACAGAGGGGCTGCAGTCAGAGAATACTAATATAATGTAGTTTATTGCGCCAAGGGTTTACAACATAGACCATATTCTCTAGCTGCTGTAATGCCTGTCTTCTCACAGAGGATGAGAGTGAGATCAGAAGGCACAAGAATCAGTGTGCTTATGTTCATTTTTAGAATTATTGGCACATTTAGTTTTATTTTCTTTATCCTTCTTATTTACTAATTTAATTACTAATACGTCAGCAATTTATTCTTTAGTGTTTGTTTTATTAATGGTTAATTTTTTAGTTTATTTCATTTACCCCATAATAATAATAATAATAATTATTATTATTATTATTATTATCATTATATAATATATAATAATACTTATAATGATAATAATGCAGAGGCAGTAAATAAAATTAAAATGGAAAGAAATTAGTGCAGAGTAAACTTAAATAACTTAACTTAAAAAAAGTTAAATAACAATAATACTATTTATTAATATTATTTATCATAATAATAATAATAATTATTATTATAAAAATACTGTGGCTAAATATCAGGCTAATATTGTGTTGGTCCCCATTTTGCTGCCAAAACAGCCCTGACCTGTCGAGGCATGGACTCCACTAGACCCCTAAAGGTGTGCTGTGATATCTGGCACCAAGATGTTAGCAGCAGATCCTTTAAGTCCTGTAAGTTGTGAGGTGGGGCCTCCATTGATCAGACTTGTTTGTTCAGCACATCCCACAGATGCTTGATTGGATTGAGATCTGGGGAATTCAGAGGCCAAGTCAACACCTCAAACTCGTTGTTGTGCTCCTCAAACCATTCCTGAACCATTTTTGCTTTGTGGCAGGGCGCATTATCCTGCTGAAAGAGGCAACAGCCACCAGGGAATACTGTTTCCATGCAAGGGTGTACATGGTCTGCAACAATGCTTAGGTAGGTGGTACGTGTCAAAGTAACATCCACATGGATGGCAGGACCCAAGGTTTCCCAGCAGAATATTGCCTAAAGCATTACACTGCCTCTGCCTGCTTGCCTTCTTCCCATAGTGCATCCTGGTGCCATGTGTTCCCCATGTAAGCGACGCACACACACAGGTCATCCACGTGATGTAAAAGAAAACGTGATTTATCAGGCCACCTTCTTCCATTGCTCCCTGGTCCAGTTCTGACATTCACATGCCATTGTTGGTGCTTTCGGTGGTGGACAGGTCTGTGGCTATGCAGCCCCATATGCAACAAACTGCGATGCACTATGTATTCTGACACCTCTCAATCATAACCAGTCTTAACTTCTTGAGAAATTTGAGCTACAGTACCTTGTCTGTTTGATCGAACCACACGGGCCAGCCTTCGCTCCTCACGTGCATCAATGAGCCTTGGCCGCCCATGACCCTGTCACTGGTTCACCACTGTTCCTTCCTTGGACCACTTTTGATAGATACTAACCACTGCAGACCGGGAACACCCCACAAGAGCTGCAGTTTTGGAGATGCTCTGACCCAGTCGTCTAGCCATCACAATTTGGCCCTTGTCAAACTCACTCAAATCCTTACGCTTGCCTATTTTTCCTGTTTCTAACACATACATTTGCAGGACAAAATGTTCACTTGCTACCTCATATATGCACCCACTAACAGCTGCTGTGATGAAGAGATAATCAGTGTTATTCACTTCACCTGGTCATAATGTTATGCCTGATCGATGTATAATAATACTTATAATAATAAAAATGCAGATGCAGTAAATACAAATAAAATGGAATGAAATTAGTGCAGAGTAAACTTCAAAACCAAAAAAAAAAAAAATAATTAAATTACTGAGTATTATTTTTAATGAAACGATAATCAAAAATTATCATTATAATTATAATGATAATTTTGTATTTGTAATGTGCTTTTCTTATATACAAAGCACAACAATAGAAAGTGTAACTCAAAAGAATAAACATAAAGTAAAATAGAAATAAAACACCTAGAAAAAACATACAAAATAAAATAATCACACAAAATGAATATTAAAGCATAAAATTTTTTTTGGCTATAATGACTTTATGTTCATATTAATATTATTTATATTATTCTTTATATTTCTTAAACACATTGTAAATTCTGTATACAGTTTTTGTTATGATACTGAAGCTCACTAAATTGAAAACTGAAATTTAATTTGAAATTGAGAAAGGTGGAGGGAGAGGCGGTAGTTTTCCATGTGCTCCACTGGGGTTTTCTAACAGGTCGACAATTTGATTCTCCTTTCTCACTTTCGCCGATAATGCAAACCAGAGTTTGATGAGGTCCAGACACCTTCAGAGATTCATTTACAGATCCTTTTTTTTTCTGCAGTCACAAATATGCACTGTATGGCTTGTCAGCATACATGTGTTTGTCAGGCCCATCTGGTGATCACCATGTGCTGCTTTAACAGTGAGTTCTGTCACAAATCTGCATCAGTGACCTTGGAGCACAGGCAATGGTCAAAGCTTTCTTTCTCTATCTGTGTCTCTCTTTGAATAAAGAGGATTAGAGCAGTTCTGGACATAAGCTTCCACTTATGTAAATACATGCAAATAAGCCGGTGCTATGAACGGATTGGCCATGATCCAGAACAACTTGTGTTTTTGAAAGGATAATAAAAAGTGCAGAAGACAAGTCGAGCCACTTCGCTGCTCTGTGCGTGGATAAATGTTTCTGTGCTCTCAAATCCGTGATTACAGTTTAAGCTGTAGAGCCATCAACCTGGAGACGGATTCTGGAAGCGGAACAGCTGGAGAGATTCATTAAAAAAGCACTGCTCAGGTCTTGAAGGCCATTAGGGCAGTAAAGTGGCAGGTAGACAGTGACACACATTTACAGTACTGGCTGTTATTTTAATACCAGAAAAACAAAATGCAAACACTAAGAATCCTTATTGAGTATATTAATTATATTGGTTGTTGTCATTCTCATCGATTCTATTCTTTTGGGTTATTAACAGTAGTTTTTAATGATTACAAATATTTCATGTCCGTGTGTTTATTAGCAGACATGCCAATAAAGCTTCAGTGAGCTTTGAACTCAAACCAGTCTTTCCACCATTCTTCTTTCTCTTTCTGTTAATTAGTTAAGTTTAATGAAATATGTTAGTGAAAGGGGTCTCGTCATCTCCGCTCCAAGGGAAGAGAAAGAACTGACGTACTGTAACTTGTGAGGAAGGAGTTTCTAAAGTTAATACATTTTTACTGGAAATCTTTCTTGTTTCCAGAATAACTAAAAGGTAATTGTGACTTTTTATCTCAAAATTCTGACTTTTTTTCTCTATTTTTAAAAAAAGTTTAAATAAAAAAAAAAGTCACAATTGTGTGGTCTTTTTGTGGTTTGTGGTCAGAAAGAGTTTTTAAGCAACTCTTATGCTCACCATCACTACATTTATGTGATAAAAAATTAAACAGTAAATTACTAAAACAATAATATTGTGAAATATTATTACAATTTAAAATAACTTTATTTAAGATTTATTTTTAATATATTTAAAATTAAATTTCTTCCTGTAATGGCAAAGCTGAATTTTCAGCAGCCATAAATAATAATAATAATAATAATAATAAAAAAAAAAAATAATAATAATAATTGATTGATTGATTGAGAATTGTGAGATATAAATTCAGATTTGCAAGAAAAATGCAATTACCCTATTTTTTTTAATTCTGTTGCAGAAACAAGCTTCCATAAATTTTTACTCTACAGTGACAAGTAATTTGTCTGTCCACACTGAAAGTAAAAATGTTATACATGATGCAATAATCACAGTCAGTTTACATATTTGATGTTTAACACTGTGCAAAAAAAAAAAACACTAATGTATGATAACAAAATTAGAAGAAACTAAATTATTTCTATAAAGTATAATTATAAGTCATGTGTTACTTCGCTTGTCCTTTTACAGTTTTTCACCATAAAGTAAAATATTTTTACCGTGTACAGTTATGTGGTTACTATATGTGATTGTGTGTGATTGACATTCTTTGTTCTACATTTCATCGTAGTTTGACTTCATATGCTCATGTTCAATAGACTGACTTGATCCAGAGCTCATGTTTCTTTAAGATTACAGTTTTTACACACATCCTCTATAAATATTGATCCTGGCACCTGAAATGACCTGAAACGCTGCCAATTCCCTCGCGCTCTTCTCTCTCTCTCTCCTTCAGACAGGCCTGGTCTATCAGACAGTGATGTCAGAGCTTAACTGTGTCTAAAAGCGTTCTCTTGTTCTAGGTGTTGCACATAACAGGGTAAAACAGGCAGATGACAGATGAGTAAGCTCCATTAGCCACAAAGACAGATGGAGAGATAAAGGCAAGCTTTCATATAAGGGGCCCCTGGTGCACACAATATGTGTTGGTTGAAGAATCAGAAACCATCCATTTCTCTCTCCCTCATGTCCATGGACACACACTGTTCTCTCTGAAACGTCTTCCCATCTCTTTACAGATCTTGACAGGCATCATCAGAGTTCTGTTACGGCTGGATGACCTCTAAGTCTTGTTAGTTATGGTACACAGCTATTAGTCTCTCACACTTTGTGAGTCAGTGGCATGTTCTGCTAAAGTTAGCCGTGGTTTCGAGTGTCCCGGCAGGTAGAGGTTTGGCTGTGAAAATCAGCATAGCCTCCGGAGAGAAGATTCACATGAGCTGGGCCGTCACTTTACCGCAGAATCAAATTTCTCCCTGTATCACTTTCATCACATTCATTTGTATGTTTTATGAAGCCTATACACTTAACCAAAAAGAACATTTTTGTATACTTAAACTACCGTTCTAAAGTTTGTGGTCAGTAAGATTTTTTAAAATGTTTTTAAAGAATCTCTTAAGCTCACCAAGGCTGCATTTATTTAATCAAGAATTAAACTAATTAGTAACAAACATAAATATTGTGAAATATTATTACAATTTAAAATAACTGTTTTCTGTTTAAATATATTTTAAAATGTAAAATGTATTCCTGTGATGGAAAAGCTGAATTTTCAGCATCATTCCTCCAGTCTTCAGTGTCACATGATCCTTCAGAAATCATTCTAATATGCTGATTGATGGTGTTCAAAAACATTTCTTATTATATTATAATCTTCTTATTTTTTTCAACATGCAAATGTCTTTACTGTCACTTTTGATCAATTTAATGCATCCTTGCTGAATAAAAGTATTCATTTATTTTCTTTCCCCAAACTTGTGAATAGTTGTGTAGGTCAGAGTAAAAAAAATTTTTTATTGGATTTTATTGCATTTTATTGGTCAAGGAGAAACAACAGTGTCCATAAACAAGAAAAGGAAAATCGTTCCACTTAATATTCGATGGCCTTAAAAAAGTACAATGTACTTATTGTGTTCACATTGTATTGCAAAACACTATTGCTGATATTGAGGTGGGATACGGGTTAAGTTAGGGACAGGTGTGGTGGTATGGGTAGGTTTAAGGGTAGGGTTAGGTGTAAGGGAAGTGTCAACAGTGTAATTATAAATGTAACTACAGAAATGAATTACAGATGTAATTACATGCAGGTAATTTTAAAAATGTAAGTACAGTGTAAAAACATGTATATACATTGTATGTGCATTGTATCAAATTATTATTTTAAATGTTAGTACATAGTAGTTAAGGCCACATAATATAAAGTGGGTCCAGAAAATCTATTTCAAAACACATGTGCCAAGTTCTTACATTTAAATACTCTCCTCACATTAATTTTGTGCCTGAAAGGGAAACTCCTACAAATGCATATGCAATAAGGTCAGCCGCAAAAATAACTGTATCCACGCCTTTTCAGTGCTAATTTATCACTGCACGTCTTTAGTAAATCCTGACAGTAGCTTTTTAACGCCAAAAGACGGTTAGTAAATCTGGCCCTTAGGCTGCGTTCAAAATCACATACTCTTTTCAAATAAGTAATAATTTTGCGACTGCTAAAAAAGTATTTGAATGTCATATGAATGTGTGTAGTATGAATGTATTCTGGACGTACTACATTCGCCATGTTGTCATTATCACATGACCTACCACCGTCAGTTGCGTCACTTCTTTGCCATTCAAATCCTCTCCCGTGGCCTCATGGGATACACTGTAAAAAGTAACAAGTTTACTTTACTTAGAAAAGCTGTGTGAAACTAATTGCCTCAAAATTTTCAAGCAAATTAGGTCATAATTTTTGACTTGATACTACTTACTACTACTTTGTAGAGTTAACTTGTGTATTTGTAGACGTTACCATTAAACTTGAGTACAAGTAACTCAATTTCAAAAGTTCAGCCAACTCCCAAACGTTCAGTCCAGCTCCCAGAGTGCATTGCGGCATGAATAAATTAATTGCTTTGTTTTACAATTTTTGGCTTTATTTTACCATTTGTCTTTTGTTAGTATAACCCCAATAACGACAGCAAATAAAATAGTAAAGTTCTTATTAATAATAAAAATAAAAATAAATAATAATAAAAAAAAACCTTGTTACCATTGTTGTGTTTTGCATGCTGAATGTTGAAGTCTGTGTGTGACTCAAGCATGGTCAATTGCAAGATATTGTTACAAATATAGAGGGATAATATCAACCCAATTAAAAGTTTATGTCATAGGTGTTAGCAAAAAATGTTAAAAGATCATTATTTGACATGAATTATTAATGATATTTTATATATCATTAATTCACAAATATATATATTTGATATAAAGAGTTAGAGTAACCTATAAAAGTGGAGGAAATGAGTGAAAAGTCTAAGTAACAAAGGCATAGCATGCAAATAGTTCAGATTACTAAATATTTTAAGTAAGTTCAACAAATTATTGAACAAGTAAAGTTTACTAAAAAGTCTTTACTACACTGTAAAACATGATTTTACAGTGTAGTAAAGTGTCCAACGAATGCACACTTCAGAATCCTGTTGGAAGTAGTAGGTTGTCTGGGTACTGTTTGCCTACTGTTTTGTGAATACTGTGAATTTGGACATTCTTCTTTTGTCACACACTGTTTTTCGGCTACTATGTAGTAGGGAAGTATGAGATTTCGGATGCAGCCCTTTCGACCTTGACACACTTATGAGGGTCCTCTCTATGACATAATTTCTTGTTAGGGCTCGAGCACATGGTGTGAGGACCCTATTGTAATTGCTCAGTCTATTATTATTATTCTCCAAAATTAATCGCATTTTTTGAGGGCCTGAACATGCTTGAAAAAACATGAAACTTTGCACACGTGCCAGAAGTGGTGGAAATTTACTTCTGATATGGGTATCAGAATTAGGCATAGCAAAATGGCTCGATAGCGCCACCTACAAAATTTCAGTTAAGCGTTTCACGTAAAAGTATGACATTTGGTTTACACATATAACAGCCCAATACCTACAAAAAGCAAAATCTAAAAACCCAACAAGAAGTGAGATATTTTGAATTTTCCCTGCAAAATTTTTGCAGTTTTTGCCATTTCCAGACATTGTACTTTAACAAACTCCTCCTAGAGATTTCATTGCCCCAAACCGCCCCACATGTTTGATAAAAGTCCTGGCCTGAAGACCTCTACATGCCAATATTATAATGTTATATAATATATATAATGTTACAGTCATAGCGCCACCTGCAGGCAACAGGAAATGGCATGTTTTACACTGTGATTTACTCCTCCTTGAGATTTTATCAGATCAACATTATATTTGGTCAGACTAATCTTAAGGCCTTTGCGATGTTAAATTGTGAAGATCTTGAGTTTTCGCTGAAGGATGTGTCTGTGCTATTATCGTCATGAAACAGGAAGTTGTTGTAACATACAATGTCCAGTCTGCTCGAAATTTCACGTTTTATTAAGTGCCCTGGCCTGAACACATCTACACGCCAACATTTAGTTATAATCATAGCGCCACCAGCTGGTAGCAGGAAGTGTGGCAAATACAAATGACTGATGTAGTCCTCCTATTTTTATATACTTAAATGCATATTGCCCACAGTGCTCTGTTTTCCTAGAGCCACTGGGTGGCGGTGGCACGGGTGCGAGCCTCGAGAGCCCTTCCATCGCTGCTTACAGCTTTAATTTTGTTGAAACTGTTGAAACTTTGATTAACAGTATGACATCATGTGTCATTGTCATCAACAGCTGATCGTAGCAGGTTTATCCACTTGTGTAGGTAGAGTTTTTCTAATGTTTAGGGTTATATAAAGACCTAGGATGACAAGGAAGGAACTGGCAGAACACTTTCACGTTTCCGCCATTAATTCAGCCTTAATGATAAGCATGAATAAATGATACAGCTCAGACACAGACAAAACACCATAAACCTCTCAATGACAATCTAATGCCAATTCCTGTTATTCAATCTGGCAGCTGCAGAGTTAGCACAAAAGTCACATTAATTACAAGAGCCCAAATGATTTCATAGAGGGATGTGGGATGTTTCGGATGTTGCTGTGACTCTCCTCTGTTCTAATGAGACTCTGGAGTCTGAACCAGAGACCCACATCTTCCTTGATCTTAGTTTCCCTCCCTTATTAACTCACTCCCTTATGATAGGATGTGTGTGTGGCAGAGTGTGTATCTTAAAAAACTGTCTGATTTTTCATGCATAGCAGAAGTGTGGCAGGAATTATTCAAGAGACTTACGAGGACCCCTGGTTAAGTGTGAGTGTGTTATCGTGCGGGTCTTTTGTCTTTTAAAGCGGCCACGCCTGTAAAATTAGAATGAAAGGAGATTTAGTCTTGTGCACACTGTTTCATTAAGTATTATAGCAGAGACATTATTAGTGCACCATCCAGCCGGTAATAAAACCCAGCAGAGTTGGCCCGGATTCTGAGAGGTGGGGTGAGCGATCTCATAAGCTCTCTGCAGGCAGGAGAGCAGACGGACCAGGCCATAACACAGGTAATTATGCAAACTCTAGTGTTAAAGGTTCACCGTGAACACACTGGAAGAATCAGGGAGAGAAAGAAAGGCATAAAAAGAGTGAGAGGGGCAGAATCACACCTGGTTCACACAGCATGCTAATTAACAGCTAGGGAGTGATATGCAGTGCATGTGGAGAGGGTTGCAGTCTTAAAAGCAGGTTTAATATAACTCTGCTCTGCGAGGTGAGAGGTTGCTGAGGTTCTGGCTTTTTGCACTTCTGTTCTTCGCAAATGCTGAGGCGTGGCGTGTGAAAAGAAGCAGGGGAGAATTTGGATCAGGCTGCTGTTATGCTGTTGGTAATGTACTGGTGGGAGCAGATGAAAGGATGGATTACTGGGAAACAGATTTGTAGATGATTATATACTTAAACGAAGGCAGATCTGTCGCAGTCATCATGTTATTAACTTGCCACACATTCTGAAACAGTCACAGTAAGCTCTAAAATTCTGAGACTGCTAGTGACAATGCTTCTATTTTTAACACTAGAACCGCCAGGGGTCGTTGTATACCTAAAACCGCCAGCGGGTAAAATTTACCCATGCACATGATTACTATTTTAATACGGCAAAAAAAAAAAATATTATGCCACTGTATTATGCCACTGTCTTCACAAAGTAATGTCTAAAGTCATGAAATTATTATTTTTAGTCATCAACTATGTTTTTGTCCTGTTGTTTTATGCTATTTTAAGCTGGCTACACTAATCACTTTTTGATGAACATAGGCTAAACCAGCCTGCAATGACAACGAGAATTAGAAGGAAATAAATACATATTTGGTTGGTGTAATATTATACTAAAATGTCATTAATCACATATTAAGATAACCCATGTTATTTAAATTACTAAAATAGATAATAAAGAGCAATAATAATTTCCCGCACTCATGTATGACAATGGATGACATAGGATGTGTGCAACTACAAATTCAAGCGCACAGTTTCACCCAATTATTTATTAATTTGTTTAGTTATATAATTGATTTGAATAAGAGAACAACACCAATACGCTTGCAGTAATCATAAAAATGTTTTTTTATTCATTACATCATTGATCGGCAGACTTAAATAAATAGCAACACAGTAGCAAACAATACACAATAAAATTGCAAAGCAAAATTAATAATTAATTCAAAGTTTGAACATTTATGAGTAGGCACATCTTCATTTGATCATGCGTTGTGTGACTGTCTACAGTAAGCCTACATGTTGCTCAAACACAGCGCGAAAAGAATGGAATTAAATTTGACCTGCTGGCGGTTTTAGGTATAAATGCCCCGTTTTTTAAAATCTGGTTTTATCAAAACAATTTTCAACAACAGGGGATTGTAAATAACAAAATTTTAGTAAAAGTCAATGACAAAGACAAAGACTTGGATATTTTATTGAAAATCTGTTATGTACATTTGAAAAACATCCATGGGTAAATTTTCCCCCATGGCGGTTCTAGTGTTAAAGGGGTCATGAATTGAGATATCAACTTTCCCTTGAGCTTTTGATATATAAAAGGTCATCGTAATATAAGAATATTCTGTAAGTTTCCGAACTGAAAACTTCCTTGTTAGTCAAATAAAAGCTTTTATTGACAGCTGGCTCAGCAAACGTTCAATCCGTGAATTTGCTTCCCTGTGACGTCAGAGAGCAACCGAAGAAGAACACCTAATTCTGACATGTAATAGATAAATAGATAAATAAGCTTAACGTGGAGCTTAACCAGATCGACAGTACCAAGCAAGAAACATGCTGTTGAAGATTACAAAATAGTGTGCAGTGCCTGATTGTGGAAGAACACAGTCCTGCATACGCTTCCTTCGGATTCCAATATTTATTTTTAATGAAGTTACAGCTCACGTGGGTAAGACATTGTGCGCTTGTTCATTTCATTTCACCACAGATTCTTTTGTAAACAAGAGACTGAATTTGCAGACATAATGAGATTAAAAACGATTCCGTGCCTTCTATATTGGATCCAACAGGAATGGTGCAACACACTTACACAATTTTTTTTAATATGTGATAGTATTGCATTGTTACAGATCGTTTGATATCTACTGATTATGTGTACGTGTCTAACTAAACATAACTAACGATAACTTGCCACGCTGTCACAGGCTGGAGTATCCTTTGTATTTGAGGTGTTGTTGGTTCATTGTTGTTGGTCATCAGACTCGAACATGTATGGGCCAGGGCTCGCAAAGCCTGATGTCCCAAAGCTAATGTGTTTTCCAGTTGGGCTACCAAAATGTATCACTGGCCTGCCTGACAGGCTATCTGAAATAGTGAAATAAAATAATATTCCTTTCTTGATGTGTGTTGTTCACTCTCTTGACTTGTTATTTGAAGAAAAAATAAAATCGCGGAAGATTTGAACATGCTGATTTGTCTATAGTGAAGTGTGTGTGTGTATGTGTGTGTGTGTGTGTGTGTGTGTGTTAGTGATGCACGGTTTGCAGTTATATCCACCGATCGGGCGGGCCAAGTAATAAAAAATAACATTCCAGTTAATTGCGGTGGATGAGAGATAAATCATTGTGTTTGTTTGATAAAGACATTTTGCAAGCCTGTGGGCAAATAATTCCGGTTGCAATTTTTCCACGTTTTCAAAACAATTCCCCACGTGTACTGACGGGGGAGCCGAAGCTCATTATAATATGCAAAACTATTATCCAATGCAGTGGGCATTTACTTCCAAGTCTTCAATGCGGCACGCCCATAAAAACCGAGCGTTCCAAGAGCTAGGATAAAAACCGGGGTACTTATTCATTATGATGTTTTGAATGTAAAAACTACGCAAACGTCAGCGTAAGTTGACCTCAGACAACAGTATAAAAAAATGTAAAAAGCCAGTTCATGACCCCTTTAATTAAAATGTGTATAAGTTTATATATACTGTATATTGGATGATTTGAGTGATAACATAATCACTCAAATGACATCAATAAGATAATACATTCTGAAATGAATGTTAATTTTTAATAATAAACAAATATTTTATTTCAAAACAACACATTTTGAATGGTAGGTGTATTATATCACAGTTTCTGCAAAAATATTAAGCAGCAAAAAAAAATTAAACATTGATAATAATATAATTTTTTTTTCTTGATTTCTGAAGGATCATGTGACACTGAAGACTGGAGTAATGATGCTGAAATTTCAGTTTTACCATCACAGGAATAAATTACATTTTAAAATAATTATTATTAATAATTATTCGAAACTTTTGACCTGTACTTTATTTTCATTTAATTTCAGCCCAACAATTACATTATGTATATGCTGTATTTAGCATAATCATTTTTGTGAGTTTTTTTATGATAAAAAATTCAAAGTAGTAATATTGGTTTGCCTAACAAAGAACTTCGGGTTGAAAAGTAGTATATTTTAATAAATTGTCTTTTGGAAGCAGCAGTGGCATTGTGACGATTTTTGTTTATTCTTTTTTATTCTTTATAAATTAACTTGAATATCAAAATGAATTAGTGTTCGACTTCTGACCTTTTGCACTAGAGTTCACATGATTAAAGGGGACCTATTATGCAAAATTCACTTTTACATGGTGTTTGAACATAAATGTGTGTTGGCAGTGTGCGTACACAACCACCCTATAATGATAAAAATTTTTTTTAAATCCACATAACTCATAAGCAGTGTCTTAGAACAAGCCGTTTGCAGTTTCCATGCAATGTGAAGGACTCTGCCCTATTAGCATAGACCCTGTCCTGTGTGAGCTGTACACAGTACATTTATCTCCTCGCCAGAGCATTTAACAGCAGCATTCATGTAAGAAATGTATTTTTATTAAAGCTACTAAAGTTATTTAATCAAGAGCAGTGAGTGATTTTCTGTTTTTCTTTTGTTGTTTGATTTATATTAACAGCATATTTAGCTGTAGGGACTGTATATTAAACAGATCTAACATACATATGCGATATCTTTACTTGCTGTTTACGTTCACAGACATAACAGACTGTTTATGTGAACTCTGTGTTTTTGACATAATCTTGTGTGCATTTGTCAGTTTAAGCACAGTAAAAACGTGAAAGAGCACTTAGTTTAAGGACGCGCCGTCTGACATCCAGCTTTCTGTGTGCGAGCTTCAGATGTGTGTGCTCAGAAAAACATATATCAGAAGTTTAGACTGATATGCCATGCAGATAATAAACTTTCATGATGATGAAGAACTGCAATGTCATTTGAGCATGACTGTGAAAGAGATGATAATCAAAGCCAAACAGATGTTTTAATTTTTGGCAGAGTATCCAAGGCATGAGCTGTAAAGGTTCTGTATAGGGGGTGGGGAGCAGCAGCTCATTTGCATTTAAAGATACATGCACGAAAACAGCATGTTTTTCCTTCCATTCAAAAATGGCCATTTAAAACATGGTATAATAAATGATCTGTGGGGTGTTTTGAGCTGAAGCTTCACAGACACATTCTCCTTTAATGTCACAAATTTGATATGTAGAAGTTCTTAGAAGTAGTGCAGGAACTTCAATATATTATATTCAATTTTTTGAAAACCTAAAACTTTTTTTTTTTTAGCTTTAAATTAGATTTTGTATCTCAGATTTTCAGCATGGTTAAATCCCTTTTATATATGTGTGCTGATTTGAGTGAGAGAAAGAGAGAGATGCAAGGAGAAGGATGTGTTTTTGTTGTGTATTTGTGTGTGTGTGGATAATCTCATGTGCTCATTCTGACCTTTTCCACTCACATTTCCTCTGTAGGTGTCATTAGAGTTTTTACTCATTACCGTCTATTCATTGCCCCAGATATGCAGAGCACATATTAATGGATTGAATAAGGCCCAATGTGATCTGAATATTTAAATAATATTTAGACCATCACTACATAAAAGAAAGACACAACTACATACACTTCTAAAACAGTAATAGAATCTGTCATCTCATAAACAGTAGTTAACATTAACAAATATATATGGTTTGTAAAAAACAATGGTTACACTTTATTTCAATATTTTCAATTCATCGCAATAACGAGTGTACAACTGATGTACGCTCAACGGCTAGAGAATACCCATAATGCACTAATTCCTTCGTCTTGCCAGAAGATGGCGCCCGCAGCTGAATCAATCATCCATCCATTTTCCAAACTGTGCTGATCCAGCGTAATATCATACAGGTTTAAATCAAGGGGGTAATCCAGCACCTGGAAAGCGTACCTTCCATAGGGGCAGCCATTGCTAACCAAGCCATCACCTGCTGTTAGCATTCCATTGACTCCCATTCATTTTGGCATAACTTTGACAGCGAATAACTTTACATCTGAGGCGTTTTAAGACTCCATTTGTCCATTGTTTAATTTCTAAAGAAACACGACAATGTATAAAATGCTCCATTACCTTGTATCTTACACTATCGCCCCGTAGAAGCCGTTTTTGTAAAAATAGGCTAACGATTGTGTCATAACCACGCGACTCTCTGTCGCACAGTAGAGAAATTACCGTATAGACCCATATAGACAGGAGGAGGAGAAGCTCGCAGGCAATCTAGCGTTAAATTTTAAAATAAATAAATACTATGCAAAATTACTAAATAATTAATCAGAATACTTACCAAAAGTTGCTCCTGCTCACGCTCTCCGTCTCTGCAAGATTCGGTGATTCAGATTTCACTTTGCACAACTACTAGAAAACTTACAACTGTCAAACAGGTTGCTCACATCACATCTATGTCGTCAAGCTCAGTCTGAGGCTGCGCAGTACGCTCAGCCATCAGGAAGTGAGTGCTTCTAATTGACTTCATATTTCTCCGTTGAAGTCTATGGGGTCGCTGTGTCCATTTCTTTTACTGTCTATGGTTTAAATTTTTAATTTATTAATATATTGTTTAATTACGGTTTATACATGTTAGTTTCCATGGCAGAGTTCAAGATAAATCTTTTCATTACTACCGTAGCTGCCAGTTTGCTACATTTCAAATAATTATTAAACAGCATACACAAAATATGCAAAAGCGGCAGCCCTTCCGGCGCACTCAGTGTCCGAATTTACTCACTCGTTTTCATTCAATCCTTCAAGTGGACTTTATTAGTGGAGTAATGTAGGGAATAGTAAATGGTGGGTGGGGGTGAATAGGGGGTGATTTCGAACACAGCAAGGGTTTTCTTTGTCATAGTGTTCTAGTTAATTATGAGTTATCATGGTTTAGTGTCTCACCTGTTTCCTGTTTTGTTAATGATCTTTCCTTGTGTATTTAAATACACAAGGAAAGATCACCCTGGTCACCCTGAGTTTTCCTCAGTTCTTTGTTCCACATTAAAGTTTATGGTTTGCGTGTAGTCTTATTGCTTTTGTGTTTATTAAAGTTAATTGTTCATTCTGCGTCATGCATCATCTCTTTTGTAGATACTACACACGCTCACCAGTGACAGTCCACTTTAGACATTCTCTACTGTATAAGTTTGCAACTACGTGTCAACTTACTCTCATTAATTTGCATCTACATCTCAATTATCTCTCAATTAGTATTAGTAGACTGTTAGGTTAGGGTTAGTGGAATAAGTTGACATGTACTTGCAGAGCTCCTTATAGTCAGTAGAATGTCTGTTGGGGGACCATCAAAATAAAGTGTTGGCAGATATTAAGCAGACAGTCTACTAATACTCTAATGACTGCACTTCCAACTGTGCTTTAATTAACACTATATTAACATCTATGCTGCCTTAGAAGGTAATGTTGTTGTCAACCTTCCAAACAGTGAAAAATCAGTCACCTCATTTATGAGGCTCATTAGACATGCCAATCGAATAAGCCAGTCGATCAAAAAGCTCGAACCCCCTTCAGCAGACCAATTACAATCCTGCTGCTCTCTCTACTAAACCAGATGCAGAACTAAAAATCTCATTCTTCAAGATCTTGAGAAATTATACATACACAAATACACACTGCAAACAGTAAGAGTATTGTAAATATAAGTGCTTTCTAGTGATGTTGATGTGAATGTTGACATAACCACAATGACAACAAAAACATAGTGCGCCTGTTCACTTGGAACTTCAGCTTTAGTGTTACTTATGTGTGTGTGTGTGTGTGTGTGTGCTTGACAATTTTTGGTCACCAGAAAACAGCTTATAAATCATACTAAATAATATATTTTTTGAAAATATAAAAATGCAGAAAGTTTTCTGTGATGGGTAGGTTTAGGGCATATAATACAGTATAAAAATCATTATGTCAATGGAAAGTCCCCATAAAACATGGAAACGTGTGTGTGTGTGTGTGCATAATTTTCAAATTGTTGAGTCTCTGTGCTAGTCAGTGTTGTGTGTAATTCATTACTAAAGCCAGGTACACACTGTACGATTTATAATAGTCCTTTAAGATTGTTTCTTGTCAGACTGTACGAACAAGATCCCCTCTGTAAGCCATGTCACACTGTAAGATCTAAGTTGTCATTAATGTCAGACTGTACGATAGTTGAGGCACGCAAAAAAGAAAGCACGCAAGAAAATCAATGAATGACGCGTTCGGTGACGGTGAGCTGCATTAATTTAAATGGTGGTTACAAAGAAATCTCTAGCGCTCATTTTGGTCATAGGTTGTCTTGAAAAACAAAGATAATTTGACGGTCGTCGTAGGAGAAGTCACACTGCAGGATTGTGCGCCAAATCTTCTGAGGTAAAATTTGATTGCAGCGGTCATTAATCGGCTGCCAATGAACATGTCAAACTAACGATCAAAGACTTCAGATTTTAGCCTAGGATCAGAGGAATCTTTTAGGATTTGCAAAATTTGTCTCAGATGGCCAAATCGTGGCCAGAATCTCACAGTGTGTGCCCGGCTTAAGTCATTACTGTCACAGACACGTCAGGCTCCCACGTCATCCAATCACAGCGCACACCTTCACCAGAGTACTAATCACTATCACCTGCATCCCATCAGCACTGCAATCACCCACAGCACAAAAGACACTCTCTCACACTCAGTCACTGTCCGGTCTCGTTAGCACGTAGATACCTACCTTCATGCTTACCTCACAGACTTCTACAATCCTTACCTGCCTCCTGTGTTCTTCCAAGTCTACATCGTGTTCCCTCATCCTGTGTGATCCTCCAGTGTCTTCCTCGATCCAGTTCTGTCTCCAGCCCGCTACATCTGCAAGTACAAAAACTGGTCATTCAGATATCTTCATCAGACGCCCACGAACTTCTAGATCACTCACCTGCACTTCCGTTCATCACTCTGGTACTCAATAAACATCACTAACTTGTACACCTTGTCTCCGTCCCTTCTGTAATTAATTAATTAGTAATTAATTACTCTAATTGAATACATCTTCCATTGAAAAAGTACATTAAGGGATTACTCTTAAGTTTTTTTTTAATTTAATAACAGTTAGCCTACTTCTAATGTAATTGCATTAAATACTGTACAGACTATAAAAAAATTCTGTATAAAACTGTATAAAACAATTTAAAATCAAAACTATATTAAAATGTATGTTTTTAATGTAACCTTCTAATTTTAAATACTTTGGTCAGTTCAATAATAATTTATGCAATTTTATATTATTTATTTGAAATAATTAAAAAGAGCAGTTTCATATCTATCCTTGTATTGTTTAACTGGTCAAGGCTGATATGGGACTTAGAAAGTTGTAACAAGTAATGAAATACTTTTTAGAGAGAGTCAGGTTACACTTTATTTTAAGTTTTCATTGTGTAATTATATAATTACAGTGTAATTATATATTTAAGTACTGAGTAATATTAATAAACAACATGTGCTTACTATAGGGTAAGGGCAGGTAACTTAACCAACACTGGTGCTAGTTTACTTGTTTCTGCTGACTGAGATAGTTTTGAGTCAAAATATGAATATTTCCATTCATAAGTGGTTAGGTATTCTCAGGATTTGCAAATAGTTTGATGTGTGCATGTGTGAGAGGGTTCCAATGAAATATCATATAAAATATTATTACATAATACATATTTTAAAGATTAATAAATATAAAAAGAAATATTAGATATTTTATAGGAAATATAATTGTGATCCTGCAAATACATTTTTATGCTTAGGATGTATTTGTCTTATGGAAAATACTACACAAAATACTTACTAATGTACATTAGTAAGTATACCAATAATAATTCCACAGCAGCAAAATTAATGATTCCTTATCCATTCGTCATGAATGACTGGAAAAGTAATGGAAAACTCACTGGAAATGCATTGATCAAATGGTGTGGGAACCTAATGGGACCGGGGTTTTTCATTACTGGCACAGAAGTAAAAACTCATTCAGCTTCATGGTCTTGCATTGCACTTTTTGCACCATCCGTGCGTTTTAGTGCTGATGCAGAGCTTATTAAGGAGGAAACAATACTGCTTGCTTCTAAACTTGTGCTTGTCAAGGAAAATGGTGCATGAAATCCTCCTGAGGTTGATTACAGGGAGTGTTAATGTATGTGGATTAGAGAGAAAAATCCCTTCAAAACAGATATAGTTAAAACATATTTTACACCACTGTTTGATCTCTCATGTTTTAACAGGCACCTGTGTGAAGATTTATTTAATAAAAGATTCATTAATGCTATTTAGTCACTTGTTTCATGTCAAATATTGAAAAATTGAAAAATAGTTACGTTTAAATATGTTTGTTAATTACAGCCAATCCTCACATCTTCTCCTCTCCTCTCAATGCCTATTCTCTTGTCTCATTTCCTATCCCTTCATCTCATTTCCTCTCATTTTTCTCCCCTTATCTTGTCTCGTCTCCTTTCTTCTTATTTAACCTGCCCTCCTCTCTTCTCATTTTGTCTCCTCTCCTTTCATCTTATTTCCTCTAATCTTGTCTGCCCACCTCTCCTCTCATTTCCTCTCCTCTCGTCTCATTTATTTTTATCTTGCTTCTTATCCTCTCGTTTCATTTCCTCTCATCTCATCTGCCTTCCTCTCAACTCCTCTCACCTTATCTTGTCTCCGCTCCTCTTGTCTCATTTCCTCCATATCATCTCATCTTGTCTGCCCTCCTCTTGTCTCATCTCCTCTCACCTCATCTCATCTCCTCTCGTCTAATTTTCTCTCATCTTGTCCTCTCATCTCATCTTCCCTCCTCTCGACTCCGCTCTCCTTATCTTGTTTCCTATCATCTCATTTCCTCTCATCTTGACTCATCTCCTCTCCTCTCGTCTAATTTTCTCTCATCTTATCATTTTGTCCTTTCATCTCATCTGCCCTCCTCTTGACTCCTCTCTTCTTATCTTGTTTCCTATCATCTCATTTCCTCTCATCTTGACTCATCTCCTCTCACCTCATCTCCTCTCGTCTAATTTTCTCTCATCTTGTCATCTTGTCCTCTCATCTCATCTGCCCTCCTCTCGACTCCGCTCTCCTTATCTTGTTTCCTATCATCTCATTTCCTCTCATCTCGTCTCATTTCCTCTCATCTTGCCTCTTGTCCTCGTCTCATTTCCTCTCATCTCATCTGCCCTCATATCGACTCCTCTCTCCTTATCTTGTTTCCTATCATCTCATTTCCTCTCATCTTGACTCATCTCCTCTCACCTCATCTCATCTCGTCTAATTTTCTCTCATCTTGTCTCCTCTCCTCTTGTCTCATTTCCTCTCATCTCGCCTCCTCTCCTCTTGTCTCCTCACATATTCACTTTTCCTCTCATCTTCCCTTTTCTCCTCTTGTCTCATTTCCTCTCATCTTGCCTCTTCTCCTCTCGTCTCATTTCCTCTCATCTTGCCTCTTCTCCTCGTCTCATTTCCTCTTATCTCATCTGCCCTCCTCGACTCCTCTCACCTTATCTTGTTTCCTATCATCTAATTTCCTCTCATCTTGTCTCCGCTCCTCTTGTCTCATTTCCTCCATCTCCTCTCATCTTGTCTGCCCTCCTCTTGACTAATTTCCTCTTCTCACCTCCTCTCCTCTTGTGTCATTTCCTCTCATCTCATCTGTCCTTCTCTCAACCCCTCTCACCTTATCTTGTTTCCTCTCATCTCATCTCCTCTCCTCATCTCATTTTACTCTCATCTCATCTGCCATCCTCTCAACTCCTCTCACCTTATCTTGTCTCCGCTCCTCTTGTCTCATTTTCTCCATCTCCTCTCACCTTGTCTGCCCTCCTCTTGACTCATCTCTTTTCCTCTCACCTCATCTTATCTCCTCTCGTCTAATTTTCTCTTATCCTGTCTCGTCTCCTTTTGTCTCATTTTCTCTCATCTCGCCTCCTCTCCTCTTGTGTCATTTCTTCTCATCTGACCTCCTCTCATCTCATCAGCCCTCTTCTCGACTACTCTCGCCTCATCTTGTTTCCTCTCATCTCATTTCCTCTCCTCTTGTCTCATTTCCTCTCATCTCCTGTCTTCTGCTGTGTGCAGTGAGAGTTTGAATCCTCTCCCATTGGGATGCTCCTTTCTGTTCTCAATAATTCATAACTGCATGCAGAGTGTTTTTTCCTCACCAGAAACAGACACTGAGCTGCTCTTGCATAAATGATTCAGCGTGCGTGCACCTAGCCCCACACAGTCTCTCATTAACTTTTAAAACTACCCTGAGTCCCATGTTGTTGCTTTTTAGTTCTTGAAAAACCTCCATTTTAGGTTTTGTTCTTGAACCACAGCATTCAAGCACAGCACCAACACGGTTTTCACGGCCCATTTTGATGCTTCAGTGAAGTCATAAACCTTTAGTGCATATTTCATCTGTAGTTTCTCTAAGTGGCCAAGAAAGTATCCCTTAAATGCTCAGGGTGAATAAGTACCTGCACCAACACTAGTGTAATGTAGGTACGTTTTATGTCTTATCTTGTGTTCTTCATGTAACTGGATTGGCCAAAATGGATATTTAACAGGTGTAAACAACTAACTTAATAGCTTTAATGCTAAAGTATGACAATTAGAAACAGAAGGAAAAAAAGAGTGAGAGAAAGATAAAGATGTAAGCGAGAGAAAGCGAGATGCTCCTAAGACAGTTGATCATTACTGCCAGAGAATTCCTGTAGGAGGCATTTTGACTTGGGCCAAGACACAGACAGAGTTCAAAGTAGCACTTGGTCAATCCTATTTGAATCCATGGGACTCATTTTGAACAGAGTGTGGATTAAAAGTGGATTAGAGCCTGTTTGGGGACACGCTGAGGGGTTTCTGAGTAAACCTGATATTGGTGGTCTCTCTCCACCTCTCCCCTCAGTCTCCACACGCTGATTGTTTTTCAAAGACTTTCACGCTGTGCTATTTGCATGTCAGATATATTTCTTAAATTCCCAAACGTGTCCCGGAACCAATCCTGCTTTGGTTCAAAGTGGTTTTCTCTCCCTGTAAATCCTGAAAGATGAATATAAAGGCTGCTGTGCTGCTTCACTTTGATCTTGTTTTATACTTGTTTTATCCTGCACAAAGTCTTCATTTGTGTAAAACTCCTCACACTGGGTTTGAGAATATCAGCGCTTAGCTTTGCTGCATCAGTGAAGCTGCATCATCATCATCAACAAACACATGCACACACACGCAGTGACAGAGACAGTCAGGGGATAGTTTGAAAACTGCAAACTACCCTTCATGGCTGTGTCATGACAGTTAAACAGGAATCTCATTGCTCATGGTGATTGCTCACGTCTCGGTTACGTATATAAACCTTGTTCCCTGAGGAGGGAACGGAGACGTTACGTCAGTGACTGACGAATGGGGGTTTTGCTTAGAAGCCTATCATCTTCGAGATCTTAGAAAACGCCCAATGGTGATGAAATGCCATGGGCCTGCGGAATTTGCATAGCATAGCTCCGCCCCACTCTGTGGGTATATAGGGAAGTACGCTGGCAATGTCACATTATGTTACCTGCTGAGGAGCCGAGACTGAACTTCCGGCCGTTCCAGCGGTACAGTGGAAGTGGCAGAGGGACGTAACATACAGGGTTACATATGTAAACGAGACGTTCCCTTTCGTTCAGTCACTCAGAGTTATGTCAGTGACTGACGAATGGTTGTCCAATCTAATCACGCCACTCGGCTGTGTGAGCTCCCTGTCGTGAGACTAGCACGGACGAAGGACTCCACTTACAGGAATACAAGGTACACTGGGAAGCATATCCCATGTGGAGAATGTAACACAATGCCGGCCTGAAGGTAGGACTTAGGAATACACATACGACCCCCGAAGGTGCTGCATATGGAGAAATCTGGGGTAACCAGCCGAAGGTGGAACATTTTTACCCCCAGGTGGCAAGGGGCTTGCCAAGGGAAAGACACATGCTCAGAGAGGCTTACAGTGGAAATACACATGTGGGGGTCGCCCAGAGGGGGAACCATGCACATGGCGGCACCTAGCCTAACACGAGTGCTGACCATCTGGGCATGCACTCTGGTGTCGGCATCAACAGTGCTGGAGGAACTCCAGGGCTTCAGGGAAGCTCACCTGAGGAATATCGCACATATCCAGTCTGTGGAGTGGAATGGCGAGCAAGCGAAAACACCTGAGCCTGTCCAGTTACCGGCCACTAATTGAGGCGAGTACATGAGAGGACACAGGCTCCACTCGGAGATTATAAAACCTGGCGAATGTGTTGGGTGTCGTCCAGCCTGCAGCTCTGCAGAAAGGAGGTCCTTCCTCAGAGGAATCAGCCAGGGAGGGGCTGTCGCAAGGAGTATGAGTTTGGAGAACCAAGTCCAGCTGTGCCAATACGGGGAGACCAAAATGACCTGCTCCTTGTCCTTCCTGACCTTGCACAGTGTCTGTGCAAGAAGGCTCACTGGGGGAAACGCATACTTGCGGAGGCCCCGCGGCCAGCTGTACGCCACAGCAGTGGGAAGAGTCGGGGGAGGCAAACAGACCTACCTGCGCGTCGCTGAACTGTTCCCAAATCAGCTGAACCGTCTGGGGATGGAGTCTCCATTCTCCAGGAAGTGGCTGAAACCATGAGCCCTGGGACGGCTCTACCCTCGTGCGTGTGCAAAGAGGCGGCGGCCTGTCCCGCATTGCCACGCCTTGTCGAAGCACTCTGCGGACACAGTTGCATCGCAACAGAGCGTTTAACAGGTGTACCAGTGTACCCTTTGGCCGCGGCCCCATGGAGGGCAGAGAAGGTGGAGGAGGCCACCAAACGGTCGCGGGAAGACAACAGGGACTTCCAGGACCGCGTGACCTCCTCATGCACCTCGGAAAGAAAGGCATTAGGGGCGGGGCCTGACAGCTGTCAGGGCACGCCGCCCCCAAAAACCAATTGCCCAACCGCGAGCACTCGTGACAGGGTAGAGGGTTCCACACCAGCCCGAGGCTTGTTGCTGCCCGAGATAACATGGCTGTCAGCTCTGGGTCGGACTCGGGCAATGCTGGCACACCCGAAGTCGGCAGCACAGCCGAATCTTCATTCCCAGAGGACTCTAGCCCACCTTGAGGGCTTAATATATCATCAAATATATTTTTATTTATTTATTTCACAGAATTACAATTTTTTTATAGTTTTAGTTAACAATAACAACACTGGTACAAAGCCCTATTTATACTGTGAGAAATATTATGTGTAAAATATTATCTTTTCTTTAATAAATAATCTGTAAATTGTAAAATATTAATTTATTTATATTTTATTATATGTTTTATTTATTTTCTCTATATTTCCATCCTCTTGCATCCCTCATGTGGTCCTGGACCCCAGTTTGAAAACCTCTGAAGAAATTAATTAAATTAATTCACCATTAGTCTACTTGAATAATATGCTGTTCTTTTCCACTAGCTCTTAAACCAGCTTGTACCAGCCTGAAAGTTCTCCACTCTTTTGTCTTTCTCAACCAGCTAAAAGTTGTAATTGCATTGATGTTCATGGAATCATTTTAGCGTATTAAACAAGTTGCTGGGTTTGTTTTAAGGATAATGACTGACATTGTAGAGTCCTAATGAGTATTTCTTGAAGTGTGACTTCATTAAGTGAATGGTCTTCCATTCTGTTATCCAGGAGCTTCTCTCTTCCGGCTCTGCCCTCCTGTCTGGTGTCGGTGTCCTGGCTGCAGTTTTCTAATTTTTAATTGGTTGTCATTTCTGGTGCCAGTGTGTGATTGAGATCAGGTGTGTGTGGGTGGGATTAAATGGCTGATGTACAGCATCATATTTATTGCTGGCCAGGTTTGACCACCTGTTTGGTCCACTGGCACAGAAAGCGAGTCACCCTGTCTAGCTCAGATCTTCATCAGATGCCGTTACCTGACAGAATCTGCCACATGACAGAGAACGGATGCCAACTCATGGTCATTATTTTCACCAACACTGTCTCTGCCAGGCTCACTGGCCACGAGCACCTATCAGACGAATAAAAATTGTCCTGTGAAAAAAAAAAAAAACTCTCCACCCCCTCTCTTACAATGTCTGTCTTTCTCATTCTAGTAAGTTGGTTCAGTCGGATGCTGATATCCACCAGTGTGTCGGACATGATTTTTGGCTATTTGAGTAAACTGATACACACTTACTGATCTTATCAACCCACAACCGAGACATTGCGTTTTAGTGTAGTGGTTATACAGATTACACACACATGCACAGATAAAGACCCAGGAGTCTCATAAAAGCTTTGTCCTTGTAGGAGAAAACTCAACAGATTCTTCTACTATTTTGAGACATGGTCTCTCCAGAATCCCTATTCAGGTTTTAACATTATGGATGGGTCCGCTGTAAGGGAGTTTGGGTCAGTTGACTTGCCCTATCTGGATCAGTATTACGTTTTGTCCTCTATATCTTATGCTCATTGATCAAGTACATGTGTTTTATATGTATCGCATATGTTTGTGATGTATATTATTGTCAAAATGTGTTTAAATGAATCTATAGCTGTCATGAAATTACTTTATAGCTAATAATGGCAAAAAATAGCTAGGGTCAGGGTTCCTGTGAGAGGTGCTCTTTCCAGAATAGGCAGGTATATATTTTCATATAATCATTTATATTAAGATATGTATATTATTATATAATATACAGACAGACTACTATAAATATATTCTTTAATATACAGACTAAAAATATATATATTTGCATCCAAAATAAAAGTTTGTTTACATAATATATGTGTGTGTTCTCTGTATAATGATATATATATATATATATATATATATATATATATACACACACACACACACACACATTGACAATGATTGGAATCATTTATAAATTATATTTATATATTTATTTTAACAAACAATACTACATTTATTTTAAAAAGGAAATATTTTCTGTATATATATATATATATATATATATATATATATATATATATATATATATATATATATATATTCAGAAAATATTTCATAAAAAGGAGGTCAAAATTTAAATTGTATGTTATAATTTTTAATTAATGACTTAATTTAAAATGTTAACTTCGACAGCCCTAAAAAAATTTGATTTAGCATTTTCGTGGCTTTGTGGACGGTGAAAATATTGACGGGTCAGGGAATAATCTACACTACTAAATATTTAACCAGGCAGGTCACTTCAAAACAAATTTTTATTTACCAGCATGACCTGACATGTCAGTATTGATTACTGCACATTAGGCCCCAACATGCACATTGCTCATTGATTTTAAAGACTGCTGATAGGTAAAAAAAAATACATATTCTTATGAGTGCTGATGCATTCTTATGCAGCTTTGTGTTCAGATATGCAGATTGTTCCTTTAGGGGGAGAGAGAGAAAAAGAGAAAGTAGAGGGAGAACAGAAGAACTACAAACACATTAATTTTATAGTGCACAAAGCAGCACAGCTACCAGCCTGCAGCATTTGTTACAGGACTGGAAAACCTGTCTGAATAGAAGCAGGAAGGGAAGATGAAAGAGGCTTTAGGTGATGGCTGAATATTCTTTGATGCCTTTTGGTCTGTCGGTCATAATGAGGTCTACAATGCAAAAGTTGTATGGAGGAGATGTGTGTATGTGTGTGTGTATATGTTTTTTTTTTTTTTGTAGATTTGTTGCTAGTGTTTGAACCTTAAATATTACACGGAATGATGTGAGCTCCCTGACATGGCATGATTGTTTCAGTCTTGGCCAACTGAGTAAGGACAGGACCATTAGGGCATGATTTAAAACACCGAATGAGAAAGAGACACAGAGAAAGAGAAACAGCGAGAGCAAGAGAGAGAGGTTTGATGTGGACATATACTGTATTTGGGGAGAAAATGAAACAGAAATGTCTGTGTGTGATGATGTCACCATCTGCAAAAATTCCAGTGGGACTAATTAAATGAATGGAACAGAAACGCCTGCCTTTCTCTCTCTCTCTCTCTCTCTCTCTCTCTCTCTCTAAATGTTTAAGATGCAGCTGCTGTACTGTGAAACACTAACTGGGTTAAAAAAAACCTCACTGCAAGTATAGGCTTAATACAGTTACACTTTAGAAACACTCCTGCTTCTTTACACTTTAAATATTGCTTTTATACCTTTTAAATATTATTATTATCCCTTTAAATGGGTGCCATCTTACCTCTGAAATGCAGCTCTCCAGCTCAAAATACAACCGTCTAACTCTAAAATACTGTGGCACTATCTCTGAAATACAACCTTTAACATTCAAATAATGTACTTGTATCTCTGAAATACTGACGCTCTATTTCTGAAATACCATTCTATACCTCTGATTTACTGTCCAATACCTTTAAAAAATTTGCTGCCCTGTTTCTGAAATAGTTTCCTGTACCTCTGAAATGCTGCTGGTTCTTCTACTGCTTCTCTGTTTCGGAAATATTGTCTCTGAAATTCTGCTGCTCTATCTCTGAAATATTTTCATTTGAAAACAACTCTATGCAACTCAATATAATCCCAGGGCCAATTCTAGACATTTGGAGGCACTAGGCAAAAATTATGTTGGAGGCCCCTCCACGCCACAACCCTCCTAATAAAAAAGCACTTGAAGCAAATATGATTCCTAACCTTTTTATTTATATAACATATGTTATTAAAATATTAAAATGTATATTTTATTATTAAAATGTATTTTTTACTTCTATGTCCATATTGCAGTCATTTGTTCAGTAATTTATTTAAAGTAACACACCCACCCACTGTTACATTGCGAAAAAATTATTACAGATGAACAGTTACTGGACACCACTTCAGTAAATGAACATCACTGCTTCTATCTTTTTCCCTAGCTAGGTATGGACGGGATTTCACCCTTCTATTGAACCAATATAGAAATCGCAGTATGCACTATATTCACAAATCAACTTCTAGTGGAAGTGAAAAAGACAAAACAAAACTACTAAGCAGAAAAGAATAGTTAATTTCTTCAAAAATTAATTAATATAACAGCTACTAGGGGTAAATAAATAGCTACTCTCTGCTGTCTCAGACGATGACATCTTTGTCCTCTGTCTGCCACCGTAGCTTCTTTATGTGCTTCAAAAGGGAGCGGTGGGCGGTTGCGATTTGCAACCTCACCACTATATGCCGCTAAAATTTACACAGTGCACCTTTAACTCTAAAATTCTACCTGTTTAACAAATACTGCTCCTCTATCTTCAATACAGTTTAATGTATTTGCAATGACAAAGGAAGACTGTCATACTTTTGCTGGAAAGAAGTGAGTGAAATGTTTTGCTGAATCATGGCAAAGCATACTTTTGGCCTAAAAAAGTACATTTTCTGCAATTACAGGCCTTTGTTAGCAGAAAACTGAAAAAGTAAATAATTTAAAAATGAGTGGAAAAAGCATAATATTAACAAGAGAAAATACCAGTACAGTAAATATATTTTAAAGTGAAAATGTTCATCTTTTTAAGACTCTTAGCTTTTTTCTGACATTGAAAATGGACTGCAAAAACTAAATAGCTAGCAATTTGTCTTGCTGAAGATTTGCTAGTGATTAAGCTTGACTGGTATTAATGCAGAGACATGTTGATGACGCTAGCCAGTGGGTGTTTGGCAGTGTTTACTGAGAGCTCCTAAAGAACTAATGAACACACAGCGGAAGTTTAGCCATCAAAGAAGAGCAGCCAGAGCAAACACAGATATATACACACACACACACACACACACCAACAACAACAACTCAACTTACACTTACACACACAATACCCTTCTGCTGTGTGATCAATCTGTTGATATTCCGATAGGACAATGTTAAAAAGTATAATAAATAGCAATAGATGCTATTTACACCAAGTGTTAATAGCAACTAGATTCTATTTACACTAAGTGAAAATAGCATATAGCGATAATTGCTATTTACACTAAGTGCAAATAGTGATAGATGCTATTTACACTAAGTGCAAATAGCTGTAGATGTTATTTACTAAGTGAAATAGCATACTAAGTGAAAATAGTGATATATTCTATTTACACCATATAAAAGTAGCAGTTCCCTTTCGTTCAGTCACTCCGAGTAACGTCAGTGACTGACGAATGGGGGTTTCGCTTAGAAGCCTATCGTCTTCGAGATGTAACAAAGCGCCCAATGGCGATGCAATGCCATGGGCATGCGGAATTTGCATAGCGTAACTCTGCCCCACCTCTTGGGTATATAAGGAAGTACGCTGGCAACATCGCATTATGTTTCTGCTTCGGAGCCGAGAGCATGTATCTCTTCACTCCTCAAGCCTCTTCGAGACGAGCAGCTCTACAGTCGGTGTTGGTGTGACGGTGCGTTCCAGCGATCTCACATTGCCTGCCTGCTGATCTGTGCAGTGATCTGCAACAGCTGTGTGTGTGTTTCCCTGGGCACTTCAGCACTCTGCAGAGCTTTCTCTCACAAAAAGAGCTTGCGCGTGGCACGTCTTTTTTAAAGACTTTTTAAAGACTTCTGGGTGCAGTCGGTCTCTGTTGCCATCTGATGGGCACAATCACTGCTTGACGTGTTTGGGCTTCAGCACGCTCAAGCAGCGTTTGTGGATGAGTCATGTTCTCACTGCGGGAACATGACCATCGCGATGTTGTGGTCGAGACACAATGATCCCTGTAAAGAGGAGAGAGTCCCCTCTGCCACACCCCAATCTACCATCTCCGAGAGAGTTGGTACTTTGGCTGGTGGCCAGGGTGACCTGAGGGTTACGGTGTGGCACAAACCCCGACGATCATTCCTCGGGCCACACCCCCCTCTCGCACGCCGCTACCCGTGGGTGCACAGAGTGCTTCAATGGGTGCGGTGGCCCTAAGCACCCCTCCAAGGCCTGTATGTTCTCGTCTACCTTGGTGGCGAGGTACTGCAGAGCTGCGGGGCAGGCTGCCGCCTCTCAGCACGCCATGGCCATCCTTCAGGTCTACCAGGCCAGGGTGCCTGCGGCGTGCACAAGGGTAGAGCTATCCCAGGGCTTTGAATAAGCTGCGTGCCGCCTCCGACCTTGCCCTCCGGGAAACGTACGGGACCTTGCTGGCGAAGGGTGCGATCGAGACCGTCCCTCCAGCCGAGATGAAGTCTGGCTTCTACAGCCCTTCCTTCATTGTACCCAAGAAAACCGGTGGGTTACGACCAATCCTGGACCTGCGCGTCCTGAACCGATCCCTTCACAGGCTTCCATTCAGGATGTTGACAGCCAAACGCCTTTTCGAATGCGTTCGTCCAGCAGATTGGTTTGCAGCGATCGACCTGAAGGACGCATACTTCCATGTCTCCATCCTTCCTCGACACAGTCCGTTCCTACGGTTTGCCTTCGAGGGGCGGGCATATCAGTACGCTGTTCTCCCTTTCGGGCTAGCTCTGTCCCCTCGCGTCTTTACAAAGATTGTCGAGGCAGCCCTTGTGCCACTCAGGCAGCACGGGGTTCGCATCCTGAACTACCTCGATGACTGGCTGATTCTGAGTCACATGTTGTCGTATCGACAGATGACTCCACCACGGGCTGGGGTGCCATGTGCAATGGACGTGCTGCCGCGGGCTCCTGGACAGGACCCCAGCGTTGCCTGCATGTCAATTGCCTCGATTTGCTTGCGGTACGGTTCGCCCTGCACCGCTTCCGGGCGTTGCTCAAGGGTCAACACACAAGCCTGTGTCCTCTCATGTACTCGCCTCAAGCAGTGGCCGGTAGTTGGACAGGCTCAGGTGTCTTCACTTGCTCGCCATTCCACTCCTCGGACTGGATACGTGCGATATTTTCCTCAGGTGCGCTTTCCCTGAAGCCCTGAGTTCCTCCAGCACTGTTGATGCCGACACCAGTGCATCTGCCCACTCGCTCAGGCCCTCGTGTCAGGCTAGGTGCCACCGTGTGCATGGTTCCCCCTTCGGGCGACCCCCACATGTGTATTTCCACTGTAAGTCTCCTGGAGCATGTGTCTTCCCTTGGCAAGCTTGCCACCCTGGGGGTAAAAGTTTTCCACCTTCGGCTGGTTTCCCCAGAGTTCTTCCGTATGCAGCCCCTCGCGGGTCATACGTGTGTCTCTAAGTCCTCCCTACGGGCAGGCACTTGGTGCATGTTTCCACGTGGAATATGCTTCCCAGTGTACCTTGGTATTCCTGTGTTAAGCTGGAGTCCTTTGTCCGTACTAGCTTACGACAGGGAGCTCACACTTACGCAGGGCACTGGATGACAGCCGAGTGGCGTGATTAAATTGGGACCCCCATTCGTCAGTCACTGACGTTACTCGGAGTGACTGAACGAAAGGGAACGTCTCGGTTACGTATGTAACCCTCATTCCCTGAGGAGGGAATGGAGACGTGACGTCCCTCTGCCACTTCCGCTATACCGCTGGAACAGCCGGGAGTTCAGTCTCGGCTCCTCAGCAGGTAAACATAATGCGATGTTGCCAGCGTACTTCCTTATATACCCACGAGGTGGGGTGGAGTTACGCTATGCAAATTCCGCATGTCCATGGCATTGCATCGCCATTGGGCACTTTGTTACATCTCGAAGATGATAGGCTTCTAAGCGAAACCCCCATTCGTCAGTCACTGACGTTACGTCTCCGTTCCCTCCTCAGGGAACGAGGGTTACATACGTAACCAAGACGTTCTTTGCAATATGTGTAAATAGTAATTACATGCAATTTATAATTTATTTTGACAGATACATACTATTTGCACCTCAGTATTGTTGTACATTAACAGGATGCAATAATAACATAGAGTGTAAATGATTATATTTATTATAAATGGATGCCACCTTAATAGGACAATAAACGCCCTCCCTACACCTACCCCTAAACCTACCCAATAAATGATTTTATTATTATTAAACATTTTGTTAGGCACTTTATTTCCACTTTTAGAACATTTTCTTAATTTTTATTGAAAGTAAATGCCTTTCCTATGTGATATGTAATAGGAAAGGGAGAAGAGTGAGCTCTGCAAAAGGCAAATTTGAACCTGGGTCGATCGCGTCAAACCCTAGATCAGTGGTCGCCAACCCGTCGATCGCTATCACTGTCCCGGTAGCTCCCGATAAATAACCGAAAAATAAGTAACAACACATTATCAAGGCTCGAAATTATGCTCCCAAAATGTATTCTCTGTTAACACAGGCCAGAGATGGGACACGCTGAAGACGGACGCAAAGAGGAGAGTGCAGACGCGCTGCAGAGAAAACACCCGACACAGTGTCTGGGATGCATTCCAGATGAAACTGGACAAATATAAATGCATCTGGTTGTTGAAACCACATATGTAAATTTTACTCCTCCCAACAATGCTAATAAATAAATGTGTGAGAGCGTGTTATAAGCTATATGTCATGTTATAGCTATAGATCGCCGCAGACGAGCAGCTGAATATCTCTTCAGCAAACTGCCGCAAATGAAAGTGAAAGTTGCAGACACTCAATACACAATCATAATCATTAAAAATAAAGAAACTAAATGATCTTACCAGTGCTTATGCCACTCTCTCTCCTATTGCCGTCTTTGATTTTGAAATTAGCTGTTGATCAATAAAAAGCAGCTCATATTTGTTGATTTCGGTGACGTGAACTTCATTAAAAATCATATAGCGCGGGAATTAAAGATCGGATTTATATCTGTTTTGCGGAGACATTTATGTGACCAAGTGTAAATGGAATCGTTCTGATAAATCAGATAGATATCTGATCTCTAAAAACGCATGAAGTAGACCAGGTATATAAATAGGTCCAGCAAGATCACTGATGCTCCATGCTTGAAATATAGGAAGAAAAATATAAATATTGAATTGGGGAGGGGGGTTACATGAATGTATCTCTGAACGAAACTGGCTGTCTTTAGAATATTTTTGATGGCATTTTTACAGTGGTACCCAAATACACGCTTCCATGTGCACCACCTTCTGTCAGAGAGTGAATTTGCATTTTTATTCAGTCCATTTTTTGTTTTGTGCAGGTGAGTCTTATGTAACAATTTCACAAAGCTAAAGTCAGACCATTCTGTATTTGCTCTAAGATGAAAATTTGCTCTAAGATGAAAATATGAAATTATGCAATTTAATTTAAATTTAAATTAAAAAACAACTGCTCATGCTACATGTGTGTATCTTTTTTTATATCGTGATTAAAATGCAGTGGTTGCCTCTCATTTCAAATGGCTAATTTGTTTAAGGCCATGCAGTTTGGCCTGTTATAGAGCAAATAAACAACAAATAAATTTGCTTAAAGAAAAAAAAATCGGCAGCTGGTATTGGACTAACTCTGAATCGGCCATGAAAAATCTATAGGTAGATCTTTCCTTTCATCAAGGCCGAGGTCAGGGATCTTTGGCTTGAAAAGGTTGGTGACCACTGCCCTAGATCCTTAAGCTTTATGCTTTACTGACTACGCCACTGAAGGCATTGAAATGCGTGTGTTTTTTAAAATCTTGTTTGTCCCAACCAGGCATTGTTAGGCGGAGCTAGTGCGAATAGCACTTGCCAACAAGGCACGCTATTTGCACTTATTATAGACACTCCGTAATAAATAATAAAGCTTGTAATGAAGCTCAGTGGATATTATTTGAAAAAAAAAATATATATATATATACTGATTAGTCTAATGGAATGAGACCTGACTATATATATCACTTACATTTTCTTTTTACAGTACTGATAATTAAATGTTAATATGGGTGTATTTAACATTTTTCTGTGTTAAAATACGTCTATCCCAACTTGTTATGCAGTGACTATAAGTAAACCCAGGGTCTATCTGTTTGTACAGCAATGTGGGCCAGGGAGTGTTTGGGAAACCTGTTTGGATGAAAAGGTGTCACTAGTGGTGCAGAAATTACACTGCCGATTTTTGGGGTATGCTGTGAGAATATAAATGACAGTCAGTATTTTTTTGTCCATCCACCTGCACACTGTAATACTCCCTTCAGGCAGGGGTTTTCCTCCCCACCCCTGCTTTTAACAGGAGAGATTTCTAGTGAACTCTGCTGGTTGAAAGATAATTAGTATGCTAAATCTGCATAATCTGACACATTCCCACAGCGACTCAGACTTCCCTGAGCCAGGCAAGCCATTTCCAAATCACCTCGTCATGTTGTTTATCTTTCTCTTTTTTCCGCACACACTTTTCTCTCTCTAACGTTTCTGTTTTTCCCACACACAATCTCTTTCAATCTGCTGAATAGCTATTTGTGTCTGGAGTTTCATTAGTTTATGTGTGTATATACCATGAATGTAAAGAGGCAAATTCATTATTAAACAAGTTGATACTAATCAGAGGAGCAACTCACAGACCTCTATTACAAAACTGCAGGGGGGAATAACAGGGGAGAGTTCACTAAGAATGAACTGTGCCGAGTAATAATGTCATTTATTTTGCGCATGTTGTTTGTGTTGTGTTAGCACCCAATTCACTAAAGGAATTATGCAAATCAGGTAATAGCGCAAACATGTCCAAAATTAGTGCTGAACGCCATTTGCACAGCACAATTCCCTGTCTTGCAGGCCGATTCTGCATGCTAGAGATTGTAGAGGATACAGAAACTACTGTGCAACATCGCTCCACCACTGCAGTCCAAGCACCTGAATCAGCTCTTTAAAATGCAGATTCTCATCAATGCCGTGTTTTTGGATATGTGCCCGGTTATGATGCTTTTCTCCATCTTTTGATCCTCATTTGATGAATTACTGTTGCCATGATAAATAGAAAATGTACACAAACTTCTTTTTGTAATAAAATTCTGTTAACCGTCCGTTTTCCACAGAAGACTTAATGATGAAAGTGTGCTCTTATTGGCTGGCTGATACTATTATCTATCATGATGTCTTCTGAACTTTCTCTCAGATATGTAATATTGAATTATAGACTAACGCTTACAGTAATAGCATAAGCACACACAACTGCACACATAGTTTGTTTGTATCTTTTGCATTTTCAGATTTCAATTCTTTGTAAATAAATGATCTGCTTTCGTTTTCTCTTCAAATAGAAATGAACTGAGGGGGTTAAAGGGGATCAGACTCTGCTTATTAAAGCATAAATCCCCAATCGACGTCATATACATGTATTTAGAAGTAAACTTAATTTTACACTTTACGATTCAACAGCTCTTGAAACACACATACATAGTGCCCTCCACTAATATGGACACCCTTGATAAATATGAGCAAAGAAAGCTGTGGAAATAAATATGCATTGTTTATCCTTTTGATCTTTCATTCAAAAAATTCTCAAAACTCTACTGAAGTAAAGCAATTCTCTAGTTCACGTTGGCCACAATTATTGGCACCCAATTATTGCAACCTTCTTTTGCCAAGATAACAGCTCTGAGTCTTCTTCTATAACGCCTGATGAGTTTGGAGAACACCTGACAAGAGATCCAGAGAACATTCTTCCATACAGAATCTCTCCAGATCCTTCAGATTCCCAGCTCCATGTTGGTGCTTCTTCTCTTCCGTTCACCCCACTGATTTTCTATAGGGTTCAGGTCAGGGGACTGGGACGGCGATGGCAGAAGCTTTATTTCGTGCTCAGTGACACATTTTTGTGTTGATTTTGATGTTTGTTTTGGATCATTGTCCTGATGGAAGATCCAACCATGGCCCATTATAAGATTTCTAGCAGAAGCAGTCAGGTTTTGATTTTTTTTATCTGTTGGTAGAATCCATGATACCATGTATCTGAACAAGATGTCCAGGACCTCCAGCAAAAAATAGGCCCACAACATTAAAGATCCAGCAGTATATTTAACTGTGGACATGGGGTACTTTTTATCCCTGTTTGCACCAAACCCATCTGGTCGGTTTGCTGTCAAACATTTCATCTGACCGTAGAACCAGGTCCCATTTGAAGTTCCAGTCGTGTCTGACAACTGAATATGCTGGAGTTTGTTTTTGGATGAGCGAGGAGAATTTTTCTTAAAACCCTCCCAAAAAACTTGTGGTGATGTAGGTTCTGTTTGATAATTTTTTAGGCTTTCTGACCCCAAGACTCAACTAATCTCTGCAATTCTCCAGCTGTGATCCTTGGAGAGTCTTTGACCACTCAAACTGCATTAGGACGATAGAGACACACATCCTCTTCCAGGCAGATTCTTAACATCTTGAGTTGATTGGAACATCTTACTTATTGCCCTGATGGTGGAAATGGGGATTTTCAATGCTTTAGTTATTTTCTTACAGCCACTTTCTATTTTGTGAAGCTCAACGATCTTTTGCTTCACATCAGAATTATATTATTTGGTTTTTCTCATTGTGATGAATGATTAAGGGAATTTGATCTTTGTGTTTTCTCATATATTTTCCTCATGGCTGGACAATTTCATGCTCCTAGTCACCCTGGTGTGCTAAAAAAAAAAATTAATGGGAATATACTTCAGAGATATTTTACTTTTACTTATTTTACTATTTTAATTCATAAGAATTCCTAGGGGTGCCAATAGCTGGAGAAATATATATATATGGTGTACCAACATCAGCCACTAGGTGTTTATTTAATTATCTGCCAGAACACCTAGACCCACCCTGAAAGCTTACTCTCTCTGTAAGTAATTGTATATTTCAGTGTTTTGGTGCACTCAGCAGTGTATCAGAACACATTTAGCGAGCACATGATGACATTTAGATAGCGCTAGAGGAGAGAATGAGATCCCCTCTAGAAACATGCGGTCTAATAGCCTTTCTGATCAGTGTAACGCTTCTGTGCTGATATGGTTTGTATGTGTGTGTTTCAGAATGCAGGAGCGGGCGGTACAGAGGGTGTGCGCGTGGTTCTTGCTGGTGTTTTTGACCCTTCTGTCTCTCTGGGGTCACCTGTCTGACGCCTCCTCTCACCGCAGTCACATCGGTAAGTCAAGGTCAAAGTTCATTTGGTCAAGCCTGTTGTTATTGTTTTATTTTCATTTAAACCTACAGTGTTGATCATGTTAATGAACCATCTCATTTTTAAGGACAGCTGATGTGGATTGTATGAAGTCAGATTTGGGGTGATAGCATAAATATTTTCCTTCTGTTTTTATTTTAAGGATTCGAGTTTTCAAGTTTTTGTTCGTTTATCTGTCTGAAGCAGAAATTTGAACAAGATGAGCACAACCTGAAGACAGAAAGCAGTGTGTTTTGTAGACAGCCCAGTGGTAGGTGGATGCTTAGATCAGCTCAAAATAGTCTAGAGAATGTTCTCTATTTATGAGGAGAAGCAGTGATGGACCGCAGGACACTGACGTCTCTGGGGTCATGTAGAGGCCACTGCAGAATGTTACTGTAGATATTTCTGCTGACATGATAAGAGTTTATTTGTCCTAAGCACTTGTTTGTCTTAATATAATTGAAGATGACATTGATTCTGATTTATACAATTGGCAGACACTTTTAAAGCTTCTGATTAGCTGTTTTGTGGGCAGGTTACACTACCATTCAAATGTTTAGGGTATGTTTGATTTTTTAAAATGTTTTTGAAAGAAGTATTTTATGCTCACCAAGGCTATATTTATTTAATCAAAAATACAGTAAAAAATAAAAAGTAAAATTGTGAAATATAACAAATTAAAATATTTTTTTTTCAGTTTTTATATATTTTAACACAATGGCAAAGCTGGATTTTCAGCATATTGAGCTGATTTCAGCTGATTGGCTACCCAATTATCAATGTTGAAAACAGTTGCTTCATATTTTTGTGAAAACTGAAAAATACACCATTTGAAATAGAAATCTTTTGTAACAATGTCTTTACTGTCACTTTTGATCAACTTTACGAGTCCTTGCAGAATAAAAGTATTAATTTCTTTAAAAAAACATTCCCCAAACATTTGAATGTAATTTCTTATGTCTTATTCTCTTAACTCAGTAGTAAATCAAATATATGCTTTGCTATTTGTTCATTTTGATATCTTAACCATGTTGCAATATCTACCTGAATTTGTAGACTACTACTGATGCAACACAGTGCAATTTGCTATTTTTTCATTAAGAGTGTATTTGTCCAATAAAGCAAAATGCTAGTTTTGTGTTAAGATATTATTTTGATGAGGGTGGTAAACCTATCCGTCTTTTCCTGCAGTAATTTTAGGCAAATTTGTTTGAAAATAACAGTGTGATAATTCATTGAGTCTCTGCACTGCTTTTTTCTTTTGTGGTGAGCAGATTTCATTTCTTGACAACATGACTCACTCTCTGTGTGAACTTCTCTCGTCTCACAGCAGAATGGAGGATCAAACTATTATTTGGAGAGGGTGGAGGGGTCCACAATTGGAAATATTAAAACATAGGGAATGATTTGTGAATTCATTGCCTATTATTGTGACTTTAAAAATATATATAATTAATTATACAGCATACTACTGGAATGTATGATGCAGGTCCCTATAATCACACATAGTGCCTCTGTTTACAGTATAGGAGTGTGTACAGTCCTATATTTGTCATTAGAATATGGCCACCATCTTCCCTATTAAGTTCATTTAGATTGGATAAGTAGCCCAGAAGTTGAATGTGTGAGCCAATCAGAGGTGGGAAATAGTTCAGACAATCAGTTAATTACACACTACTGCTAACAGGTCAGAGCAAGGTGACTGAACACACGCACACACTAAACCTCTGGGAGGGAAAAACTAATAACTCCAAACTCTTCTTCTCTACGAGCAGCAAAGGCTTCAGGGACAATGAGCTAAATGAGAGTAAAGTATTTGTTTCACACATACATACACAGGGAATATAGGAAGAAAGTTTGCTGCTACTGTAGGTCATTCTTTATGAGGCTCATCCTCTCAATAAAACTAATATCCCTGGAGAGAGAGAGAGAGAGTAAGGAGGGAGAAGGGCTACAGAGATCCATTGAAGGGCATAAAGAAGAGAAAGAGACAGAAGTGTGGAAAGAGAGGCCGAGACAGATGAGTGTGTCATGAGATGAAATGCAGGAAGAGACACAGCGCTTGTGGATGACTGCAGTCCTGAGCTCTCATGCCCTCTGTGTGTGTGTGTGTGTGTGTCCTGTGCCCTTCTGCCCTGTAAAACATGAGTCTTTCTGACATCTCCTAAACTTGCCCACCCTAAGCAAGACACTAGCTGGGTTTCCATCCAAACGTGAAGCGAATATTTTCAAAGTTCGCAAAAAAAGAAAATAAAACAAATGCAGATTAGGTGCGTTTCCATCAAGTTGTTCGAGTGGATGACAGTGGTATAGATAACCTAGTAACCAACAGTAAATAAAACAAGGCACGCATAGAAAATGGAGACAGTACTGCAATTGGGCAAGTTATAAATTTACTAGCAGTGCAGCTTGAAATCGCTAAATTAAATACTGTGCACAGAAGAAGAAATGGAGAATATTTGATGAAGGCACTAGCAGCAAAGGCATTATGAAGAGGAATAGTTGATTTCACTGGGGATGGTGTGGTGCAAGGACGTAGAGGAAAGAGTTTGTAATTGTGAAAGGAGCTTTATAGCTTAGCAAACTGTGGAGTAAAGTATGAAAAACTTGAGAATTGGTTAATTGGGAAGATTCATGTTGATTTAATAGGCCAAAACTCAGAAGATAATTAGCATTTTAGCACTTCCGGTTCCATCGTCCCGAAGTCAATAGGTTTTTTTAAATGGGATTTTATTTAAATGGCTGAAATAAGGTCTGTGGTGAACACAAGCTCAAGAGAAAAAAACAGAAAGAGTTGTCAGAAGCTTAGTGATGGTGACGTTGAAGTCGTGGGACCGTGGTGTAATCCGTTTATAGCCTACCTTTAGCCTTTTAACTCTGGCAGCTGCATTCAGGCTTCACAATTCATAAAAGTTGTGTTCATCTGTGAAAATGATCTAGATGGACAAAACATGCAAGTATCATAAACTTTTGTTGATCACAGAGCTTGTTTTTTGTGATAATCCAAATGCCTATGGAAAAAGCCTATTGGGTTTTTCTCGAGGGAACTAGTGTGATGCTAACTGCCAGTTGGCCAACAAAGTGACGTAATACCTGCACCACTCCTTTATATGCAGGAGACTATCGGAACTTCTGGGAGAGGTCGGATGTCTGAAATTAGAATGATTCATAAATTAAACACTGCTTTTCATAACGCTTGGGGTTACTTGACTGTAACCCTGTTGCCTGATAAAGCGGAACGAGATGCTGCGCTGCTTAGCGCTATTGGGAACGTCTTTATCGTGACCAGCTGTGAATAATGTGTTTAACACATCAATGAAATTGACCCGGATGTATTATAGCCTCGGTTGGTGACGTCACACGCGCACCTGCTGCACGAGGCTATAAATAGATGAGCCCCAGCTGCAAGCCTTCAGGTCTTTTTTGTTTGAAGAGAAGTCCTAGGACATCATCAGCACGGCAGAGTAGCGCAGCATCTCGTTCCGCTTTATCAGGGAACAGGGTTACAGTCAAGTAACCCCAAGCGTTCCCTTTCAAAAGCTACACTTAATGCTGCGCTGCTTAGCGCTATTGGGAATGAGAATACCCACGCCGCCATGCTTGATGGTGTCTGGACCCCTTACGGTTGTGTAGGTGTGCACAAGAACACAAGAAAGCATTAGACAGACATTAGCTTGTGATGTCGACTCAAGGACATGAGAGCCCGGAGTGGCATGAGCATCCAAACTATAAAACTTTATGAATGTGTGCGGAGAGGACCAACCTGCCGCATCACAAACACTTTGCAAAGGGGCCCGCCTTGCTAACGCAGTAGAGGAGGCGACCCCCCTGGTGGAGTGAGCCTTGAGCCTTGCGCCTCATAGGCAAGAGCAATAGCATCCCTGACCTAATGCGACATGGTCTGCTTCGTGGCGGCAGAACCTCTGTTACGGCCCCCATGACAGACGAATAGTTGCTCTGACTTACACCACTGGCTAGTGCGGTAGATGTAGGCCTGAAGAGCACGAACTGGACACAGTCTTTGAAGTCTCTCCTGATCCGGCGTTGAGAACGGCGGAGGGCAGAAGGTCTCCAGAGTGACAGGATGTACAGTCGAAAAAGGAACCTTAGGCAGGTAATCAGGATGAGGATGCAAAATCACTTTCACCATTCCTGGGGCAAATTCTAAGCAGGATGGCGATATCGACAGAGCCTGCATATCCCCGATTCTTTTAAGGAAGTTATAACCATGAGAACAACCACCTTCAGGGTCAGAAGTCTATCAGATGCTGACTCTAGAGGTTCAAAGGGGGTCTCAACCAGACCCTCGAGGACTATAGCTAAGTCCCATGAAGGGATCTTGGTTCTACAGGCGGTCTCAATTGCAGAGCGGCACCCCGTCCACCAAGGCGTGGCAACCCGAAAGTGCGGCCACACAAACCCTGAAAGTGGTGGGGCATGTGCCTGTTGACCTTCAGAAAGTCCAGAACTGAAGCAATCCGGCAATTAACTAGATCTACATTGTGTGTTGTATACCACCTTCAAAGACACCCCATTTATTGGCATAACTTTTTCCAGTGGAGGAAGCTCTAGCACTTAGACTGGTCTTAATAACAGCAGGCGAAAGCCCACCGATGCTGGCGAACTCTGGCTAGAATTCCCAGGAACAGAGAGACCAGGAGGGCTGGGTGACTCATAAAGAAGTACAGGAGACATTGCACGGTCTAATACGAGGCGGAAAGGTCAATTTCCACTTCATAAATTTTGTGGAATTTCTATTTCCTCATCTGTAAACTCTGAAAAAACGCTCCCACATTCAATCGCCCTGGAATGTACACTACCCTGAGTGATAGGAAGTTTTCCTGGTTTTCGCTCGTCTTTACGGTTAACATCTTGAACTTGAGCGCTTTAACTGTACGGTTTAAGCCTCGAAGATCTAAGATTGGACAGAACCCCCCCATAGTTTGTAGCTCTTGTGACAGTACGAGCACCAGCTCCGGCTTCACGGAAGTGGAGACCACGGCGTTAAAACAAGGAGAACGACAAATAAATTAGTTTCCTAATTTTACTGTGCTTAACACCCATGCAGAAACGCCTGACAGAAGTTTCCACGCTGCGAGACTCTCTGAGAGTGATAACAATTTTGACACTTCCTGTTGAGGGGATGTTAGATGTTCTATGTTCTGGATGATAGCAGGATTTAAACACAGAATGTCTAACATTTCACTGGAAACCACTTCCCCCCGAATCACCAGAGGCGGCGGGGATGGAGTGGTTTTGTGAGGGTAAGGGGACGGGGCGAGCAAATGTTTGACGTACCCCATCCCGCGGGGGTGCCAGACCATCAGGACTTCTTTTTATTGATGATAGTCCTGAGGCCTGCCCTGGGAGGTTGCTGAGGGCGACGAGCCAGCCCCCAGTTTTTTTTTTTTATAATAAAAAATATATATAATTTGTATAAAATAATATTATATATATATAAGCTTTACCCACGAGAGCCGAAGTTGTTCTGCACATGAACCTGTTCAAAAAGAATCGCTTCAACGATTTGAGTTGTTGTGTAGCATATTTCATTGTTTTTTAATAGCAAAATACTTTTTTTAATAATAAAATACTAAGTTAGGACAGTTTGAAAAAAGTTTTATTCAGATCTTTCATGAATGAACCAATACAAGAGACTCGACTCTTTGATTTAGGTCACTGTATAGCATCTTGAGTCTTTTCTGTAGTAAAATACTTTGTTAAACACAGCTGTTTTTGCTACAAACTATGTTCTTGTATAATCTAGATGAGATTACAAACCAGTTTTTACAGTTATTTAGTGTAAATTTATCTGTCAAAGTTTAACACTTGCACCCTAATTGAGAGTCATTCATTCAGAAAGTCTTTTTGAGCCAGATCCTAACCACAAACAAATACTCTTCAGATTAAAATGATATAATCTGATAGTTGTGTTAAAAGATTTTTGCCCCCTTACATAACTTTAGTTCAACTGCTATTTGTTACTTGTAGCATAGCAAACCTCTTTTCCAATAGCAGCTTTTACTGCTAAGTTTAACACTCAAAATTATGAGCTATGAGTTTTAAAGTTGCTTCCCCAACACTGTTTGTGTGTTTGAGGTTGTATGACGGTCACATTGTCACACAGCTCACTGACCGATGGTGCTGTCATGTGACAGAACCGACTTGTTCGGTTTTTATGATTTCTGTCACCCCTGACCTGGTTTTATCCCCAATCTGCCGCCTCCCTTATATGCTCTCTGTCTCTTTCTGTGTGTATTTGAACATCAACAATGAAACCAGATATATTTCTGAGTCACAGCATGTTCAAGCACTGATCTTTGAGATGTCAGTGAGGCTTTTTCAGTAATTAAGGATTATATTTTGTTTAGAAAACTATATAAAACATATCAACCGAATCTGTTAATTTTCTTCCTGTTGCTATTTGTGTTGTTTTTACTGTGATTTATACTCTGCTTTTACTATAACAGCGACAAAGAAAATAATCTTTTGTCAGTATGAAACATCGTTTTATAGTTTCATATTCACAAATGAGATATATTGAAAATACTTACACATTTCTCTCAAACGCATACTATTTTATATTTCAATAGCTGTTGCATTGCTACTGATGTATCAGATATCCCTGGATATTTAACCAGTATATGAGTTTTTCTGTTTATGTCACATGGCTGAAAGTCTTTCTTTTTGTTCTGTAATAACTCTGAAAGCAGGCAATTTCAGACTGTCTGACAAAAGATTATAAAAAACTATTCACAATTCTTTAACTCCTTTTTGCTTGAGTTCTAGTCCATGATTCTCATGTTGTGTGTGAGTTCTTCCTGTGACTGTTCACAGCCTGTCCAAGACACCCATATGGCCTGTGAGAGACACAGAAGGAGAATTAAAAATGTGAAACTTTCAAGCACGCTGCTCCGTTTCATCTGTGGGATAAAACATGTAGGTCACGCCATCATCAAACCCTCCCTGAGCTCCCCAGCCTCATTCAGTTTTATTCAACCATCTTTTTTCACCACTTTTGGGCTTTAGTGTCGCTATTTTTGAAATCATGTAATTTCAGTAGCAAAGCTGTTGTATTCAGTTCATTAAATATAAGGGTAGTGTTGACAAATGTTATATTTTCTCTATGAATATTTCATCAATCAAGTTGTGTGTCCAGTATTTTACACTACTGTTTAAACATTTGGGGTTGGAAAGATTCTTTAGGCCCTATTTTAACTATCTGTGTGCATGGTCTGAAGCGCATGGCGCAAGTGCAAGTCTGAATCTACTTTTGCTAGTTTAACAACGGAAAAAATGGTAGACGCGCATGGTGCATGGTCCAAAAGGGTTTTACCTAGGGCCAGATTTACTAAACAGGGCAAATTAGCGTAAGAGAGCAATTCCAAAAATGCACAATGGGAGTGGACAGTTCTGCGTGTGATCTACTGACGATGCACAAACTAATTTACACAGACGCAGCCGGATCATTTCCATAATGACCAACACAATCTACCTGTTAGCGTCTGGTTTAAGACATGATTTTTTAGGGTGGTAAATAATGCCGCAAACATCAGTAAATTGACAAGCACAAACCTTTGTAAATTATCTCGCGTGATTCATTTAAATACTCTCCTCCCATAAATTTTGCACCTGAAAGGGAAACTCCTAAAAATACATATGCAATAAGGTCAGCTGAAAAAATAACTGTATCCACGCCTTTTCAGCGCTAATTAATCTGCGCGTCTTTAGTAAATCCTGACAGTAGCTTTTTAACGCCAAAAGAGGGTTTGCGCTGGCGCAAGCTGTTAGTAAATCTGGCCCCTAGTCTCTTGAGTCATGGGAGTGTTTTGGCCATAACGTGCAATAAACCAATCAGAGTCTCATCTCCCATTCCCTTTAAAAGCCAGTTGTGCTTGCACCATGCCGGATTTGCTATTTACATGGCGGAATATGCAAGCAAAAAAGACTGAATTTTTGTGTGCTGCTGCGCATCCCTGTGTGTTTAATAAGCAGAGTGTACGCTCGTTGTGCACCTGCCTATAGGCGCACATTACTAACGCGCCCTTTAAATAACACAAAAAATACTGCGCTATTGACTTTAGACCAGGTTTTTGTTGGTCAATGGCGCAGTTGTTTTCAATTGCCTCAAAATAGCAACGCGCCAATAATGTGCCTGAACACACCTTGTTTTCAGACCAGCACGCCCATGGGTGAACAGATGGGCACGAGTGCATTTGCTATTTAAACAATGTGGTGCTGGACGTGAAAATGATAACTGCGTCGGGCTGAAACTAGCAAAAAACACTTGCGTAGGGCCCTTTATGTTTTTGAAAGAAATCTCTTATGCTTATCAAGGCTGCATTTATTTGATCAACAATATAGTAAAAATTGTGAAATAGTATTACAATTTAAAATAACTGTCTTCTGTTCAAATGTTTTAAAATTTATTTTAGTCCTGTGATGGCAAAGCTGAACTTTCAGCATCATTACTCCAGTCTTCAGTGTCACATGATCCTTCAGAAATCATTCTAATATGATGATTTTGATGCTCAAGACACATTTCTTATTATCATCAATATTGAAAACAGTTGTGTCGCTTAATATTTTTGTGGATTCTCTGATGAATAGAACGTTCAAAAGAACGCAATAGAAATAGAAATTTTTGTAACATAAATGTCTCAGCTCTCACTTTTGATCAATGTAATGCATCCTCGCTGAGTAAACATTCATTTCTTTAATTTCTTTACTGACACCAACATTTTGAACAGTAGTGTATGTTGGCTGTTTAAAATCAGAACTAGACTGCCTGACTCAAATGAATCACTTTTTTGAGTTGTTTTGTGATGAACAGGCTACAAAATGGAATCAATTCACTCTGAATCATTTAGACACTCACTCACTCACACTCTAAATAGCTTGGAGTGTTTTTTCACTCTGTAAAACTCTAATGGGTTACAGAGAACGAGAAGAGCGATATGAAGTGGAACATTTATCTACAATCATTTGAAACCACTTACTGTAAATAAGCAGATCAAATTACATATTTTAAGTATTTATGTTTATATTTAATATTCATAAAACTATATATCAAGCAGCTTAAACGTAGAAAGCTAGGTTTGCCATGTAAGGTGTAGTGTAGCTACTTTCAGCTTAGCTTAGCTAATGTTCACTGCTTTAGAGTATTTTTATGCAACCCTTGTTTCATTAATTCACATTCACTTTCAATTTCATTTAGATTGCGGCACCCTTTTAAGCAACTGGCTCTAGGCTCTATTAGTGTTTGATTATTCGAAACAACATTATTATGTCTTCTGTGAGACTGTTGCTTTAGAAAAGAAGTGTCTCTGGTTATATTTAGCACTCTTACCTCTGATTGGTCAAAACAGTCTTCCCTGTGTGTGTGTGTGTGGCCTGGTAAACCCTACGTTATGGGGACAAAATGTCCCCACAAAGATGGCAATATCCGAAATCCTTGTCCTTGTGGGGACATTTTTTGGTCCCCATGAGGAAAACAGCTTATAATTCATACTAAGTGATGTTTTTTGAAAATGTAAAAATGCAGAAAGTTTCCTGTGATGGGTAGGTTTAGGGGTAGGGGTAGTGTAGGGGGATAAAATATACAGTTTATACAGTATAAAAACCATTATGTCTATGGAAAGTCCCCATAAAACATGAAAACCCAACGTGTGTGTGTGTGTGTGTGTGTTAAGAAGTAAGTGATTTAAAACGGGTGTTTATGAGTGTCTTAAGCAGGCTGTTTTGAGCTTGATGGGTGTTCATGTATTCCATCAGAGCGTGGTGTTTAATCTCTGAGCAGATGGCAGTGAGCTCACACTCTCCATAAACAAAAACAGCTTCCTATCCATCAGGCGTCCTGATTACCGCAGAATCAAACATGTGTTCAGGCAGAATTCAGCACGAGAAAAGGTGCTGACACATTATTCTTATAGAATAAAGTAAATCATGCTGATAAGTGTGATTCCTGTGCTCACATTGTGGAGGTGTTATTTTGAGAGAGCTGTTGAAAGGGAACTTTTATATAACTATGCAAAACAATATCATACCCAGCCTGTGAACCTGCTAATAGATTGATGTTTTTAATGTTAGGTCATCTAGTGCAGAGAAACAGTACTGAAAAGCTATTTCTATTTTAGAGAATATGGAAAAACAGACTGACTAGAAATATTCTCGCCTTACTTTCTTAAAGGGATAGTTCACTCAGAAATGGACATTCATTTACTTACCCTCATGTTTTTCCAAACTTGTATGGCTTTTTTTCTTCGTTGAAACACAAAAGATGTATGTATGTTTTAACTGATTTTGTGTACATTATGAATATCAATGGGTCTAAAACACTCCAAAAATGCAGTGCTATTTTAGTATTGTGTATATACTATTATGGTATTTATTAATATTTTGAATTAGCTTTTATTTTTATGTTTTCATTTTACTTTTAGTTTGTTTTAGTAATTTGTGCTTTTTTTTTTCTATTTCTAATTATTTCCATGGTAACACTTTAGTAATGGGAACACATATTCACTATTAACTACGACTTTTGCCTCAATAATCTCCTAATTTACTGCTTATTAATAGTTAGTAAGTTAGCTTTTGTAGCATTGAATTTTAGGTATTGGGTAAGATTAAGGCAGGGGTCGGCAAGTATGTTTGGCATCAGGCCAAAAAAAAATCGCCACTAGATGGCAGGCCAGAATATAGTGAATACGCTAACATAAATTAAGAAATAAATTGATGAAAAATGCAACTAGAATTTCCTGTGACATACTGTTACATTACAGCAGGGCTCTACACTGCGACCATTTCGGGGCGCATTTGCGCCTGAAAATTACTGTGTGCGACTGTGAAAAAATATTTAGGCACACTGGTGCAAGTGACCCGATCGATTCTCATGAATATATGTATAATACAATCAGAATAAAAACTACAACTCCCAAAGTGCATCAACACTGAGCAACAGTTACCTTTTGTACTGCGATCAACTGCTTTTCATGCCTTCAGTCAGCAGAGCAAGTGCAAACAACGTGTGCGACGGACTAGGCTACTTGTGTACAAGGTAAAACAGAGGTGTGATGCAGCCATGCGCACTTACCAGATGCCTCGCGCTGATGTGTCTTTGCAACCAAATGAACTGAAAATACCACATTTGGATAGTCATAAACAAGCTCGGAAATTAACAGGGGCTTGGGGCAAAAATGCCACCAAAAATTAATTAATGAATAATAATAATTTAAAAAGCCCCTGTATGAGTTCTTGATTTTAATCTTTATCCCACATGATATTGGCCTATATTTAGCTAAAGCTGCAGTCCGTAACTTTTCTTGTGTTTAAAGATTACTAAATGTATATAATGAGCGAGTATATTATGAATCCATTTTCCAAACCGTGTTTTTGTCTTATCCTGAATCACTACAGTACACATATAATAAGTGTTTATATTCAGACTATTTTATTCCGGTTCGGTTCGGTTCGGGTCGCACCGCTGCGGAGTAGCACAGTACCTGCGTGACTCGCCATAGACATAAACAGAGAGAAGTAGCTCCGGCTACAATGTTCTTCCGCAACACGCATGCAGTTCTATTTATTAAGCGCCAGAGCGCCAAAAGTTACGGATTGCTATTGCTCCGAGTATCGGCAGGATTGCAATTGTGATACTGATCTTGTACAAAAGTCCAATAGACAAGTTGATATTAACTAACAACGTTTTAGCCACAATACTGTCTTATTTCGTGAAAATCAAAGCCACACCAGAACTGTTGAGCATCTCCAAATGATTCTCTTCAAAATCTGCGTTTTGAACGATTGAATGAATGACTCACACATTAAGACTTGCCGCCACCTACTGGCGGTTTTATTTTCATATTTCCACTTTGCATGGACTTTTTATTTAAAATATCAAACTTTTAAAGTTTAATTTGTACATATTTCTAAATTTAAAAACTTATATTTAAAACTTTCATACATCATTATTTACCCATGAGCTGCATTAAACAGTCATTAAAAAGTGTCTAAATGCCACTTCAGATAGAGCTTCTGTGCCACTTCTGCAGTGCAAAGATGAATCTTTTGATGCTGATTTGATTTGATTGGTAACAGTAAGATTGTGTCTAATTGTTCCAGCTGAATTTATTATTTAAATTAACATTTTAAAAAACAACTTTTCTATTTTAATTGAAGAAGTTGACAAAAGATGATGCATACATTTAATAATATTAGAAAACATTGCTCTTATAATGGTAAAAATGCCCCTGGACATTAATTTACAGGGGCAAATATCATCCTGTAATGGGAAAGTTATAATTGGAATGTGTGTTATTGATCAGAAAGTGCTCCTAAATGTTTGACTGTGCTCCTAATTTTTTTTAATTAGGAGCACAAGTGCTCCTCAAGAAAAATGTTAGTGTAGAGCCCTACATTACAGTGTCTTTTGTAACTGGTAGTGAGCTGTTACTCTGTTAAAAAATTGGATAAATTAATAAAGCAGTAGTGACACGTAACCTATGTATCTTAATTTACCAACTTGCAACATTTACACTCACCTAAAGGATTATTAGGAACACCATACTAATACTGTGTTTGACCCCCTTTCGCCTTCAGAACTGCCTTAATTCTATGTGGCATTGATTCAACAAGGTGCTGAAAGCATTCTTTAGAAATGTTGGCCCATATTGATAGGATAGCATCTTGCAGTTGATGGAGATTTGTGGGATGCACATCCAGGGCACGAAGCTCCCGTTCCACCACATCCCAAAGATGCTCTATTGGGTTGAGATCTGGTGACTGTGGGGGCCATTTTAGTACAGTGAACTCACTGTCATGTTCAAGAAACCAATTTGAAATGATTCGACATGTGACATGGTGCATTATCCTGCTGGAAGTAGCCATCAGAGGATGGGTACATGGTGGTCATAAATGGATGGACATGGTCAGAAACAATGCTCAGGTAGGCCGTGGCATTTAAACGATGCCCAATTGGCACTAAGGGGCCTAAAGTGTGTCAAGAAAACATCCCCCACACCATTACACCACCACCACCAGCCTGCACAGTGGTAACAAGGCATTATGGATCCATGTTCTCATTCTGTTTACGCCAAATTCTGACTCTACCATCTGAATGTCTCAACAGAAATCGAGACTCATCAGACCAGGCAACATTTTTCCAGTCTTCAACTGTCCAATTTTGGTGAGCTCGTGCAAATTGTAGCCTCTTTTTCCTATTTGTAGTGGAGATGAGTGGTACCCGGTGGGGTCTTCTGCTGTTGTAGCCCATCCGCCTCAAGGTTGTGCGTGTTGTGGCTTCACAAATGCTTTGCTGCATACCTCGGTTATAACGAGTGGTTATTTCAGTCAAAGTTGCTCTTCTATCAGCTTGAATCAGTCGGACCATTCTCCTCTGACCTCTAGCATCAACAAGGCATTTTCGCCCACAGGACTGCCGCATACTGGATGTTTTTCCCTTTTCACACCATTCTTTGTAAACTCTAGAAATGGTTGTGCGTGAAAATCCCAGTAACTGAGCAGATTGTGAAATACTCAGACCGGCCCGTCTGGCACCAACAACCATGCCACGCTGAAAATTGCTTAAATCACCTTTCTTTCCCATTCTGACATTCAGTTTGGAGTTCAGGAGATTGTCTTGACCAGGACCACACCCCTAAATGCATTGAAGCAACTGCCATGTGATTGGTTGATTAGATAATTGCATTAATGAGAAATTGAACAGGTGTTCCTAATAATCCTTTAGGTGAGTGTATATATATATATATATATGGAAAAGCTGATAAAGACACAAAAGCTGTGTTTACATTTAAGCTAGCCGGTGAGAGAAAATGGCACTATCAAAGAGTCTAAAGAGGAAAGTTGACAGCAAACATAGGGCATACAAAGAAGAATAGAAAGACAACTAACGTTATGCGTTATAAGTTTCAATGGTTCACTGTTCGTTTTTTCATTCACTCTTTTGAATGTCTTTCAGAATTTTTCAAATTAAAAGCTCTCAATTCATCCTCAAATAAAACATTCCTGCATAAACGTTCTCGTACTTTTTTTGAAGCCAAAATCACTAAAGACAAATTGATTGTGAGTAAGTGTTGTTGTTGTTGTAATCTCTCCGGTTCGCACCGCCCGCTTCAAGTGGTGCGAGAACTCAGGTCTTTCCGCATGGGAGTCGGACGCTGTAACAAGGAGGCTAAATGTTGCAACCTCTAGTGTAAGCCACTAGAGCGTCTCTTGACATGAGGGGAGTTTACCTGCACAGCTCTCACTAGCTGGCCTCCGTTACACTATCATGACAGATATATTTCAGAACCAGCCACTATCAAAATAATCTGGCTGCGGGGGCAGATATCATTGCCTGTTGCTGACCACTGGATTAAGGGATGTAGAATAAGGTCATGCAGAATAAGGCATTAATATGTGCTTTATAAGTACTAATAAACAGCCAATATCCTAGTAATAGGCATACTAATAAGCAAGTTAATAGCGAGAATTGAACCTTTAAAAAAGTGTTACCATTTCCATTTTAGTTATTTTAGTACTTCAACTTCAACTTATTTTATTTCAGTTAGTTGTCAAGGCAACATTTCTAATTTTCATTCGAGTTTAATCTTAAATAACACATTTTCGTATAATATTTATATTTTTATTTATTATATATTAATGTACGTCTTATTTCAATTCATGAAAACAAATTTGAATAGTTTTAGTTGTAAAATGGTAGCTTGAAATTAATTGATATAACTCATCTAGTATATTTTTTTGCATCAAAAATGGTGACGAACCACAATGTCATGAGATGTGTGAGAACCAATGAGGTTTGACTTTGAGGTTCATATTGCATATTTAATGTAGTTTGTGTATGCGCGCATTGATCAGTGTTTTAATATTCATACACAATCACATACAAAGTGATCGTATATATATATATATATATATATACTTCAGAAGTTGCATCTATATCGTAAAACAGACGCCATATATTGGCACTAAACCCATAGACCTTTCAAAAGATGTATAATTTGTTAACATTATTCATATTTTTAGACCGTAGTCTATATAGTAAACCAAGGTAAACAAAACCCAAGGGTGGACCAATGTGTGACTTCTCACAAGAGGTTAATTACCTTTGTCCTTTTTGGAGCTTGACACTTTAATTATATGGACAGCTCAAACATTCTCCAAAATATTTTCTTATGTGTTCCACAGAAGAAAGAATGTCACACAGGTCTGGAACGACATGAGGGAGAGCAAATTATGACATAATTGTCAAATAAAAGCAGCCTATTCTTCTTTTGCACATACCAGTCTGTAAAGGGCTTTCTGAAGAGCTTTGGTCAACTGAGTAGAGCAGTGTAAAATACGAGAGATGGTGAGAAAGTGTGGCGTCTCCTGGGACATTTCCATCATATTCTCACTAGGTGGTCTCATCAGGGTTCTGTATAAAAGTGCTGACCCCTTCCACTGGACCTGAGGGAGATTGGACACACCACAAATATGTATTTCAAGATGCAGATGGAGCCAGCACTCTGGGACAGCACGTCCTGTGTCATTTGATGAGACTCTGGATGACAAGACGGAAATGAGGAAGAGATGGTTGTGGAGGGAAGGAAGAAACACAGAAGCGCGGGATGACAGGAAAGGGGAAAGGTTCCGTTCCTCTCAAATTGGAGCGAAAGAATAACATCTTCAGCTTCAACGGGATTGGACAGCTGTCAAAATGTCACTTTTTTCCCCTCTTTACCCCTCCTTTTGTCTCTCTCAAGGGTCTGAAGTGTATTAGAGAATATTTGTTTGAGAGTTGGCTGTTTGCACTGAGAGTTTGACTGAGGTGTGTAAATGTGGGTCGGGCTGAGAAGGAAAGGAACACTGACCTCTGGATTATTGGAAGAGACCTGACCACAGCAGACAGGTTGTGTGATACTCATGTCTGGCCATGTTCTCTTCTCGTTCATTCCCACAGGCATCTGTCTGACATTTCAGAATATTTCAGAAAGCCATAGCCTATATGCATTTTGTTAACAGAAAAAACACAAACATGTGTAAGGTTGCATAGTGAAACTACTGTGGAATCAAAACTTTAACAGTATGATATCAACATTTGTGACCCGTGCTGGCAAAAGGAGCCAGAATATGCACAGGATAATTCCGAGCTACAGGCAAAACAAGTGAAAAATGTCGATTTTGAGGTTTTCACAAAAATTAGTTCATTAAGCCCTCGTCTAGCGATCCCAATGCTCCAAATAGCAATTAAACATCTAAAAGTATCTTTATTTCTGGGAGGAGTACCCTTTGTCCATGAAAACAGATCTGATGCGTGCGCATAAAGACGCCTCAGTCAGCGTGCAATCTCGATATACACAGAATTATAGTACTTCAAAGTATCTGTCTTGGCGAGTATTCATGCAAACATTATCTGTTATGTCTTATGTGAACGTTTGGTTAACTGTTTAGGAAAAACATCTGATGTGTAGCATTATTAGATCCGTGCGGTACAGTAGATCTTATTATATAGGCTGTCTGTTTCATTAATGTTAATCAAACAATTGTGGTATCATGGAGAAAAAAAAGGTGAATATATATTTTTCCTATAGATATTTGGTATTGACTTGGTGTGTGTCAAATGGTGTTATTACCAGGAATTTTAATTTATGGTTGCTAGGTGATTTTGTTTTGGAACCTTCAGAAAACTCAAAACTAATTTTGCTGACTATATCGACTTCAAACAGGTGTAGCTCAGTAGTTTTTTGTCCGATTTCAACAAATCATGCATCATTTTGAAGTAAAATAACAATAACTAATTGTTGAGAATTTGCTCATTGCGACTCATTTTGCCAGTACGGGTCACATTTTATTTCAGGCACTGAGACGTAAAGAACAAAAATGCATGCAATGACACTTTTTTTTTAAAATTTTTTTTAATATTATTTACTAAATTTGGCATTATTATTGTTTTATTAAGTAATTTATCTATTGTTGTGTGTAAATACTGCTGTTTGAGAAATATAGAATGTGTAATACCTTTGTCCAGTTAGTGATGTGAAAATGTAATTCAGTGTTGTGAAAATGTAAGTACACCCTATGATTTCCCCTTTTCCAACATACTGTATGTGGGCACTGACTTTGAAATATTGTTTCCAACAAAACCTACAGCAATTAAATTGAAAAATTTGTTAAATTATGTTCTCTTTTATCCATTATCAGAGAAATGGCAACTGTTATATATATTATATATTGGGGAAATATATATATACAGTACTTTTTCCACATTTAATGCACACATTTTCTGCTACATGTCATCGAAAATAAAGGCCTGTACCCAACACTTCTACATTGTTTTCTTTCCTTAAAAACACTGAATTGGTTAATGTATTCATTTCAAAAGAAAATAGAGGGTAATTGATACTGAATTATTAAATCTATTGATCATCATACAGCACCTGAGGCAAGTTGTTTGTTATTTAAAGTCACAATGTAATGGAAGTAGCGACAGATCTTTTTTTTTTCATTGTGACGTACATCCGAGTGAAGTGGATTATCCTGAAAAAAAGTAGGGCAGGGATTTAGTTCTATGCATCAGTTGTTGATTGGATGGAGGCAGATGTGAATGTGAGCTTGCATTCGATTGTGAGAAAGGGGCGGGGTTTAAGCAGACTAAATGATTGGAGAAGTCCAGCATACATCACCAGAGAGACGTCTGTTGTTTATTTTGATTAGGTTACATTTTTTTAAAAGATCAATAACATACATTTTAATTTAAAGCCAACTTTAAGATTTAGTATCAGTATTGAGGATTCAGAGGCTGGCATTGTAGCGAAGCAAAAATTTTGTTCCCAATAGAACCCTATGAATCTTATCCTCAGTGTCTCTTCTCTCAGTCAATGAAAATCTCAGTGTCGGATTTAAGTGTTTATATTTTATATCCTTACCGTGTCTCACACTCTCAATAAGTCTCACGTCTTCAGTGTGTCTGTCTTTGATGGATGAGGCTTTTTACCTCCATTCGATGGTCTGTAATTAACGTCAATGCTGCCGATGCTCTGATAGAGATGGAGAGTGGGAAAAAAACGGGTTAGAGAAAAGTGCTTGCTGGGCAGATTTTGCGCTCAGCCGTCATTTTACATGAACCTCTCCATTTCACAGTTATCAGGAAGAGATTATCTCCTGTCTCCTGCTACGGGGGGCTTAAATAATCTAACACCACACTGTCCCAAAGAGAGCGTATGCTGGAGGACAGCATGTTTTAACAGATTAGCAGATTAGAGGACAGTAGAGTGGATCTGTCCACCTGCAATGCCGCACGCAGACCTCTCACTGCCAGCCTGCCGCAGCTGCACAGGAAGGAGACAAGACACAATCCAAATCAGAAGTGAGAATAAATATCCCCAACATGGCAGTGATATGAAATGGGTGAGAGAAATATGCTTAAAATGGGTTTATATTTGCTAGTCCTTTAATATTAGAACTTTAAATAAAACACAAATGCTACTAAAATACTAATCCGCTTTTTTTGCCCTAATCCGACTTTAATATTGCATACTCTTTCTGAGCAGATAGAGAGAGAGCGTGTGTGTGTGTGTGTGTGTGAGAGAGAGAGAGAGATAGAGAGAGAGAGAGAGAGAGAGAGAGAGTAGGAGAAAGACTGAGCCAAAAGATACTTTTTTGCAATATTTTGATATTTAATGATGCTTCGATATATCTGCACAGGAAGTGATGTCATTAACAGCACATTCTCGCCATCTGTCAGAGTAATATTTGTGACACATTCTGGGAACAGGATGTCTAAACGCTTACTTTCTGCGCAAGAGAGGTCATTATTGCTCCGAGCCGTACAGATTTTCAAAAGTGACGCATAATCACACATGACAGAAATCTTCTTAGGGAAAACAGTAAACAACAACAACTGTTGGCGCTGGTTTAATTGAATGATGTTGCCTGACAGATTTAAGCTTTAGTCTTATGGAATTGTTGCCTTTACCGCACATTGTCATCATATCACCTGTGTGTATTTTCAGGTATGTCTCTGTCCTTTACACACAGATGACACTTTAGCTCTGTTCCTAAACCTAGTGAGCTGCCTTGCTGTCTGCTGCCTACATAGGCAGGAGCTTTATAAGACGTCAGCCCAACCAAATTGAATCCTTATAAATGACTGGTTTATAATATATATTGTATGGTAAATAACTGTCTATAGTGCTCCTTGCAGGAAGTGCACAGGAAAATAAGTGACTCATAAGTTAGCATGCCGCTAAGCTAACAACATTGGTAAGCTGGCGCAGATGGAATATTATTTATTTTATCTCCATATTTCTTGTGCTAATTTTGTGGGAAAATTAGCACACAATGACATTCAAATAGTCAGTTTTTAATTATTATTTTGTCAGTATGTCTTGGCTGTGCTTCAGCTGTGTCTGTGCAGATGAATATACACTCACCTAAAGGATTATTAGGAACACCTGTTCAATTTCTCATTAATGCAATTATCTAATCAACCAATCACATGGCAGTTGCTTCAATGCATTTAGGGGTGTGGTCCTGGTCAAGACAATCTCCTGAACTCCAAACTGAATGTCAGAATGGGAAAGAAAGGTGATTTAAGCAATTTTGAGCGTGGCATGGTTGTTGGTGCCAGACGGGCCGGTCTGAGTATTTCACAATCTGCTCAGTTACTGGGATTTTCACGCACAACCATTTCTAGAGTTTACAAAGAATGGTGTGAAAAGGGAAAAACATCCAGTATGCGGCAGTTCTGTGGGCGAAAATGCCTTGTTGATGCTAGAGGTCAGAGGAGAATGGGCCGACTGATTCAAGCTGATAGAAGAGCAACTTTGACCACAACACGCACAACCTTGAGGCGGATGGGCTACAACAGCAGAAGACCCCACCGGGTACCACTCATCTCCACTACAAATAGGAAAAAGAGGCTACAATTTGCATGAGCTCACCAAAATTGGACAGTTGAAGACTGGAAAAATGTTGCCTGGTCTGATGAGTCTCGATTTCTGTTGAGACATTCAGATGGTAGAGTCAGAATTTGGCGTAAACAGAATGAGAACATGGATCCATCATGCCTTGTTACCACTGTGCAGGCTGCTGGTGGTGGTGTAATGGTGTGGGGGATGTTTTCTTGGCACACTTTAGGCCCCTTAGTGCCAATTGGGCATCGTTTAAATGCCACGGCCTACCTGAGCATTGTTTCTGACCATGTCCATCCCTTTATGACCACCATGTACCCATCCTCTGATGGCTACTTCCAGCAGGATAATGCACCATGTCACAAAGCTTGAATCATTTCAAATTGGTTTCTTGAACCTGACAATGAGTTCACTGTACTAAAATGGCCCCCACAGTCACAGTCATCTCAACCCAATAGAGCATCTTTGGGATGTGGTGGAACGGGAGCTTCGTGCCCTGGATGTGCATCCCACAAATCTCCATCAACTGCAAGATGCTATCCTATCAATATGGGCCAACATTTCTAAAGAATGCTTTCAGCACCTTGTTGAATCAATGCCACGTAGAATTAAGGCAGTTCTGAAGGCGAAAGGGGGTCAAACACAGTATTAGTATGGTGTTCCTAATAATCCTTTAGGTGAGTGTAGATAATACTTTACAATTAACTCTGTTAGCGAGCTACATATGGCAATTCATCTGTTATATACCTTACTCACCTGTTGAACAATACAAATGCCTTTTCCTAGTCACTTTTACATTTTTTTAATCCCTCAGTTCTTTTATGACGAGACACGCACGGGTATCCCAGCAAGCAATAGCCGTCATTTCACCATCTCAGTTAACTATAGACCCCATATAGTCCGGCTATGAGTAACCCACTTCTAGCCAAATTAACCTTGAATTTGGTTACATGTCGTTTTTGCCAAAATAACTTGCGAGATGAATGATATTTCATTATGTAAGCACAGTCAACAGTGATAACAAGGTGTTTGGTTTCATTTCTTTGACATGTTCATGTTCTAGATGACTAGTCTATTCTTGGGCTATGGTTGGATGTCTATTAAATTTTCACTGACAGCACAAATTTTGCCTTGTTTTAGCCTAGACGTCAGGGCTGTGTTTGGGCAGCTATTAGAAGTATTTTTGCTTGCTGATAATTACTTGCTGGAATGTACTCAATGTCCTGCGAAAACCATCCTGACAGGTCTAAAATATAAACACTTAGGCTTACCATAGTGAATCAGGGTAATACAAAACACATTTTGAAAGAAGGATTGATGTATTTTGTTCATTTTGATAAAAAGTTACAAAGTGTACCTTTAAAAAATTTCTTTTTTATCTGTAATTTCAACGTGATCTCATGAGTATTCATATGTATTTTTACGTAAAGTGTGGTTCAACTTATTTCCATAGATACTGAAACGTACAAAACTGACAGCACTAAAATGTAAATTATTTACGTATGAACAACACTAAAACGTAAATTATTTACATATGGACAACTTTACAGATTAATTCTTTTTTTTGAATATTAAAATTGTGGCATTAATATTTTGAGTCTATTGTATTCAATTGTCATATCAATGACATTATATTTTCAGTTGCATTGATTAAACGCAGTTTACTCAAACACTCTCATTGATAACACTGATAACATTTCGCTCTGTTCTGTGAGACTTTTGCGTTTTGAAGGATTACATACTGTTAAACAAGATTTGATGTAGTATTGATATATTGATACTGATGTAGTATTTAAAGTATTGATACTCAAAAAATATTGATAGTAAGGTGTGTTTTTACCAGTGATTTTATGAACAAGAAATGTAATGCATACTATATGCATTGAATTGGACAATGTTAGCTAATAATTGTGTAAGATAGAACTATTCCTGCTCATCTGAACACACTCAAATGTTGCAAGACAGAGGCACTCAATCACAGAGAGTGTTTGCTGTGCTGCTTTAAAACAGGGCTGTGTTTCCCAAAAGTATCATAAAATACCATTGCCATCTTTGCGATCAGCTTAACCTCATGATGCTTTTGGGAAATGCAGCCCAGAACAATGCTTATCAGAGGACAGAAAACAACCATAATATAGATACATTAGTTTTCACAATATACAAATTGAAATTGTACATAGTTTGTGCAATTACATTTATTTAAATTGAACATTAAAAGTTTAAATGTATCATGTCCTGTTCTATAATTGTTGCTAATATAAATCATACACTGTCAGAATAAAAATGTGCAATTAAGGCCTTAAATATAATGTTAAGTGGGCATCATTACCCATTTTACCCTTAGTAATAATCTAAAAGTTTAGAGGTATCAGAATCGATATCGACGATACTGGATTTTAAAAAAGTATCGGTATCGTATTGAAAAAAATACACTCACCTAAAGGATTATTAGGAACACCATACTAATACTGTGTTTGACCCCCTTTCGCTTTCAGAACTGCCTTAATTCTACGTGGCATTGATTTAACAAGGTGCTGAAAGCATTCTTTAGAAATGTTGGCCCATATTGATAGGATAGCATCTTGCAGTTGATGGAGATTTGTGGAATGCACATACAGGGCACAAAGCTCCCGTTCCACCACATCCCAAAGATGCTCTATTGGGTTGAGATCTGGTGACTGTGGGGGCCATTTTAGTACAGTGAACTCATTGTCAGGTTCAAGAAACCAATTTGAAATGATTCAAGCTTTGTGACATGGTGCATTATCCTGCTGGAAGTAGCCATCAGAGGATAGGTACATGGTGGTCATAAAGGGATGGACATGGTCAGAAACAATGCTCAGGTAGGCCGTGGCATTTAAACGATGCCCAATTGGCACTAAGGGGCCTAAAGTGTGCCAAGAAAACATCCCCCACACCATTACACCACCACCACCAGCCTGCACAGTGGTAACAAGGCATGATGGATCCATGTTCTCATTCTGTTTACGCCAAATTCTGACTCTAACATCTGAATGCCTCAACAGAAATCAAGACTCATCAGACCAGGCAACATTTTTCCAGTCTTCAACTGTCCAATTTTGGTGAGCTCGTGCAAATTGTAGCCTCTTTTTCCTATTTGTAGTGGAGATGAGTGGTACCCGGTGGGGTCTTCTGCTGTTGTAGCCCATCCGCCTCAAGGTTGTGTGTGTTGTGGCTTCACAAATGCTTTGCTGCATACCTCGGTTGTAACGAGTGGTTATTTCAGTCAAAGTTGCTCTTCTATCAGCTTGAATCAGTCTGCCCATTCTCCTCTGACCTCTAGCATCAACAAGGCATTTTCGCCCACAGGACTGCCGCATACTGGATGTTTTTCCCTTTTCACACCATTCTTTGTAAACTCTAGAAATGGTTGTGCGTGAAAATCCCAGTAACTGAGCAGATTGTGAAATACTCAGACCGGCCCGTCTGGCACCAACAACCATGCCAAATAGCTGTAAATACGTAAAAATTTTCACATTTAAATACGTCCATATTGTACGTTTCAGCAAAAATGTTTTGTACCTGTAAATGTTACGACCAGGCAATTTCTGCTAGTGAATGCAGTATACAGTGTTATTTTAGTATTATTTATATACTGTTATATAAATACATTTTAAAATGCTGTCTAGGTAGGCAGCTCACTAAGTGTTGAAACAGAGCTATTATATCTGTGGAACTCATTAGGGAAAGTAGGATTCATAAGAACCAAACCGCTTTAATCGGGTTTATACATGCTCCAATAGACACTACAACAAAGGAGCAATGGGCTTGTACTTTAATAGAGAAACAATCTCTTAATGACTGAAGAGAAAGCAAGAGAGAGAGAGAGAGAGAGAGAGAGAGAGGGAGAGGGAGAAAGTAAGAGAGAGAGGGAGAGAGAGAGAGAGAGAGAGAGAAAGAGAGGGTGCAGTGGTGCAGGTGTAATTCCATTATCCCTCTCAGTAGTGTAACTGCTCCAGGTGTCTGCAGTGCTCGAGAGCAGCAGGGCGTTTCCTCTCATCAAGGCTTTATAATCATCTGCGCTAATGAATATAATAACCGCACAAGTGCAGACTGTGATTGGATGATAGCCTGAGATCAGCCCCTCCCAAAGATTAAAAGCCTCTTAAAGTGACTCATCCTTTCTTGGTTAATGGGCCGTCCAGAAGTGGCTGTCGTGACAGCCAGGATACACACTTACACATACATACACAATGCACTTTCCACAAAAAAAACAACATCAACATGAATACGGTACACTTTGGTCTACTGAATGCATTTTAAAAATTAGTCTTTTTTTGTGAGAAATACAAAGTTCTGTCATGAAAACTCTAGATGGCGCAGGCTGATAGGTCCTTAAAGGAGGGGTCTAATGCAATTTCATGCATTCTGACTTATATACACTGTTAAAGAGTTGGATTCTCATGCTAAACATGGCTAAAATTTCAAAAAACGAGTTGAACGTATGACGGAGTATTTTTGTGCCAAATACAGTCCTTCAGGATACGAACAAGTTTAGTTTCTGTATGATTTCATAAAGGGCGGAATTGCTTGTATGGGCACTTCTCCTGGATGAGTGTGTGCGCACATTAACCAGAGCGAGAGCTTGATTTTACTTTCTCACAGCAGCGTGTTGTGTGTGTATTGGCAATAGCAAACAGCAGCAGCGTAGCAGATCTATTTCACCAACACCAAACATATCAGCATTGTCATATTCATTACCATGCCGAACTATTAGGTAAATTGTAACTTTAATTTACAAAGTTGTTTTCATATTGTTTCATGTTGTTTTTACAGTGTTATCTGTATTTAAAAAAAATGGCAAAAATTGAAATTCCATAGCTCACTAGCTTAGAAAAAAAATAATAAAAGAAAGAGATAAAACCACTCTGGTGGTCCATGTGGAGAGAGCTATAGTTGTTACAGTAGAGCAGGGTATTGTATATTGGACAACACTAGAGAGCAGGTTAAAAGGGTTTTTAATGGGACGCCCATATTCCCAATCCACCTAGCCTCTGTTTTTAACAAACACCTCCACTGATGCAGACTGCAGTAAAGCACACGGCTGGTGAAACTTGCTCTGGCTGACACATATACACACATATAACCAAACAAACCCAAATTAAACTACATCATTAATAGAGCATTATCAGCATCCATCTGATAATGAGGATGATTGTGGTCAGTTTTCATCAGTTTTTCTCTTAAGATTTATAGATTTCTGACTTTGTGCATTGACTAGTCTCTCAAATTCTCTCTTGCTTACATACTGTGTGTGTGTGTGTGTGTGTGTAAAAATTATCTGTAATCTATGAATTGTGATCTGTGTGGGGATCTGGTGAACCCTGCTGTGAGGTGGAGCTCAATTTGTCCTCTGAAATAGAGCCTGATTGAAATGGCCATAAAATGACACAGGCTTTAATAGCCATGTCATGAAACTCCCCCTCACAAAGCGGGAGGAAAAATCCGCTTGTAAAAGTGAAATATGTCTCTGAGGATGTTTATATGGTTGCATCTCCAGAGGATATCAGATGTCATCAGACTCACCTTTCAGTCCAACTCGACCAATCAAAGCAGATATTAGACAACAGATACATCAACAGATATTATATTATATTATATTATATTATATTATATTACACACTAATACACAAGACCACAAAAAAGAAAAAAAACGCTTGATCACACACTATCAAGTTTGTATAACATGTTTGATTAAAATATAGGATTGCATGTGTGGAATATGCTAGTGCCATTTGGGGAGATATTTTTATGATCGTTACAGTATGATCGCTCAACCTACATAATACAACATGTAGATGTCAGCAGTAAGCACACTTACATTAGATACCTGTCCACCATGATCATGTATGAAAGTTAACAGGTGGATACATTTAAAGTACCAATAATTTAATACAAAATAGAAATATAGCTATATTGTCATAGTCAGCAAAGATGTCTGAAAGAGCCTTTACGGAATAATCTGTGTTCAGAGCAACACTGTTGGGACGAACACATTTTGCCACATTAATTATTCCTTTTGAGACTGTGTTGGAGGAGCATGTACTTTTCAAGTGGACATTTAAATTATGTATTTTGTTGAATAATATTCTGTGCTGAAATTACAATGGCAGGCTCTTTTGTTTTGCTTAGACTACTTTTATAGCTAGCATTTTATGTCCTAAAATACAAATTCATGTACTATTATTATTATTATTATTATTATTATTATTATTTTCTTTTTTCATAATTTGACCGAATTACAGATTTTGGAAATTATGCACAATAAAAATATTCTGTTCACATATATTTCCTTTGTTTTTCCCTTTGTTTTCTTCACGCTTCATGTCTCATATTTCATGCTCTTCAGTGACATTGTTGTCTCCCTGGTAAGCAAGTGCTATACATTAAAAAAAAAATTTTGTTTAATGTGGCCTTCATATAACAAAAATACAGTTCAATATGCTAGGTTTAATAAAAATCTACTCCTGGGTCATAAAAGTGACCCTAAAACATGACCTAAAACCTTATAAACACAACACATTGCCATGCACCCTCACATTTTTAGGTCTTCTTGACATTTATTTCTCTCTGCCTCAGTGCAGTAGTTTGTAATGTGTTAGTGCTGAGAAATATTTTCAAACATATACCGACAAAGCGAGATTCACATAAAACCCATTACCGTCAGCAATGTGTCGCTTTATGCATCTGGTCTTATGAACAGTCAAACAGGTTAATAGTATATGAGAACATGTGGCTGTGTTCACGGCATTGTTTTATAATACCTGCCAGCAATCTGCTTACAGTGTATTACAGTGCAGTGCACAAACAATCGAGTGCACAACTACTATTACAACAACACACACACCAGCACAGTGAATTCAGTGATATATTAAAGCCATCCAAAAGATCGATAACAAAATGAAAGCTTTAGAACTGCTAGTATAACACAGTAAGTTCAACAATGGCTTTGTGCTTTTCTTGCTACATTTCTCTATTGGTAGAATATCTCTTTTTATATTTTTTCTCCCTCTTTCTCTATCAGTAGGATACTTCTATATGAGATAAAGTTTGATACAGAGAGTTATAGTCAATCCTATTCCTATTAGATTCAGCCCTGCGCTATAACATGATGATTTTCAATGAACCCAAAGACCTTGATTAATGCTTCAGGTGTGTTTGATTAGAGAAGAAACCATAAGCCCCTTTTACACAAAGATTCCGGAAAATACACTGATAATGTGTCCCGGGATTTTTCCCGGCATTGTTTGATTTTAGTTTATTCACACCGCCAGTGATTTTCTGGAATCTGTGCGTGCGTTCAGACACATCCTGTAAAGACACGTGACATCAGGATGTGATGAACACAAGCGTTCTTCTTTGTTAATGTGCAACGTGAACATTGATCTGCATTTAAAACCCAGGGTCAAAGAGTCACACGATAACTACGTCATCACTATGACACACCCCTTACAGGGCGAGTTCAGGGACTGATCCCAGCCATGTTACTAGGTCCCCGTCCCGGGATGTGTTTGCGTTCACACAGAAGGCACTGTAGCATATGGCACATACCTGACATTTTATTATGAATTTTAAAACTTCAAAACACTAAGTTTCTTTCTTTTTAGTCAATTACTGTTGTATATTTCATGTCATCTCTACTGGTTTTGTGTGAACCTCCTAAAAGCATCCGTGCCAATGTTTGTAATGATTTAGCTCATCTTTGTGCGTGTAAATGAATATGTTTATGCATTTGAGGGCTCTTCTTAAAAGTCGATTTTAAAGCTACGCCAAAGGGGATGCGCCTTCAGAGACATAATGACTGTCAGTTTCCCTACAGACTTTTGAGATCTTTGAACAAGAAACTGTTTGATATATCAGTGTGGGATTGTATAATTATACAGATAAACTAGTTCTTGAAGGCTGCGTGTTTTGGGTTGGCATATCTGAAACTTCCTATCATCATCATGACCACCAGAAATTAAAGTAATATGTAGTGGTATGTTATTCAGAATTTACTTTAGAATGCCTATTAAATTCTAATTCCCAAATTTGAATTACATTTTTATTAAGGTTGCATTTAAAATTGCTATAATCTCTGTAAGTGTAGTTTTTAATAATACATGTAATTTTTCATTATTATTCATAAACATGTTATCATATGTATAATCCAGAGGGCATTACCAGAAACATTATATGATATTAATAATAAATGTCTGAAATGCCAACTATGAAAATTTGTTTATTTTCATTTTTGGATCCATGGTAGAAGAAAACTTCATTTCCCAGAATGCATCTTCACCGAAGTCTTCCAATTATCAACAATCTATAGATTTTTCGCCAGTATTTAATTTAAAAAATGTACATGAAAACATGCTGTACAATATAGCATACATGAATTACCCATAGATCTTTACAGGTGGAGGGTTTCAGAAAGTGCCAGAAAATGCTGAGCAGTATTTGAAGGTTGAGCAGCAAGCTCATTGGCTACTGATACAGCAGGAAACAATCAGCTGTGCAGATTGAGTTAAGGACCTATCAACCTGTGCCATCTAGAGTTTCATGATGGGACTTTGTATATTCAATATTTAATGTTGGCATTTTTTTTTTTTTTTTTTTGCAAAAAAAGTGTTTTGAACTAATGAAATTCCTGTATCATTGTTTTGAATTTGCAATTCAGTAAATTCTTTCAGTCATTCCAGTTCAATTTAACATCCTGTGATGTGTGGCCAAATGAATTAACCCTGATAAGTCTGTACATCAAGAAACTAACGCACCTCTATGTTATTAAAAGGCAGTGATGCTTTTGTGTATTTGCCCTGTTTAGCTTTGGGCAGGATAAACCTGGAGATCGCAAAACCAGAGCAGTGATGCATGAGAGCCCAAGACAGACACAGTTTCTGGAGACTAAGTGAGCTATCTAAGTAAAGCCGGCAAACACCATGAAGATATCATTAACATACTGAGCAATTAACAGCATCTCTTGTGGCTAGTAAGGTGCAGAATACAAATCTTTTTCTTTCCATCCTGATGATTTCTGATGCATCAAGCCTGTCTCCCTGCCGTCTTGTGGTCCCATGATACGGGAAAGCCATCGCCCTCTCATTGCGATTACACAAATATTTGCATTTGGCATTTACAGCTGATTTGGGCAGCACTCCCTCTGAGCTACGCAATGTTTCCCACACGAATTGAAGGTTTTCTGTCCGTAATGACTGAGTAATATAATTCACCCTTCTGAGAGGATCCAACACTCACAATATTTACATCTTGACATTTCAATCAGCGGAGTTTGATAAGTTGGTATTAAAACAGTCAGAGGGGGGACCTCACAGAAACAGCCACTGAATGAGAGAACATCTCACTATAAATTAGTTTCAAAACTGAAAGTTAAAAAAAGTAATATGTAAACAATAAATGTTTATATTTATATTATTAAAAATACTAGATAGATATACACTCACACAAAGGATTATTAGGAACACCTGTTCAATTTCTCATTAATGCAATTATCTAATCAACCAATCACATGGCAGTTGCTTCAATGCATTTAGGGGTGTGGTCCTGGTCAAGACAATCTCCTGAACTCCAAACTGAATGTCAGAATGGGAAAGAAAGGTGATTTAAGCAATTTTGAGCATGGCATGGTTGTTGGTGCCAGACGGGCCGGTCTGAGTATTTCACAATCTGCTCAGTTACTGGGATTTTCACGCACAACCATTTCTAGAGTTTACAAAGAATGGTGTGAAAAGGGAAAAACATCCAGTATGCGGCATCCTGTGGGCGAAAATGCCTTGTTGATGCTAGAGGTCAGAGGAGAATGGGCCGACTGATTCAAGCTGATAGAAGAGCAACTTTGACTGAAATAACCACTCGTTACAACCGAGGTATGCAGCAAAGCATTTGTGAAGCCACAACACGCACAACCTTGAGGCGGATGGGCTACAACATCAGAAGACCCCACCGGGTACCACTCATCTCCACTACAAATAGGAAAAAGAGGCTACAATTTGCACGAGCTCACCAAAATTGGACAGTTGAAGACTGGAAAAATGTTGCCTGGTCTGATGAGTCTCGATTTCTGTTGAGACATTCAGATGGCAGAGTCAGAATTTGGCGTGAACAGAATGAGAACATGGATCCATCATGCCTTGTTACCACTGTGCAGGCTGCTGGTGGTGGTGTAATGGTGTGGGGGATGTTTTCTTGGCACACTTTAGGCCCCTTAGTGCCAATTGGGCATCGTTTAAATGCTACGGCCTACCTGAGCATTGTTTCTGACCATGTCCATCCCTTTATGACCACCATGTACCCATCCTCTGATGGCTACTTCCAGCAGGATAATGCACCATGTCACAAAGCTCGAATCATTTCAAATTGGTTTCTTGAACCTGACAATGAGTTCACTGTACTAAAATGGCCCCCACAGTCACCAGATCTCAACCCAATAGAGCATCTTTGGGATGTGGTGGAACGGGAGCTTCGTGCCCTGGATGTGCATCCCACAAATCGCCATCAACTGCAAGATGCTATCCTATCAATATGGGCCAACATTTCTAAAGAATGCTTTCAGCACCTTGTTGAATCAATGCCACGTAGAATTAAGGCAGTTCTGAAGGCGAAAGGGGGTCAAACAGTATTAGTATGGTGTTCCTAATAATCCTTTAGGTGAGTGTAGTTTATGTTTTAAAAAATCTACTCAAGTAAATGTATCTCGATTTAAGTTTAGATAGTTGTACTGGACAACAAGACAAAAATACTGAGTAGGAAATTATTTTTTTGCAGGACAGATAGAAAAAAAAAAAAAAAAAAAATCAGGGCCAGAGAGAGGGAGAGGGAGAGGAAGGAGAAAGTGAGAAATGAAAAACAAGAAAGAAATAAAAAAACCATAACTCCCCTAAGGCAAACACACGCTCCCAGACCCCTGACCCAAACTGCTCTCGATCGCTGTATGTCAGTCTGTGTGTGTGTGTGTGAGAGAGCAACACCCTCGTTCAAATCTTCAGGGGCCATATTGTGGAATCCCATCATGTTGGGAACACAGAAATGAAATGCCCTGTCACTGCAGATAGTGAGATGCATGATGAGAAAGAATATGGTTGAAAGAACCATTTCTCAGCTGAGAAGTCGATCTCTCGGGACGGTTGACATTTACACATTTTGTGCGCGCACACACACAGCACAGGCTGTTGACCAGCAGCGTCAGCCCCCATTTTGACCCAGTCAGGATGGATTAATCTGATGTGAGGTAATGTGTGCGGAGATTGAATTGATTGGCTGTTTCACCCTGTGCTGCCCATCCACTGAAGGACAGAGTCATTCCTTAAAGCAACATAAAGCATGCTCTGTTCTGCAGGATATTCCATTCCAGCACTCACAAGAATTTCAAGTTTCAACCGGCTAAAGGTCATTCCATTCTAACACTGATGTAACATTTGATCATGTTGGTTGGTTCATCTTAGTCCTTTACAACACAGTGGTTCAATCGGTTCCTCGTGCTCTACTGCCGGTTAAGTTCTGTTCACACCAAGTCTGATGCAATTAAATGACACAAAAGTAAAAAAATTTTTGCAAGAAACTATTCCAAATCCAATTCAGAATTTGTGTAGTTGTAAAAGTTGGGGGGGGGGGGATTCAAATCTAAACATCCTTAAACATAGAAAACTGCATAAGATATAAAGACTTGTTTTTGAAGTAAGTATATATATTTTGTACTGCATTGGCATTTTCTTTCTTCTTTTTTTGTTTGTTTTGTTTTACAATTTTTTTTATTTGAGATGTATTTACCTAGTTAAAGAAACATTTTCAATGGGAAAAGAACAATAAACTTACTTTAAATATATTATTTAAATATGATATATTCTTTGAAACTTATTCTAAGTTTTGCTAATCGTGTTTTAAGGATGTTTACAAAGCTTTACTGCACTAAAATAAGAAAATATTTTTTCCCAGTGTAATTCTCTTACTGAATTAACTGCTCAGCTTCCAAAGAAACACAAACATTACCTTTGAATAAAAAAAATGAGTAATGACAGTCTAATATTTCACACTCAATGTCAAGAAGTTTTACTGAGATCTAATCTTTTGCTTAAAATGTCATCAAATATTTGGACTTGTTGTGAATAGGCCTTTACTTGTACACCAGTTGCATCTGTCTGCACTTGTCTGTCATAAATCTATATTATTATTATTATTATTATTATCTAGAGGAAGTACAGCAACTATAATGCCATATATGAATTGACTGGATCAGACAGCTTGCTTTTTTTTCTTACTTAGAAACTAAAGCCAAAAACTAAGGCACAACTTGCTTTCATGGCCAATAAATCTGAAACAAGCAAGTGAGATATGGGATAGAGGACCCAGCACAGATTTAGAGGATTTATTTTGGGCGATATTAAAAAAAGCACCCCAAAGCTGCAGTATCGATCTGTGTGCAAGCCTGCTAACTGTCCCTGTACTAAAACTCCCTCCACAAACAGGGATCAGAAACTTTATACCACCTCACAGTTTGAAGAGTATCCCCCTGTAAACACGACGGCTGATACTAAGACCCGCTCCAAACATTAAGGGGCATGTTCAATAGCTCAGGCTAAATTTCAGCTGAAGCCTCTTGTGCTGTGTAGGGTGAAACCCACTAAGCTGTACTGATCCACAATAAACTGTTTTGAATGCTCCAGACAAGGTGGGTGGATTGAGAAAAATCAGGAGCGATCTTTAAAACAAAAAAGAAAAGTTTTTTTACTCATCACCATTTTTCTCCTTTTTCTAATAGAACTCGGTGTTTTTCTGCTTTGCAATTTCAGCTTTAACGTTTCAAAGGCATGTCTACAAATTTCAAACACTCGGGAAGAGAAAAAACACGTTTTATTGATGTGATATTGAGATAGTGAGATGGTGAAGGTCTCTGCTAGAATTTCAATCATTTTGATGGCCTAGCAAGTAGCCGTCAGGCACTCGGAGCAGGTCTGTTATTAATTTTTTTGGTTATGTCTTCTTTTCATCTCTGTGACCCTTAGAGCTTTAATTAAACTTTGCAAAAATACCGGGGAAGCTCTCATGTCTCCTGCATAAGAAAAACAGGCCTAGATTATTTGAGTTGGCTAAAGTATTGCTATATAAATATAAATTATCATTTTAACATTTTAATTTAGTACAATTAACCGTTTCCCCTCCAGCCTTTTTTTCTTTTCTTTTTTTAAGTTGCCAGCAGCATTTTTGATCATTTTCACAAAAATTTTATGGTTTTTAAATGTAATGTTTTATTCAAGCTTCGTGCATTTTTTGTAATCAACACTTGAATGTGGATAAGTTTCATTCGGTAACATTAGGCAGTTTTGATTTATATGCTGTTGATTAATGTTGGTGATTGCATTATTTTACATATGCATATGATTACATGTGATATCGCTTGTTTCTGCATTTTCTTCGCATGCGTTTTGATCAGGAGATTCAGTACTATTTCAGAAGATGTGTAATAGCGTCCCCTACTGTATAACAGTGAAAACATGGAAAGCCGTAAATTTCCGTCAAGTGTTGTCTCACAAATTACGGATATTTCGAGATGGTCCTCACTGCAGAACACAAGGTCCACTGGTCAAAGACATACAATTGGATCCAGATCCAACTCCTCCCACTTAATATACTTTGCTCCACCAAATGAACCAGCGGCTGTGGCTAGAAGGGATACAGCTATGGCCGGAAGTGATGCAATCTCACCATAAAATAACAATAAATTAAATTAGCTACTTATTGTGTTTTATTAACGTCTACACCTACCCCAACCCTAAACTTACCCCAACTCCACCCCCTGGATCTGGATCCAACCTCGCCTCCTGGATCTCATGTTCTGCAGTGAGGAGCTACTGGAAATTTCCGTCAATGGCAAAAGAAAGAGTTAAATACATAAAAAAATAACACAACAAATAATGTGTGCAATTAATCATGTCCACTGACCGGTCTGAAAATTCTATAATAAAAATATTCTTACAACAACCATTTAAATTAAACTTAACTCACAAGAGATTAAGAAAAAAAAAAAAAAAAAACATGGTACTCAGGCAAGATACTAAAAAACAGAGAAAAGATGAAACAGCCAAATATGTCTTAAAATATTTTAAAATATAAAAAAATATATATATTAAAAATATTTTATTATTTATAATGTAATTAATTTGATTTAAAAATATTAAATTGAAATGAAATGTAATAAACATTGAGAAAAGATGAAATATGTCCTTCAAAAAATATATATTTTTTAAATCCATTAATTTTTTTACAAATTATTTTTAATGTAATTAATTTGATTTAAAAAATATTCAATTGAAATGTAATAAAAATATATAAAAGTTAAATTAAAATGTGATTCATGTAATTAATTAGATTTCAAAGTAAAATATCAAATTACATGACAAATTAAAATAAAAATATATTTAAATTTATATATATATATATATATATATATATATATCTGTCAATCAATTATCTAATTAATTGATTGACAGCTCAACTATAAATATTGTATAAAACGTAGCTGTACATAGCATAACACTATCCCTTGACTGTGGTAAAATGACTGACTGCAGGTGTGCCTGTGTAAATGAGATGCTGACTGCAATGTCATTCAGAGACAAATATTCTTATGAAATGTGTGTGTGTTCTTTGTTGCAGTGCACGTGAAGGCTGGCACATGTGAGGTGATTGCAGCCCACCGCTGCTGTAACAGAAATAAGATTGAGGAGCGATCACAGACGGTTAAGTGTTCCTGCTTTCCAGGACAAGTCGCTGGAACGACAAGGGCTGCACCCTCCTGTGTGGATGGTAAAACGGATCTTCAGTTCGTTTCAATTCTATTCAGGCAAATGGTGCCGAGTTTTAATAATAGCCCAATTCACAAGTGTTTGCGCTGAAAATAATGATAATGACTTAATTTAAATACTCATTGACAGAGCTAGTTCAGTGCATTCAGTGATTGTTGATGCAACTAGCAAATTCACCCCTATATGTATGATGATAAAAGGTCAAATGAGAAATTGTGCCCTGCATGTTTCACTCTTTCTCCTCCGTCTCTTTTTCCCCTCATTCTCTGTCTTTCGGTCTCTTTGTCTCCCTCAGCTGTCTGGCTGTTTCATTTAATATTGTGTCAACACTGTCCACTTGACAGAGAAATCGATCGTTATCTTATTTTGCCTGACTGTAAGCTCAGGAAAAAATAGCTCAAGTGTCTCTACACACAGCGCTCTGCGTGAGAGGAAATGTCAAATAAGCCAAGTTTCACCCCATCTCATGCTTCATTCTTTCTCTCTGTATCATCTCAAATAGCTCCTCATCTGTTTGCCATTTTCTTGCTCCTGAGCTGATCCATGATCCTCTCTATTTTCTTTTTTCTTTTTTAATTGTATAAAAAACTTCCCCTGGAGTCCACTTAGCTTAAGTCAAGGTACAAAAACAGTCTTCATTTATGGGGCTTGAATTTTAATAGAATTAATTACGTTAATTATAATTAATTACTAGAAGGACGTCTTTAGTTGTCGTGTCACGTCTTGAATCATAATTGGCATGCTTTTAAGATGCTGTGCCAAACCATTCAACTTTCAAAGATTGCATCTCAGGACCCCTGCTGTCCCGTCCCATCCCGTTTGAGTACTCATTCTGTACTGCCTGCTCTCCAAGTGTGGTTTCTGTAGTAGTGTACGTGCAGGGCGCATGATTAAATGCATTAATGTTTTATAATTAAGTGTACTGAATTAACATGTTAAATTGATAGCCCTAGTAATTCAGTTTTTTAAGTCAATTTTCCACTCTAAGAAATTAACAGGCTGTTTCTACTATGACCTCTAATGCCCTCTTTTATGATTGGCTAACCTTTGTGCTTATGAAATAAGGCAATTTCTTTGCAAAGCCTGCACTACATTGTGACAAATATGCAAAATCCACACTGAGTTGGTTTGGGACGTATACATTTGTAAAGTTGGGTTTCTTCAAAAGGATGTGCAGAGTTGTAGGTGCTACACCCAGCCAGGAACAGCGCAATATTTTGCCTGATTTTTTTCTCCATTCCATGATATGACCCCTATATTTCCTGGAAGTGACTGTTTCTTTATGTACTAACCTTAATGGTCTTGTCCATGTTCTTTGTCATGTGTGTGTGTGTGTGTGTAGCGTCTATAGTAGCTCAGAAGTGGTGGTGTCAGATGCAGCCGTGTTTGGATGGTGAGGAGTGTAAAGTCCTGCCCGACCTCACAGGCTGGAGCTGCAGCACAGGCAACAAGGTGAAGACCACCAAGGTTAGTATACACACCAACACACACACGCACACACATGCACATAAACCTCAAAACAAGAGGACTGTCCTTTTGGCCTGAGGATGTTGTGACTTTGAAAGCCGTCAAGGTCATTTAAACTCCCATTTCTGAATGAATAAACAGAAAAATGCCCAAGAGATTGATTTTATTAGATTAATAATTTTGCATTAGCATTTTCCACTGGGCTTATTACAGTGTTCTGCATTGATTGCCCTCTCTGTGAAAAATACAAGCAATGCTGCCTTATAATATGGCTAAAAGAAGGTATTTGTCAGAATTTAAAACACTGTCTAGGTAGGCAGCTCACTAGATTTTGGAACAAAGCCACTGTCTTTCTTTCTCTCAGTGACCTAATTCTTCTTGTTGTGAACACGCTCCGTACCATACCTTAGGAGTTCATGTGGAGAGAGCCTGAAGTGTGTTGGAACTGACATCAAACACAGTAGAGCCTGATTTAGGAAAAAAGAGGAACAAAACAGAGAAACAGAGACAACCCCTTTTTATCCTGCCAATAAAGCTTCTTGAATCTTGACAAAGAGAGACAGAGACAAAGAAAGAGAGAGACAAGCCTAGCAACAAACACACAAGCACTTATGTTATGAGTGACAGATGTGAAGTGACTGACTGAGACTCTTCTCAACAGAAAAAGTCAAAGGCAGAACAAAGCAGTAAATAAAATGAAGTGACCAGAAGACATGATGTCAAGATTTTATTTTGATCTCTAGTCACTGGAGATCAGGGTAAAACGGACTCTTGCCAAGTGGATAATGTAAGGAAAATTGAAAAAAGTTTTACCTTAGGAATATTGTCACGGTGGGTGACCCAGGAACAGGCTAAAGACTCAGAAAATCACAATAAACAAACTTTAATCTTAACTTTACAGGAACATACAGACAGGCAATGGAAACAACCTTACATAACAGTGACTAAACAAAGACTAAGTGAACAAGAGGAACTAAATAGTGAACACAAACGAGATAATTAAGCAGACGCAGCTGAACTAAATGAACTCATAATGACGGTGACCATGGAAACAAGGAGTGGCGGGAAACTGAACAAAGGAACAAATCAAACACAAGGAAAACAGACTGAATATGTGACATTATTCCCCCCTCCCGGAAGGCGCAACCTAGCGCCAAAAAAGTTCAACCGGGGAGGAAGGGCGGGCATGTTGGCTGGTTGGGAAGCCTCCAGGGTGGTGCCAGAAGTTCAGGAGGCCATGGCGGCCCAGGTAGCTCAGGGGACCATGGAGGTGCAGGAAATTCAGGATTCAAATCAAAATTTATTTTTATAGCACGTTTAAAAACAACAGAAGTTGACCAAAGTGCTTTACACTCTCAACATTACAAAAAAAAACAATTGACAATGCACCCAATACATGTCACTCCAAGCCCCTATGGGCAGTTGTAAGCAAGAGAGAAGAGATGCTTTTTCAACACATTTAAAACATTCCAACGAGTCACAGGATCTAATATGCGGAGGAAGGCTATTCCAGAGGCGTGGCTCTGCCACAGAGAAAACACAATCTCCTTTAGTCTTCAACCTTGATTTAGGAACACTCAAAAGGAGACTCTGCGACAATCTTAAAGGTCTAGCAGCACAGTGATGTTGTAACAGGCCTGAAATATACTCTGGAGCAAGACCATGTAAACCTGGTGACTCGTAAACTCATGCCAGTTAGCAGTCTGGCCATGGCATTTTACACCAACTGCAACCGAGCAAGCAAATTTTTTGACATCCCCAGATATAAAGAATTGCAATAATCCAGTCTGGATGAAATAAAAGCATGAATCACAGTCTCCATATTTTTAAAAGTCAAGAAGCTCTTCAATTTGGCAATGCTCCTCAATTGAAAGAAACTACCTTTAACCACAGCATTCATTTGTCTATCAAATTTGAGCTCAGAATAAAAAAAAAAAAAACACCCCAAGGTTCCTCGCTTGCGTGGTGACATTAGTGGCTAAAGGGCCAAAGTGAAGTATGAGCTTCAACAATTCCCAGCATCTACCGACATCAGCAAGTCATTTGATACTTTGAGAAGGGCATTTTCGGTGCTTTGCCGAGACCTAAAACCAGATTGAAATTGATCAAAACCTTTGTTTTCATTAAATTTTGAAAGTTTATTAAGAACTACCTTCTCCATTATTTTAGCCATAAAAAGCAGTTTGGAAATTGGCCTATAATTGTTTAAAACTGATGGGTCCAGACTTGGGTTTTTAGCAAAGGCTGCACCAAGGGGTGCATAAAATAAGATAGAACCAGCCCCTCTAAAAAACTCTGGTTCACTATAGACGTGATTGAAGAACCCACGACATCCCAGACCTGAATTAACAGGCACAGTGGAATAACATCAAGAGAACAGTAGGCTGGTTTCAAGTGCTAAATAATTTTTAGCAAATAAGAAGGTGTAACAGGCTCAAACATAGCTAATTGGCCAGCATTCAGAGTCAGGAGGGGCTAAGGGATAGCCAGGTCCTGGGACAGGAATGGAAATGGAGAATGGAGAATAGAGAATAGAGAGTTTTCACAGGTTCTCCCAGAATTAATCAACAACAGTTGGATAAACAGGATTCAAAACAATATTTATTACACGGAATAAGACTTTCGGACTGTGATGGTTCTTTGTGATTAGGTCAGAGAAATATTTCACCTTAGAAGATTTAATAAACTGCTGATAAGGGCCATACAATCTCTGAGTATCTCATACGAGACTTGGAGCTTGTCTTTTTTCCATTTCCTCTCTGCTTGTCTCCATTTTCACCTAATTAACCGACTCTCTGCATTAATCCAGGGCTGGGATACAGGTTTAGATTTTACCTTTCTAAGGGGAGCTATACCGTCCAATATAATGTTACACTCAGTGTTAAAATCGGCCACCAACTCCTCTAAACCCCGACTAGATAAAGTTAGATCAATGGCTAGTTGCTGCATAAGAGAATTAAATGCCTCAGAAAACTTAGAGGCCACCAGAGCATTAATGGGCCTGGCACGACGATCAACTGACTCAGGGCCTATAGTAAGCTCAACGAGCCTCACATTGAAAATTATTTTTTAAAAATGGTCTGAGAGCCCAATGTTTTCTATTGCCAGCTCACACACCGGAACCCCCCCCAGGACAGAACCAAATCCAGTGTGTGACCCTGTTTGTGTGTAGAACCCACTACAGATTGAGTGAGGTTAAAATAATCAAGCAATGATAAGAAATCTTGTACTAGAGGCTTATCCGGGCAGCAGATATGAATATTAAAATCCCCTAATATGACAAGGCTATCACAACATGTTAGCAATGATGATAAAAGTTCAGAGAATTCACAAATTAAATATTTTTTTGTAGTTAGGAGGTCTGTATATAAGAGCACAAATAACCAGCAGAGTCAAATCCACTTTAAATACTTGCACCTCAAAACTTTAACATTTCTCCACCAATATGAGCCTGCATTTAAAACATTTCTTGAAAATTGTAGTAACACCCTCACCCCGCCCCCTAGTCCTAGGAGAGCTCAGAAAATTAAAGTCACAGGCAGAGGCTTCAGCCAGGGAGTCCTGATCGCATGCACTAAGCCAAGTCTCAGTCATAAAAAGAAAATCCAGGTCACATGACGAAATAAGATTATTAATTAATGTCTTAACGACAGACCTTGTATTTAATAGTGCCATCTTCACACTAAAACAAGACGACACCTCACTTCGTTTAGATGAAAAAGGTACATGCTCCAGAAGACAAAGATTGTCAGGGTTAACCCCCCACTTCTTAAAATGCCATTGCATATGTTTAAAACTCGCTGATGCGTCCTGACGCGGTGGAACAACAGTAACCAGATCAGAGTACGTTGCATCCTGGTGTCACAGTGAGAAACATCGGAGCACTGGATCAGAATCATCTGGCGCAGAATCCGTATGCCCATCCAGACCTGCTGCGAAGGCACGCTTTCTTCGGTTTCACTCGCACACCTCCTCGCTTGCCCCGTCTCCTGCTGCGTTTCCGCCGATAACGAAAACAGTCCGGAAGGCCACACATATTCGCAGATATGCAAGCAATAAACAGGCTTATGGCGAATGGCTTCCACCTGAGTAACAGCTAGACGCCACCACCTCCGTTTTCTGCAGACTGAGAAGGAACTTGCGTTCATAGACTCGCTGCACAAACACAGATAGAAACGGGACAAAAACTGATAAAACATAGAACACAGACAGCAACCGATGGCATGCTAAATGACTCACAGGTGCCATCTTGGTTCACAAAGAAGCCATGGTGGTGCTGGAAGTTCAGGGGGCCAGAGAGGTTGGTCACAGGCTGGAGCCTTCTCTGGATTCTGGTCACAGGCTGGAGACGTTGCAGGACTCTTGACATGGGCAGGAGACGTCGCTGGACTCTGGACGTGGGCAGGAGCAGGCATGATGGTGGCTCTCTTGGTTGACGTCGCTAAAACTGGGGATCGGAGAGGAAAAAATTCCTTCACGGTTGCCCTTACGGAGGTCTACGCAGGCTCCTTCGCCACCTTCGCTCTCAGGTCAGCACTGTTTGATATGAGCTTCCTAGCTCGGGGAAACACGGGTGGCCAGGAGGGAATGGAACCCTTGAAGAGGTATGTGGAGGGTGCTGGCTTAGGCTGAGCAGGAGTGCCTACATGTTTTCAACGAGGGACTGGATGATCGTCCTCATTAACAGCACCAACTACAAAAACAGAACCATTAAGAACCACCTAATCTGGGTAACATAGCATCTCTCAAGAGGAAGAAGGTGATACAATTCATCATCCAGACCATCCTGAAAACATGCATTGAGCATTTGATCGCTCCAGCTCACCAGGTGGGACAAGTCAACAAACTCCTCCACATAATAAACATAAACTTTACTCTTAACTTCACAGGAACATGCAGACAGGCACCAGAAACATAACAGTGACCAGACAAAGACTAAGTGAACAAGAGGAACTAAATAGTGAACACAAACGAGATAATTAAACAGACAGCTGAACTAAATTAACTCATAATGACGGTGACCATGGAAACAAGGAGTGGAATTATGCACACACAACTACAATTATTATTATTATTCACTGCTAGAATATATATTTTTCATACTCTGCAGTTAGCAATATTGAAAACTTTTGATAGATCTTTTTCAACATTGAGAACAATACATGGAGACGTTTGCATACATTACCTTGCAAAAAGAGAGTCATAGTGATTTCATTTTTTTTTCATGACATAAAAAATAAAACAGGGGAGGAGAACAGAAGAGAGGGAGAGGGTCTGGTTTGATCAATGACTGATAAGCTATTCTGTGCCATACCTCCCATAAAACGCACACATAACACTGATCTATATTTCATCACAGTGAATTCATGTGAGCCTACATGTGTGTGATGAACTGTACTTGAATGTGTGTGATGTTTCTTTAGATTAAGTGAAATCTTTGCTCTATAATATGAGAAAGAAAAAACGCGAACAGATGTGTATGTGCGTACGTGTTAGTTCTTGAAATAATTTGGATCATCCACACCGATAGCCTTCTGTCAGAACACACACACTCACACACACACACACACACACACACACACACTCATGTTGGGTTTTCATGTTTTATGGGGACTTTCCATAGACGTAATGGTTTTTATACTGTATAAACTGTACATTATATCCCCTTACACTACCCCTACCCCTAAACCTACCCATCACAGGAAACATTCTGCATTTTTACATTTTCAAAAAACATCACTTAGTATGAATTATAAGCTGTTTTCCTCATGGGGACCCACAAGGACAAGGATTTCGGATATTGCCATCTGTGTGGGGACATTTTGTACCCATAACGTAGGGTTTACCAGACCACACACACACACACGCAAACAAACAGACAGTCTCTTTCTCTGTGGGTAGATTTTGGTCCCACAATGTAGATAACATCTGACTGAAAGCTTATTGTTAGTTGTGCCAGCTAACAATCTGAGCAAAAAAATGTATAGAGACTTGTGACTCTGTTTTGGCCTAGGTGCATAAGCAAGCACATGTATGTGGATATGTTCTAACAAACACCAACAACTGCATAGAAACGTGCTGAAAATCACCCTATACCCTCTTGGCGACTCTCACATTTTCAATTTATATTACAGCAAGTATATTGTCTTTTTTGTAGAAAAAACAACAACTTTATTTACTTTATGAATCATTGTTACATTTGAAGACATCCCCAGAGGTTTTATCAGGTCTTTTAAGTATAGCTACATAAACCCACACAAACACATTAATTCTCATTACAGATGCAACTGTGCTCAAAATGAGACCTACAGCACTGAACCTTCGGCTCTTTAACTCAATTCTCTATGATTGTATTCAGTATTGGATCACCTGCTGATCAAAACTTTTAACCATGATTAATAAGTGAACTTATGCACACCTCATACATAACGCTAAAAGAAAGAGGAATTAAAGAAAAGAAGCTGGAGATCTTATATACTCCAAAGACATTTCAGCACAGGTCTTTGAAAATATTAGAGAGGAGAAATGGAGAGTTGCTTTGATCAATTATGGATGTTTAAAATGATTGATCAGCACGGTAACTGTTCGTTCTATGCCAGCACACCTCTCGAAACTTAACATTTGCCAAAACTGAAAGAGACACCGGGAAGAGGAAAGAAAGAGGGTGGATCAAGTATCGGGCATTGTGCCATGCCACTCTCCTCAGCCGTCCCTCTGTGCCAACTTGAAAAGCAAGGTGCCAGGCTCTAAATGAATGAGTTTGCTTGGGCGCCAACTGTTTCACCCACAGCTCCAGCAGACCATGCCCATCAGCAGCCAGGACAACAAGTCTGCGCAGATAAATGTCAAGCATTAATGAAATCTGTACTAACAGAAATGGAGAACCAGGCGACTTCTTCCTCTGTACAAAATGGGGCAGTATAGTTCATAATGATTAATATATTGAGGTTATTGGAGTCAGATGTGCCGGTAAACACAGGTGCAGGTGTGTCTAATGGGAAAACACCAAAGTGTCAAACCTTAACTCTTTCTCATTCCCTATTTCAGGTGACCCGATAGTTCTACACTCCAAGGAACCGTCGGACCCAAACTTACTGGGACAAAAGTGCTGTAAGTGAAGACTAACAAGAGACACCATTGAGCTTCAGCTAACAGGATCGATCAGTATTAGTCATACGATGATTATTTGAAATCAAAACGTCTGAGGAACAGACTGATCTCCAGAAATATATCCACCATAAACATTAGGACCATCCTAAAGTTAATGTGTCCTCCTCAATGGACCCCCTGGCCTTCCGGACGCTCGATCTTCTGGGTGTGGATCTATAGTCGCTGGAATGTATTGGCTGGGGGGTCTCGATGTACGTATGCAGTTGTTTTTTTGTTTTATTTTTTTACAGAAAATGTTTGGATCATCTACACCATTGCAACCCAATGGAGTTTAAGCTCTTCGGCAACATGCTCTCCTTCATTGCCCTTCAGTTCTTCCCACAGTTCCATGATCATTCCTGCGCTACCTGATCAAAAGGTCCAATCATTCCTTGTGGAATCTTTGAAACAGCATTTTAACATGTAAAATCGATCTGGACCACTAACGGACTTCTGTATATTGTTTGTTTCTAAATTAAAGCTTTTCAGCCCCACAATCTGAAATAACAGATTAGATGTACCAGTATATTCTAGAAAATGTAAAAGTGTAAAAGATCAAAGTGTTATTCTCAAAACAAGCAGAATAAAGTTTAAAGGTTATCACTTTTATTATCAATGTTTTTATCCAGCCTGGTAACTGCTATTGAGTACATGTGTCAGTATTATATTCAATAATTAAAAATGTCGAAAATAATTTTTCTCTGTGCTCTGATTTCAGAGGCTGCAAGCTAGTGAAACCTAATGGCTTATTGTGCCACAAATAACATGATTTATTTATTCACTCTTCCTCCACTGGTACTGATACACGGGAAAATAACATAATCAGCATTATATATGTATCATATTTTCTGACCTTTACGCCTTAAGACAGAACCGCAGTCACTCCAAATGCACACCCTCATGTTTCAAAAGGAACTAAAACAATTCTTTGCTGTGTAAATATTATGCTCTATATTTGCCACCTCTCTCTGTCTTTATCTTTCTGACAACAAATTGTGCTTTGTATTTGTCTAACCGAATGCTCAAATCTGTTCAATGCACATGCAATTTAGCTTTGAGGAAATCCTGAGAACGTTTGCGCATGTCATTAAGAGATTAGAGAAATTAGCCCAAAATAAAATTCATTAATACCAACCACAATGGCAGCACAGAAAGAGGCACAAAGAGAGATATTTGAAAGTGAAATGATGCATAGGCCATGTATGGAGATGCATGCTGATATCGTAATACATGATATCATGAAACGCACACCCACAGGCGCACGTACACTCAAGCTCACCGCAGCAGAAATTCCCCCCGCACAACAGCGAGACTGTGAGTTTTAAAATTCAACAGAACATTGTGGAATAATAATAGGCGCAGCTCAATTCTAAAGCATCTGGGATTGTTGGGCTACCTTGAATCAGTAGGAATCTGGCAAAATACAAACAGGTGAACAAAGCTGCACGCATATAGCTGCCACTGTCTGTCTCTCACTCGCACACACCAGGAAATGACACGTCACCCTGGGATGTAGGTGTTGAGACTTGGTGCCGCTTATGCAAATACAACTTGCAGATTTAATGAAGTCTGACGGCAGAGGGAAAAGGCCAGGAGAGATACCATACACACTCTGACAGCACTGACGAAAATAAAATATGAGCTATATGAATAAATAAGAAAGAAGACAAGAGAGAAAGCTAGGGGGAAGAATCGTCACACAGTTGTGTGACTGTACATGTGCATGAAGCACATTGTATTCATGTATGAAAGTGCATAACACATAAATACTCAGAGTTGCATGTACAGTCAAACCAAAAATTATTCAGACACCAGATATATTTTTATTCAAATATACACTATAGTTCATTTACGTAAGTGAGGATAGCAAAATAAAGTAAACTGTGACATATTATACCCAACAATTCTTCATACAGTGGACTACCAGTAAAATGTATAAATTATATATTTGGGACCAAAATTATTCAGACACTTTGACCTGACCGTGTTTTGCTTAAGTGTTTTTTCTTTAATTGTTAATGCGACCTTTTACACCACAGACTGAACAAAATGAAGCATTGCCTGGTAATTGGTTGACCTAAATTGGTATTATCTAATTGTGTACTTAAATTTAACAGCTGACAGCTGATTGGTTGATTGTAATCCATGACATACCGTTCTAGCAAAGTTATCTGACATTATCAAGATGAATTTGTTCTGACACAGTTTAAGTTCTTGTCATATTTTATTACAATTTTCTAAACTATAGCGAATAAACTGATAATGTAAGAAAATGTTGAAGGTGTCTGAATACATTTTGGTTTGACTGTATATGAATGTGCTGAGATGTGACTACTATATGATGGGTGTGCATACAATTCTGTAATCCTGTAGGTGAGGTATATGTTTACCTAGAGCCATTTGCAAAATAGTATACAATTAGTCACGGTTCTCAAATCCGTTTGGATGAGAGGTGTTCCAAGAGCACCCGATTTTCAATGACAAGCTGCTGCCTTTAAGAACAAGTCACTAAATCATTCAGTCAACTGATTTGTTCAAAACATTGATTCGTTCTTGAACAAAAAAAGCGACTGTCGTTATCAGTGAGGATTTGTATCATTCACTAAACCGATTCGTTCAAAAACACTGGGCCAGAACTAAACTCTGCTACTCTGTGTGTTGATGGTTAATTCAGCTTTGACTTTGTTTGGAACTATTTTTGCTGGTGAAGCAAATATAGACACAGTAACATTAATACCATGTCTAAAAAGTGGCTTGATATTAACCTATTGTTTATTGGACTGTTATACTGTAAGCAATATCACACTCAGAGTTGTTCTGTTGATTTGAATTCAGCAGGGCTTTGATTATCTAAAGCCGAATCACATCCATAGTGATATTCAGAACTGCATTTGATATAGCTAAATAATATGCAACACAGAGCTTTCAATGCTTATTATTAAAAAAAAAGATTACTTTTATTAATGATAAAGGTTTTACTTTTTAAATGCAAATATTAATGAATAAATCAGCATATAATTACAAGTGGGTAGATAATCAAAAACATCTGTAGATCATAAATTAGCATTATCACCATCACACACACATAGCTACAAAAAGAGGCAGATGAATGCATACTAATCATGCTTTATGTGTCTGTATCATGTAAGTGTGTCTCCTACTATTCTGAAGTTTAACATCGATGACCTACATAACTGTTCGCTGATAAAAACACATCATCCCTCATTATTTTCATATCAGCCAGGCAGATGAACAATAATGGAGGAAAGATTGGATAGAGATTGGAAATGTTGTCTTCATAGTTTTTCGAATGAAAATTTGCATCAAAACACTGGTTGGGGCTTTAATGCAGTTCGGCTAAATTGTGATGCATTAATAGTAATTTCCCAGTACACACACACACACACACACACACACACCAAATTATGTGTGGGAGAGAGAGTTTGTCACATACAGTATCCTGCAGCCTATAGCAATGTCTGAAAGGACATTCATTTTTCAACTGTAGCAGAAATGGAAGGTTCCAGCCCCAAATTGCAAAGTGACGATAAATGTTTGTGACCTGCAGTTGGCTCTTAACATGCTCACAAAAGAGTCCTTCCATCCAGAGACCCGAGAGGGTTGTGGTGTTCAGAACAACAGAGACAAGCCAATAGGTGAATTGGGTGTATGCCACTGACAACAAGGATAAAAGAAACAGCAAGTAATACTGAGGAGAAATCTTTCTGTCTGCTCATGGATACAAGCCCCGCATAATAATGTAATGTGGTGAAAGGACACCAAGATCTTTCAGGAGGGAAACGTTGCACAGCTAAATCTAGCAGATCTTAATAATTCAGCTGGCATCATGGTAACATTTAACTGACCCCTCTTCCATTACTTTTCCCTATTCCACAAGACACAAACATCCCCCATCAAACTAACATGTTTGTTAACATTAATTATTCATTAATAGTAGCACTAAATCTGGTACTGCTATGGTCTGAAAGAATGTTGTTTTTTTTTCTTTGGGGTCATACTCTGGTGAAAACAGTGTATGTGGGCTGGTTGGTTCAGGTTTTGCCTACATAGTGGGGAGCAAATGGCTCCATGAGGATAGTAAAACCTGAAATAACCTACATTATGAAGGCCATCCAACAGTCGTCACAAGGAAAACGTTGTAACAAACATACTAAATAATGTCCTAATGCAGAAATGTTAAGTGAGGGCTAAATTTGAGGTTATAGTGGATAGAAAATGTCATTAGCTCAGCATTAGAACTCAATGAAAAAAAGTCGCACAGAAAAAACTGTAACACTTTACAATATGTTAACATTTGTTAATCATGAACTAACAAGGAACAACAACACTTTTTAAAGCATTTATCAATATAGGTTCATGTTCATTTATGTTTATTCATAATACATAATAACGTCTCGGTTACGTATGTAACCCTCATTCCCTGAAGGAAGGGAACAGAGACGTTAAGTCAGTGACTGACGGAATGGGGGTTTTGCTCATTCCGTCAGTCACTGAGGTAACTCGTAGGGAACTAATGTTCATTTATACAGTTTGATTTTCAAATATATTAGTATATTTATATATAAATAGTACATTTGAATAAATAGTGAGATCATTTTTTTTACTTACATTTCTGCTGTACTACAGGACTGTTATGGCCCTTGGCCAAATATCTTTGAAATATTTGCTATATATATATATATATATATATATATATATATATATATATATATATATATATATATATATATATATATATATATATATATATATATACTGTATATATATATATATACTGTATATATATATATATATACTGTATATATATATATATATATATATATATATATATATATATATATGCAGAGGAAATATATCTTTCAAATTGAATATTATTTTAAACCTTCAAAAGCCAAAAGATATTACAAAATGTGCTTAAAGGTGAAGAAAATACATTTCCAATCTTAAAATACATTTTGGGTACATTTCTAAATAAACATTTGGTTAAAAATAAAATCTAAGAAAAATATAAATTAGTACAACATATTGGACATACATAAATATATTTATATTGTTTCCTCTAATATCTATTATATTTAGTTATTTCTTATATATAATATGTCCTCTTATTTTCTGTTCACATTATTGTTTTTAATTTTTCATCAATTTAATAATTTTAATCATGACTAGAGATTTCAGCAATGCCAGAGGAACATTTATAAATTTACAGTGAAAACGTAAATTAAAAGAAGCTTAGACATCTAAATTCTATGAGTGTTTCTGGGGCTGTCATATGTTCATTTAATTTATCATTCATTTAATTTTTTTTTTTTTCCAATGTTGTTGATTCAGTGACAGACATAAAATATTAACAGCACAAGAGGCTTAAAATGGCAAGTCTAAAATAAACGGCCTCTATCTGAGTCACATCTACAGGTTTATAGGCCAGACTGCTGCTGGCACACATGAAGCTTTCCTTCACTCATCTTTAAGTACCTGAGTCTGTACACAGATTCCTTGACGTTTGCCGAAAATGTGCCACTGGCATGCAGAAAATAGTTCAGTATGTGAGGGTTTGTAGTTTCTGATGTTCTAATCTGGTCCTGTAGGACTCGCTGAGCTAATACGACTCCAGTGGTCACATTCCTTCAGATGCTGCCAACAACCTCCACTGCTGTGATCCAGAGCTGGAGTTTAATCCTGTGGTCTAATCGCCTAATTAATACTGTGGCTTACGCTGGACTATATGCTATGGTGTTGTGTTGCACTTTTAAGTTTTATGATGCATTAAATGGAGTTCAGTGGTGCATCTTAGTCTGCAGTTGATGTAGTTAAGTGCTGTCTTGTGCTCAAGTTTATTCATGCAGTCTAGTGTAACCATGCAGTGTAATGTTATAGAATAATCTCATTTGCCCAGTGCTAACACATTTACACACCCTATTTAAATTTGTTGTGATTATCATAGACCAGGACACTAGTGCCATTTAGCATCACACAGTCCAGTGTGTGTGTGAACAGATGGCCCCGTCACAGAGCCATTAGCACTGAAGTGGATGAGTACAGAACAACAACAGATGAACAGAATGACTGAAAGAGAGAGAAAAAGGGAAAACAATGAGAAGATGAGGGAGATACAAAGTTTCACTAGTATATCATAAGGTTTTAGCTTTGAAACTCTAAATTTGGTCCATGGTATAGACCAAATTTAGTATATGCTGTCAAAGTTTTCTGTATTTATTTTTTTACTTATCCAAAGCTCATTGTGGTTTATGGCAACCCGGCGCCTATGGACCTCTAGGGGTATCTGCAGAAAATTCAGAGAGAATTAAAGGGTTAATTTACCACAAAAAAAAAAGTACATTCTGTCATCATTTACTCACTCTCATGCTACGCAACTACCAGTTTTGACACTTCAAGATCAGAAGTTCATAAAGTGATTGTAAAACGAATCCATATGAATTAAGCGGTTTAGTCCAAATTTTCTGAAAAGACACGATCACTTTATATGATGAACAGATTTAATTTAGGCTTTTATTCACGTATAAACATTCATCAACTCACACATCAGTTACGGTGAACGGAAGCTCAAGCATGTTCGCTTGACGTGTGAAAACCAATGCAACAAGTTTGAGTTTCCACAAGAACCAACAAGGTTTGTTCTCACTCATCAAGCAGGTTCGGTTGAGCTTCTGTTTATGTTCGCTGATCAATCGATCGTGTCTCTTCAGAAAATTTTGACTAAACCGCTCAATTCATATGGATTAGTTTTACGATCACTTAATGAACCTTTTGAAGCGTGAAAGTGGTAGTTGCATAGCTGTCAATGGAGGAACAGAAATTGCTCACATTTTATTAAAAATATCTTCATTTGTGCTCCGAAGATGAACGAAAGTCTTATGGGTTTGGAACAAAATGAGGGTGAATAAATAATGACAGAATTTTCATTTTTAATAATAATTATCATTTTCAGAATATGACATTAGAGTTTCATTCTACTTTCAATGCACTGTTCAGAAATTATACAATTTTTCTTTATAATCACAAATTACTTCATTACAGTTTACTGACAGATAAGTTGCAAAAGACTTGTCAAATTTAAAAAACTTTAAAATATGTTCCAGATAATATTTTATATACACTCACCTAAAGGATTATTAGGAACACCATACTAATACTGTGTTTGACCCCCTTTCGCCTTCAGAACTGCCTTAATTCTACGTGGCATTGATTCAACAAGGTGCTGAAAGCATTCTTTAGAAATGTTGGCCCATATTGATAGGATAGCATCTTGCAGTTGATGGAGATTTGTGGGATGCACATCCAGGGCACGAAGCTCCCGTTCCACCACATCCCAAAGATGCTCTATTGGGTTGAGATCTGGTGACTGTGGGGGCCATTTTAGTACAGTGAACTCATTGTCATGTTCAAGAAACCAATTTGAAATGATTCGAGCTTTGTGACATGGTGCATTATCCTGCTGGAAGTAGCCATCAGAGGATGGGTACATGGTGGTCATAAAGTGATGGACATGGTCAGAAACAATGCTCAGGTAGGCCGTGGCATTTAAACGATGCCCAATTGGCACTAAGGGGCCTAAAGTGTGCCAAAAAAACATCCCCCACACCATTACACCACCACCACCAGCCTGCACAGTGGTAACAAGGCATGATGGATCCATGTTCTCATTCTGTTTACGCCAAATTCTGACTCTACCATCTGAATGTCTCAACAGAAATCGAGACTCATCAGACCAGGCAACATTTTTCCAGTCTTCAACTGTCCAATTTTGGTGAGCTCATGCAAATTGTAGCCTCTTTTTCCTATTTGTAGTGGAGATGAGTGGTACCCGGTGGGGTCTTCTGCTGTTGTAGCCCATCCGCCTCAAGGTTGTGCGTGTTGTGGCTTCACAAATGCTTTGCTGCATACCTCGGTTGTAACGAGTGGTTATTTCAGTCAAAGTTGCTCTTCTATCAGCTTGAATCAGTCGGCCCATTCTCCTCTGCCCTCTAGCATCAACAAGGCATTTTCGCCCACAGGACTGCCGCATACTGGATGTTTTTCCCTTTTCCCACCATTCTTTGTAAACTCTAGAAATGGTTGTGCGTGAAAATCCCAGTAACTGAGCAGATTGTGAAATACTCAGACCGGCCCATCTGGCACCAACAACCATGCCACGCTCAAAATTGCTTAAATCACCTTTCTTTCCCATTCTGACATTCAGTTTGGAGTTCAGGAGATTGTCTTGACCAGGACCACACCCCTAAATGCATTGAAGCAACTGCCATGTGATTGGTTGATTAGATAATTGCATTAATGAGAAATTGAACAGGTGTTCCTAATAATCCTTTAGGTGAGTGTATATATATATATGCATCCTGTAAGAGGATTATAATGGATATTTATACATGAAAAATATAGCTGTAAAAAGTCCCTGGTTCATATTAAGGCTGGTCTTAACTAACATTAAAGACTGTTTTTGACAGCAAGGATAAACGGTACATTCTCATACATGTATGTACAATGTGTAATGTGTATAATAATTCCACATGCAGATCATGCTGACAGACTTCACTCTGGGCAGAAGGATTTTGACAATGGCTTATGTTTTCATGTATGTGTGCCATTCGGTTCAAATTTAGAACTGCACTGACAAAGATGATCCAAACACAGAGGGATTAGTGGTAAGAAACCAAGAGGAGGCTTTTATTTTAACAAGCGTTTAAAATGTCCACTGGGAAGTGAAGGTCGAGCTGTTTAGGGGGCAGTAGGTCCAGAGGCACGGGACCAGGCGGTCATTGTTTCTGTAGGGGTCTGGCTATGTCACGCCCTCCCTGGACCTTGAGAACACTTTGTTCATACACGTGGGAGGCCCGTGTCCTGTTAGAGAGATGTGCGGGAGCCTTTATGGCAGTGGTGATGAGGCATTATTAAGTTCAGGTGCGGCTCATCACATACAGGCAGAGGTACACAGAAACAGTCCCCCTCTTAGCCACCTGCTCCTGTGAATCTGCAGAGACCATGATGAGTGGAGGGGAGGCAGACCCTTTGTTATGCTTTTACGCTGCTATTATTATTATTATTATTTGTTTGTTTTTATTTGTACTGTTTTGGATGAAGAGTACAGAAACCAAACTTATGTTTAGACATCTGTGCAACTTAATTTTGTTCATCACCAAAAACCTTCATTTTAGATGCATAGCAGGATTCACTTGATTTACCTCTATTTCAAAAAGCCTGTTTTCAACTCTCTCTTCCCTCTTCCTGTGTGTGGTATGAATGCTTCCTGTTGTGAGAGCTTGTGACCTGTATTTGGGAAAGAAGAGGGAAAAAAGTGAGTCCCATGGTGCTGGTGCTTAATTAGTAAGCTAGAACAGTAAGAAAAAAACAAAAACAAAACAAAACATGAGCACAGAGGATGGAGACAGCAAGACAAATGGCTAGAGAACAGAATGATAAAATGGCAGCAATTATATCAGTGTTCACTGGCTGTATGGATCCTCAAAACACATTTATACTCCATTTCTGGATTTTTTTGTGAAGAATACACACTGAGAACACAAGAAAAAGGGAATATTTCAGAGCTTGCCGTAACAGTAAAAGCACACCAAATGTGGCTGCCATCAGAGAGTGTGAGAGAGAGAGATACGACTAAACTTACTGGAACTCATTCATTTTCAATGAGAATTGGCGATTTGCGGCGACACAAGAGACGACACCATTGAGGACGTGATGTGGGTAAGTCCAGTTACAGTATTCAACATATTTGAGAAAAGTCTTAAATATTTTAACCTAATAATATATATAATTATATTTAACCTTTTAATAATATTTACACGAATTATATAAATATATTATTTTTAAAATGTCAAAACATGGTTAAGAAAAAAAAAAAAAAACTTCGCTGACATAATAATGTCACAGTTGTTGGTTTTTTTAATTCATATTTTTTATTCAGCAATGATGCATTCAACTGATCAAAAGTGTCAGAAAAGACATTTATAATGTTGCAATAGGTCACATTATCCACAAAAATATTATGCAGCACAACGGTTTTCAACATTGATAATAATAAGAAATATTTCTTGAGCAGCAAATCTTCATATTAGAATGATTTCTGAAGGATCATATGACTGAAGAATGATGCTGAAAATTCATCACAGGAATAAATTCTATTTTAAAATATATTAAAAATACAAAACAGTTATTTTAAATTGTAATTATATTTCACAATTTGTACATTATATTCGTGTACTGTAAAACTTACCGACCTCAAACTTTTGAACGGTAGTGTAAGCTAAGTCTTAAAAGTAAGTTGTGCATGTAGAGGGTTGTGTCACTGTGAATGATTTCACTCTTCTCTATGATTTATCTCTGCCCACATACGATTTAATAAAAAATGACTAGTTGAAAACCTTGTCAGAAATACTTTGATAATGATTCATCTTGTTCATGATATGATGCATTATGCACTGCTGCAATTTATAAACAAACACTTTCCCATGCAGAATGTCAATTTTTACTGTAGCAGCATGAAAATTGATTCCTTGTCAAAAAAGAATGACATCTTATTTTGACCAGCAATTTGTGATAATATTTTCGAAAGCTATTTTCAGTAACACAGCCCACTAATCCAGTTGTAAAAGCAACTAAACAGTACAGGGACCTGACTACAGCAATTAAACTATGCTATGAAAAGGGAGTAAAGTCTGTATACAGTGTATATTTATTAAGATTATTTTATTAAGGATACCCACTGTGAGGTAAACGACGCAGAGCAGTTCAAGCATGGTTTAAAAGGCCCATTGTTTCAACCAAAACACCCTACTGAGCACTAGGACACAGTGAGAAGAAGACACTGCAGCACAGTAATTTCATTTCTTTTTATCAGCAGTATAAAATGATGCAGCCTCTAATGGCTTATAGCCCATCAAATTAATGTCTGTCATAAAGCTGCATTCACTGAAGGATTTGGGCTAAAACTGACAGTAACAGCTGCAGTAATTGTACCACGAGTGAACATTGCCCTTCACTCTCCTTAATAAAACCGAAAATTGCTAATTTTTGAAACATCTATTTGAACATGATTCAGTGAATACAAACTGGCATAGAGAATTAGTTCTACAATAATTTACTTTGGCAAAAGCATAATAATATCCATGTAAAAATTTTTAACGACAACTTTAATAGGGCCATTTAATCTTGGCTCTTAAAGGTAATTTATACAAATTTAAAAAAAGCTGAACTTTTTCTCCTGTTTCTTATTGTTTTAACAATAGCCTTTAATTTTCTAGCCGGCTATGAACAATTTCAATAGCTTACTTTCCCTCCGTACAGTGATTCGTAAAGTTGCGATAAAATGGAATCCGCCACAGATCTTTTCTTTCATACAGTCTTGCTCAAAAGTTTACACACCCCTTGCAGAATCTGTGAAAATGTAATTTTAACAAAATAGGAAAGATTGTACAAAATACATGTTATTTTTTATTTAGTACTGTCCTGAATAAGATACTTACATAAAAGAAGTTTACATAAAAACTAAATAGCTGAATTTATAAAAATGACCCATTCAAAAGTTTACATACCCTTGATTCTTAATACTGTGTGTCGTTACCTGGATGATCCACGGCTGTTTTTTTTGTTTTTTGTTTTTTTTGTATTGTGATAGTTGTTCATGAGTTCCTTGTTTGTCCTGAGCAGTTAAACGGCCTAACGTTCTTCAGAATCCATCTTTTCACACTGAGGACAATTGAGGGATTCAAATGCAACTATTAATAAAGGTTCAAACATTCACTGATGCTCCAGAAGGAAACACGAAAGCATTAAGAGCCGGGGGGTTAAAATGTTTTGAATTTGAATATCAAGATAAATTGTACTTAATTTGTCTTCCGGTAAACATGTAAGTCTTCTGTTGTTTCCGAAGGGCAGTACTAAATTAAAACATTTGATATTTAAACAAAATAAGAAAAAATTTGACATCTTCGTCCTGTTCAAAAGTCACTGCTAGAAAGGGTTTAAATATGAAAAAGATGCTGAAAGACTGAAGAATTTGCAGGACCTGGAGGATTTTTCTGAAGTTTAACTCAGGACAAACAAGGGACTCAAGAACAACCATAAAAAAACAAAAAAACAGTCGTGGATCATCCAGGTAACGAAACATAAGAATCAAGGGTACATAAACTTTTGAACGGGGTAATTTTTATAAATTCAGCTTTTTTTTTTGTCTTGTGGACTATATGTAAACTTTTTTTAATGTAAAATATCTTATTCAGGATAGTATTAAATAAAAAAAATAACATGCATTTTGTATGATTCCTCTTATTTTGTTAAAATTATTCACATTTTTACAGATTCTGTAAGAGGTCTAATCTTTTGAGCAAGACTGTATTTGTTATGAACATCTGAGAAAAAGAAAAAAAATGCAGGACAGGGAATTGGTTCTATCCATCGGTTGTTGTTTGGATGGAGGCAGATCCAAATGCATGCTTGCAGTAGATCGTAAGAAAGGGGCGGGGTTTGAGGGGACTAAACATGATTGGAGAAGTCCAGCATACATCACCAGAGAGAAGTCTGTTGTTTTAAAAAATGAATAAAATAAGAAAAAAAAGAAACATACACATGATTGAATTGTGCACAATAACATCTATAACATACATTTAGAAAATAGATAGCATGCATTTTCAGTTCATGCCGACAGGTGAGTGACATACTGAAAAGAGCAAAATTTCATCCAAAACCGGTGAAACAACCCTTTTTTAAGGTTAAGCTAACCTGTCTATTGCAATCTCCTCAGCTAGCACATATGATTTTAAATAAATGTCACCTTAAATCCACAACCACAATTTGTTTTATTCAATCAACTTTGACTAGTCGAGTTCACCTATAGGTTAAGTATAGGTTAAGGAAATGTGTGCAAACAGGAGAAATATCAAACACCAAACAAACATCTTTGCAGAACAAAACTGCACATTTTCATATATTATTATTAGACAAAATAAAAATGTATGTGCCCAAGAAGCAATTAGAATCCTCACTTTTGTGTTTTTATAAGGTTAGGTTGATTTACATTGTCAGAACAAGCACCACCAGTGGATTGCCAAATGAGTGATTGTTTTCAAACAGGTTTCCAAAATATTGCTCGCTGAATGCCATTGGTCGGACAAACAGGTACCCCATTGGTTGATACAATGTTGCTATGGGCTGGTCAGAAGCGGTGATGTTTTACAGTGCCATGGAGCCTCAGTGTTTAGACTTTTCAGGGGAAATCAGCCTAAGTAGTATATAGTTGTCTCTGCATATTGGGCTGGAATAAAATAAAGTATTTTAACATCCCAAATAATTTTAAAGCAAATCTAAAGCTTTAACGCTTCATTTGGATATTTATGACTCCTATGAAGCAAAGAAACACATATTCCAGATGGTCTCCAGTTCATTAAAAGGCCTAAATCTTGTGGATATGTGACAGCTGTGGAAAATAACTCAAGCGCTGAGTTTCACTTGACGTTTTGAAAGATTAGATTAATTTATAGGTGCCTTCTTCCAACCCCACCCAGCATTAATCCACACTTCTATCAGACTCTATCTCTCCTTGTGTGTTTGACGGAAGGTGAAACTATCAGTCAGCGTCCGTGCCGATCAATCGTTTCGATCGAGCAGCCGCAGTCGAGCCTATTCATCACCTCAACCATGTTTTTTCTTCCTTTTCATCCCTCCTTCCCTTCATTGTCCATCTCTCTGCTCCTCTGGGGATACTTGTGCAGGTGTTTGACCCCTGTGAAACTAGAATAAAAGCTACTTATTATCTCTCTCTCTCTTTCTCTCTCTCTCAGAATGTGAGTGGAATAGTTGTGAGGATCCGTGTCAGGTGTCACAGGGAAGCTGGCAGACATGTTGGCACAAGTTTCTGATGTCTGTCCTCTATGTGTCCTGATAGCAACAAAACCTGTTCGGGATGCTGTAACTTGTCATGAGTTTTGCGAGCAGGGCAGGTGTCCTCTTTCAGGGTTGAAGCCATCCATCTCACTTAAGCATGTGCACACACACACACAGGTTCTGCTGATGGTTGTGGTCGGAGTTGGTGAACTGTGCAGAGATTCATCCAGCATAACCCTGCTGATTTCAGAGCTTTTCTGAATTAATGCAGCCACCCCCTCATGCCTGCATGCTTTGAGCATCAGGCGCTCAGGTAATTTTACAGTTCCTTGCAAATTGAAGCTGATCAGCGTCAAACTGCAGTTAATGGCATTAACTAGAACTAGAGATTTATTTGCAAGCCAAGCTCTCTGGAGCAGTGTTGGGTGTAACGCATTACAAGCACTTGAGTTACGTAATCAGATTACTTAATACTTTTTTCAAGTAACTAGGAAACTAGGTAACTAGGAAAGTAACGGATTACTTTTAAATTTACAACAAAATAGCTGAGTTATTTTTTCAAATAAGTAATACAAATTTACTTTGTTTTTCCATTTTTTGACTGACACCTCTCTTGCCCCCATGTTGAGAGAAATCATGAGTAAGTTGCAGAGGCATTGTGTGCGCTGTGTAAACATGATGGTTATTGTAGCTCTAGACTAAATGTGAGCATGCATTTACTTATCTCACTTGCACAAAAACAGATTCAGTATTACACAAAATTAATAAAAACAGTGAAATCTCAGATTATTACGCAAATCTGCAATTAAATATATTAAATTACGCAAATCTGCAATTAAATATATTAAATTACACAAATCTGACCCTGGACCACAAAACCAGTCATAAGTCACACGGGTATATTTGTGGCAATAGCCAACAATACATTGTATGGCTCAAAATGATCCATTTTTATTTTATGCCAAAAATCATTAGGATATTAAGTAAAGATCATGTTCCATTAAGATATTTTGTAAATTTCCTACCGTAAATGAAACAAAAATGTACTGTTATTAGTAATATGCCTTGCTAAGGACTTAATTTGGACAACTTTAAAGGCGATTTTTTCAATATTTATATTTTTTGCACCCTCAGATTCCAGATTTTCAGATTTCAGATTTTTATCACGGCCAAATATTGTCCTATCCTAACAAACCATACATCAATGAAAGCTTATTTATATTACTTTTATATGATGTATAAATCTCAATTTTGAAAAATGGACCCTTATGACTGGTTTTGTGGTCTAGTGTCACAAATGTATTTAATCTCACTTTATTAACCAATGTCTTTTCTGCTGAACTTCGATGATCCAATTCAACCATGCTAATAAGCCAACATGTTCTCACATCCAACTCGTCACATATTGATTCTTGTTCAGGACCCTTCGCCGTCACTTTTTAACGCACAGGGTACCCCTTTAGCATCATTTTTCGACGCACATGGTACTCCATTGATTTTAATGAGAAACCTTTGGCGTCATACACAGACGGGTTGGGCATGGGAATGTTATCGTCATGATGAAATTATATTTCGGGTTATGATTTTGCCATTATGACATGTTGGAGTGTGGGATTATCATTTCAGCGATTAAAACATTAAGATCAACTCTGTATTCTTTACATAAAGATATCATATGACTTCAGAAGTCTTGATCTGACTCATGGTGAAAAAATGACGCTAAAGGGGTACCCTGTGCGTTAAAAATTTACGAGTTGGGAGTGAGAACGTGTTGAATAAGTAAAAATGACTTTAAATTAAACCACATTTGTGTTTAATTTTTAAAAAAAAGTTTATTGCTGAAGTAAGCATGTTGAACTTTCTTCTGCTGCATCCTAATCTTCTTCAATCCAGAATGACAGCACAGCTGAAAGTTTTTTTTTTAACTGCGCTCTCTACTGTATTGGCGTGAATTTGCATTTCTTTTTAGCCTGAGGCTTATTTATTTCACTTTTGGTGTGAAAGGGCTTTTACATTTGCCAAAAATATAACTTTTTGGTTGTTATTAAAAAACAAACAAGCAAGCCCAGGTGAAAAAAGTAGTGCAAAAGTAATGTAACGCATAACTTTCTATAAAAAGTACCTAATTTTTAAGGAAGGGTTAGGGTTAGGGTTAGGGTGGGGTTAGGGTTAGGGTTAGGGTTTTAAAAGTGACTTTCCCGCACAATGCTCTGGAGCGTAGTAAACTAGTTTTGCGTGCTGATTCAGCTTTGCCGTTTAACTCATATCTCAAAGACAATGCTTTTTTCCCCTTCTCCAGTGGTTTGAGAACTACAAATCACTTTACATGACAAAATGAAGCTTGCACATTTGCATACTTGAAAATCCACCACATACATGTATTCAGACATGTTTTTTTAAACTAATGCTATCTTCAACACATAGCTATCCCATAGTTATGAACACAGCTGTGTGATGCATGTTAATAGTTTTAACTAGGTGTTAAATGGAGTTATTAAATAAGTCTCTGTTATGAAAATTCGAACATTGCGAAATATTATTACAATTTAAAATAACTGTTTTGTATTTTTAATATATTAAAAACTTTATTCCTGCGATGGGAAAGCTGTTTTTTTTTTCTCAGCTATTATAGTCCTAGTCCAGTCTTCAGTGATCCTTCAGAAATCATTCTAATATGCTGATTGCTGCTCAAGAAACATTTTTGTTGTTGTTCTGTGCAATATTTTTTGTTGTAGAAATCACAATACATTTATTTCAGGATTCTTTGATAAATAGAAAGTTCAAAAATACACCATTTATTTGAAACAGAAGTGTCACTTTTGATCAATTGAATGTATGCCCTTGTAAAAAAAATATATTCTTAACTATAAATATGAAACTATAAAAAGAATAAAGACTCTTATATAATAAATAAAGAATAAAGAATTTTGTAATGAATAAAGTCAAATTGACCCGCAACACCTTTGTTTAATGATAAGTTTATAAAATGATAAGCATTTGTCACATCTATTCTGTGTCTTGCGCTCTGTGGGACTTTTATGTTGAAGTTTATCTGTGCATTGTCTCTGTGTTCTTTTCTGTGTCCTATTTCCTGTGGAGGTTTTGTAGTTCCTGTCGTTTTTCATGTTGATTAGTCTCCCCAGGTGGTTCCCATTCACCCTTGTTATCTCGTTTAGCTTGTCTTCTCTGTGTGTATATGTAGCCCTTGTTTTCTTTGGTTCTCTGTCGGTCATTGTTTAATGTTAATGTTTAATGTTTGGTGTTGCAGGTATATGATGTTCCCTGTTCCCTGTTCCCTGTGTTTTTGCTAGTTTGTTTTGGTCCTGAGTCCTGTTTTTGATTGTTTATTTTCATTAAATTCTCCCTGCATTTGGATCCTTCACCTGTGCCTGCTGCCTGTTATTTCCCGTTTCCTGACAGCATTTTACATTTGTCATGTTTCAATCACCTCTGTGGATGATGCAATGAAGTTTCAGGCTGAAAAAGAAAAAAGTGAAGTTGCTGTAAATCCCGTGGCTCCAAAACAATGGGCTAAACTTTGCGACAGAGAAGCATGTCTTTGTCTACCCTCTCTGTTGTTCATCGGTCATATCCACGATTGCTGCAATAGCAATAACTATTATTTTATTAGAGCGATTATGGTTAAATCAGTGAGTATTAATCTCAAGGTTGTTTAACTGGAAGGTCAGAGAGTCACGGATTTTAATAAAATAAAGGAGACAAGGCTGAATGGTTAACAGCCTTCATAAATACTACAGAAGCAGTGTAGACCTTAGTATTAAATAAATGGTCTACTAACTTCACAGAATTCTCTCTGCTTTATCTCCTCATTTAAATACAAAGTTAAACCCTAAGGGCCCCTCTCTTGCTCACTCTTTAATTTCACTCATCCCTTTTTTTAATCAATTTTATTTTATCTTGGGAAAGTTATTTTAATATGTCTACATATTATTTCTTTCTCAGCAAGACTGTGTAACATCAATTATTCAATGACGACAGAACTGTAAAATAGGTTAACATGCATTATGCGCTCACTTCATCTAAGAAGATTAAATTTAAACAAAAACAGGGATAGAAAAGTGTGGATTTAGAAGGCACCCTACCCAGACAGGCCGTGTTCATTTGCGAATGCTAAAACACCTGTTTTCACTGAGATGAGAATGAATGGGGCAGCTCTGGCCACCTGACTTCATTAGGCGCTATATTTTCTGGAACACTTTTAAAAGTTACCTTAGCCTTTTGGCATTTTAGACAGCTAGGTTAGTGTACCTGCTAATTAGCGTGCTGGTAAAGTTGATCCGTGAAAGCTGAGGTTCATGTTGCCATGGTGCACGTAATATGTAATGTGAGTTTTGCCACTGGAGTCTCAGGCGGACACGCTCGCTCTGCAAGGGTGGACACAGTCGAGAATCACGGGCAAAGGCCAGGCAAATCACAAATGCTGGCGCATGCAGAAGAAAGCACCAAGGAAATGGAGAAAGAGATGACTGTAACTGGAGGGTTAACACATCAACACTGGAACACCTCTGAGTTCCCGCTGTCTGATAATTTACAGTGAGCTGTGTCTGGTTGGCTGATATACCGAGTGGAAGCATAATTCTGTCCGATCAGGCTGAAAAGCCATGGCTGACAGCTTATTGCTGTTGGTCAATAGGGGATGTACATCACTCTCTTGCTTTCGCTTGTTTACGCTACTGTCTTGTGTTCTGTGCGCTCTTTTGTTAGCTTTACAGTATAGGCCTACAATCCTTCTCATATTCTCAGTATTTCTTTCATTGTCCATAACTGACTTCTCTAATGAAATCAAAACACTTTACCCCAGTGTTTACATGACATTTATATATACAACTGTGTGTTTCCTCAACTTTGAGCACTTTTTATTCCCAGGAGTTGATTTTTATTCAAACAACCGATTTAAAATTGCAGCTTGCAAAATGAAGATCACATTAAATTTGTCTTGGAAACTTTTACCCATGCCATCATCATTTATTTTTGCTATTTTTCAAATGCTATTTAAGGCTTGATTTTATTTTTTTACCCTTCTACCAAAAGAACATTAAAAAATAAATTCCTTTATAAAAAATATGGATTATTACATTTAAAACTGTGATGATTTAAATACAAAGTGAAATAAACATAAACCATTTCAATATCTTGTGTGAAAATTATTTTAAAAAAATTATGACTGTCCCACCACAACAAACAATTTTGTCCCTAATAAAGTTAGTGTACAAGTCTACCAAGTAAAAAAATTTGCATTGAAGAGCTTTAAAGGAAATTACATGTGAAGAAAACAAAGAAAAAGCAAGGTAAATATAATTTGTGAACCAATAATTTTTTACTGTGCGTCATTTCCAATAAACTGCAATTTTGTCAAATTATGGAAAAAGTGTAAAATCATATTTTTAACACTGTTTATTTAGGATAGCAAAATGTTAGCTATTCTTATTGTAGAAAGAGAAATAAGTCAGTTTATTACAAAAGTGCTTGAAATGTAATTTCCATCACTGTCATTTCCATCAGAGAGTGTCATGATCACGGAAATGTTGAATGGAATATACTTTTTTTTTTGTCCCAGTTAGGAACATTTTACTCAAATCAGATGTTTTTAGGCAGACTGTCCACACTATTAATTGCAAGTGAAGTGATCAAATAATATTTACGTGTCCAGACATTACCAGCCTATCTGCATGGTTGCTTTGGTAATGACGTAGGCGTACTCACGTATGTGATAAGGCTTTCAAAATGAATGCAGGAAAAATTGTGGTGAATCATCTCGCTCTCCAATAAGCACCCTGTTGATTTGCGTACCGCTTGAATACCGTATGAATACTTCCAGCATCTCAGTTACCAGTTTTGACATTATCGTCGTGTGTCACGTTAAGAGTGATATCTGATGTGACGAGCCAGAACAACCTACAAATGTGATTTTTTTTCTCTTCCTTTTTTTGCTGTACAGACTTTCAAAAACCCATCTGGATAAAATCTGGATATGCAAAAAATCTGATTTTTGCAGGTAGTCTGAACATAGCCTTGGACACGAGTACACAGCAGCCATAATAGTAAAACAATACAATATAACATATACGTATAAAAAATAACAGAACAAAATTAATTAGTTTATAATTTGAGATGTGGTGAAAATGACGCAAAAATTTATATAATTATAAATAAAATGACAAAAATGACTCCTGCCATGTATGGGTAACACTTTAGTCTATAGGGTCCAATTCTCACTATTAACTAGTTGCTTGCATATTACTAGGATATTTCCTGTTTATTAGTATGTATAAAGCACATATTAATGCCTTATTCTGCATCACCATATTCTACAGCCCTTAATCCTACCTAATTCCTAAACTTAACAACTACCTTTCTAACTATTAATAAGCAGTAATTAGTAATTAGAATTGGTCCCTAATCTAAAATGTGACCCATGTTGGGCACTGCTAGTGAACAAATTAAACCAATTAGAGTGGTTTAAGTTAATTTTTCTAAAAGTTTAAGGCCAAAAGTGCCCAGAGTCAAAGAAACACCCAAAGAGCTCCAAACATTAATAACAGTTACAGCAGAGGCACATCTAGCTTTTTCTATATGTGGATGCAAGTCAGAAAGTTAGATGCAGCATCTATCAAACACCTGCACATAAGAAATTGGCCCAGAATTGTTCATTTTCAAAACCATATTAATATATATCACTATATCCAAAGCTTTAGTTGGCCGCGGGTGCATGGAATCCCATTGAAGCTCAGTTTAGAGGTGTATAGCTGCACACATTCCTATGACTAGTAATGGTCTTGGCAGGTATGGTTGGCAGATGTTCATCAGACAGCAATATTGAGATTAGTGGCGAATACCTGTTAAGCACAAGATCTATTGATAATCTGAGTAACTGATCTTTGACAAATGGAGTCTTAGTATGTTCTCTATCCACAGCAGCAGTTCAAATCTAGCCATACTCATTCTGTCAGTGACACTGTTGTAAACTCAAATTATTAAGTAATTTTCCCAGAAGCACAAGCGGATATGAACATCCCAGTAATGACGAATGATGTTTAAACTGCACCAGAGAGACAGCTGTTATATCTACAGTAGGAGAGAAAGTATCTTTATATGTAGATGATGAACATGGGCTGCTTGTATCGTGGAGTATTTATTTTATGATGTTTTGCTTTGTCTTTTAAATTGTGTTTTGCAGTGTTCAGACTCAAATGTAGGCCCTAGGCAGAGAGCGAGAGAGAGAGTGAAGGAATATGAATGGAGTGTTTGTTAGTCAGTACGAGCTCTCTCTCCTCAGAGATCAGACATCATTTGTACGTGGTGCAGCAGTTCATTCATCATTAATTAGCAGAGCCGTGTGAAACAATGTTTCTCTGTATTACTTACCTGAGCAGATGCAAGTGTGTGTGTGTATATCAATCTATGCCTAATTTACCCCAACATGTTTTTGTTGTCAGAGTGTAAGTGCTCAGACAGGCCTCTGTAAGGATTTCACAGTCCAATTACACATGCTTGGATGGGGGTATTTTTGAACGGAGAATGTTGTATGTTCGCATTCACACATGCACAAACACATAAAGCCTTCCTAACAAATATGTTTGTGGTTGTTTTGGAGTTGTGGTCAGTTTTTCTGTCTGTATCTTGGTCTAAAATTAAAGAGATTGTTCATTTAAAAATTTAAGTAGTTGTGCGCAATATTGCAAGTCTTTTGAAGTCATTTGAAGTTGGTAAAGTTTATCACACAAAGCTATGGCTTCAAAATATTTAAAATATAGCACATTCCGGACAACAAAATGTTTACATTGTTGTGTTATTTTTTTGGAGACGTTGGGCCCTATTTTAACGATCTAAGCGCATGGTCTGAAGCGCATGCCGCAGGTGCACTTGAGTGTCCGAATCCACTTTTGCTAAGAAATGCCAGGCGTATGGTCCAAAAGGGTTGTACCTAGTCTCTTAATGAGTCATGGGAGTGTTTTGGCCGTAATGTGCAATAAACCAATCAGAGTCTCATCTCCCATTCCCTTTAAAAGCCAGTTGCACTTGAACCATTGTGGATTCGCTATTTATATGGTGGAATTTGCGGGCGGAAAGACTGAACGCTTCTCCAGAGAGGAATCCTTTTATTTTTAACATTTAAAATGTTTGTGTGCTGCTGCGCGTCCCTGTGTGTGTAATAAGCAGAGTGTACGCTCGTTGTGCACCCGCCTATAGGCGCACATTACTAACGCGCCCTTTAAATAACACACAAAATTACTGCGCTATTGACTTTAGACCAGGTTTTTGTTGGTCAATGGCGCAGTCGTTTTCAGTTGCCTCAAAATAGAAATGCGGCAACAATGCGCCTGAACACACCTCGTTTTCAGACCCATTGGTCGAACAGATGGGCGCAAGTGCATTTGCTATTTAAACAACGTGGACGCTGGACGTGAAAATGATAACTGTGTCGGGCTGAGCAAAAACCACTTGTGTCGCGCTTGGTGTCGCATTGCGCCGGGTGTAGGCTATGATAGGACCTGTTGTGTTTGAAAGAATAAAGTCATACAAGTTTGGAAGACATGAGATTGAGTAAATAAAAACAGATTTTTGTATTTTTTTATTTCAACAATCCGCAAGGGCCAAATGTGCATACAAATTTGTTTTAGCAAGAATGCTAGCTGTTTGTTTATTTTGCAAGAACTTTAGTCAGACCCATTTTCTGATGTAAATGAAATGATTGATTTAATTCAAAGACGTACAAATGCTCTACCAAAGCTGCTCAAAAAAAAAATGCATCTCCGAACAATTTTTATCTTGGTGGAAAATTTACAATCAGATGTTTTCCTCTAAAACTGACATATGGCATGACATATGTGGAATATTCTTCATTAAGCCACTAAAATTAATCATAATGTGTCTCCATGTTTTGTGACAGGTGTTTCACTGTGGACTGTGTATGATGCTTTGAGTGCCAGAATAAAGACAAAAACAGATAAATAATACCATAATATATAAATATATAAAAGTATATAGTGCACATGAATGTTAAGTACTTCATTACTATAGTTAAGTATCAGTTTGAGAAATTTGGACTTTATTTGAGTAGTATTGAAATGGAATACTTAATTAAACATTACCAAAGGAAGAATCTATATTTTTGCTCCTTGCAGAGTAAATAATGACAGATTTTTTAACACAATGCAATGCATAATTCAAAATATGGGTAAAACACTTGTGAAAAATTAACACGGAACATTTATTCATATTAAAATACATTGCCCTCTTTTCTTAGAGTGGGTGACTGATCAACACGCTTGATGATCTGTGATCGGTCCATAAACAAATGTATTTAATAGTCAATCAGCTAAAAATGTGCTGCTGCTGAATTCAGTTTGAAACAGGGTAAATAAATATAAAGCAGCTTTGTGGCTATATATGCTTTAGTTGTGTGTGTGTCTGCGGGGGATCAATAGCAACAGTGTTTGACTGGGACTGTGTGCAACACTGAGGCTGATTAAACTCAGAAATGAGCAGCTGAGTTTGACCTCTCTTTCAAAGCCATTATTTCACACTGTAGGGCTTGATAACCAATCAATAAACACCATGCACTCTGAGACCTTCAACTGCTGCTTAAACACACACATACACAGACATTGTGGGTTAGCTACTTTATAAACTATTTATGGTCTGTGTCTTTATATGTGTTGTAGGACGGGTGACTATGTAATGATTAGATTTGATGTTTCTGCCCAAACCCTTGTGTGGTTACATGAACAGAGGAACAGAGGTGGCGTCAGAGGTGGGAGGTTAAGTGAGAACTATAGTATGCCTTTTTCACATACTTACACCAACTGGCCAGGGGTTGTCCGGTTGGGCAGTTATCCCTTAAAAGCACACTGTTATAATGTGGGCAAATGGCATGTTTTACCAGCGGACATCTATTCAAAAGCTGTGTATTTGTACAAACAAATAAAATGTTTAATAATTAAATTAAATTAAACATTTTGCAGGCAACATAATAAAATAAAATTAAATTAAATTAAATTAAATTAAATTAAATTAAATTAAATTAAATTAAATTAAATTAAATTAAATTAAATTAAATTAAATTAAATCTTTTATCCATGCTTTAATATTAACACTTATGGCACATGTTCTGTTTATTCCTCTTAAGCCAGTTTTAGCAGAACATAAATTGGACCCACATTTCCAGCTGGCCCTGAAAGCTTTTCCATTCGCATAGACACTGGAATATTCCAGATATATTGTATTTGTATTGCTGCCAAATCAGGTCGGAGAAGAAAATGAAAGCATACATACACACACACGCACGCACACAGGGCCAATTTAGCCCAAAAATAGCTAAAGAGTAAAGACTAAGCTTTTAATTGTCTTAACCACAAATTATTGGTCAGGAAATTAGCAAAATGCACTACTTCAAAAGCCATTGCTGTCTCAGAAAAACATCAAAGACAGAATGAAGTTTTTGGCAAAATATGGGAAATGTGTGGAGTGATGAATCACAATGAAACATGAGTTGCATGGAGAGTGATGTCTTCGAAAACCTGCTGAAAAATATAATTATTAATGCATCTCTCCCACAGTGAAGCATAGAGGAAGAGGTGTCATTGTGTAAGGAGCCTTTTAGCTGCTGGTATTGGTGGGCTACTTCACTGTGACAGGTCATTTAATGCTTTGGAGAATATTGCAGAATGGCTTGCTTCCCACGAATGAAAAGTTGTCATCTAAAGAGGAATGATCAGATGTTATTTTTCAACAAGACAAAGCTCCTGCCCAAATTGCAAAGACAACCAAGAAGTGGCTTGAGAACAAGTCCATGAGGCTCATGCTTTGGCCTGGTCAGAGTCCAGATTTGAACCCTATAGTAGAATATTTGGTCTCACATTAAATTAAAATGAAATGGGAGACATTTTTCAACTACACTGTTTGAAGCCATTAACATTGACACTGACTCTTCTTCCTGTAAAAAGCTGGTTGGGGAAGACTGTATGTTACTTCGTCTACAGTATTTGTGCAATTATTGCTAATTTCTTGACCACTAAATATTTTGACATTTTTGGCTTGGCCTATTTTTATTTTTTGCCTAGGAGGGTACAGTACAATTTGAAAGAGTTGTATTAAATTAAATTAATGTATGGTTTCTTCTGTCTATTGTAAATAAAATTATGAACATAAAACCATTGCTTTTACTTAACTTGCTCAAAACAGGCTTTTTAAAAAAAAATATATATATTGCTCTTATTGAACTTATTGAAATGTTATAATAATTATTTTGAATATGTTATAATATTTCAGGAAGACACAGAGGATGTTTTTGTGTGTGTGTTCAGGCCTCATATATATAGTGAAGAGGATTCGACATAAAAAAATGTTTTGCCAATTTAGCTGTTCATTACGCTGCTCCCTAATTTACTTTGTTTTGCCTAATTTTCAGGCAGCATGAATCCTTCACTGACAATGCAATCCCAAAATACAGCAATACTGCAACAGTGGAAAAAAATAATCTTAAATTGTCAGAGGGAAAAAAGGAGAATGTTTCTTATACATAAATGTATATTGTAACTATCAATTAAAATGTTTTAAATGGATGTGAGGCATGATTTGTAGAAGGCAGCAGTATATGTAGGCAGTAAGACAACTTCTTTCATTGTGTGTGCGCTTAAGAGAGTGTTTCATTCATAATAAAATCCTAAGAAACCTCAGCTCTGTATGGTGTTATTGATCTGACAAAAAGTGCAAGGCTGGACAGAAGTGAAACTGAACCTCAATCAGCAGTGAGTGTGTGGGATTACAAGATCTGCACATCAGAGAGCCGAGAGCTGTAACCAACCAGAGTGCAGTCAAAGGAGCAAAACTAGGAGTATAAGATCAGCTGGGGAGCAGGTCCGAGGAGCAGAGAGCAGTTACTGGAGCAGAGCGAAGCAACAGAGGTGTCAGAGAGCTCATGGCTTCAATAAAGCATGAATGAGACCGAATGCACTGCAATAATTTAATGTTGCCACACGATTCTGCCTTCAGCTGTAAGAGTCTTGATGTCCCAGTGAGAGCGTAATGATGGTTCAGTGACAGTGTGTGTGCACCTAAAAATAGATCTATTGACTTGCAGCACAGCTAGTGTGTTACATTTCACCCCATGAGGTAAGATTTTTTTATATGTACTCTACAGCCTCATCTTAAATCTCCTCATGTTGTTGCCATGTCTAAATATGTGTGTTTTTTATGTCAAAAATAATAAGGTAAGAGATAACAAGCACTGCAGGTCACAGATGAGTCATAGCATCTGATGAGGTCTAACCAGTAAATTAGCCACAACAGGTGTAGTAAAGTAAATATCAAGAGGCAGATATAATGACCATGTGAGGTTAAAAATAGGTCTGAGGATTTCATGTCCATCACTGGGAGAAACCTCAAAAGACACAAACAAACAAAACCCATGTGAACAACTGATAAACAGTTATATAAGAGACAGAGACAGAGAGAGAGAGAGAGAGAGAGAGAGAGAGAGAGAGAGAGAGAGAGAGAGAGAGAGAGAGAGAGAGAGTGAGACCTGTTTACACCAGGGAGGTCTAATAGCTGACGAAAGCTAACCATTTACCATTCGTATTCATTCAATGGCACTTGCTTGGCTGGAAATACATTTTAAAATCTGTGGCCATGGAAGTGATTGGAACACTTGAATTCAATGATTTGGAGGGGTGTCCCAATGCTTTTGCCAATATAGTATATATCTTACTGACCCCAAACCTTTGTACTGTACACTGTAAAAAATTGTAAAAGTCAAAGCTGTAAATAAAACAAAGATTTTTAAAGTACGCTCTATCCTATTTAATTTTTTTTTCATGCATATATAATTCAAGATTATGCATGCAAATACATACATTGATCATTAAATGTTTTGGACCCCATTTACATCTGTAATTGAAATTGGATATCTTAATAGACAGACTTAATTTCTATCCTTATCCAGGAATAGTTCAAATGGGAATAAGGTTTCATCTCCATCTTCAGTTCTACAGCATTACTCTCTGTCAAACATCCACAGCTGTAAATGTGTGTGAAGCACTTTATCACTGCTGAAAATTTGATTCTGGTCCAATGTTTTAATGCAGAGCATGGAGAAATACATCAATAGCACTATGAAAAAGTGCTAGATTCCAAAGGGACTCTCTATGTGTGTGTGTGTGTGTGTGAGTGTGTGTGTGTGTGTGTGTGTGTGTGTGTGTGTGTGTGTGTGCGTGTTGTACTTTAAAATATGTGCTCTATATCTAAGATAAAGCTTGACACAGCAGATTACACACATATGACATCTTCAAATCTAATCACACAGAACTATGACTCTCACACACACACACCATGGACTGTGTGACACTGTGTCATTTCCGTACACTACAGGACTGTTAAAAGTAGCTTGAAAAAAGAGGATGGCCTCCTTCCCTTATTCTGTAAAAATCTTTGCTGAGCTTGCCTTTAGGAAATTGTGCTTTCTAATCAGTTTGAGTGTGGCAAGAACATGGTATACTTCCCTCTGCTGAGATCTAAAGCTCTGATCTACAGCTTTGAGAGAGAAAGAGAAGGGCAATTCACTTTCTTTCTCTCTTCCTGTGGGAGTCATCTGCTTTACGCTGATGTATTAGGGGGTTCTGGTGTTGTTGCGAAGTGAAGACGCTCTGCAGAGCGTGTATGGGTCTCTGGAGTCTGAGGTTTTGTGATGTGAAGTGGGTCAAACAGGCCTGTTACTGAGAGCAGTCCAGATCTCCGCTGGGGATTCTGCTCCCACGGCTCAAACACGACGGGCTAGTGCGGCTAATACTGCAAGCTGCACATCGCTAACATACTAATGCCACGCACTTATAATGCTGCTCATACTGTACTATACCCTTCTAACTCTACTGCTAATACTCTAAACATCAAACCATAGGGCCTACACTCTACAGTTAACTAATACTACAAACAGTAACAAGGCTAATTATACCTCATTGCTGACATTATTAATACCGCACACAACCACACAGTGTTAATTATACTACACAGCTTAAATAATAACAACATAAATAATACTGTACCACACACACCTTTACAGTGCTAATAGCACTGCAGCACTAACTTTAATAATACTGCACACAACTACAGTGCTAATGGTAGTTGCATCGTTTACATTAATAATACTAAACACAACTATACAGTGCTAATTACACTGCATAGCTAACATCAAGTCCCCCACAATAATTAGAAATGGCCAAATTGTCCCTTCCAATATTTGATATTCTTGATGTTGCTCTGCTGAACTCCATTGCACACTGCTCTGTTTGTTGTTAGGAATCCTTTTTAAGGTTTCTTTTTGGTTAGTTAGTTTATTTTCTTAATGGAAATAAAACATTAGTTTTTGGTTCATGGAACGTTATTCTAACATTCCCCTAATGTTATTCTAATTCTATGACAGATTTTATTACTGTTTATGTCATACTTTTGACTTTTTATGTCATGTGTTGTTGGTATGTTTTGGTTTGTAGAACATTATTTTAACGTTATTTTAATGTTCCTCTAACATTATTTTAACGTTCCCCTAATGTTATTCTAACATTCCCAGAACGTCATTCTAGTGTTATACTAACGTTACTTTAATGTTCCTCTAACATTATCTAACATTAGCCTTACATTCCTCTAACGTTATTCTAACGTTCCCAGAACGCTATTCTAATGTTATTTTAACGTTTCGGGAAAGTTATTCTAACGTTATTTTAATGTTACTATGTTAATGTTGTTATATTAGTTATTCTAATATTCCCAGAATGTTATTCTAACGTTATCCTTACGTTATCCTTACATTCCCCTAACATTATTATAACAGTCCGCTAACATTATTTAATGTTCTCAGAACGTTCCTCTAACGTTCACAGAAGTTTCCCCTAACCTCTTTACTCCGATATCCTTACTCCGCTTACCATATTTAATATTAATACCACACACAACTATACAGTGCAAACTGGACTGTGTAGCTATCATTAATAATACCACACACAACTATGCAGTGCTAATTATACTGCACAGCTAACATTAATAATACTGTACCACATACACCTAGTGCTAATAACACTGCAACGCTAACAAGAGTAACCAATTACACAGCCAAACAGTTGAAACAGTTGCCTCAATAATATTACTTCTACTACTACTAACAGTACTGATTACACTGCTAACATTACTACTTATACTACACAGAGCTACTGGCACCAAATAATGCATACCTTGCACCAATAGCACTACAAATACAGAGTTAACAGTATGGTTTTACAGCATACTGCATATCGCTACATAACTACTAAAATTACACACAGCTAACAGCATGTGTGTCTTTAAGAACGAAAATGATTCCCTGCATCTCTAACACAATATAGAAACACTCTGCTGCTAATATGCTTTATCAATTACTTTAAGTATAACATAAAAAGGTCTGGTCTGCTGCAAATAAAAGCGAACGTTTCAGCTGGGTGAATTTCCAGTCTTTTATCTTCTGGAATTTTCTGTCTATGCCTTTGATATTGTGTTTAATGGAGCTAACTCTCTCTCTCTCTCTCTCTCTCTCTTCATAATGTTCGAGAACATTTTATGAAATGCTTTTTCGGAGGGTTAGCTTCTCATAATGGAGGTGTTTTCCCTGTTCCTCCACGGTCCATGGAGAGTCATTAGTTTACGTAAAGCTCTTGCCATGTGCATTTAGTCCGGCTCCCCCTACCGAGTTATCTCTGTCCAATTACAGAGCCACCAAGGGGCCAATACAGGCATCAGCAATCTGTAGTCCTGCTCACACACATCCTCAGCAGGCAAAAAAAGTGGATTAGGATTAAAGAAACTTTTAACAGGTTAACCAGGTTAACGACCCTTCCAAAACTGATGCTCCTCAAGACTAATTAAACGTTTTTAAAGTCAACATAAAATCAAAACTGACAGTTCTTATTTTTATGGAATATTACAGCATTTATTACAAATTATTTATCAGTCCATTATTATTATTATTTTGTAATATTTTTAATATTTAATCAAAATATCTTTCCTTCCCTCTTGCAACTATATCTCTTCTCTTCTCTAATTACCCTTCAAATTTGCGCAAATTGAAATTGCGAATTGAAAATACGCCCAATGAAAACGCGTCAATTTCGCAAAAACTTCCATATATCGCAAAAAAGTTTTTACGCTCGCATGAGGTGGTTTTTCAGGCAATTCGAAAAAGGAAATTTTAGCAAAAATGCAATGGAAACAGTTTTTTCGCATTTACAGGTCACCTGACGCATTGCTGCCACATAGGGCCTACATGTTATTTTTTTTCCACTCAATAAACCTATGTCGTAATAACAAGATCTTATGCCATTAAAACGACATATTTTTCTCCTAATAAGGACATATGTGGACAAATGCTTTTATCCACATTAGAGAATTTAAATAGCCTATGTGCCTTTGTCACACTTTTATGTTTGAAAAGCAGAAGCAAGCTCAGCGTAAAATAGGCTCTTCCGCTGCCTGTATCAGTGGCAGTGCCCATAGCACGAAATTGTTGTAATTTATTGATGCAGCCTTTCAAAACAAATAGCCATCGTCTAAATCAAAATTTCACAAACTTTTTGGGGCCATGGAACGCTCATGATGGCCTCAGTGCCGTAACTTTAACCTAGTAATGACGGACCCGGTGCAGCCACAAATATCATAACTATCTATAGGCCTACTGTAATTAAGACATATATTCAAGAAATTTATTAAAAACAGAAAGACGCTATAGTTTCAGCCTTACTCAAAGGCCGCGGAAACAGGCCAGTGGGTTCGTTACGCACGTCAATCCATTCCAGACTTTCTTGGTTTAGTTCTTATTTATTAAATATACAGGCAATTAGTTGATAAAACATTGATCATAATTCAAATACAATTTATACAAAACAAAATTCACTTTAAAGAAAGACTTTCTACAAAACTCAATGAAGTTGTCAAAATCATGTCTGACCCCACACCATGTCTCCAGACATATTCCGCATCTTATGTAGCCTATCTTACTCATGCTGCTCACTTTTCATAATCAACATATGAAATTAAAAAATAATATCATAGGCTAATATTTAAACATAGCCTAACTATGAAACAAAATAGGCTACGTTTTCTTTAACCCTCTGCCTGACGAAGGCGCCGGCGCATTCTGATGGATATTTTCCTTTATGACAGCGGAAACAACTCACAATTGTAGCGACTGAGGCAAATCAGACACATAATCGCCTGTTACATTTAACAAATATGTTTTAAATGCTCTGTTCTCAGTAACAGATCTTCCCCCAACACAACAGAGAAAGGTCCTCAGTTACCCTGGATACCAACTGATAAGACGTTTTATGGCCCTAAAAAATGTAGCCACATGGAAAAGGCCATAGTTAAGACACAAAGCCTTTTAAGACACACACGCTTTTGCCTCAAGTTATAGACCAACCGTCTATAAATGAATATGCACCCCAGGACAGTGTCCCTTGTATGTTATTTCGTTTATGCATGTCTTATGAACAACTTACTAGTCCATGTAAGTTCATATATGTCGTGTCTCCTATCAAATTAATGCTCTCTTCACGACTTACACTTTCATGTATGTCACTTCCTCATAGGCCAACAGGCCAGGCCAGATAAGGCCTGCACACACAGCCTCACGTGTGTGTGTGGGACAGGAAACCAGATGCAGGCCAGCAGGCCCAACTCCTCATGGCGTGTGCAACTTCCTCAACCTCGATGGAGTCAAAGCAACCATGCAAGCTCACCGTCGTTCCTTCGCTCAACACGGAAGGAAACGATCCGCCCTGCAAAGCCATCGGACGGAACCATCAAGTCTTTCTCCTGCGACCGTATATCTGGACGCCTTCCCGGGCAAATGCAAGTAATGTACTAAGAAATACAAGTCGCTGTGTAGTTAGTAAAACTGTAAACTCCTTTGCTCAGACAAAGGAGCTTATCAGAGATGGTTCTCCCAGGTTTAGACTCTTTGCCTAACTTCATCCATCTGTACTGACCCGGTTTTTCTAACCACTTTAACTTTACCTCTTGCCATATATGTTTTGTGTCTGTATGTTTTATGTCCGTTTAATCTTGTCCGTGATTTAGTTATTAAAGTTTGTGCACAATATATGTTGGTTCTGACTCCCTGCCTGCAAACAAATTGTCACTTAAATGATCGATCTTGTTATGCGCTCTAAGCGCTTATGTAAATACAAAGGAAGAATTATTTTTCTGTGGCCAGGAAAAATATCCTTTTCTTAGAATTAATTAATAATCAATAGGCCTACTGAATGTTCATAGGATGAACTGATTGATTGATTGTAATGTTAATGTAGCTACATCAAGTTAATCAATTTAACGGATTCAAATATTCATAATTAATCATAATGAATAATCATAATGAGTTATGAATAATTATTAATATTTCCCCTCTGAGCTAATTCGCTACACAATACTCTGTCATTTTTAGCCATACAGATAAGTGAAAGACATAATTATAAACTATAAACTATCTACTTTTATTTGTGTACACTCACAATAACAACAAAGGCCGTGGATTCAGGGAACGGATTATTTTGCACTCCACTCCAAACGCCGTCTTCTTTTCAGAAATGTATAGGCCTACGCAAAGTTTTTTATTTCAAAAGCATTTCTAAATTCAGTTCATATTTCCAACCAATGAAATTCCGAGCCAAAATAACGAAGTGGTAAAAAATAAACCTTTGCGTTACCACCATGCAAATTTAAACATTTCTCCCTTCTCCCTTACAAGTTTAAGGCGCTTTCCTTGCTATTAATGCTTGGATAACACGCCTACGTCTCCTTCCATTAAACATAATGGCTAGTGCGGTGGCTGGGATATACATAAACCCAACATACGTGGCATAATTTTTGGAATGACTTATCGCGAGAGGAAAAAAATATGTTTTAGTCGCATAACAGCGGTTAATGGAAACGCTGTCATTTCGCAATAGTTTTTTTATCGACATTTAGAAAATAACGCAAAAGTTTTGCGCAAAACTGTAATGGAAACGTGGCTACTCACATGAGATCACAACAATAGCAAATCACAACAATCCAATCTTGTTTCGTGTTTCATTTAGTTTGAGAACAGATGATACTGATGAGCAACAGATAGAATCAAAGATGAGTTTGACTTCACTTAGTTCTCTGTTATTTCATCCTGACCTGACCTCAGGAAACATCAGAAGCATATGATTTTAAAACACATTTTAAAGATATTCCTGTTGAAATGTTATGGAAACGACATTCGCACCAAAACAGCCTTGACCCGTCGAGCCATGGACTCCACTAGACACCTGAAGGTGTGCTGTGTTATCTGGCACCAAGATGTTAGCAGCAGAACCTTTAAGTCCTGTAAGTTGTGAGGTGGGGACTCCTTGGATCGGACTTGCTTGTTCAGCACATCCCACAGATGCTCGATTGGATTGAGATCTGGGGAATTCAGAGGTCAAGCCAACACCTCAAACATATTGTTGTGCCCCTCAAACCATTCCTGAACCATTTTTGCTTTGTTGCAGGGCGCATTATCCTGCTGAAAGAGGCCACAGCCACCAGGGAATACCGTTTCCATTAAAGGGTGTACATGGTCTGCAACAATGCTTAGGTAGGTGGTACATGTCAAAGCAACATCCATGTGGATGGCAGGACCCAAGGTTTCCCAGCAAAACATTGCCCAAAGCACCACACTGCCTCCGCCGCCTTGCCTTCTTCCCATAGTGCAACCTGGTACCACGTGTTCCCCAGATAAGCGACGTACACTCACCCGGCCATCCATGTGATGTAAAAGAAAACATGATTCATCAGACCAGGCCACCTTCTTCCATTGCTCCATGGTCCAGTTCTGATGCTCGCGTGCCCACTGTTGGCGCTTTTGGGAGGTGGACAGGGGTCAGCATGGGCACCCTGACTGGTCTACGGCTATGCAGCCCCATAAGCAAAAAACTGCAAAGCACTGTGTATTCTGACACCTTTCTATCAGAACCAGCATTAACTTCTTGAGCAATTTGAGCTACAGTAGCCCGTCTGTTTGATCGGACCACATGGGCCAGCCTTCGCTCCCCACGTGCATCAATGAGCCTTGGCCCTGACCCTGTTGCCAGTTCACCACTGTTCCATCCTTGGACCACTTTTGATAAATACTGACCACTGCAGATGGGGAACACCCCACAAGAGCTGCAGTTTTGGAGATGCTCTGACCCAGTCGTCTAGCCATCACAATTTGGCCCTTGTCACACTCGCTCAAATCCTTACACTTGCCCATTTTTCCTGTTTCTAATACATCAACTTTGAGGACAAAATGTTCACTTGCTGCCTAATATATCCCACCCACTAACAGGTGCCGTGATGAAGAGATAATCAGTGTTATTCACTTCACCTGTAAGTCGTCAAAATGTTATGCCTGATCGGTGTATAGTAAAAAGGTTGGTCCCACTTTATATTAAAGTATGTGTCTGTAATGTACTAACATTTAAATGTATCATTTGATACTTATTGTGTACATACATGTTTTGTAATTACATCTATAATCAAACTGTTGACTCTTTCCTTACACCTTAACCCACCCTTAAACCTAACCATAGGCCTACCATCAAACCTGTCCCTATATCCCACCAGTTGCAGCAAAAGTTTTTTTCAATAAAACACGAACACAATACATACATTGTACTTCATTTTATGTAACTACCTAGTAGTTAGAAGACACCTAATACACTTTAAAGTGTGACCAAAATGTTTGTTTCATTGAAGATGACATACGATTTAATTAACAATGACAGTCTATTTTCATACTATAATAATATGTGTGTCCATACATTGTGTCTCAAAGCTAATTTAATGTAAATTAGCATCAGGGACTTCAAGAGAATGAAGCATTGTATTATGTTTACTACAATCTGGTGGCCAACATTTTAATACCCATCAAACTTCATTAAACTGCTACTACATCATGTAACACAGCATAGATCTCTTTTCACTGCTCTCTCTCTCTCTCTCTCTCTCTCTCTTTAATCTTTAATTTTTACAGATAGAGCTGCAGATGAAGGTTCTCTTTCATCATTCTCTCTGAATACATTTAGTTTGAGAAGAGATGATACTGATGAGCAGCAGATAGAATCAAAGACGAGTTTGACTTCACTTAGTTCTCTGTTATTTCATCTTGACCTGACCTCTCAAGCAACATCAGAAGCATGTGATTTTAAAACACTTTTTAATGATATTCCTGTTGGAATGTTATGAAAATGACATTCACACCATCTCTGCAGAGTCATGACTGCTTACAGTGAGCTGTTTATTTCGTTGAGATGTTATGTTGCACAATAAACCAGTTGGAGTATCGGCAGGACAGGTTTAACCTGTAACTATGGAAACTGCGAGAGTGGTGTGTTTGCAAAGGTGTTTGCTTGTATGGGGTCGCCGAGAGTCGGTTCTGTCCTATTGCCATTCTGTCAATACTCTGCTGTCAGCTGGGAGCTCTAAATCCATTCATTAGTTTCACTCTGTGATTTCCTTTCCAAACATCAGCTACCTACATACACAAAGCCAGCAATTCAGCTTATACTGAATTCTCCAAGAAGACAAAAGTGTGCTGAAAAAACAAATAAACAAACAAATGAACGAAAAAACAAATAAACAAACAAACAAAAAAAGAAAGAAAGAAAGAAAGAAAGAAATATTAAATAAAAAATATTTTTAAAATGTCTGAACCTCCTTAAAACAAGCTTAAAAAAAGACAAAATTATATATATTAAAAAAAAAATCTTGTTTTAAGTATAAACATCACTAGATTTCCTGTTCAATACAAGAACAAAAATCTTTGGTTATATTAGAGGCGGGGCATCGGTTGACTAACAGACAGCAGACAAACAGCTAGTAGTGACAATTCACCTGTCACTCAAGTGGCCACGGCCTTAATTATGCAGAGCTTTGAGGCTTAATATAATTTAAACAGATGAGTTATGAAAAAATTCACCCCCCTCACAGTTGTCATGAAGAGCAAAATTAGCTATATAGACCAAAACCACTTTTTGTACCAGGCTTTAAACATATTTGTTTATGCTGTAAAGTTGGGCATTTTAACATGGGGGATATGTGGAATTGACTCCCTCTCTAGTGGCCAGTCAATGAATTGCAGTTTAAGTCACTTCTGTTTTTGGATTTAAGAGAGAGAATGGAAGGTTGCCGCTCGGTATTTTTATGCATATTTACCGTTGTTACTCCAGTAAGTACATGTAACATATGTAACAAGTACACTGTAAAATAATGTGTTTCCAAAATATTTTCCAATGAGGTAAGAAAACTAAACATATTATATAACTCTCTGAAAACAAGCAATAATATTTTATGCAGTTTTGCTTCTCAATCTTGCTTTAAGAATATTTAGATATTACATTAGATATTTTACTGTAAAACAAAACAAAACAAAAAAAATGATAAAGGAAGGTACTTTTGCGGTGTGTAAGAGACCAGATGATTTTCCAAAAATGTAAAATCTCATGTTGATTGGGCTGAGGATACCGATGAGCAGAACGGACAGCTGTGAGGTGTTGGGAATGTGTCTGTGTCCATGTTGTTATTTGTTTGTTTGTTCATGCATATGTTTGTGCATTGTGATAAGGAGGAACATAGCAGCTGTCAGCATCACTCCCAGAGCAGGACCATGGACAGCTCCACAACACTTCACAGGATGAGGTGTCAGACACAAAACAGGCATGGCTGTCGACTCATCATCACGCTCGCATTGCATCAGTCCCTGTGCATCAGAGGCCTCCTGAAAGCTTCCAGACACTCACAGGAGTAAATAAAGGTCCTTTGGAGCAAAGACTACATGCACGTTATATATCTAGAGGATTTGGATTGAAATCCTATGTTTGGAATGGAATACTAGTGTATTGCTTATATAACACAATATACAGTTTACTGCATACTGTACAGTGTTTTCAACAACAACAAAAAAAGTATGTCAAACTGTGCCATTGTTTTCTTAATAAGGTACTTCTACCTGATTTGACCCTGACAAATATTGGAGTCAATTCTGACATGTTAATTTTTATTTTATTTTTGGACTTTTATTTGTGTCTGTTTGGGTTTTGCAAGTTTATTTCTGTTTTCTCGAGTTTGAGTTTGTTTCTATGGTTTCTGATTGTTTGATTATCAGTTTCACCGGTTGCTCATTTTGTAAATTATTTTCTCTGTGTATTTAAGCCCTGTGTTTTATTCAGTTTATTGTCCATTCTCCTCATACAGTGCCCTCCACAAATATCGGCGTGGTTAATACGAGCAAAGGCGGCTGTGAAAATAAACATAATCTCTCCAGATCCTTCAGATTCCCAGCTCCATGTTGGTGTTTCTTCTCTTCAGTTCACCCCACTCATTTTCTATAGGGTTCAGGTCAGGGGACTGGGACGGCCCTGGCAGAAGCTTCATTTTGTGCTCAGTGACACATTTTTGTCTTAATTTTGATGTTTGTTTTGGATCATTGTCCTGATGGAAGATTGATTTCTTTTTTTCATCTGTTGCTATTTGCTAGAATCCATGATACCATGTATCTGAACAAGATGTCCAGGACCTCCAGCAAAAAAAATAATTCCACAACATTAAAGATTGAGCAGTATATTTAACCGTGGACATGGGGTACTTTTTTATCCCTGTTTGCATTAAAGCCGTCTGGTGGGTTTGCTGCCAAAAAGCTTTTTTTTTTTCCATCTGACTATAGAACCAGGTCCGTTTTGAAGTTCCAGTCGTGTCTGACAACTGAATATGCTGGAGTTTGTTTTTGGATGAGCGAGGAGCTTCTTTTTTTTTTAAACCCTCCCAAACAACTTGTGGTAGTGTAGGTGCTGTTTAATATTTTTTTAGGCTTTCTGACTCCAAGACTCAACTAATCTCTGCCATTCTCCATCGTGATCCCTGGAGAGTCTTTGGCCACTCAAACTCTCCTCCTCTCCATGCATTAGGATGATATAGACACACGTCCTCTTCCAGGCAGATTCATAACATCTTTAGTTGATTGGAACTTCTTAATTACTGCCCTGATTTTTTTTCCAACACTATATTTTGTGAAGCTCAACACTCGTTTGCTTCACATCAGAACTATATTCTGTGGTTTTACTCATTGTGATGAATGATTAAGGGAATTTGGCCTTTGTGTTTCCTCATATTTATACTCTTGTGGAACAGGAAGTCATGGCTGGACAATTTCATGCTCCTAGTCACCCTGGTGTGAAAAAATAAAAACGTAAATATGAATGGGAATATACTTCAGAGATATTTTACTCATAATAATTCCTAAGGGGTGCCAATAATTGTGGCCAACATGCATTGGAGAAAAGCAATTATTTCATAATGAGAGTTCCCCCTACTTTCAATTGTTTTACTTCAATGAAAGGTTAGAATTTTGTGAAATTTTTTAATGAAAGATCAAAAGAATAAACAATGCAGATTTATTTTAACAGGCGCCTTTGTTCATATTTACCAAGGGTGCCAATATTAGTGGAGGGCACTGTAGTTGGTTATTCTGTTCTGTTTTGAGTTTGTTTTCATTAAACTTTCACTGCTTGCATTTAAATCCAGCTTTTTATTTTATCGTGTTTCAACCAGTGTGTGACCGTTTTTTAGTGTATGCTATTTGTGACCCTGGACCACAAAACCAGTCATAAGGGTCAAATTTTTGAAACTGAGATTGAAATCTGAAAGCTGAATAAATAAGCTTTCCATTGATGCATGGTTTGTTAGGATAGGATATTTGGTCGATATACAACTATTTGAAAATCTGGAATCTGAGGGTGCAAAAAAGTCTAAATTTTGAGAAAAATGCCTTTAAAGTTGTCCAAATGAAGTCCTTAGCAATGCATATTACTAATAATAATACATTTTTGATACATTTACGGTAGGAAATTTACAAAAATATCTTCATGGAACATGATCTTTACTTAATATCCTAATGATTTTTGACATAAAAGAAAAATCGATAATTTTGAGCCATACAACATATTGTTGGCTATTGCCACAAATATACCCGTGTGACTTATGACTGGTTTTGTGCTCCAGGGTCACATTTGTAATGATAAATATTTTAAAACAATCCTGCACTGTTATTTCATGACCTCACCATGTTTAATTAATTTCAGAAATAAATCATTTTGCAGTTTAGTCCATGTTTCTGTAAAATATTTTAACCGTCCAATAAAATAAAAAGGTCTTGCTTCCAGTTCATTTAACAAAGCTATGCAAAGTAAAGTTTAGTGCATTGCATTGCGGGGGGTGACATTCAAGTATTTAATGCATACAGAAAATGCATCATATAAAAATATAAAACTTAATAAAAATGTACTTATAAATAGACCAATAAATAAATTATTTTATATAAATAGTAAATAAATAATACAGTATGTGCAAACTCTACTCAAAATACATAAAAAGTGTATAATTTGACAGTATGCTATTATGAATATTTATTCTACTGGGCTTTTAGAGTGGGATCATCATTTGATCCATTTTCCCAACACATAAAATCCTCAGCCTATTACAAAGCCCGAGGCACTGATACAAATCTGTCTTTCTCATGATTGTTGCTGTTGAGGTGTCACTGAGAGAAATCCAAGTACATACAAACAAATACACAGAAGACTCATGCAGATCTGCAATCAAAGAAAGTCCATGGAGCAGGACTGTCATCGCAAATACCATGGATATTTTTCCACCATAAGGGACCATTAAGGACTCGTCTGGTGTGTGTGTGTGTGAGTAGCTCTAAATGTGCCTAATTTTCCCTCTTAATTGCCTTGTGTGAAATTCAGTGGGCTTGTACAAGTCTCTGATCATGGCTCTTCTCAGGTGCTAGATTAATCTCCCAGAGGTTTCAGAGCAAGGAACTAACACAGCTTACTCTGTCTCCCATTTCTGAGTGTATGCGTTCCTGGCTAAATTGAACCAGCACAGACAGATGAAAACTAAGCACAAGAGTGTTAGGAGATGATGATAATAATAATTAAATGCATTATTATATCACAGAACAACAAATGCAATTTCACAAAACTCATACATGACACAGTTTGAGAACCCTCAAACATAAACTATTCATAAACACAAGGGGTAAGAAGATGAATAAGTAAGAACACCTATGGAAGTCAATGGGTCCATCAACTGTTTGGTTACAGATATTCTTCAAAATATATTCTTTTGTGTTCAGCAGAAGAAAGAAATTCATACAGGTTTGGGACAACTTGAGGGTGAGTAAATGATGACAGAATTTTCATTTTTGGGTGAACTATCCCTTTTAAAGAATTTTACTATAATAAATTATTAAATTGTAGCCTAATTAAAAAAAACAAACATTTAAAATAATATAAATAAATAATATTTAAATAATAATAGTATTTATATAAAGATAAATACAATAATGGTTATTGTTTAGTATAATGAGGTCCAATTGTAAGGTGGAATCGACTGTAAGGCCTACAACAGAATATTTACTCTTTTCAAACAGGCAGAAATATTCTTGCAAAACAGAATAATATTTAGATTTCACAAATATACAGTCAGTATCACCTGTATGACAGCATCAAATTAGTATTTTTTTTTTATTCTATAGTACATACTAAAAACCCCTTAATCCCAGCAAACAGCTGTTATTAAAAGGTAAACAAGCTGCAGTCAATGAATCTGTAATTAGGAACTAAAAGTCATTGCTCCATTTTAGGAGCCAGATTCTCCCTCCATTTAAAGGTGCAGTGTGTAGTATTTATGAGGATATATTGACAGAAATGCAATATAATATACATAACTGTTCCCTTTCAGTCGGTCACGTTCGACATATGTCGGAACTGACCGACGAATTGGGGATAATTTTCAGAGACCAATCTACTTCGAGTGTATAAAAACGAGCCAATAATGTTGGCATGCGGTCCACGCACCGCCCCGCAGCGCGGGTATAAATACGGAAGTGGAATACCGCATTCTCGCTTTCAACTTCGGAGCCGAACGGTTTGCTATCAAGCTGTTTTCTCTACGAGAGTACACTCAACGAGTCTTGGAAGAAGATCGCTCGCTTACCTGGTGCTGGTGTGACGCCGCGATTCAGCGAGTGGCCGCTGCAACCTGTCTTGTCTTTGTGTTGGTTGGCTGGGCGTTTCCGTTTACTGAGTGCTCACACGCGGGCTTGCACTTTCGGACCGCTGTGAGCTGCGGCTTCAGCACTACTAAAAGAGCAATTTCCCTTCCTAGAAGAGCAGCACGGTTTGACCCTGCGTCTTTTTCAAGATGTCATTTCAAACCGTGCGTTTCTGGATGCCGTCGTTTTCTGTCCCCAGTTGACGGTCATGATCGCTGCCTCACGTGTTTGGGCATTCAGCACGCTGAGGCGGCATTCGTGAATGACTCATGTTCCCACTGCGGGAACATGACCATTGCAGTCTTACGGTCTAGGCTCGAATACCTCAAAAGGGGTGGAGTCCCATTGCGCATCCCCCGATCTAGTGGTCCTCCCGCTGCAAAGCAGAGGGCTGCTACTTTGGCTGATGCCTTTGGTGGAGACCTGAGGGTGACTGTGAGGGTTTCCCCAATGGGCCAACAAGCCCCTTGGGCCCCTCCCCCCTCCGCTGCGCCGGTAGAGCTTCCGGAAGAGCGGCCCGGCCCTAGCCATGGGGGGCCGGCCGTTTCATTCGGGGCTCCGGCTGAGGATATGATCTCGATAGCTGCATCAGGGGATGAGCTAATGGGCTCTGGAGATGAGGATCCGGCTGCGTTGCCCCCTTGGGGTGTGGTAGCGTTGCCCGAATCTGATCCAGAGCTTATGGCTATGCTTGCCCGGGCCGCCGCAAGTGTCGGGCTCGAGTGGAACCCTTCACCATGTCCCGAACCTTCGCGGTTGGATAATTGATTTCTCAGCGCCCTGCTCCGGTTCCATTCTTCCCGGAAGTGCATCAGGAGCTCACGAAATCGTGGACGGCGCCCTATAGCGGCAGAAACCGATCTAGCGACTCCTCCATCCTCACTACCCTCGATGGTGGCGCAGCTAAGGGATACGTGGGGATTCCCCCAGTCCGCGTAATCCGCGTCTCCCCTCCCAGGCGTGTAAATTCTCGTCCGGTCTAACGGGCAAGGCTTACACAGCCTGCAGAGAAGCTGCATCATCTTTGCATACCATGGCGCTCCTGCAGGTCTACCAGGCCAAAGCGCTAAAGGAACTGCACGAGGGTAGTTCTGACCCAGGGGTTATGCAGGAACTGCGCACAGCGACGGACCTCGCCCTCTGGGCGACGAAAGTCACTGCGCGCTCCCTGGGCTGGGCGATGTCCACTTTGGTGGTCCAGGAACGCCACCTGTGGCTGAACCTGGCAGACATGCGCAAGTCCGACAAAGTTTGGTTCTTCGACGCCCCTGTCTGTCAGGCTGGCCTTTTCGGCGACGCAATCGAGAGCTTTGCCCAGCAGTTCTCGGTGGCCCAGAAGCAGACGGATGCGATTAAAAACATCCTGCCCCGGCGACCAGCTGCTGCCTCCACCCCGTCGCCGGCCTCCGCCCCTCCGCCTGCTCGTCGCCGAGGGCGTCCCCCTGCGTCTGCCTCCGCTCCTGCCAAACCCAAGCAGCAGCCTCCACCCGGGAAGCAGGGCGCCGGACGCAAAAGAAATGGGCAGCCCAGGGACGGTTGGAGCTGCTCGGAGGGGGATGGGCCAAGACCCCTCTCAACATCTTTCTGCCAGAGTCCAGCGGTACCCACATTGTCAATAAAAGAGCAGTTTCCTTTGTCCCTGGGCTCCAAGAGGGCCGAGCCGGCTGTGTGCGACGCCCCCGGGCCTTGCCACTCCTGGCTTCCCCGCTCCTCGCCAGCTGGCAGTGTGCGGCGTTCGCATTCTCAACTATCTCGATGACTGGCTCATTCTCGCCCAGTCTCGGGAACAGTTGTGCGAACACAGGGATCTGGTGCTTCGGGTCAACCGAGAGAAGAGCAAACTCTGCCCCACACAGAGGATCTCTTATCTCGGCATGGAGCTGGACTCGGTCAGTCAGACTGCGCGCCTCACAGAGGAGCGAGTCCAGTCAGTGTTGAACTGCTTGAATACGTTCAAGAGCAGGACGGCGGTCCCACTGAAATTTTTTCAGAGGCTCCTGGGGCATATGGCATCTGCAGCCGCGGTAACGCCGCTTGGATTGCTTCATATGAGACCGCTTCAGCACTGGCTTCATGGCCGAGTCCCGAGATGGGCGTGGCAGAGCGGCAAGTACCGGGTCCCAGTCACCCCGTACTGTCGCCAAACCTTCGGCCCGTGGTCGGACCCTTCGTTCCTACGGGCGGGAGTGCCCTTAGAACAGGTGTCCAGGCATGCTGTGGTTTTCACGGATGTCTCGTCCACCAGCTGGGGGGCCACGTACAACGGGCATGCAGTTTCGGGTCTGTGGACGGGGCCCCAGCTGCATTGGCACATAAATTGCCTCGAGTTGCTAGCAGTACGTCCTGCTCTAAGCTGTCTCAAAATGTCGCTTCAGGGCAAGCACGTGCTGGTCCGTACAGACAGCACTGCGGCTGTTGCGTACATCAACCGTCAGGGTGGTCTATGCTCCCGTCGCATGATGCAACTCACCCGCCATCTCCTCCTGTGGAGTCAGAAGCATCTAAGGTTGCTTTGGGCCATTTACATCCCTGGTGCGCTGAACCAGACAGCTGACGAGCTCTCTCGCCAGCCGACACCTCCGGGAGAGTGGCGACTCCACCCCCGGACCATCCAGCTGATATGGGACTTTTTCGGAGCCGCACAGGTAGACCTGTTTGCCTCTCCGGACTCGACCCATTTCCAGTTGTACTATTCCCTGACCGGGGGGACCCTCGGCACGGATGCACTGGCACACAGCTGCCCAAGGTTCCCACCACTCCCTTCCGGGACCAGGTGGTGAACCTGCAAGCGCTGCCTTCGGAGGAGGCAAACCCAGCCCTGGCTTTGTTGTGTCCCGTCCGCGCTCTCCGCGCTTACGTCGACCGGACTCAAAGCTTTAGGACCTCAGAGCAGCTCTTCGTCTGTTACGGAGGCCAGCAAAAGGGAAAGGCTGTCTCCAAGCAGAGGTTAGCCCACTGGATAGTGGATGGTATCGTCTTGGCTTACCAGTCCCAAGACGTGCCTTGCCCGTTCGGGGTGCGAGCTCACTCCACTAGGAGTGTAGCCTCCTCCTGGGCGTTGGCTCAAGGCGCCTCGCTGACAGATATTTGTAGAGCTGCGGGCTGAGCGACACCAAACACGTTCGCTAGATTCTATAGCCTCCGTGTAGAGCCGGTTTCTTCCCGTGTACTCGCCTCCAGCGGCCGGTAAACGTGAAGTACCCGCTCTTGTGTCGGCTTGCAAAGCCACTCCCGCCCGTCTACCTGACGGGCATGCTTTCCCAGCGTTATCCAATAGTCTCGCTGAGTGGGTCTTGCAGAAACAGCTGTGACGGACCTTCCCTGCTTGGTACCCTGACTTCTGCTCCAACCTAGGAGCACTTCAGCGAGCCCAAGCAGGGCGCTGGAAGGGCCAGCCTTCCTGGCGTGTTGGTAGGGATCCCCAATTCGTCGGTCAGTTCCGACGTACGTCGAACGTGACCGACTGAAAGGGAACGTCTCGGTTTCGTATGACTCATTTTTTTCGGCTCCTCAGTTGGAAAAGCGAGGATGCGGTATTCCACTTCCGTATTTATACCCGCACTGTGGGGTGGTGCGTGGACCATTATTGGCTCGTTTTTATACACTCGAAGTAGATTGGTCTCTGAAAATGATCCCCAATTCGTTGGTCAGTTCCGACGTACGTCTCCATTCCCTCCTTCAGGAGGAGTATAAAGACCTTACATAATGAACCGTTATGTTTTTATTATCTTAAAATGAGCCATTTCTATCTCCATACACCACGGGTCCCCTTACAGTGAAGTCACCATTTTGCTCTGCCATGTTTCTACAGTAGCCCTAAACGGACAAACTGCTCTACAGAGCGCTAGCCACTCTCTGCTCTCTTGGGGGATGTGCAATTCACAACCTCACCGCTAGATGCCGCTAAAAATCACACACTGCACCTTTAAATTAGACTTTAAACTCCAATGATGACATTATGATACTTTCCCTCCCTAAAAATCTTTGATTTGCACTCTTTAAAATAACATCTTATTTGATCCACAACTAATAAATTGTAAGAAACTGTGAGAAGCCATGTTTTGGAGTCGCCTCATACACTTCTATGTGAATTAAAGTGACATCCGAAAAGCAATCCAAGCACATCTCTCTCTCCCCTCAACTAATCTGAGGAAGAATATTGAAAAGGTCATGAAGCTCTGTGGGACTTTATTAGTAAACCATGTCTGAACTTCGCCAGACCTGCTGTCTCATTTTCTCTCTGTGCCGAGCAGACATCACTTGGGAGGCATGAGAGCAGCAGAAAAAAGAGATTCAGAATAAAGATTCAACTATTTTTGAAGAATATTTCGGGAGGCTGAGAGAAACATTAGCCTCAGTTTTCAACAAAACAACTAAAACACTTAGCGAAACCGCTAAACACAAATGAATTAATTTCTTCGATTTTATCCGAGAACAGAAACGCTAAATGAGATCTAGCTCTCGGAGGGAGATCACTGCCTCAGTCAGACCACCAAAAATGTAATTCTGATTCAAGAACAACAACAACACTGGCACAGAACTCCTTGCAGATATTGAAGGAGAAATTACTTGCAGATCAATGGCATCTCCTGAGGAAAAGTTGCCGAATTGGTCTAGATTAAAGGGCTGTGGTGTTTTTATTTGACATTTCGTGGGTTTTGCTAATCAATTGATAATGGTTGAATGCAATTCATATTTGGGATTACCGTCACACTCATCACAGTGTGAGTCATGCAGCTTTAACGGTTCTTTTAGACGTCTCCCTCATTATCGACTGAGGGGAGGCCAAAGGTAATGCTGAGGATCTTCTGCATAATCACACCAGGTCAGACTTTGTAAGACTTGTCCTGTTAAAGTGGTTAAATTAAATCCAGGGCTCTCCACTTGCCTCCTTCATCCACTCAGCCTTTCCGTATCTCTCCAACCTCTTTCATGCTCCACGTTTGGGATTATGATATCAATCAGAATGACCTTATTACGAGAGGTAGTAGGAGTGAGAAAGGGACAAAACCAGAGAGAGAAAGAGAGAGAGTTCCAAACCCACTCTGACTCATACCTGTGATCTTTTAATTCTCAAGTACCCAACCCACCACACTCACACACATATCTCTCACACATTGCTCTTCCTAATATGAAATGGTAAACTTCCTTTTCTCAGGGTCTTTTCACACTTGAAATTGTTAGCCCTGTGTTATCTAGTTCCGTTTTTCACACGGTGTATATATTTGTTCCTTGGTTAAGAATTAATCATGGGAAATTTGACAGTGTGCATTTGCAAACCCTAGGTTAACATTGTTATTTGTATATTTATGATGGTAATAATATTGATTGGACAAGTGCAGCATGTAATAAGAATGCAACCTGAAGTTTTAATAATTGCTTGTACGTCTGTGGAAATGGTGCCATTTAAATCTGCTCTGGTTCTCTAAAAGTTTGGGGTCAGTAAGTTGGGGTTGTTGTTTTTTTTTTTTTTTTTTTATTCAAATGAATTCAGCAAAGATGCAATTAATAAAAAGTGACAGTAAGGATTTTTACACAAAAGCTTTGTATTTCAAAATAAATGCTGTTCTTTTGAACTTTTTATTCATCTAAAAAATTTGTAACACTACAATAAGGTTTCAATATTAAAATTAGTTAACTACATTAGTTAACATGAACTAATAATGAACTGCACTTCTACAGCATTTATTATTCTTTGTTAATCTTAATTTCAATATTTACTAATACGTTATTCAAATCAAAAGTTGTATTTGTTAACATTAGTTAATGCACTGTGAACTAACATGAACAAACAATGAACAGCTGTATTTTTTTTAACTAACAGTAACAAAGATTAACAAATACAGTAACAAATGTATTGCTCATAGTTAGTTCATGTTAGTTAGTACATTAACTAATGTTAACAAATGAGACCTTATTGTAAAGTGTTACCAAGTTATCTTGTTTCTTCAGCAGCAAATCAGCATATTAAAATGATTTCTGAAGGATCGTGTGACCGAAAGACTGGAGTAATGATTCTGAAAAGTCAGATTCGCCATCACAGGAATAAATTACATTTTAAAATGGAAAACATTTTATTTAAATTGTAATAATATTTCACAATATTAATGTTTGCAGTATTTTGACCAAATAAATACAGCCTTGGTGAGCAAAGAAATTTCTTATTTAAATGGTATTTCAAGCTATCTGTCATTCATGTAGTCTGCAGAACACACACAAATAAGGTTTTTTGAGAAAAACAGAAGTTATCAAAATATCTCTTTTTGTGTTCCATTTTTAAGTGAATCATCACTTAGGTCTTTTAAAACATCAGCATCCAGCGAAATAACACTTCTTTTCAGCAGTTAACACATCTGTCATTCCTTTTTAACATTTAAACAGTTTCTAGAGCAGTGTTTCATCATAACATGGCTGCTAACCGCCTTTCAGAACCACAAGTGTTAAAATTGCTTATTCTAGGTTTTAACCAGGGGGAGATGAACCCACAGGATGGGTGGGGGTGGGTGAGGGGGTTGGGGTTGTCTGGTGTAATCAAAGTCTGCAATCAAATACCATAGATTTGATCATTTCTCATCAAATTATTCAATTTCTTCCATTTGCATTTGTTTTATTTTAAAGTGACGTTAGTGAAACATTACTGAGAACTCCATTAAATCTCTCAAGCTATAAAAGAGCAACTTCTGAGTGCTAAAATGTTCCTCTGGGAAAGGATGTTAACCCAGGGTTAAGTGTAATGTGAAAAGCCCTTAAGTTCACTTCACATTATATGTTGTTTGTGCTGCGTCGCTGAGTCTGAACTTCAGTGCATTTTACTCTGAATTGGAATAGAGGGGGAAAAAAACAATCCTTGGCACATTACAAAAGACCCTGCTGACTTCTTGATGGTCTGTTTATTTACTGTAATTTCGACTAGCTTTTTCCAGTCTTTTTTTTTTTTAAACAAAATATAGCATTCCTTACGGATAGGGCATTCAACCACACAATTTTACCTTCATCAAAACAAACAGCAAAACAGCTTCTGGCTATTAAACACTTCCTCAGCATTTTTAGATTGTCTCAGTGGAGGAGGGCAGGAACACGTTCAGTGTATTCCCATTCAGTCTACATCATTGGGCAATTATTGCTAGGAGTTGCCCTGGGCAACAAAGCAGTGATTTAAACATTCCCTAAAGCGGGGGAAAACTTTTGCAGGCTCGGATACACACAGTATCAGATGTCAGACTGCTGAGGAGCTCCTTTTGTTGGGAACGGGGAACTTTGTCATCACTCTCCTGTGGATCACACTGGGGCAGTGGCACTGGGGCAGTGGCAATGCGGAAGGCCAGCGCCTCTCCAGCCGCAGCCCGTGAGCTCTTGTCCTGACGGCACGCATGTTGGCTGCAAAACAGCAAACTCCATGAGGACAAGGACCAGACCAAGCAGAAAATGAAGCAGCTAGGGCTACATGATGCAATGTGCACTCAGCCTCCAGGTGACCCTCTTCTCTCACAATAGTTCTCAGCACTTTAGTGCACTTCTGTTAAGACCGAATCCCTATCACGATCCTCTGAGCCTGAGCTAAACATTAATACAGCCACGGATCAGAGTTCTTTTTTTTGTCTTGGCAATGGTTAAGGGTGTGATTTAAAGCAGTCAAAACTGGTCTGAGGTCAGCGTTTTAGCGTAATATTCTCTCAAAGCATGCCAAACTTTGAACCTGCAAAGCTCTTATTAGTACAGAGACAGAGATCGTAGAAACTGGAAATGACTGTGAGACCTGGGTAGTTGCTGTTGTTTGTTTTTGCAATATTATTGACCTTTTTGTTTGTGTTTTAAAGAAAGTAACCAAGATCATAAAAATATCCTGTTAAATGTTTAAAAAAAATAAAAAAAATAATGTATTAATAATATTCATATTTATTTAGTTAACTAAAAAAATTGTTAATTTTTAATTAATATTTTTCAATAGAAAGTCCACACACACAGGGTCATCAGGGTAACAAACATGACAATTAAAACGTTGCAATAAACAGAAATGTAAAATAAAAGCTATATATATAAAACATAAAATAAAAAGTAAAATAAAAGCTATATATATATATATATATATATATATATATATATATATATATATATATATATAACAAATTAAGAAGAAACATATATAAAACATAACATATAACTATTTAAATAAAATATAATACAATTATGCATCTACAGAGAACGTCCTTTTACAGTTTTTCCATGATAAATTATACAAAAAATATAATAACATTTTACATTTCACCATAAATTATATAATTGTTATTTTTACTTGCAAAAGGCAGTTTTCACATTATAAAAATAGACAAAAAAAGATAAATGTACTGTTAAAACTATTATATTTAACTGAATATGGTAAGATAATTAATGAATTAAAAGGTTATTAATGTAATAATTATTTTTATGTTTAAACTACAAATATTTTACAGTGCACTGTAAATTAGTTGTTGCTCATTCTATTCCAAGATGTGTTCCACAAAACATTTCCATTACAAATTTTAAAAAATCTAGTTGAAAGAATAAAGTTGGTTTTAATAAAAGTTATTTGTCTCAAAATCTAAGAAATGATTGCAGTATTAGTAAATCTCATGTGCTCTGATGCAATAACATCTAGTGTAATCTGGTATCATAACATAGTTCTCCTGAAATGACTGAGACAGGGAACCATTTACAGGGCATGAGCCTGCTGCAATACACTGATTTTACACAGAAATGAAAATATAACTGTTGTCTTCAAGGTCTATATATTCATTTTGATTTCTGGGGCTGAAGTGAAGCTGTTTGCATTTCAAAGGCAGCAAAGCAGCATGCGAGGGCTAAAATATTCTCAGCAAGCCGAGTAAAGCTCCATTCTGCCTGTAACACCTTACCACCCTCTCTCCTCACACACACACACACACACACACGTTTACGTATACACTGTGCATGCATGCACATATTGTTCTTTTAATACACTGCAGTTATCTTGTAAATGGGAGATACGATAGAAATGTTATTCATATACACATATATCACGTGGAGTGTCCAGAGAGCCACACAGTACTTTTGGTCTCATCTGCCCTGAGCAGCATCTTGAAGCGGTGAAGTTTTCTATGGTGAAGGTTGTGTTTGAACAATGTTGGTGCGTGAGTTTTAGTGTGACTATAGTCAATAACAGAGTGAAGTGGATATTGGGACAGCAGGAATGAGTGACTGTGACAGTGAACAATGTGAGGAAGAGACCTTGGACAGAGAAACATCCTCTCTCACACACATACAGTATACTCACACTCTAATACTTCACTGTATCATGAACATAAAATAACACTCATTTCACAAGTACAGCACATAGTACATGCAGTACTCACCCACCCACTATCCGTTAAAGGGATAGTTCACTCAAACAACAAAATTCATTATTATTTATGGCGGTAAAATGCCATCAACTCACATACAATATAGCCTGTTTTGGCCTCAATCAATAAAAGTAACTGGGACTAACAAGCTTTATTTCTCACAAATGCGACTTTGTTTCTTGTCATTTATAAGTTTCAAACTCAAATAAGTGACTTATACTACCATTCAAAAGTTTAGGGTCTGTAAGTTTATTTAATGTTTCAAAAAAAACCTCACTGATCCCAAACTTTTCGAACATATATTTGTGCATATCTCACAACTGCACATGGCTATAAATCTCACATTGTGACTTTATTTCATATTTTAAAAGAAATAGGCTTCCATATACCCTCATGTCATTCCAAACCCCTTTGACTTTCTTTCTTTCAAAATATTTTTTTCTATAATGAAGTGAATGAAGACCGAACCTGTCAAACTATAGAATTTCAAAACAGCACAATAAAAGTATCATAAAAGTCTATATGACTCAATATTCAAGACTTCTGAAGCCATATTATATAGCTTTGTCTAAACAACTGACTGAAATTTAAATTGTTGTTAAGCTTGTTTAAGAAATGCCCAATCCATGATGGAATAATGTAATTTGATTCAGTGATTCATTCAGAAATAAACTGAAATGTTTCTCAAGCTGACCCAATGATCCAGTCACAGCAGTTAAAGGGAAAGTTGACCCAAAAAGGAAAATACTGTCATAATTTCCTCAGCCTCATGTGCTTACAAACCAATATATATATATATATTTTTGTTTTGTTTTGTTTTTTTGTCCATACAATGGAAGTCTCTTTGGTTACGATCTGTCTTCAAATGATCTTTCATTTTGCAGAAGAAAGAAAGTCATTCAGGTTTGAAAGAACATGAGGGTGTGGAAATGAAAGCAGAATTTTTTGGGGTGAACTATCCCTTTCACAGCTTACTGGAGGGGAAGATTATAAGTGAATAATGACTTAAATAACAGTGTGTTTTTTCACACACAACTATTGTATAACATAGAATAAGTGCACAAGTAATATGACACACTTTAATGGTGCTTAGCATGTCATTCAGATTTAATAATGTAAATAATGACAGTTTTCATTTTTGGGTGCATTGTCCCTTTAAGGTGTCGGCGTTCGCTCTGAGTCTATAACTCAAGTGACAAAACTGATTTAGTGCAGACAGACTGTACTCCCTCAGCCCAGATGCATGGGCTCCGTCACCACACACACATGCTCGACGTATCGTAGACTTAACCACGCCGACATACAAATCACTCAAATACACCCATCACGCACCTCCTTCAGGCCACCGACATACACACCCAGCCCAAAATAGATTCTTTCTGCCAGGGTTTGTAAATGAGAGCCCGCTCTTTCCTCACAGTGTTGGTTTGTAAACAACTTTATATTCATAAAGACTTTAGCCTTGGAGCAGAAGAGAGAGGGGCTGAACATGAAGGGTGATGCGGCATCAGTGATGTCAGGATTACAAATGAACACAAGCGCTCTGTAATGGACATGAAGGGAGGCAGGGCATGAGAGAGACACAGTCAGCATGTGTATGGATGTACTCGTCTAGACCGTGTCTCTTCTGTCTTTGAGCAGATGTGATATTTGTCAAAGTCAGTGGCAGCGGGTAGGGCTATATGTCACAGCAGGCGCAGAGCTGAAGGAACAATCTTTAAGGTGAGGCAAGCCCTTAAAGGAAGACACACTGAGACCGTGATGCCTGGATTTATAGCTCTTGACCTGCACAATTCCCTCCATACTGAGAAGATCTATCCACTAACAATCATTCTTTACACAAGGCTGCGTGTGTCTTGGCCTTTGACACTAATCCGCAGGTCACGTCTGTTAATGGTGTTTTAATGGCATGTCCAGGATGTAAGTAGGAAGCCTGGAGCTCTGTTTTGATTAATAATCACTTGAGGCGCAAAATAATCATCTCGTTTAAAATGCTATGAAGACTAAAAGGTCCTACCTGATGATGTCACATAAAGGGATATTCAGTGCATGTCCAGCTCAACAGATGACACATAAAATAACAGACACCAAAAAATAATTTTCTCTTGTCTCTTGTTGATACAAAAAGAAGCAAAAACAATGGAAGTGAATGAGACATACATACTCCATTAAATAATCAATTGTATAGCCACAATACACCGATCAGGCATAACATTATGACATTCCTAATATTGTGTTGGTCCCCCTTTTGCTGCCAAAACAGCCCTGACCCGTTGAGGCATGGACTCCACTAGACGCCTGAAGTTGTGCTATAATATCTGGCACCAAGAAGTTAGCAGCAGATCCTTTAAGTCCTGTAAGTGGCGAGGTGGGGCCTCCATGGATAGGACTTGTTTGTTCAGCACATTCACAGATGCTCGACTGGATTGAGATCTGGGGAATTTGGAGGCCAAGTCAACACCTCAAACTTGTTGTTGTGCTCCTCAAACCATTCCTGACCATTTCTGCTTTGTGGCAGGGCGCATTATCCTGCTGAAAGAGGCCACAGCCACCAGGGAATATGAAAGGGTGTACATGGTCTGCAACAATGCTTAGGTAGGTGGTACGTGCCAAAGTAACATCCACATGGATGGCAGGACCCAAGGTTTCCCAGCAGAACATTGCCTAAAGCACCACACTGCCTCCGCCGGCTTGCCTTCTTCCCATAGTGCATCCTGGTGCCATGTGTTCCCCAGGTAAGCAACGCACACGCACCCGGCCATCCTCATGATGTAAAAGGAAACGTGATTTATCAGACCAGGCCACCTTCTTCCATTGCTCCGTGGTCCAGTTCTGATGCTCACGTGCCCACTGTTGGCGCTTTCGGCGGTGGACAGGGGTCAGCATGGGCACCCTGACTGGTCTGCGGCTATGCAGCCCCATACGCATAAACTGCGATGCACTGTGTATTCTGACACCTTTCTATCAGAACCAGCATTAACTTCTTGAGCAATTTGAGCTACAGTAGCTCGTCTGTTTGATCAGACCACACGGGCCAGCCTTCGCTCCTCACGTGCATCAATGAGCCTTGGCCGCCCATGACCCTGTTGCCGGTTCAGCACTGTTCTTTCCTTTCGACCACTTTTGATAGATACTGACCACTGCAGAAGGGGAACACCCCACAAGAGCAGCAGTCTTTACATCTCAAATAAACCCAGGTTTTATTAGAATAAGAGATTTTATTCAATTATAATCTTCACATTTCTGCTTTTAAATCCTCTAAAAACCCCATTCACTTTTAAGTGCCCCACCATAGCCTTTTTTAAGAAAACGAAAGACGAAAGTCTAAATAATTTTTGTGGTAATCAACATTATGCCACAAATGCTGCTGTATTGAATCTGTAATATTCTTTAATGCTTTTGTTTTAAGACCGCATGACGAGTATAACACTTATTGATGTCATAAATATACAGAAATGTTGTGCTCCTGGGGTCATTGTACATTACACACTGATGGCCCACAGTGGTTTACTGGTATCATGGACAATATTCGGTTTCCAATCACGCAAATAACCTCCTCTGATGATGTTATTCCAACTCCGATGTCTATTATATCTCAAAGTCTGGTGCAAAGACAGGCGATTGTGCGCTCTCACTCTCTCAATTCCAGATGGTGCTTTTCTCTCCAGCTGTCTCTGCCACATCAGCCTTAATGAAGGCCAACGGCCAAATTACAGCCCTACTCCACTTGTCTATTTTTCTTTTTCCCTCTCCCCCTCCCCCCATGCCTTGTTATCACCTCATATTTGACGCTTCCAAAATTTGCCTGTTAACACCTTATACAGCAGAGAATAATTTTTATTCTCTAGTTATCTCACTCACTTTCCCACCTTCCATTACTCTGTTAATTTGTTTTGTACATAGAAATCTGATTGATTATAGGGAGAGACAAAAGTGTGTGTGTGTGTTTATGGATTCAAAAACTAATAACTAGCTGGATACAGGTCTGGTGAACACTGTTAATTGCTTATTCTTCCCCTGTTGCAGAGCGTCTTTTTGTTTCTACAGCTGTACAAACATGAATTATTTAAAACTAATGAACACATAAATAAATAACCCCCCAGTCTGCATTTCAAAGTGATTGATTCACTAGAAGGTGAAACAATAAAATACCTCCCCTATCCAATAACCCTTTATCTTTCCTCATAAACCTCTCGCTTTCTCCCTGAATGTGTAGAGGAACCATTTTAGAACAAGCTTATGGCTCAGCTCAGATTTTATGGATTGTATGAATTCTGGAATGAAATAGGGGCAACATATTAAACCTTATTTCATACAAGACAGCTGAAATTGTCTAAAAAGCAGAGCAGGGCTTAAAAATAAGGAAGACCGGATGGTTTTGAGATGTTTAATACATTTAGATACACACACACACACACAGAGTTTTTTTTAATGTTTTTGAAAGTAGTTAATTTGTCTTAATGTCCTTCCCTCTTTCACATGTCCTTAATCTCATCAAGGCTGCGTTTATTTGATCAAAAATACAGTAAAAACAGTAATACAGTGAAATTAAATCAACTGATTTCTGTTGTAATATATTTTAAAATGTATTTTATTCATGTAATGGCAAAGGTGAATTTTCGGCATCATTCCTCCAGTCTTCAGTGTCATGTGATCTTTCAGAAATCATTCTAATATGCTGATTTGGTGCTAAAGAAACATTTCTTATTATTATTAATGTTAAACATAGTTGTGCTGCTTAATATTTTTGTGGAAACAGATTTTTTTTCAGGATTCTTTGATGAATAGAAAGTTCAAAAGAACAGCATTTATTATAAATAGAACTTTCTGTAGTATGTATTATTTTCATAAATGTCTTTACTGTCTTTTTTGATCAATTTAATGTGCCTCTGCTAAATAAAAGTATTAATTTCTTTTTTTTTCTTTTAAATCTATCTTACCCCAAACTTTCCAATGCCAGTGTATTATGATTTCCCAAAAAAATAATAAACTGTTTTCAACATTGATAATAATAATAAATTATCTTAAAATAATTTCTGAAAGATCACGTGACACTGAAGACTGGAGTAATGGCTGCTGAAAATTCAGCTTTCTCATCACAGGAATAAATTGCATTTTAAAATAAAAAAATAAAAAAAAAATAGAAAAGTATTTATTAGAAAAATAAATATAAAAAATAAAATACAAAAATAAAGCTGTTAAAACTTTTTAGAGGCTGCTACTAGTACATCACAATCTGGGGCACACGCAGACAGGGCTCAATGCTAAGACATTTTTTTTTTTACAGATAACTGAATTACAGACAATAGCACAAATAAATACAACAGAACAAAGACACAAATGAAATAAACAATGCATTTCGGGCTTTTCAGATAGGTCTGGTTTATTTTTAATGGCGTCATTCAGAGAAATTGCCCACAGATTGTTTTGTAAATGAGCCACAGTGAAGTTTCATAATGCATTATCTGCAAATTACATTTTTCCATATATTTTATTTGTGTGTGTGCGCAAAAAAACTTTACCAACTTCACTTTTTAACATTATAAGCGAACCTCAAGAAACATATTAAAATAATAACCAAAAATCCATGTCATGACCCCTTTAAACTTTAGAAGTGGCTAAAATTGTGGCATCACCAGTGAAAATTGACCATCTAATGCAGCTACAAGTTCCTTAAAATGTGATCTGTGAGTCGCACCATGACACACACATACAGTATCACACTGAAACCTTGACACCACTGCAGCCAGTGGATGTGGGTGGAGCAGAACGATGTAACATGCTGAAAAATGACAGCCTTGACAGGGTCAGCAGGGTTATGGAGGTCAGAGGGAAGATGAGCCTTTAAAATAAGGGTGTAAACTGTTGAGTGCTAAAGGATTGTCGGGCAGCCATCTCAAATAGCATTGGTTCTAAATGAATAAAGTAAAAAAAGGACTCTTTTCTCATTTTCTTTCTCTATCCCTCTCTCCTCGGTTGTTATATTTGTGTACTTTTCATTACTCTGTTGCCTCTCCGTGATGACAGGGCTGTAATAACTTTGGTCAAATGTTGGTAAACACTTCTGACAAATGAAATTCACCTTGCAGTGGGTCGGCTGGCCGTCTGCCAGTGTAGGGGGAGGTCACATCCCCCCCCCCCCCCCCCCCCATTGAGGAGAGAAGGAGCATGTCAATTCCATCCACAGAAAATGCTTCTTCCATCAGGAAACTATATCCCACCTCAGCCAGGTAATAAACATCAAATTGTGTGCCACTCATTCGCTCTTCCACGCTCTCTCCGTATAGAAAAAAAAACACACACACACACATTATCATGAGTGAGGGAGCAGTTTATCTGACGCGCCGAGAATTTGGTTCTGGATAAATCGCCATGTTGGCAGTCAGGCCAAATGAACAAACTGAATCCAGCCTGCTGTTTAATTTCAGCCGTGCCTCCTCCTGCTCCTGCTCCACAGGACGACACTTACTGCTGGGCTCCTAAAGACATTCATTCTGTTTGAACATGCGCTTGAGAGGACCAGAAACTCCACAACACTGATCTGAAACCAAGTGAGACCATTGATTTTTGAACTGGAGCTGTGGAAAATTAATAGTGATGAGCACTCATAAACTAATTTTTCATAGGAATAAAATGAAACAATTTTAGATAGATAGATAGATAGATAGATAGATAGATAGATAGATAGATAGATAGATAGATAGATAGATAGATAGATAGATAGATAGATAGATAGATAGATAGATAGATAGATAGATAGATAGAAAGTATATCATCATATTATATCGTTAATGACTAATTGGGCTTCTTGCACTGATTTGAACTAAAAGTTACCATGATCTATCACCATTGTGCCCTTAGGGCAAAATACTTAATCCCAGTATGCTCCAGCAGGGCTTTCCCTGCAATTAATGCAATACAATGGAAAATCGTACAATAAATAGCAGGGAAACTGTAGATCTCGGCTTACCTTAAAGGGATGGTTCACACAAAAATGAAAATTCTGTCATTAATAACTCACCCTAATGTCGTTCCAAACCCATAAGACTTTCATTCATCTTCAGAACACAAATGAAGATCTTTTTGATAAAATCTGATACCTTTCTGTCCCTCCATTCACATCTACGCAACTACCACTTTGATGCTTTAAAAAGTTCATAAAGAGATTGCAAAAGTAATCCATATGAATTGAGCGGTTTATTCAAAATTTTCTGAAGAGACTCGATTGCTTTATATTATTAACAGATTTAACTTTTATTCTCATATAAACATTCATCAACTCAAACATCAGTTGTGGTAAACAGAAGCTCAAGCATGTTCACTGACATGCGAGAACCAATGAGGTCCATTCTCGTGAGTTACGAAGCAAGTTTGAGCTTCCGCAAGAACCAGTGAGGTTTGTTCTTGTGTCAAGCAGGTTCGGTTGAGCTTCTTTTTATGATCAATGTTTAAATGTAAATTAAAGCCTGAATTAAATCTGTTCATCATATAAAGTGATCGAGTCTCTTCAGAATATGTGGACTAAACCACTCAATTGGATTAGTTTTACGATCTCTTTATTAACCTTTTGAAGTGGTAGTTGCGAATCTTGCAATGGAGAACAGAAATCTCTCAGATTTCATCAAAAAGATCTTCATTTGTGTTCCGAAGATGAACACAAGTCTTATGGGTTTGGAACGACATGAGGGTGATTAATTAATGACAGAATTTTCATTTTTGTGTGAACCATCCCTTTAACACCACTTATCTCTTTCTCTCTCTGTGTTTAAAGAGACTAAACCTGCAGCTAATAATTGAGTTAACAGTGTCTACATTAGCTGATCCATAAGATTAGAGAAGGTAAGATCTCACCTTGCCATTCAAACAGCCCAAAGTGTCTAATAAAGTAAAACAACCTGAACTCAGGTCTGGTTTTTATTGGAAAAACTACAGCACACACTCTCCCCTTTCCTTCCATCCTCTCTCGTGTCAGCACCCTCAAACTCATTCAGTGTGATTCAGTCTCACAGTTTGCCATGCATGACTACATCCCTCTATTTAAACATTTGGAGCATACAGTGTAACTTCAATTGTGGTCTATTTTTTTTAGAACGACGTTAAGAGCAAATGTGTGTGTGTGTGTGTGTGTGTATATATAAATATATATATATATATATATATATATATATATATATATATATACACATACATACATACATACATATACACACATATATATACACACACTCACCTAAAGGATTATTAGGAACACCTGTTCAATTTCTCATTAATGCAATTATCTAATCAACCAATCACATGGCAAGGCGTGATGGATCCATGTTCTCATTCTGTTTACGCTAAATTCTGACTCTACCATCTGAATGTCTCAACAGAAATCCAGACTCATCAGACCAGGCAACATTTTTCCAGTCTTCAACTGTCCAATTTTGGTGAGCTCGTGCAAATTGTAGCCTCTTTTTCCTATTTGTAGTGGAGATGAGTGGTACCCGGTGGGGTCTTCTGCTGTTGTAGCCCATCCGCCTCAAGGTTGTGCGTGTTGTGGCTTCACAAATGCTTTGCTGCATACCTCGGTTGTAACGAGTGGTTATTTCAGTCAAAGTTGCTCTTCTATCAGCTTGAATCAGTCGGCCCATTCTCCTCTGACCTCTAGCATCAACAAGGCATTTTCGCCCACAGGACTGCCGCATACTGGATGTTTTTCCCTTTTCACACCATTCTTTGTAAACTCTAGAAATGGTTGTGCGTGAAAATCCCAGTAACTGAGCAGATTGTGAAATACTCAGACCGGCCCGTCTGGCACCAACAACCATGCCACGCTCAAAATTGCTTAAATCACCTTTCTTTCCCATTCTGACATTCAGTTTGGAGTTCAGGAGATTGTCTTGACCAGGACCACACCCCTAAATGCATTGAAGCAACTGCCATGTGATTGGTTGATTAGATAATTGCATTAATGATAAATTGAACAGGTGTTCCTAATAATCCTTTAGGTGAGTGTATATATATATATACACACACATACACTCATTGGCCACATTATTAGGTACACCTTGTTAGTACCAGGTTAGACCCCTTTTGCTTTCAGAACTGCCTTAATTCTTCATGGCAGATTCAACAAGATGCTAGAAACATTCCTCAGAGATTTGGGTTTATATTAACATGAGAGCATCACATAGTTGCCGCAGATTTGTTGGCTGCACATCCATGATGCAAATCTCCCATTCCCCTACATTTCAAATGTGCTCTATTGGATTGAGATCTGGTGACTGTGGAGGCCATTTGAGTATTGTGAACTCATTGTCATGTTCAATAAACCAGTTTGAGATGATTTGAGCTTTGTGATATGACGTGTTATCCTGCTGAAAGTAGCCTTCAGAAGATTGATACACAAAGGTGGTCATAAAGGGATGGACATGGACAGCAACAATACTCAGGTTGTCACATGTCTGTCTTGTCTTGTTTAGCACATTTTTGTTATTTTCTGTGCTTGTGTTTTGTCAATTTGGTGTGAGCACATGGCTCGTCACGTGTTCCTTGTGTCATGTCATGTGCTCTCCTGTCTATTGTCTTGACCCCACCCCTCTTGTTATCTGATTATTGGTTAATTTGCCCCACCTGTTCTTCCCCATTACATACCTTGTTTGTCCCCTATTTAACCTGCTTCATGTTCTTGACCCTGGTATTCTACTCCCAGATGAAATATCTATGCATAAAATACATCTTGAAAAAAGAAAAATTATCCATTCACAAAAATGTAGATAAAAGTTCACGTTCCATCGAGACCATCAAAAAAGTAAAAAAGTGCAACAAAAAAAAAAAGTGTAAAACATTTTTGGGTTCAACGCAAAATCAAATTTCAACAATTAACAAGTTTATACGTCCACCCAGAAATAAGTGATTTTTGCGTACGTGTGGTTTCAGTTTTTTTTTCTTCTACAAACTGACTGACTTGGCTGTCTGTGCCTATTGGGCTATGAGTATAGAGTGTACAATTTTAACACACACCCAAAGTTTAATTATAAAAAAAGAAAAAATGTGCTGGGAAATTGCCACAGTTGTTTGAAAAGTACAGGTCAAAAGCAACACTCCTGTTTCAAAAGCTGTATATTTTATATTCTCTGTCCAAATAATAAATGCATATAAAAAATGCACACAGGGGTCTGTTAAGTAAATAATACCCGACATAACAGTAAATAAGAAGAAAATAGTCTCTGGCAATGTAATCATCTTGTTTATTTCTGTCATAGCTGAGTTCAGCAGCATTAAAGAGACAAATTCTCCAGAGAACCAACCATTTATGGGACATGAGTCTCAGGTCTCAATATCAAAATGCCTGGGAGTGAAAAAACTCCCAAAGATCCATAATACTAGAAAACATTCTTCAGAGTCTCAACATTGCCATAATGTTCACAAAATGATGTTTTATTAAAGTTTGGGAAAAACACGCTCAAATGATCTATCCAATCATCATGAGAGGAGGATATATATATATACAGTGGTGGTCAGAATTATTGGCACCCCTGGTAAATAGGATCAAATATGGCTGTAAAAAATAAATCTGCATTGTTTATCCTTTTGATCTTTTATTAACAAAATTCACAAAAATCTAACCTTTTATTGAAGTAAAATAATTGTAAGTGGGGGGTAAATCACATTATGAAATAAATGCTTTTCTCCAAAACACATTGGCCACAATTATTGGCACCCCTATATTTTTTTATGAGTAAAATATCTCTAAAAGTATATTCCCATTAGTATTTACATTTTTTAGCACACCAGGGTGACTAGGAACATGAAACTGTCCAGCTATGATGTCTTGTTTCACAGGAGTATAAATATGAGAAAACACAAAGGCCAAATTCCCTTAATCATTCATCACAATGAGTAAAACCACAGAATATAGTTCTGATGTGCAGCAAAAGATTGTTGAGCTTCACAAAATAGAAAGTGACTGTAAGAAAATAACTAAAGCATTGAAAATTCCCATTTCCACCATCAGGGCAATAATTAAGAAGTTCCAATCAACTAAAGATGTAACGAATCTGCCTGAAAGAGGACGTGTGTCTATATCATCTTAATGCACGGCAAGGAGGAAAGTTTGAGTGGCCAAAGACTCTCCAAGGATCACAGATGGAGAATGGCAGAGATTAGTTGAGTCTTGGAGTCAGAAAGCCTAAAAAAATAAAAATCAAACAACCCCCACATCACCACATGTTGTTTTGGAGGGATTCAAGAAAAATCATTCTTGCTCATCCAGAAACAAACTCCAGCATATTGTCAGACATGACTGGAACTTCAAAAGGGACCTGGCTCTGCTAGAAATCTTATAATGGGCCGTGGTTGGATCTTCCATCAGGACAAACATCAAAATCAACACAAAAAATGTGTCACTGAGCACAAAATGAAGCTTCTGCCATGACCATCCCAGTCCCCTGACCTGAACCCTATAGAAAATGAGTGGGGTGAACTGAAGAAAAGAAGCACCAACATGGAGCTGGGAATCTGAAGGATCTGGAGAGATTCTGTATGGAGGAATGTTCTCTGATCTCTTGTCAGGTGTTCCCCAAACTCATCAGGCATTATAGAAAAAGGCTGTTATCTTGGCAAAAGGAGGTTGCAAAAAGTATTTAATAAAAGGGTGCCAATAACTGTGGTCAACATGTTTTGGAGAAAAGCATTTATTTCATAATGTGATTTACCCCCGCCCCCCCCCCCCCCCCCCTATACGTAGTCTACTCACCTATGTTCCTCGACAGTTTTCAGCATCCCTCCACCACCCCGTCTTCTTACACTCGCCTGGTTATTATCCTAACCAGAGATACGGGGGAGTACTCTGTGTTCGGGCCAAAATACCAAGCTCGGAGCACTCCCCTCGGAGAGCACGCTAAATACACATACTACTTTACTCTGATTATTTGTAAGTGTGAACTCGTGAAATGACACCCTCAAAAGGAAAAACACACCATATTTCTGCACAACGTTCTCCCACCTCTGCTAACGCCCAACCAAGAAACCTGCATTATAGTAGAGCGTTCTTTTAACACTCCAGTAATGCTCTCTGGACGTTGCCTTAATCCTCTAATCCTCCCACAGCGCTCCAGTAACATCTGTCGAGCACCACGGTCATATCAATCACACTGAAATGGCCTCTCGCAAGCCGCATGTAACTGTTCAAAACATCCAACTCCCACAGAGAAACACAGACATTGGGTCAAAGAGACAGAACCAGGTCTCAATGAAATACTGTATCCTCACTGACCAGCCCAAATACAACACATGAAACTGGAACTGAAACTCATTGAATTTGCTTTTTCACACTGCATGTGTAAACAGCGCACAATTATTACAAAAAAAAAACTTTTATTCAGCAAATCCGACTGCATCCCAGATGGTTTAATAATTTATACTTACACTTTGGGTTTCAGTTTAAAATGTAATTTATTCCTGCATAATTACTCCAGTCTGCAGTGTCACATGATACTTCAGAAATCATTAAAATATGCTGATTTTACTGCTCAAGAAACATTTAATATTGTTATTATTAATGTTGTGCTGCTTCACATTTTTATGGAAACCTCAATACATTTTTTCAGGATACTTTGATGAATAGAAAATATGGAAGTAAAATAATGCCAAATGTTTTTGAAACAAAAAAGCTTGTTAAATTGCACTAGAAGAAATATACATTGCATTAACCATGCTTGCATTTTAATGCATTGTATTTTTAGGGCTTGCATTTTTACGGGCTGAATTTCAACATGGTTGTATATTTAAGATGTGAATATTTAAATTCAAAATACTTTACACGCATTGTCATTATTAAAAATTAAATAATCCATATTTACCTCTCAGATTTCACTTCCAAAATATTCATTCTGTTTAAAATACAACCTATAATATTCAACAGGCAATTTTCTGTCCATTTTATTTCGCTTTACAAATTCGCTCCAACAAAGTCAGTGGTTCAAATTCGACTGAAAATTCAACAGAACTGCAGGAATAGCAGTAGATTACCGAGCATAATCTCCATCTGCTGTTAGTCGACCTCACCAGCAGGTGGTGCAAGCGGCTGTTGACGAAGACCAGAACAACGTAGAGAGAGTCATTCATTTATTAAATGGATTTACAGAAATGGAGCAAGTCATATGTATTTGTGAAGATTATCAGGGCCAGTATGTATATACACTCACCTAAAGGATTATTAGGAACACCATACTAATACTGTGTTTGACCCCCTTTCGCCTTCAGAACTGCTTTAATTCTACGTGGCATTGATTCAACAAGGTGCTGAAAGCATTCTTTAGAAATGTTGGCCCATATTGATAGGATAGCATCTTGCAGTTGATGGAGATTTGTAGGATGCACATCCAGGGCACAAAGCTCCTGTTCCACCACATCCCAAAGATGCTCTATTGGGTTGAGATCTGGTGACTGTGGGGGCCATTTTAGTACAGTGAACTCATTGTCATGTTCAAGAAACCAATTTGAAATGATTCAAGCTTTGTGACATGGTGCATTATCCTGCTGGAAGTAGCCATCAGAGGATGGGTACATGGTGGTCATAAAGGGATGGACATGGTCAGAAACAATGCTCAGGTAGGCCGTGGCATTTAAACAATGCCCAATTGGCACTAAGGGGCCTAAAGTGTGCCAAGAAAACATCCCCCACACCATTACACCACCACCACCAGCCTGCACAGTGGTAACAAGGCATGATGGATCCATGTTCTCATTCTGTTTACGCCAAATTCTGACTCTACCATCTGAATGTCTCAACAGAAATCGAGACTCATCAGACCAGGCAACATTTTTCCAGTCTTCAACTGTCCAATTTTGGTGAGCTTGTGCAAATTGTAGCCTCTTTTTCCTATTTGTAGTGGAGATGAGTGGTACCCGGTGGGGTCTTCTGCTGTTGTAGCCCATCCGCCTCAAGGTTGTGCGTGTTGTGGCTTCACAAATGCTTTGCTGCATACCTCGGTTGTAATGAGTGGTTATTTCAGTCAAAGTTGCTCTTCTACAGCTTGAATCAGTCGGCCCATTCTCCTCTGACCTCTAGCATCAACAAGGCATTTTCGCCCACAGGACTGCAGCATACTGGATGTTTTTCCCTTTTCACACCATTCTTTGTAAACTCTAGAAATGGTTGTGCGTGGAAATCCCAGTAACTGAGCAGATTGTGAAATACTCAGACTGGCCCGTCTGGCACCAACAACCATGCCACGCTCAAAATTGCTTAAATCACCTTTCTTTCCCATTCTGACATTCAGTTTGGAGTTCAGGAGATTGTCTTGACCAGGACCACACCCCTAAATGCATTGAAGCAACTGCCATGTGATTGGTTGATTAGATAATTGCATTAATGAGAAATTGAACAGGTGTTCCTAATAATCCTTTAGGTGAGTGTATATATATATATATGGAAAAGCTGATAAAGACACAAAAGCTGTGTTTACATTTAAGTTTTCACGGTTACTTTTGTACATGTAAGCAGCTTTCTCTACCGTGAACGAGATTATAATGCTATTCCCCGATAATGACGGACCGATCAAACGTTACATCTGAGGTAGACATATATTTCTCTCGGTTGTTTAGTTTCCTTAACTTTACATGGCAGCTGTGCTGCAGTACTGGGGGTTCCCTCAATACATCATACTCCAGGACTCCCCTGCCGTAGCTTAAAACAGTGATATAAAAGACCAAATTCGCACCTTATTAGGGATGTAAGCTATACTATATAGGCTACAGGCAAGCAGGTGGACTCAGAATATGAACATAACGCACAAAGTTTCACGCTAAGCGTTTCCCAGTGAGTGATATATACTGGCAGGTTGGCTTGATAATGACATTGGACTATAGTCGCACATTTAGGGACCGTCTCTAAAGTTACATACGACATGTGTATACACGTTTCTAATTTCTTTAATTTAAAAAATGTTAAAAAGTGTGCATCATGCCTAACACCTACACGAACACTTTACAGTTGGTTATATGACTGTAAGTCACTCTCTTCAAAAGCTAGTGAAGTTAGAAACGTGTATACACATGCCATATGTAACTTTAGAGACGGTCCCTAAATGTGCGACTTCCTATGTGCGGTGGAGAAAGCTGCTTAACGTTACATGTACAAAAGTAACCGTGAACTTAAATGTAAACACAGCTTTTGTGTCTTTATCAGCTTTTCCATATATATACTGGCCCTGATAATCATCAAAAATATGTAGCTTGCTCCATTTCTGAAAATCCATTTAATGAATGAATGACTCTCTCTACACGTTGTTCTGGTCTTCGTCAACAGCCGCTTGCACCACCTGCTGGTGAGGCGGACTAACAGCAGATGGAGATTATGCTTGGTAATCTACTGCTATTCCTGCAGTTCTGTTGAATTTTCAGTCGAATTTGAACCACTGAATTTGTGGAAGCGATTTTGTAAAGCGAAATAAAATGGACCGTCGAATATTATTTTTAAACAGAATTAATATTTTGGAAGTGAAATCTGAGAGGTGAATATGAATTATTGAATTTTTAATAATGAAAATATTTTGAATTGAAATATTCACATCTTAAATATACAACCATGTTGAATTTCAGCCCATACAAATGCAAGCCCTAAAAATACAATGCATTAAAATGCAAGCATGGTTTCAAGTAGTGCAATTCAACAAGCTTTTTTGTTTCAAAAACATTTGGAATTATTTTACTTCCATATAGAAAGTTCAAAAGAACAGCATTTACTTTAAGTAATATTTCTTAATATTGTTAATGTCTTTACTGTCACTTTTGATCAATTTAAAGCATCCTTGCTCAATAAAAGTAGCTATTAATTTCTTAAAAATAAAATACTGATCCAAACTTTTGAAAGGTAGTGTATTTAATTTAATTTAATTGATTAAATACAATAAAAATCACACTTTAAATATGAATACCTACAATTATTATAATGAGATTAGTATGCATTGGTATTAGTCAACAGGTCACAAAAAACAAAAAAACAAAGAAAGAGACAGGCAGACAGACAGAGAAGAAAGCGACAGAGTTAGGCTATCTATCATTTTGTCACTCTTGTGTGCTCAGTATCCTCATGGGTGTCTCCTTTTTGTCTCCATTTCTGCAATTAAGGACTGTTTCCCTCACTTACTCTCATTTGAAAGACAAGCTCTCTCTCCCTCTCTCCCACTCTCTGCTGAACGACAATAAAAGGCTCTGTACACAATCAGGTCAAAAACAACAAGAGACAGCTTTGTTTGAATGTGTGTGCTTATGTGCATTGTTTATATATTTAAAGTGAGCATAATATGTGTGAGACTGCTGCCACATAACTGAGGTGCTGTATAAACAATGACAGGCCCTACTTACTGTGTGTGCGTAGTTGGTCTCTGTGCATCTAAATTCATTGTAATAGTTTTCCTCTACTTTAAAGTGATGTTTTAATGAAATTGTTTGTCAAATTTGTCAAATTCGTAAACTTGCTGTCAACTAAACACAGAAGCATAACATGACAACATAACGTCTAAAACCTTATAAACAACTAAAAAAAGTGCCAAGATCAGCTTTACAGCTGAAAAGTATGGTGGCTGAGAGAGCTCAACGCACTGCAACTAAGGAAAACACATGCAAAACACCAGCCAATTAAGAAAACATTGTTGTCAGTTTGACAACACGTGCTGCAAATACTCACAACTCAACCCATTACAGAAATGCGCTGCAATACTCACAACGCACATACAATCAGGATGTTAAAATAAACAAAAAAACACACCTTTCAGGTCATCGACAACACCACTGATGAGACATTGGACAATAAGCATGTCCCAGCGAAGTTCTTCACTTGTTCACTTATACAAATTCAGCTTTGCAACACAGAAAATAAAAAACATTTAAAAAAATTCGGACCCTGCACCTCAAAATTTATTTTATACATCAAAGAGATTTATACATCATCTGAAGGCTGAATAAATAAGCTTTCCATTGATGTATGGTTTGTGATAGGACAATATTTAGCCGAGATACAACTATTTGAAAATCTGGAATCTGAGGGTGCAAAAATTTTTGAGAAAATCACTGTTAAAGTTGCACCTTAGCAATGCAAATTTTGGATATATTTACGGTAGGAAATTTACAAAATATCTTCATGGAACATGATCTTTACTTAATATCCTAATGATTTTTGGCATTAAAAAAATATATTTTTAATCATTTTGAGCTATACAATGTATTGTTGGCTATTGCCACAAATATACCCGTGCGACATATGACTGGTTTTGTGCTCCAGGGTCACATATTAAGATCGAAAACCGTTAAATAATATTTCACAATTTTACTGTTTTTCCTGTATTTTTGATCAAAAACAATGCAGCTTTGCACGGGGAAGAAACTTCTTACAAAAATCTACCCACCTTGAAGTTTGTCACTTGTTGGGGTCCCCTTGAGTATTTGCAGCGCATTTCTGTATTTGGTTGTGTTGTATTTGCAGCACGTGTTGTCAAACTGATGAATATGTTTTGGGTTTTTTTTGTATTTGGTTGCGTTTTGAGTATTAGCAGTGCATTTCTGTAATTGGATGTTTTGTAAGTATTTGCAGGCGTTTATGTATTTGGTTGCGATGTGAGTATTTGCAGGGCATTTCTGCATTTCATTTGAAGCTTCACATTTCTGCTTTTTAACTCTGAAGATTGGCCCCACTTTCTTCTAAGTGCCTCATTGTAACCTCAATTCCTACTTTGTTCTTTATGCCACAAGGGCTGTCGACTGAGTTTAACATGTATTGAACCCAGAATATTGCTTTAACATTAGAGTCTACTGTATGGAGTTGCATTGATGGTCTTACACTTTCAATTTCTACACCCATGAAAACTCAAAAAATCTATTCAAGGTTTGTAAAGCTTATACTGAAAAATACTGAAACATTTTTCACAGTGTAACTTATGGGTCCTTGAGGCAAATTTGTTCCCCATGAGTTGAGGAACTCTCATGTGAAAATTTAAGTCTCTAGCTCAAATGGGGTAGGGCCTGACGTTCTGTCAGTTGCTAGGCAACCATACATCCCATCCACACCAGAATGACATAAAATGCAATTAGCCACATACCCTTCATGCATGCCAAGTTTGTTGAGTTTCTACCACAGGGATAAAAAGTTAAAGCTGTTTAAAGTGAGGAGTAATAATAATAAGGGGACAGTGGGAACCCTGCATTCACTGGATTACTAATAATCTGCAATGACAGTCTTAAATATGTCAGTGAGAATGTGTGCCTAATTTTTTAAGGAATTATGTTATATACATATATCATTTATATATAATAATTCTAGAAAATGTTTTAAATTATGTAATAATATCATTATATGTAAAATTTGTGATATTTTATATAATTTATTTACAATTATTTGGGTAATAACAAGCCTGCAGGTCACAGGATATGAGTAGTCGAATGTCATTAGAAAAGAGAATTTTAAAAAAGTAGGACAGAATATATGTTGAGGAAAATGTCTGCTGCACTGGTTATTGAGAGGGATTTATTATGAGCCTGTACAAACAACCACTTTTAAGTTCAAAGTGCTAGAAAAAAATTAAGAAAAAAATATATTTGTTTATGTGTCAGCTTGATACATTCATAGCTTTTTTATTTAATAAAATGGTCTATAATTGCGACCATGACAGCTGCATAAAAAAGATAAATGTAAATAAAAATATAAATGTTTTATTAAACACTGTCAAATACACATAAAAAGACATCATGCACACATAAACATAAATTACATTTTATTTGAATGCATCTATTCAGTCCATTGCATTTTAGCTAATTTTAACAAACACACACACACAAACACTTTTGTGAAGAAAAACTTTACAACTTAAAGTCATCATGAAATAGAAATGGACAATTCTTATTTTTATAGATATTGCAGTATTTATTATAAACAATTTTTTTTTCTTTTTTTTTTATGATGTGCTCTCATCACTCAGATACAAAACACTTTTTGTGGCTACATTATAATTATAGATACTGTACGATACCATTCTTTTTTAAAGAAATTAATACTTTTATTCCACAATGACAGATAAAATTGATCAAATGGGACAAAGACATTTATAATGTTACAAAAGATTTCAGTTTCAAATAAATGCAATTATTTTGAACTCTCTATTCATTGAAAAATCCCCAAGAAAATTGTAGCATGGTTTCCACAAAATTAATCAGCACTCGGCAACTGTTTTCAACATTGACAATAATATGAAATGTTTGACCAGTAAATCAGCATATTAGACTGATTTCTGAAGGATCCTGTGACACTGAAGACTGGAGCAATGGCTGCAGAAAATTTAGCTTTTACATTTTAAAACATATTAAGATCGAAAATAGTCATTTTAAATTGTAATATTTCACAATTTTACTGTTTTTCCTGTATTTTTGATCAAAAACAATGCAGCCTTGGGGAAGAGACTTTCAAAAACATTGATCGTACCCACCTTGAACTTTTAGTGTTAGTGTACTCAGTACTCATTATGTTAAAAATAGCACCAAATGACTAGAAAAAGTTTCGTCTCTTGCTCTTGACCCTCTGTCCGACAGATCATTTTATTTACCCATGATACATAGTGCCAGTTTCAATCAGAATGAAAGGGATGATATTGATGATTTCCCAGCTGATCATCATGAAGCTCAACCAGGGGCAAGGTCAGGACACACACATACAATAGTGAAGTTGCTTCAGGCCCTATTTCAGACTGATACATCTGTTCAAAGCATGCACAACAACAACACAGATACATACACACACACGTTCTGATGAGATGATCTTATGAGATATGAATATCCTATTATAAATCTTCACTTCCTGCTCTGTGAGGGGTCTAGATAAGATAGGATGGAAATACACTCATCTACAGGGCGAACACAACAACACAGAGGGTGCTTAATCCTCAAATTGATGCTTCCTCGTTTCCTCGCTTCTCCGTCCTCCAGCCCGTGACCCGGAAACCAATCGAACTCAGCCATCTTGAAGGGCATCTCAATTCTCTAATTAAGAGAATAAGAAATAACAAATAAGAAATAAGAAGCACACAGATGCTGCATCCTTTGATAGACGCAGACTTTAAAGGCCATGCCTTCAAATTTTTCAAAGGTTGGACCGAGAGTTGTTAAAGGTGCAGTATGTAATATTGACAGCTAGTGGTTGAAATGGGTAATGCAGTCCAAATTCTAAATAAACTCTCCGATGTTCACGCTGGTTGCCAGATTGAGCACACGCAACAGAAATGAGCACAATTGAAAATGGAAAGCGATGAGCCTTACACTGTAAGTTGTGCAATGTTTTTATTGCCAAGGCTTTTTAAGATGGGTAGAATGTGCAATCTCTGACCCAGTTCATTTGCTGGCTTCCATGGTTGCAATACGCAGCATTTTCTGCCAACTGGCCACTCGGAGTGTCGAAATACTATTGGGTTAATTGGCAGTAGGTGGGATCACACAGACCAGAACAAAAACAGACATTCAGACATGGAACGCACATTAAGAAGTAGAATAACTGGCTGTAACATTGTTTTTCGGAGAAACAAGTATTTGAACAAGTATCCTAAATCTCTGCAAACATATTATTGCATTTTTATTCTTAAGTACAATTAAGTAAAATTACACACAGTACAGCACCTTTAAATGGGACGGTCTAGCCTACGGAGGAATGCTTGTCACCTATAATTGTGACGGCTGCCGTTGACGAGCGGTAGCAACGTTTTGACTGGACTTTTTGGAAAGTTATATTAAACTGTTTGAAAACAAAACAGGGTTCACAACTTGTCTAAATATGTTCTCGGTCAATTTATGTGCATAAAGAATATAAACTATTTAAAATATAAGATATCAGTCAACGTTTGAACCGCTTTAAAGTTTTTATTTTTATTTTTACATTTGTATCATTAAGTATTTTTGTAAGTTGAAACCCAATACTTACATTTAAAAGTGTTATCTGGCAATTTCCCTCAAAAAAATCCTGTCATTCTGAAATCATGTGTAATGATTTCTGGGGTAGGGTACGATACAAAGGATCAACCCGATCTCACAGCAATTTGTACATATTTTACGAGGTGGCTAATTTGTACAAATTTGTACGAGCTCACTCGTACAAATTCGTAAGATTTTTGTTAAATCGTACTTATTTGACGAGTTGGCCAATTCGTATGATTTTGTACGAATGACCTAAACCTACCCGTCACTGAGGTTTAGACAAATCGTAAAAATTCATACGAGTGAGGTTGTACAAATACGTACGAATTGATCGTGAGATAGCGTTGGAAGGATCTATCTGTTGTATCCTTCATTGTCCAGGAAACAAAGGATGCATTTCGAGGCCACATTTGAAGGAGCCTTTGAAATGGAACAGCCTTTGTTGAGCCGCTGTGATGCAATCGGCCTTCGAAGGATGCGGCCTCTAAATTGGGACGCAGCAGTGTCCTTGAGCCACACAGTCTTTCTCTCCTTTTTTTCTGCACACCTCTGTGTTGAAGCTCTGTCTCTAAGGTATGTGAATGAAAAAAAATAAAGCAGACATATGTTCACTGTTCACTCTTTTGAGGTGTTATTACCGCTGTGATTGTACTGCCCTGAGCGGGAGTTATTCGAGTTTGGATTATCCGCTGTTCTGCTCTCCAGCTGTCATTGCAGTGAGAGAATAAACACACAAACACACACCTGTGCGAATGTCTACTCCATTAGGATCAGAGAGGGACAAACAGAACGCAAACACAAAGCGGGTCCCTACATCACTGTGTTCATTATCTCAACTCACACTGCAGAGAAAGACCGAACAAAGATTAAAAGAGAGGAGGGAAAGGCAACAGAGATGAAATGGAAATGTTTTGTGGAGAAGTAAAAAAATGGCAACAAAAAATTCAAATCTCTCTCTTCAATTTCTTTCTTTCCAAATGATGACAGAGATTAGCTCAGAGATGTCTTGCACAAAATGTCTTGCACACAAAAGAGGAACTCATTTCTCACAAATACTACAAGATCGGGATGTCATTCACATTTTTTATTTTGAAGGGGTGGCAGTGGAAGTCCTGGTTCACTAGTTGCCCCAGGCAAAGATAACACATGACTAGGCCCAGATGAAATCTGCTGACCTTTTTTTGCATTTTCTGTGCTGATTTTTGGAGGAAAATCTGCAGAAGTCTGCACAATGGATTTAAACATAGTAAACTGCGTTTAACGGAACTGATACAACACTCAAATAGTTAAACTAGCTAGAGCCAACATTTTTAATAAAACTCAAGAGATGGTGGATGTGTGAAATTTCATGATTACGAGTGATGTTAGTCTTTATGATTATTGACCAAGGTGACACAGGATGCGATAAAAAAAATTCAACTCCCTTGACCTGCAAGACATTTTGCTGCCAAGAACATGAAAACAATTCAACAAAGGCATTAGTATACTTTTATAGAAAGTTTTTAACATTAATAATAATAAACATTCATTTTAAAAATTATTCAACCCCCAAAAGTCAAATTTTGTGCAGAATCTTTTATTCTTTATATCCGCCAATAAACGCTGCCTATAAGTGCTTAGAAGCTTCTGTTACCGCTCTGCAATGTTGGCCCATTCCTCGCTTAAAAAAGCTTCCAGATCACTGATAATCTTTGGTTTTCACATTACCACTGCTTTCTTCAAATTCCATCAAATATTTTCAATGAGATTTAGATCTGAAGACTGTACAGGCCACTTAAGAACATGATCCCTGAACCAAGCTTCAGTAGATTTGGATGTATATTTTGGGATGACTGTCCTTCAGGAAAGTCCATTGATCATCAAGCTTCAGTCTCTGCACCGAAGGCATCACCATCTTTGCCAAAATGGCTTGATTTCCTTCATACAGTCAAGATTATCAAGATTGTCAAGATTAACTTTCTGCAACAGCAAAGCACCCCCATAACAAGACTGGACAGCCTCCGTGTTTGACCATGGAGATGATGTTCTTCTGCTCATAAGCTTTGCCTTTTTTGCACCAGACATACCGTTGATCCATGAGTCCAAAAAGTTCCAGTGTGGTCATATCACTCCCTAAAACATTCTTCCAGAACTACAAAAAAAATCCCGTAACTCAAAAGCATTACATTATATATTGACATTATCATTATTATTATTATTATTATTATTATTATTTTTTAGCAATTCATCTTAAGGAGGCAGCAACATGAGAAGTAATTCAATTCAAAGTTATAAATATTGCCTTGAATAGTAAAAGTTAAAACAGGATTAAGGATGTGAAAGCATAAAATATTTCTTAATGTTTTTTTTTATCTATCAGTATAGATGATAAATAGAACAATAGCTAGAATTACAGAAGGACAGAAAAATAAAAATAAAAATGTATTTAGTGATTGGAACTTACTTTCAAAATCCACTTGGTGGATGATCCCTCTGTACTATAAGCTTAAAAAATGCATTGAAGTTATAAAAAAACTATTAATAAATGATTAAACTATTTTTGGAAGAGGTATCCTAGCATTCATGAGAACTCATATGATGCATGTATAGACATTCAGACATCCCACTTACACTAGTTAAATGTAAACACCAAAGAGTTGAAGAGACAGACAGAGAGAACAAGAACAAATGGGATGTATGAGACTGTCCTTTAGAGAGAACATTAGTGTCAACCAGCTGTAATCGGTCAGATTACAGAAACTCACTCATGTTAACATACACAGACATGTCATCGCCAAACCACATGTTCACTCATAACCTTTAATGATTCAGTAGTCAGCAAGAATTATTCCTGTGTGTGGTCTGAATGGTTTGTGTAACGTTACATGAAAAGTTACATGTAAAATGAAAGAAAAGACAAACAAGTGAATTTATAAATCATGCTTTCAGATACACACATGGCACAGTCATATATCCATACACATAAATCTCCCCGCCTCCTCCGTAGTTAATGATTATAAATGAGAAGCTGAGGTGGTTTAATTACCGTCACGCTGACTAATTCATGAGATTAATAAAGATATCTGGATCTCACATCTTATTAATTTTTTATGAGCAAACAACTTGACTTTTCTGTTCCTTTCGCACATCGTATTTCAAATCAGGGAGCGAATATAAAAATTATAGCAGCGGAGAACTATCGAGTCACATGACAAATTATGTTTGGCAAAATTAGGAGTGAACCAGAAAGCAAACAGACTCCCCATCACGCAAAATCTTCAGAGTCCTCCAGCAGGCTCTTAAAAAATTAAACACCATCAGTGTTTAATTCAGCATTTTGGTGGACTACCTGATGATACTCAGCTTCTGAATTCTTAATGCCTCTTTTAATTATGTTGCAGTAAAATATTTATGTTTACACACTGTTGAAATTTTCAGTGTTCTTTTATCAAATATTCCCTTCTAAGTGGCCCAGAATCAATATAACTCTGGCATTTTGTCTTATGAAGTTCTTTTATCATAAGTGTGTGTGTGTGTGTCCCTGACGAAAAATATGTTTATTCAAGTGTTCTATTATTAGTATACTTCTTTTAAACTAAAAAAATTTTATATTTTCAGTCTACTTTTTATATACTTCTCAGAAATATACTTAAAATTGCACTTAAGTATGATTGACTTATGCAGACAGAAAAGTCTAAGTATATTTGGCCTATACTTGTACTCAATCTTTTGATCGAGATATACTTAAAAGTATAATTAGGTATTTAAAGTATACTTGGCTTGTAAGTTTAATCTTTTGATTGAGAAGCCTATGAAATATTCTTTTTTTTAACATAGTTTTACATACAGTCTTATTAAACTTACATTGTTTGAAAATATTGATTAGAATATTGATATAAAACAGATATGTTCCTAATTCTGCTTATCTGAATTTTTGTGTAGGCTAGTCCACTGGTAGTGTACATAGGAATTTACTTAACATCTACTTTACTCTTTCCCCACTATTGACTAAATTTTCCAGCTATCCATGTTTTCACTGTTATATGATAGGGGGCACTATGACACATCTTCTAGTACAGAATCTCCAGATCAAAACACAGGAGGAGAAGAAGCTGAAACAAGTGATAGGAGATTGCTCACGCAAATGTAAAACAACACAATCATCAAACATTAAACAGCATGTAAATCAAAATTGCCTAATGTTACCAAATGAAATGTCAAACCCATGAAGAGGAAACAACTTTGAAGCTTTAGGGGTGTTGATGGACTCAATCTACTCCATCTGTGTTTTGATCATCGCTCTGAATCTGATAAAGGTGTAGTCTTTGACAAAAATGCGATTTTCTACTTTCTACTTTTTGTGTAAAATGTTGCCTTTCTTTATGAAATGTACCCACATTCAAGTGTTGATAAAAAAGAATGCATGTTATGAAGCTATAATAAAATGTTTTTAAAATTAGTTAAAGTACAGTTAAAGATATATTTCAAGTATAAAAAATGTATATCTACATTTGAACATAGTAGTATACTAAAAGTGCAAAAATAATATATAAATAGTAAACTATAGGTATAATGTTATGTTCACTTAAAGAAAACTTACAAGTATACTTGCTGTATAAACTACTAAACTAGTAGTTTACTGAGAGTACACTTCAAAGTTTACTTTCATAAACTAAATGTACTACTTGTATTAAAATAGTAAACTACTAGTATACTTATAAGTTCACCTATAGTAGCCTACAGATGCAGTACATGAGAAACCTAGTTGTGCACTTAAAGTTTACTACTGTTTATAGTAAGTGTTTATAGTTCTCTTAAACGTATACTTTTATATACTAAAAGTGGGCCAATTTAGTCCCAAGCAGTATTGAAATAGTACACTTAATTGCTACTTACTAATTATTTTACTAGTACACATTGATATTAGTATACTTACTACATAAAGTATAGGCCTACTTAAAAATATACCTGAACATTACTTGAACATAAAATTAACTTGAAGTATACTTCTTTTTCGTAAGGGGTCGCAGTCTATACATTTGGATGAAAATCTATAGGCATTTCAAGATGGACTGAATACATTTATGAAATTGCACAGCTCCATACCACAGTATCTCATTCTGGAGCTCAGTTCAGTCACTCATGAAACAAAATGATTGGAAAACAACCCTATAGTATTGATTGAGAACACTATTCAGTCAAACCACCTCATTTGCTTTTAAACAAGAAAATGTTATCATTGATTCATTATTGGGCTTGATTTAATTGAGATTTACTCCAACTAAAAGCCTGCCAAGAATGAAAGCAGATTCATGCAGTGTGTAAAAATATATTTACTCTTTTTGGTCATCACAGCATCTCTAGTTCTATTATTTTTTATAATTCCAAATAATCTATTGCATGAAACTGAGCCCATAACAACTCAAAGAACTGGCAGCATTTTGGCAGACAGTTTTATCTGAGATCATCAATGCTGATTTACATACCATATGTCCATCCAATCAGTCATGAGTCATAGCTGTTGGACACCATCCCCGGTCCCCTTAAGCCACCAGTAAAGGTGATTGTGCTGTTTATGATGTGACTGAAATATGGTCTTTAATAAGCCTGAGACAAAAGTCACTGCCATTTTCTGAATTATGGGCCAGTGTACTGAATCCCAGGTCATAAAATTGTCACCGGCTGCATTACAGAATCGGTCACAATTTATTTGTGCTATAAGCACAGAAACTTAAAAGTTCCCCCTGACATTTGCAAACAGCGTCATGGATGCAGCAGTGCAAAAACAGGATCTGTGAAGAAAGTCAGTGAAGCCTCTACTGGGGTACAAGATTGTATTGCTGTTTCCAGGTGCATGCATGAATACTTTTGGATACTTAAGTCACATTCTGAATGTCATTGCATCAGGAAACAAAATATTAAGTCAATTGCCATCTGAAATAAATTACACTAGAGCCAGTCATTTTTGCAACCTTTACTGGGATGAATATATGTACTTTTTACAAAAAGAAAATAAATATGAATAGTTTTAATTTAATAAAGCTTTAATGTAATATTTCAGAATACTACTGTTTTAGTGTATTGATAAAATAAATACAAACATTGTGAGTATAAAAGGGACTTTTTTCCCAAAAAATATTTAAAACTATATCTAAATTTTATCTACAGTACCGGTCAAAAGTTTGGAAACATTAAGGTTTTTTAATGTTTTTTAAAGTAGTCTCTTAATCACCACTACATTTATTTGATCAAAAATACAGTAATACTGTGAAATATTATTACAATTGAAATGTACTGGTATCTGCTGTAATATATTTTCAAATGTAATTTATCGCTGTGATGGTAAAGCTAAATTTTCAACATCATTACTCCACTCTTCAATGTCTGTTATATATTCCCTGTCTGTTTGTGGACTTTTATGTTATTTCCTGTTGTGTGTTTTGCTTTGTAGTTCTTTGTAGTTTTTCATGCTGATTTAGTTCTTCAGGTGTTACCATTTCTGTCATGAAGGGTGTGAATGATCAGGCGAGAGATAGGATATAAATGCTAGGGAGTTTAAAAACACCACAAGGAAATCAGGTAACACAAGGGACCTAGGCAAACTCATACAACGATGGAAAAACCACGAGTGAAACACAATCACTATATATACACAGACAAACAAGCTAAACAAGATAACAAGGGGGCGTGGTAAAATGGTAACACCTGAAGAACTAAATCAGCATGAAAATCTACAAAGAACTACAAAGCAAAACACACAACAGGAAATAACATAAAAGTCCACAAACAGACAAGGAATATATAACAATGTTACGTGATCTTTAAGAAATCATTCTAAGATAATTTCTTATTATTATCAATGTTGAAAAGAGGTTTAGCAGCTTTTTATGGAAACCATGATACACTGCCATTCAAAAGTAAGATTTTTTTTAAAGAAAAAAAAGATATTAATACTTCTATTTAGAAAAGGCACATTGAATTGATAAAAAAGACAGTACAGACATTTATGAAATTAAAAAATACTACAAAAAAGTTCTATGTATAATAAATGCTGGTTTCCTTTCAGTCGGTCACGTTCGACGTACGTCGGATGTCACCGACGAATTGGGATCACTTCTGGGAGCCCCTATCAGCTTCGAGATATAGAGAACGGGCCAATGGCCATTGGCGTGCGAGATTTGCATCTCGCGCTCCGCCCCGCGCCACGGGTATAAACAGGAGGCGAATGCAGCGCACCTTTGTCATTCACTTCGGAGCCGAACACGGTGTTGATGAAGGAGTCTGTTCCTGCTTCAGCAGAGAGAGAAAGAGAGAGAACGAGAGAAGCGAGCTCACTGGTACAGTGATAAACTGCTGTTTTTACAGCATTGTTTGCTCTGTTGGTTTGGTGAGGGCGTTCCCAACGGTGAGTGCATACACAGGCTGCACTACTCTCCTGTGTTTTGCCTTGGTCGTTCCTGGGTGCTTCAGCACATTTAAAAGAGCTTTCTTCTAAAAGAGCAGCGCGGGTGTGACACTGCGTCTTTTTCAAGACGTCATTCCACCCGTGCGTTTCTGGATGCGGTTGTTTCCTGTCCTTATTTGACGGCCACGATCCCTCTCGCATAAGCATGTTGAGATTGCGTTCGTGGGTGATCCATGTTCTCTCAGGAGAACGGGATCACGTCGGCACGTTGTTCATCTCGTCTTCCTCGTGAGGGTTTGAGCGTTCAGCACGGCGTGTGCTGTCTAGCTGCTGGCTGACAGCGCGGGTTATCACGGCAACCCAGCGCGTCACTCTGCACTTTACATCCGCGGTCAAGACTTGAAACCTCAAACGGGGTTCAGTCCCTGATCTATTTTCTTTTCTGGTGCACCAGAAAGGGGCTACTTCGGCTAATAAGCCTTGGTGACCTGAGGATTACAGTGGGGCTTCCATGCCGAGTACATCTCCATGGGCCCTCACTCCTCTATCGCATCGCAAGCATGCTGAGACTGTGTTCGTGGGTGGTTCATGTTCTCTCATGAGAGCATGACCACGTCGGCGCGTTGTTCGTCTTGCCTTTTCTATAGGGGCTTGAGTGTTCAGCGTGTGGTGTGCCGTCTTGACAGCCACGCTCACAGTCTCACGTGCCTGCTGGTAGCTTACAGGTGGGATTGCTGGTTCCAAAAAATAAAAAAAGGGACCTAGCGTTTCATCTGGGGCTCTAGAAGAGGACAGATGTCAATCGCTGCATCGGAGAGAGGGCTGTTATAAGCTGGAAATGAAGATGATGCTGAGTTTCCCACTATAATGGTGTGTGCTCATGCTGAATCGGATTCAGACTTGAACGCCAAGCTTTCCCGGGTGGCTGAGGCATAGTGCAACGCGTAAATCGCCTTGCCTGCCCCCTTGCCTTTTTCCCAGATGTGCATTGGGAAGCTTTGGCAGTGTGGAGCTATTTGGTGCCAAAATATGGAGCGCCAAAAGGGCCATAATCTGTATAAAGTTTTCCCCTCTCTCACTACCCTCATCAGTGGGGTGGCAGTGCCACTGGCAGGCCACCTCCGCCCTGCGCTCTTAGTGCACGAGGGTAGTTCTGAGCCGAGGTTGAGCTGCGCACAGTGACTGATTTACATTTAAAGTCACAGTGCTGGCCCTCGGCCAGACGATGTTTACCCTGGTCCAGAAACACCCTTGGGCTACCTTGCAGGGGTGTGAGACGTCGCCAAAGTACGCTTTCTTGATGCTCCCATCTCACAAGGTGACCCTTTTCGGCGACACTGTCGGTGACTGTGCCCAGCAGTCCTCCATAGTGCAAAGCAGATGGAACCCCTCAGTCTGCTCGCCATGGGCATCGGTCTCACGATGCCACCCGTCTCGGCTGCCAGTCAGCTGAGACGGATGACCCGGACTTGGTTGAAGCTGCTCTTCCCTGGAGGAGGGCCGGGTGGAGAATCATTGCTAAATTCTGTTCCGCCACTGGTGTTACAGCCAGTGGTGCCCAAATTCTTAAGAGCAGTTCCAATACCGCTGGGTCTCGGGAGTTCAGGAATGGCAGCGTGTGACGCTACAAAGCCTCGCCGCTCTCGTTCCCCTCCCCACAAGTGGGCGAGAATGGCAGTGTGCGACGCCGGGGAGCCTCGCCACTCTCATTCCCCTCTTCTCAGCGGTGAGAGGACAGCAGTGCGCGACGCTATGCCCGCTGAGTTCCCCGCTGGGGAAGGAGGTGAGGTAGACAGTGTGTGACACCACAAAGCCTTGTCACTCTCTGCCCCTCCTTCAGTCGCCAGCGGACCGCAGCGTATGGCTTGAGAACGTTACCATGCCTTCTCTCATACCCTCTGTCCAACCGTGGGGACAGGTAGGTGCTGCGTGCGCACTCAGACCCTACTTCAGGACGCTATGCCTCTTGGGTCAGGTCCCTGCCCTCCACTTCGCTGCCCTACCGCGGGTACGTCTGCTTCCGCCGCATGTCACAACTCGCCCGCCATCTCCTCCTCTGGAGTCAGAAGCATCTAAGGTCGCTTCTAGGTGGCCTACCACAGGCTGTGGTAGACACCATCACTTTCGCCAGAGCCTCCTTTACGAGGCGCCTCTATGCGTTAAAGTGGAACCTGTTCGTTGAATGGTGTTCTTCTCGGCGAGAAGACCCCCGAAGATGCTCGATCAGTTCTGTGCTTTCCTTCCTACAAGACGGGTTGGAGACTAAATCTGCCTCGCCCTCCCTCTATACCCTCTTGAGACTTAACTCTGGTGCTAACCGCACTGCAGAGGGCACCCTTTGAGCCTTGCAGTCAGCTGAGTTAAAAATTCTGTCTCTGAAGACAGTACTCCTGACTGCATTGGTCTCCATCAAGAGGGTAGGGGGCCTGCAGGCATTTTCGGTCGACGAGTTGTGCCTGAAATTTGGGCCTGGTAACTCTCATGTAATCCTGAGACCCCGGCCCGGATATGTGCCCAAGGTTCCCACCACTCCCTTCTGGGACCAGGTGGTGAGCCTGCAAGCGCTGCCTTCAGAGGAGGCAGACCCAGCCCTAGCTTTTCTCTGTCCCGTCCGCGCCTTGTGGGTTTACGTGGACAGAGCACAAAGCTTCAGGACCTTAGAGCAGCTCTTTGTCTGTTATGGAGGCCAGCTGAAGGGAAAGGCTGCCTCCAAGCAGAGGATGGCCTACTGGATAGTGGATGCCATCGTCTTGGCGTATGAGACCCAAGACGTGCCCTGCCCGCTTGGGTTAAGAGCCCACTCCACTAGGGGTGTAACTTCTTCCTGGGCGTTGGCTCGTGCCGCCTCGCTGACAGATATTTGTAGAGCTGCGGGCTGGGCGACACCTAACACGTGATTCTATAGCCTCCGATTCTATAGCCGGTATCTTACTGTGTGCTTACTTCCCATAGTCAGTAACACCGAAGTGCCCGTTCTAGTGTCAGCTTGCTGCGCCATTCCCTTCCTCATGGAACGGATACGTGCGCTCCAGTCGAGTTCCCCAGAAACGGCGAACCCTGTTAAGTCAGTTGGATGTGTGAACCCGCGGCAGTTGGATGTGGCGGAGCGTCCGATGCCAGGTCTAACACTCATATGCATTGTGGAACTTGTGTTAGGCTGGGTTCCATATGTTGTGACTCCCACGACGGTCCCATATGTGTATTCTTCCACGGTACGGCTCCCTATGGTGTGCCCGTGTCTTTCCCTTGGCAGAGCTCGCTCTGCCGTCTCTGTGCGATGTAGTCCCCCGCCTGCATTGGCCGGGGCCACCCCTGGGACTTCCGTATGTTGTACTTCCCATGGCCAGTCCATACGTGTATATTCCACATGATACCTCCCTACGGGTAGGATGTGACTTCTGCAGCGGTCCCCCTGGGCGCACTTTCCCAGCGTTATCCAATACTCTGCTGAGTGGGTCTTACGGAACAGCAGCAGTAACTCCCCTGCGTAAGTTTCCCGCCCTGAACAGATGGGGTCTGAGGGGCTTTCGCTGAGTGCTGGAAGTGGTAGTAACTGTGGCGTTTTCCTAAGGGATCCCAATTCGTCGGTGACGTCCGACGAACATCAAACGTGACCGACTGAAAGGGAAGGGGAAGAGTTTTTTTTTTACTTTCTATTCATCAAAGAATCCTTTGTTTCCACAAAAATATTAAGCAGCACATCTTTGTTTAACATTAATAATAATAAGAAATGTTTCTTTAGCACCAAACCAGCATTTTAGAATGATTTCTGAAGGATCATGTGACACTGAAGACAGGAGTAATGATGCTGAAAATTCAGCTTTGCCATAACAAGAATAAATTACATTTTAAAATATATTACAACAGAAAACATCTCGGTTACGTTGTAACCCTCGTTTCCTGAAGGAGGGAACAGAGATGTACGTCGGAACTGACCGACGAATTGGGGATCATTTTCAGAGACCAATCTACTTCGAGCGTTTAAAAACGAGCCAATGAACACTGGCATGCGGTTCACGCATTCCACGCACCGCCCTGCAGCGCGGGTATAAATAAGGAAGTGGAATACCGCATCCTTGCTTTTCTGCTGAGGAGCCGAACTAGTGACTCAGTCCTTCAGCAGAAGCACAGCACCTGGCGACGGGATATACGTCTCCGTTCCCTCCTTCAGGGAACGAGGGTTACATACGTAACCAAGATGTTCCCTTTCAGTCGGTCACGTTTGACGTACGTCGGAACTGACCGACGAATTGGGGATCCTACCAACACGCCAGGGATGCTGGCCCTTCCAGCGCCCTGCTTGAGCTCACTGAAACGCCCCCTTGTTGGAGCGGGAAGTTAGGGCTCTAAGCAGAGAAAGTCAGTCACTGCTGTTCCTGCAAGACCCACTCAGTGTGACTATTGGATAACGCTGGGAAAGCGTGCCCGTCTCAGGAGATGGAACGCTGCGGAGCCACATCCTTCAGTGGAAGGAGAGGTGGCAGATTACACATAAGGACTAACCTAGCAGGGTAGTAATAGATAGATAGATAGACAGATAGATAGATAATTTATTCATCCACTAGGCTGCTTTACTGGGGCGGAGCCTCCTCAACTCCCCACTCACTTGAGCTGCTGTGATGATGGGTGGTGAAAAGGGGGTGTTAATCTCACCTCCAGTGATATTGGTGTTACTCAGGGGGGGCACAGGAATTGCAGCAGTACATGCCCCAGTAGCAGCAGCAGAGGGGGGGGCAGGGCAGTCAAACCTGTTAAAAAAGTTATTAAATTGGTTGGCCCTCCCCACATCCTCCTCCACAAGGTTCCCTCGCTTTAAGCTGCATCCTGTGATGGTCTTCATGCCCTCCCACACTTCCCTCATACTGTTTTGCTGCAACTTCTGCTCAACTTTCCTGCTATAAGTATCTTTAGCCTCTTTCAGCTGGACTTTGAGTTCCCTTTGTATGCGTCTTAGCTCTACCTGGTCACCCTTCATAAAAGCCCTCTTCTTCTGGTTGAGTAGATCTTTAATGTTACTGGTAATCCAGGGCTTATTATTGGCAAAGCAGCGTACAGATCTAGTGGGAACAACGTCCATACAGAAATTCATGTAGTCAGTTACACAACTAGTGATACCCTCAATGTCCTCCTCATACAACTCCTGCAGGACTCCCCAGTCCATACACCGAAAACAGTCACGCAGGGCCTCCTCCGCCTCAGGAGACCACTTCCTAAAAGAATGTGTGGTGATGGGTAGCCTCATAACTTTGGGCTTGTAATGAGACTTGAGCAAAACCAGATTGTGGTCTGATCTCCCCAATGGCGGCAGAGGAATGGCAGTGTATGCATCCTTAACATTAGCATACAGTAGATCAATAGTCCTGTTTCCCCTAGTGGGACAGTCAACATACTGGCAAAAAGCAGACAGAGAGGAGCCTAGTGTGACATGGTTAAAATCCCCAGAAATATACATGAAGGCATCTGGGTGCTGCGTCTGCAGTCTCGCGACGACCGAGTGGATGACATCACATGCGGCTTCAGCTTGTGCTCGTGGGGGGATGTAGACACAAACTGCAATAGTATGTGAAAACTCTCTAGGCATGTAATAAGGGTGGTGACTTACAGCCAATAGCTCAATGTGCCTACTACAGGTTGTCATCTTCAACGTAACATGCCCAGGATTACACCATCTGTTGTTAATAAACATTGCAACCCCCCCCACCTTTATGTTTCCCACACACCTTCATGTCTCTGTCTGCTCTGACTGTAGTGAAGCCGGGTAAATCCATGTTAGCATCCATGATGTTGGTGGTTAACCATGTCTCGGTGAAACACAGCAAACTGCATTCCCTGTAGATCCTTACATTCTTCACTAATGCAGCCAGTTCATCGATTTTGTTGGCCAGTGAGTTAACATTCCCCATTACCACTGATGGGACAAAGGGCTTAAATCTCCACCATTTCTCCATGCGCCTAGCCTTTAGCTTAGCACCCGCTCGGCATCCCCGGTACAGCCATCTCACCTCTTGAGGTAGAAAGAGGACAACACCAGCACCGGCCGAAGTCCTGAGAGCGAACAGCTGATCCCTCGTATAAACAAGTCCAGGGCTGTTCTTCAATAATAAAAAGTCCATATCCATAGGATAGAATAAAAATATGATAAGGCAGCACTATACTAAAACATATAATAAACATAATAAAAGTAATAAAAAGCTATAAAAGGGCTTTAAAAGACCAGAACAGACAAAGCTACAAACAGAGCTGTAGCTGCTCGCTGCTGGCGCTCGTTAGCATGATAGTGCAACATATGGCCGTCTCTGGGGTGGTTCCAACCTGATCCAGGGGGGAAAGAACACCACAAGAGACGACAGAGCGGGTTGTGTCAAGGGAAAGACACGAGGCTAGCCAAGTAGGGTAGCTGGTACTGTGGAGGAATACACATATGGGGTTGCCGTAGGAACCACTACATATGGATACCCAGCCTACACACACGTTTCACATGCATACGGGTGTAAGCCTGGCATCAGACGGCCACAACGTCTGACACCGAGGGGTGACGGAGGAGACTGGTAGGCCAAGACGATAGCATCCACTATCCAGTGGGGCTAACCTCTGCTTGGAGACAGCCTTTCCCTTCTGCTGGACTCCGTAACAGACGAAGAGCTGCTCTGAGGTCCTAAAGCTTTGAGCTTTGAGACAGCCTTTGCTCCAACCCATCTTGCAGAAAAGCAAGCACGACACTAACCGAACACCTTCGGGGGTCTTCACGACGGGAAGAACACCATTCAACAAACAGGTTCCACTTCAACGCATAGAGGCGCCTCGTAGAAGGGGCTCTAGCAGAAGAGATGGTGTCTCCCACAGCTTGTGGCAGGCCACCTAGAACCTCCACGTCCCATCCAGAGACCAGACATGGAGTTTCCAGAGATCTGGATGCGGGTGCCATAGGGTGCCCAATCCCTGAGAAAGCAGGTCCTTCCTCAAGGGAATGGGCCAGGGAAGGGCTGTCACGAGGAGTGTTAGTTCGGGGAACCAGGTCCGGTTGGGCCAGTAGGGCGCAACTAACAAGACCTGCTCCTCGTCCTCCCTGACTTTGCACAAAGTCTGTGCAAGAAGGCTCACTGGGGGAAACGCATATTTGCGTAGGTCCCGGGGCCAGCTGTGCGCCAGTGCAAGACATACTGCTAGCAACTCTAGGCAATTGATTTGCCAATGCAGTTGAGGCCCCGTCCACAGACCCGAAACTGCATGCTCGTTGTACGTGGCCCCCCAGCTGATGGATGAGGCATCCATGAAGACCACAGCATGCCTGGACACCTGTTCTAAGGGCACTCCCGCCCGTAGAAACAAAGGGTCCGACCAAGGGCTGAAAGTTTGGCGACCGTAACTGGGACCCGGTACTTGCCGCTCTGCCATGCCCATCTCGGGACTCGGCCATGAAGCCAGTGCTGAAGCGGTCTCATATGAAGCAATCCGAGCGGCGTTACCGCGGCTGCAGATGCCATATGCCCCAGGAGCCTCTGAAAAAATTTCAGTGGGACTGCTGTCCTGCCATTGAACGTATTCAAGCAGTTCAACACTGACCGGACTCGCTCCGCTGTGAGGCGCGCAGTCTGGTTGACCGAATCCAGCTCCATGCTGAGATAGGAGATCCTCTGTGTAGGACAGAGTTTGCTCTTCTCTCGGTTGACCCGAAGGCCCAACAGGCTGAGGTGACTGAGCACCATGTCCCTGTGTTCACACAACTGATCCCGAGACTGAGCCAGTATGAGCCAGTCGTTGAGATAGTTGAGAATGCGAACGCCGCGTTCTCTGAGCGGAACAATGGCTGCCTCCGCGACTTTCATGAAGATGTGAGGCGACAGGGACAGCCCGAAGGGCAGGACTTTTTACTGATATGCCCTCCCCTCGAACGCAAAGCGTAGGAATGGTCTGTGTTGAGGAAGAATCGAGACATGAAAGTACGCGTCCTTCAGGTCTATCGCTGCAAACCAATCTCGGGGACGGATGCATTCGAAAATGCGTTTCTGCGTTAGCATCTTGAACGGGAGCTTGTGCAGGGGCTGTAGAACCCCGACCTCATATCGGCCGGAGGAACTGGCTCGACCGTGTCCTTCACAAGTAGGACATCGATCTCTGACCACAAGACATGAGCATCGCTGCTTCGCACGGAGGTGAAGAGGATGCCCCTGTACTTGGGAGGCCGGCGGGCGAACTTAATCGCGTAGCCGAGTCTGATGAGCCAGCGAGATGGCCTGGGGAGTGCTAGCCAGGCACCCAGAGACCGAACAAGCGGGGACCAACGGCACCACAGACGTACCCGGGGTGGGGCAGCGAGGTGGAACACACAGACCCGACTCTGGAGGCCCAGAGGCAGCCCGGAGTGTTGTCTGAGTATTTCAGGGTGGGGCAGAGTGTGGGTGAGAAGGCCTGGTGGTGTCCTCGAGCCGCACACTGCTGCCCCCTGGCGAAGGGAGGGGAGGAAGGGAGTGGCAAGGCCTGGGGGCGTCACGCACTGCCAACCTGACCCTCTTGGGGCCCAGGGAGAAAGGAAACTGCTCTTTTATTGAGAATGTGGGTACCGCTGAGAACTGCTGGGCGAAGCTCTCGATGGCATCGCCGAAGAGGCTGGCCTGGCAGACAGGGGCGTTGAGAAACCGCACTTTGTTGGTCTCACACATATCCGCCAGGTTCAGCCACTGGTGAACTAGTGGTCCTGGACCACTAACGTGGTCTACGCAGGCTGTGTAAGCCTTGCCCGTCAGCGCGGACGAGAACTTACACGCCCGGGAGGGGAGACGCGGATTACCCCACCAGTCAGCTGCAGTCTTAGGACACAGTTGCATCACCACAGACTGCTCCACTGGGGGGGATCTCCACATACCCCTTAGCCACGCCACCATCGAGGGTAGTGAGGACGGAGGAGTCAGTCGATCAATTTCTAGCGTTGTAAGGTGCTGTCCACGACTTTGTGATGTCCTGATGCACTTCCGGGAAGAAAGGCACTGGGGCGGGGCGCTGAGAACCAGCACAGGCCGTCCCGAGAAACCAATCGTCCAACCGCGAAGGTTCGGGACACGATGGAGAGTTCCACTCGAGCCCGACACTTGCGGCGTCCCGGGAAAGCATAGCCGTGAGCTCTGGATCAGACTCGGGCAACGCTACCACACCCAAAGGGGGCGTGAACCGCATGCCAATGTTCATTGGCTCGTTTTAAAACACTCAAAGTAGACTGGTCTCTGAAAATGATCCCCAATTCGTCGGTCAGTTCCGACTTACATCGAACGTGACCGAGTGAAAGGGAACAGTTAATTTAAATTGTAATAATATTTACATATAAATACATTACAAGTTACATAATCAGACTACTTTTTTCAAGTAAGGCATTACTTTGAACTTTACAATAAAATTTGAAAAAAGTACTTTTTCAAATAAGTAATGCAAGTTGCGCAGTAACTCACTTGCACAAAACAGATTCAGTATTTCTCCAAAGTGTAATGCAAACTCAGAATATCACGCAAACCTGCAATAATTAAATGTTACAAATACACTTTATGCATTTAAATATTGTTGTAACTTCATCAAAATGATGTGGATTTTAAAGCATTCATAACCTTTAAATCAAAAAAAGGTAAATTGTAACCATAAACATCTTTAAAACAAACCCGCATTGACTGCTCTCTATATTAATTTTCCCATTGGAAACCAAACCAGCTCAGCTTTGTTTTGTTTTTACCAACTTGAAATGTAGCATTTAAATATATCACTTCTGTTGATGCTGTAGGATAATAATGTCATGTTGTGGGCTAATTATTTTGTTTGTTTTACAAGTGCTTTTGTGCTGCCCAGGGCCACCATACTAAAGGTTATATAAAAATATATAAATAAAATCAATTACACACATGTACACACAGTTACTGCTCTAAACCCAACAGACACATGCACAGTGCCCACAGGGATACACAATAGCAACATTCACAACAGAGGGAGAGTGGCAACACAATCATATCATTTCATTTTACACACACTTTACACCCAGCCAAGAATCCACCTAAATGCATCTGTTCTAGATGAAAATCCAGCACGGTTTTGCGATTTCTCCTCTCTTATTCCCTCTCTCCTGCTCTCTTTCTCTGTTTGGGGACTTGAATCCCTTCTTGTGCTGATTATACACAAAGCTCTTTAGAAGCTTATTTCAGCTGCCTGCAAATTTCAGCAGATTGATTTGACTCTGTATTATGTTAAAATGGGAAAAGAATCCATCATGAGACTTCTCCAAAGACTTTTCAAAAGCTCTCTCTCCATCAGGTTAACAATGTATTTGCTTTGTCGAGGGGTCAGTGGAGCAGTTGTGTGACTGGAATAGACCGGGGATAATCTGGGTTTTCAAACACATCACTATTAAGACCAATTCTTGATGCTCCATAACTGAGAAAGTCATTACACTTCATGGGTGCATTTAAAGGCACAATATGGAAGATTTTTGGATTAAAATATCCAAAAACCACTAGAACAATGTTATATATTTTGTGCTTACATTATCCCAAATGTTTTCAAGAATATTTAAATCCAGAGAAATAAGCAACCAGTTTTAACCAGGACACGAACATCTCTGTGCATTGCCTATCAATACCCTCGATTTCTGGTTTTATTTGGTTTTATTTTAACCATGGAAACACCAAAGACGCTTTAATATATTATGTTTTATTAGACAGGTGAGCAACTGTTTGGACAGAAAACGAGTCATTGTTATATACTGTAGCTCAACACAGTTAGTCTTATTGTTTAAATCTCTGCGGCATAATAAAAGCTCTGCGAAATCAAGGCGTCATCAAGCTGCACCTTTGTTTCGAATAAGCGACCTCTAGCAGCGAAAAGTTATATATTGTGGCTTTAACATACTAGCAGTATATTTGACAAAACAGTACTTATTGACATAATTGAAAATTTGTACTTAAAGCCTACATACATTTCACATTTATGTACAGTACATTTAAATTATCTTTAGAGAAGTGTTTACAAATCCTTTTAGATTCATAGAATATTGAACTCATGGATTCATGGAATACAGTAGGTTGATTTTATTGTATTGATAAATATTTACCACATTTATAATTTGTCAACAGTTTCATTCTGTTCTGTGTGATTTTTGGTCCCAAATTCAACTCAACAAATGTTACAATGAATGGAAATTCTGTCATAAATTTAAAGGGGACATATAATGCATTTTCATGTTTTCCTTTTTTCTTTAGTGTGTTATGTAGCTGTTTGTGCATGTATAAGATTTGCAAAGTTACAAAGCTCAAAGTCTCCCACAAAACTATTTATCTAAAAGAGAAGGCAGACCCAGGCCTAGCTAAAACACCTTAATCGAATTCTCCCTCAATGACCTACGTCACTTGGTGGAAATATTTGCATAATGCCACCCAAATGCACCCGCAAAGAAAGAAGGCGGGACTTAGTTATCGTAGTAGTGTTGTCGCCGCCATTTTGTGGAGACCCTGTGTTTTCTATGCGAAAGCAAAAGCAGCACTTTATTTGGCCTTCTGAAAGTGGACGCAATTAACTTGTGGTGAAAAGATGACAATGCAATATGTGTTCTGTTTCACATTGGCCGAGCTGAAGCAGCACGTGCGTCCTGTGGTTTCACACTGGCGCCGTTTGTCACATTCAGCTGAGTGTATCCGATTGTTTGGCTTGGTCATCTGCATTTTAAGAATCCAACTCAGGATCGAACTGATATAATAAAACTGACGACATTATTAACTGTCTTTGTATTTGCTTTGGAAGTTGAATCTCATGATTACGGTAAATACATTCACATTTTATATGCTGTCAATACCTCCATATTAGTAACTTCCAGCCTGATATGTAGGTATTACATAACATTTACAGGTACAAAACATATTTTTTTTTGTATGTTTGGATAGATGCTGATATGGATGTATTGACAACATTTAAATGTAAACATTATTACATATTTACAGCTAAAAAACGTAAAATATTTACGAATCTTTTATATCATAAAGATATTTGTATAATTGCCCTTTTACAATTTTAAAGATCAAAGATAAAAATTTAGATCACATAACCCTATCCCCAAACCCAAAGAAAAGCATTTACAGCCCAGCTTCAGTGTATATCCAAACGTACAAAAATGTATATGTAAATGTTTCATAATGAGATCAGGTTTAATATCAATAAAACATTAATTGCAAACAGAACAGAGCTTGTGAATAATCTATAATAAACTACATATAAAAGCTGCATATTTGCACTGAAAGGAATGAAAATATGATGCCGTATTAATTGCATGTTTAGCCTGTTAAATAAATAAATAAATAAAGGCAGATTTTTCCACATTTTAGTGAATTTGCCCCTCGGACTGTGCGTTAACCCCTCACCTGAGTTTTACGGTGTGCTTTGTAAATGTAGTGGCCTGCAGCGGTAGGACCCGGAGGCAAATTAATCTCTGTGAAAGAAAAATTGTCCCGTCTAAATCAATCATTTTAAAAATAGGATATACCCCAACCCCTCTCTCTCTCATATAATCGCATAGGTCAGTGCTTAGTCACTTATTTCATGCCCCACTGAAGCGTAGACAACAAGAGTGTGTGTCTGAGGGCGTGTTTGTATGTGTGCGATAGAGAAAGTGGGAGAGACAGTCTTATAAATTTTTCAGGACCAGTCTATTATTAGTGAGAAACAGCAGCAAAGAACAAGCAGTCTAATCAGTGAGTAGTGTATAAGGACGCTGTTTTGTGAGCCCTGGATACAGGCTAATGTGGGATATGTGATGCAATGGATGCTGGGTAATACACTGCAGAATATAGGCCAGGTACTGGATCTTTATTAGCACATATATGTATGACACTATAGTGTCAACATCACATCTGTAACACCTTCCCCCTTTACAAAAGGACAAAGTAATGCAGGTGTAAATGACACCTTTAATTGTCAACATTAATGAATTTGTAGCATACTTTGTCTCTATTTGCATCTTCCTCCATCCATTTACCCTTTCCCCATCTTTCCAGGCATGATTAATACCTCTTTTACTCTAACAGCATGGTCCTAGTTCTTAGTTTCGTGAGTTGATCTCCTCTCTCAGACGGATCTCACTGCAGGTATTCAATCAGAGAGAGAGAGACATAACTTGATGCAAGGGTCTGTACATGGAGTAGCCTATTACAAACACCATTACGAAAGATACACACACGCTTCACACTCAGGGAAATGTCAACCAATGTTTACCAATTCATAAACATTAAAATATTCGCTTGGTAACCTCTTCTGAGAAAAAAGTTATATCCAATTTTCCAACTTTATTGCCATGATAATGTAATGTCATAAAAAATAATTTAAAAAATAATAATTTACACAGAGTAAGAGCTCAATTTTTTATATAAAGAAAAAAAAAAACAAGAAAGATGAGTCTATTTATTTATTTTTGTCAATCTTATGCTACAAATGCCAACATAGACTGATTAGAAAAACATGCCCCCACCTACATTTTTATACATGCATGTATATATTTAAGAAAAATTAGCATGTATATACTGTATATACATTTACCTAAAGGATTATTAGGAACACCATACTAATACTGTGTTTGACCCCCTTTCGCCTTCAGAACTGCCTTAATTCTACGTGGCATTGATTCAACAAGGTGCTGAAAGCATTCTTTAGAAATGTTGGCCCATATTGATAGGATAGCATCTTGCAGTTGATGGAGATTTGTGGGATGCACATCCTGGGCACGAAGCTCCCATTCCACCACATCCCAAAGATGCTCTATTGGGTTGAGATCTGGTGACTGTGGGGGCCATTTTAGTACAGTGAACTCATTGTCATGTTCAAGAAACCAATTTGAAATGATTCGAGCTTTGTGACATGGTGCATTATCCTGCTGGAAGTAGCCATCAGAGGATGGGTACATGGTGGTCATAAAGGGATGGACATGGTCAGAAACAATGCTCAGGTAGGGCGTGGCATTTAAACGATGCCCAATTGGCACTAAGGGGCCTAAAGTGTGCCAAGAAAACATCCCCCACACCATTACACCACCACCACCAGCCTGCACAGTGGTAAGGCATGATGGATCCATGTTCTCATTCTCTTTACGCCAAATTCTGACTCTACCATCTGAATGTCTCAACAGAAATCGAGACTCATCAGACCAGGCAACATTTTTCCAGTCTTCAACTGTCCAATTTTGGTGCGCTTGTGCAAATTGTAGCCTCTTTTTCCTATTTGTAGTGGAGATGAGTGGTACCCGGTGGGGTCTTCTGCTGTTGTAGCCCATCCGCCTCAAGGTTGTGCGTGTTGTGGCTTCACAAATGCTTTGCTGCATACCTCGGTTGTAACGAGTGGTTATTTCAGTCAAAGTTGCTCTTCTATCAGCTTGAATCAGTCGGCCCATTCTCCTCTGACCTCTAGCATCAACAAGGCATTTTCGCCCACAGGACTGCAGCATACTGGATGTTTTTCCCTTTTCACACCATTCTTTGTAAACTCTAGAAATGGTTGTGCGTGAAAATTCCAGTAACTGAGCAGATTGTGAAATACTCAGACCGGCCCGTCTGGCACCAACAACCATGCCACGCTCAAAATTGCTTAAATCACCTTTCTTTCCCATTCTGACATTCAGTTTGGAGTTCAGGAGATTGTCTTGACCAGGACCACACCCCTAAATGCATTGAAGCAACTGCCATGTGATTGGTTGATTAGATAATTGCATTAATGAGAAATTGAACAGGTGTTCCTAATAATCCTTTAGGTGAGTGTATATTTATATAATTTCTATTATAAATATAAATATTTGTTATTTTAATATAACACATTTTTCTTAAATATATACATGCATGTGTGCGTATTTATATATACATAATAATTACACACAGTACACATATATTATGTAAACACAAACTTTTATTTTGGAATGCGATTAATCGTTTGACAGCACTAGTTTAAAACCAATATTTTGAAACATTGCAAGATTCATGTACATTTGAACACGCATTTAGGGCCCTATCATACACCCGGCGCAAGTGTTTTTTGCTAGTTTTATTTTCACGTCCTGCGCCACGTTGTTTAAATAGAAAATGCATGTGTACCCATTTGTGTGGCCATGGGTATGCTGGTCCGAAAACGAAGTGTGTTCAGGCACATTGTTGGCGCGTTGCCATTTTGAGGCAACTGAAATAGACTGTGCCATTAACCAACTGAAACCTGGTCCAAAGTCAATGACGCAATATTTTTTTGTTATTTAAAGAGCACATTAGTAATGTGCGCCTATAGGCGTACACTCTGTTTATTACACACACAGGGACGCGCAGCAGCACACAAACATCTTTAAATATGAAAAATGAAAGGATTAAAATGTAAAAGATTATTATTGTGTACATAAATATAAAAATGCCTACATGTCATATGCTCACGAAGCTTTGGTGGAATCTAGCTTGTCCCGTAGATGGTCTGCTTGCACGCTTTAACCTTGCGCACAAGCAGATCAGTTTCTTTGCTAGAGAAGCATTCAGTCTTTCTAGCAAATCCGTCAAGGCACGAGTGCAAGTGGCTTTTAAAGGGAATGGGAGATGAGACTCTGATTCGTTTATTGCACGTTACGCCCAAAAAACACCCATTACTCATTAAGAGAATAGGGACAACCCTTTTAGACCATGCGTCTGGCGCACCAACCGTTTTGCGCTACACAACGCTACACCCGAGTGAGCAGAAATAAACCTCACGTTATTCTGACTTCAAATTATCCCGGGCGCCTTCATTTTAAAAGCACAAAGGAGCTTGTGCCGCTAATAAAAGTCCCAATCTAAACCGGCCATCCAGAACACAGCTCAGCCCGGGGACAAGTTATCTCCTGTAATGCACTTGTTTTGGGCAGCTCAGCTATAAAAGATTTCCACCAGCCTTCCTTCCGTTTTTCTTCAGTCTCCAAATCTGCCATCACACATTCACGGCGGGTGAATTTTTGTAGCGTATGTTTATATGCAGAGGATGTTATAGCTGAGATCAACAGAAGTCAACTGCATATATTTTAGTGCTGACATGACAAGGGTGTCTATATGCCTAAGGAAGTGAGAGAGCGAGAGCAGAAGAGCTCAGAGGTTAATGAGGACGGACAGGTTTGGCATTTGAGCGGAGGAAGAGGAGGATACTCATCATCTTTGCGCTCCTGTAGCCATGGAAACCTGACCTTGTAGACTCTGATTCTCTCTTCTCTTTCTGGAGGGTGTCTCATGTACACGTCAGTTCATATGTAGAGGGCTGAAGGGATGGAGAAACAGAGTGGCATCTTCACACTTCATCTACTGCTCACTTGTTTCAGACATGATGCAAAAAAAAAGTGTCAAAGCTATTTGAGAGCACCGGCGCACCCACACACTCACACACACACACACTCTGACCATCTTCAAACAGCCATGTGTGTGTGAGATTAAATCAGGATGCCTTGTGTCCACTCATGAGTTTTCAATCCTCCTCATCTCGGGAAAGAAAAGAACCCATTTCCCGTCGCCCTCCCTGGAGATCCCAGTATGCAGTCACCTGGTCTTGCTCCCCAGAGGAAGTGCACAAGAGTTTTCAGAATGAGTTCGAGGGTGGAAGTGTGATAGCTGGACTCGGAGCAGACAGCATGTGGGAGTTTGGTTCACGGAGAGAGTTTGACTAGTTGTAATGCGAATATCTCGCCTGGCCAGACCGTGTTTCCTGTCTCCTCATCCGGAGCTTATAAACGAGACGGCACAGCTATCTGCACAATCAGACAGTGGGCAGAGAGAGAACACATCTCTCAATAACACACACACACACACGGGCTGATAGGTTGGGGAACATATCTTGTTAACCGGCTTAGAATCAGTTGTGCTTGTTATTTTCTGGGTGTTTTGGGTGGTCAAGGCATATGCAGATCACTATAAGCTCAAATCCTTGTCAGCTAAACACATTTACCAGTAGTTGTGAAAACCAAGCAAAATTATTTGACCATATCTGCTATGAACTACATGGGCTACTCGTCTCATCTAGAATTCAGTTTAAAATAATTCTGTTGACCTACAAAGTACTCCAGAATCTTGCTGTGCCGTATCTCACTGAGTTTATTCAAGCGTACACTCCTCCACGCTCACTGAGGTCTTCTCTCGGTCCACAATTTCAGGCTTCAAAACCATGGAAGTCACTGGCATAAAATATCTCCTTAATATCTCCTTATATTAAAAGCACAAATAGCTCAACTTTTAATTTGTACACACATTGATTTGTTTTGTTATCGTTCATATATTATATGTACAGTCGAACGTGTTAATGTGTTAAGTTGTTTATTATTAATAGAAATGAATGCCATATTTATTATTAGTGTTGTTGTATAATAATAATAATTATGTTTCATTTATTTATATGTATTATTATTGTTATTATTAGCCTATTAAATAAGTTTTTATTAAATTAAATAATACATTATTTTAAAATAAATTTGTAACACTTTATTTTACAGTGTCCTTGTTACATATGTTACATGTACATAGTGATAACAGTAAATTGCATAATTACATACAACTAACCCTCAAACAAACCCTAATCCTACTCTAACCCTATAGTAAGTACATGTAGTTAATCAATATTAATCAGTATTTAAATATAAATTACACTGTAACAATTAAACTTAAAATAAAGTGTAACCAAATAAATATTGCAACATATATTCTATTACTATTTTGGGTAACACTTTAGTTTACAATCTCGTTGTTACAGTAGGCGTGTCCTCGTGCCTTAGATGTAACACCGGGGAGGGGGGGTGGGCGCCCTTGGAGACCTACATGCAGGTGTGGGGGAGGTGCAGACAGGTACAGAGGTCTCCAGGGCGGGAGTAGGACTTCGGGCAGCCATGGCAGGTCAGGAGCCTTGGGCGGCCATGGCGGATCAGGAGCCATGGGAAGCCATGGCGGATCAGGAGCCGTGGGCGGCCATGGTGGGTCAGGAGCCATGGGAGACCATGGCTGATCAGGAGCCGTGGGAGACCATGGCGGATCAGGAGCCTTGAGCGGCCATGGCGGGTCAGGAGCCTCGGGAGTCCACGGCGGATCAGGAGCCGTGGAATGCCATGCCGGATCAGGAGCCTTGGGAGTCCACGGCGGATCAGGAGTCTCGGGAGTCCACGGCAGATCAGGAGCCTTGGGAGTCCACAGCGGATCAGGAGCCTCGGGAGTCCACGGCGGATCAGGAGTCTCGGGAGTCCTCGGCAGATCAGGAGCCCCATCCACATGTGCTCCACCCACATGTTCCCCACCCACGGGGAACAGAGCTTTGATACAGCTGTGGTTCACTTTGACGCGTAACCGGCCCGAACGCCACGCAGGGGATGGAACGCAGGAATTTAGCCAGCGTTGGAGTAATAGACCCAGTTCGAGCACTGCTGAAGCTGAGGCCATGTGACCTAACATCCTCTGAAAACCTTTGAGAGGAGTGTAAGCGCCAGCCTTGAATGACTCTGCCAGGCTCTGAATGGAGAGCGCGCGCTGTGACGTAAGCTGCGCTCTCACCCGTACCGAGTCTATGAATGTTCCCAGAAAGGAAATATTTTGTGTCGGAGACAGTGCGCTCTTTGCAGTGTTGATCCTGAGACCCAAACATTCTAGATGGTTGAGGAGCCAGGATCTGTGGGTTATCAACTGCGTCTCTGACTGGGCTATAATAAGCCAGTCGTCAAGGTAGTTGAGTATTCGCATTCCCCGTAGTCTCAGGGGAGCTAGCACTGCATCCATGCACACGTAAAAGTGCGAGGTGCCAGGGATAACTCGAACGGCAGGACTATGTACTGATAAGCTTGCCCCTCGAAGGCGAATCTGAAGAATGGCCTGTGGTGGGGTGCTATTTGAATGTGAAAGTATGCATCTTTCAGATCCACTGTGAAAAACCTGAGAAAAGGTCTGAGACCGCCATCCTTTTTCGGAATAAGGTATAAGTAGCGGCTGTAAAAGCCTGACTCGCTTAGCGTTGGGTGAACGGTTTCCACCGCTCCCTTTTCTAACAGTTTCAACACTTCGGTGCGAAGCACGTGACTCACGTTGCTTCTCACCGAAATCTCGACCACGGCGCGAAACCGCGGGGGTCTGCGAGCGAACTGTAGCGAGTAACCTCATTTTATTATGTTCAACACCCATTCTGATATACCGGGGATGGCCTGCCAGGCCTGCGCTGTGTGAGAAGTGCTTGGGTGCAGGGGTGCAGACTGTAAAGTGGGCACATTTCCTACATAGAAAAAGCTCTTTTCGTGTTTTATTTGGGTCGCCGTGAAAACGGCGTTTGTGTACAGGCGAACGCGTTTTATAACGGACTCGTTGGCTGTGAAATTGAAGTCTCCAGTCACCTGACTGCAGGGTACTGAGAGAAGCAGGTTGAGAGAGTGTGGTAGCGGTCCGGCCCGCAGCGGGACTTAGCCACCGTCTCTTTCTTCCAGTGGCTAGGAAGGCTTCGGCGGCTCGGGGTTCGACGCAATCTTGGGTTGAGGTCTCCAACGCTCTGGCTGTCTGTTGCAGCTCACAGAGCGTGAGCGCTGCTGTGTTTTAGACGTTGAGCGAGGCTGTAAGTTTGCCAGCGCTGCCTTCGTCTGTTGAGGGGGCGGAGCCTTAGAGTGACGGCCAGGAGCAGAATTGGAGCGTTTAGGGAGGAAATGCTTCATGGCCTGTGAAGCTATCTGCGCCTCGGTGAAGCGCACGGCGAATCCCACTACTGCAGGGCCAAACAGGCCGGTGGAGGAGATAGGCGCGTCCAGGAAGGAGGCTTTGTCAATTTCTTCTTTCTCCGTGAGATTTAGCCAGAGGTGGCGTTCAAGCACAGTGAGGTTAGCCATACATTTTCCGATCGCCTGGGCGGTGGATTTTGTCGCACGCAGGGCTAAGTCAGTAGCGCTGCGGAGATCTTTGAACACTTCAGGATCAGGAAGGCGTAAGCTCGACCAGCGAAGGCTGATGTGGTGCGGCAAGGCTTCGAGGGGTGCGATGCTTTGGCCTGCCATCCTCTGGTGGAGAGCGGGCAGAGATGAGCAGCGACAGCCTCTTCGAGCGGAGGAAGACTTTCATAGCCTTTTTCCTTCGCGCAATCGACTGACGAGAGCGCTGGGGAAAAAGAGGATTTAGCACCTTCCACGATTTAGTCAGCTCGTCGTGAACCTCCGGGAAGAAGGGGGCGGGCTTTTGAGGAGAAGATTGGCGGCGGCTCTGAAGAAACCATTCGTCCAGCCTGCTTCGTGTGGGTTCCTGGGGTTGGGGCCACTCGAGCCCGAGGTCTCCCACGGCCCTAGTGAGCACACGGTCAAGTTCGGCGTCGACGCTGGCTCTGACGCTCGTGGTGGCCTGCATCGAAGCTGTGGGCTCCGAGACAGAATCCGACCACTCACTTCCCGATGCAGTCAGAGAAAGACTGTCATCCCCTTCCTCTTCCTCATCCAATTCTGGTCCGCCGAAGGAAATGGAGCAGGCAGCTGCTTGAGAGGGGCGCTGGTCCTCCTGGGCAAACAGGACAGGTGAGGGCGAGGCACACGGGGAGAGCGGATGGGGTGGGATCTGCATTAAAAATAGCGAGCCGAGCCCGCAGAGGGCCGGCGCAGGAAGGACGAGGCATTTGTATCAACGCCCGTCAGCTCTTTTAGAAAAGTGTGCGTTGCAGCGGCGAACGCACACACACATATGACACACAGATAAAAAGGATATAACGCCGGATGGCGCAGCTGGAACAGCAGGCGGCTGAAGGCAAAGACCAGGCGGGAATCCGGCGTCCTCAGGGCTGCAGGGAAGTTCCGCTGGGTGCGTTTCGACGCCGCTTCAAAATTCCGGAGATCAGCGAAGGGTAAGTCCGCTGAAGGAGATTAAATCTGATAACTATGGCTAGACACGGTCTTTTATAGACTCGATATGCAAATTCATACAAGCTAATTAGGCTGGAGCTCAGGTAGTCACCTCATTGGTCCTCCCGCTTAGCCACCTAGCCATAGGTTCCTGCAGTTGCCGCAGCACAGCCAATCAGCGCTTAGGCACGCTCTGCTGTATCTGCTGTGCAGCTGCACTGCGTTTTACATGGATAAAATTATTTAGGATAAAATTTTTTGCTTCATATTCTCGAGGAAAGGAGTTTTCCCCTAGCGTACTGCTACGCAATACGAGAGTACTCTCGAAAGGGAACTTGGATTTCATCAAAAATATCTTGATTTATGTTCTGAAGATGAACAAATGTCTTATGGGTTTGGAACGACATGAGTAATTACAGAATTTTAATTTTTGGGTGAACTAACCATTTAAATAAATAATAATTAAATGTGTAATTAATGAATGTTAGTAATTGTTTATTATTATTAAGCTATTCTGTTAGAGAGAGAGAGAGAGAGAGAGAGAGAGAGCGCGTTGCTGTTGTTATGAAACAAGCTCCATGACCTTCTTACAAGGCTCAATACATTTATCTACACTCACACACACACGCACACAAACACAAACAGCAAGGTCAGTCGACACCATTACAGATATTTCTTCATTAGTGGCAGCATTGAGGCCTCACTGTGTCACAGCTGCTCGGTGTCACACTCAAGACAATTACACAAACAGTGTTAAATAACATTTTAGGGTCATGCAGGTTCAGTTTGTGTACAACAATAATCAAAGACCACAGAAGCTCTACCTAAAGGCATACAAACTTGGGTTGGAATCTGAATCGAAGAAGTTTGAATTACCAAAAAACTATTAACTTTTATATAATGTAGTGATTTTAATCCTGAGCTCTGGGCTTCAGCTATTGGACTCAGATCCACTGGGGTGGACAATCAGAGTTCTCATCAGAGAAGAGATGAATGAGAGGATCCTGCTAGGACTCTTAATGAATCAAGGAGAATGATCTGCCTAGACGAGTCTGTGGAGGATTTTGAGTGTGTGTGTGTGTAGGTTTGCGATGTGTGAACCTTCTTTGACAACAGTATTGTTTGTTGTGGTTCAGTGTGCAGAGAAGCCAAACTAATCAATAAAAGTAAAACATCCAGGACCAAGCAGGCATAAATGAGCTTTCCAGCGTGCGGTTTTTAACATCTTATTAAGCTCTTTACAGGGTTCCTGACTTTCAACTGCTTGATTGAGGGGTTTTTTTCTCCCTTCATTCTTTCTACTGTTTGAGCTCTTATAAATGAGTGAATTTCTGTAAAAATAAAAAATATTCGCTTTTACCTTTTCAAACATTCTCTGCATTCTCTTTTTACCCTCTGTTGAGAAATAACTAAACATATCATTGCCAATACATTTTTTTATAATGTATAATTTATTAATTTATTTTCAATTCCTCAATTTATTTGCATTGATTTAGTCTGAGGTAATAATCAAATGATTTTCTCATATGAAGAATTGGGAATTTTGTTCAGGTTCATTTAAATTAACCGATTCTAAAAACTATTCACCAATTTGTGTGTAATTATCTGCACAGTTGCAAAGCATTTCAATAGCCCAAGTCTTTTTTGTAAGCAATTAACAAAATGATAAGCATATTTGTTACTGTCAGGATATATGCAAGGAGGCAGAGGTAAGTGAATAAGTGAATCCAAACACAGTGTTTATTAAGATACTAAGAGTGAGTATGCAAGGAATACTGGTGCAGATTCTGTGAAGATCACTCGGTGCGGGGCTGATCACAGGTGAGTATGTTCGCTTCAGGTATGTGTATACCAAGCAGTCACAGTTCATTAATACTTGTCCTTTCTCCTTCAGACGTGGTCGATATCAAGAAAGCTCGAGGGAAACACTGGAAGCTCTGGAGAGCACGGGATCACAGGCGATGGGAAGCAAACAGGTATCCTGGAGACAGTAGGGCAATGACACAGAGGTTAGTGGAACACAGGTGAGTATACGTTACGTCTTGGGCTCTTTGGGTGTATCAGAGGGTCATGAGACATCAGAATATGGTCTGTTCCTGTTGGAGGTTTGACATTGAACTGAGGCTGTGGTGAGTGTTTTATTGTGCCTGGTGATGAGGTTGTTGATGGGAAGCAGGTGTGAGTGATTAGTATTCTGATCGTTGAGTATTGGATGGCACCGAGCTTGACTGATCTCTGACAGTTACAATTTTACAAAATAACAATATTTAATTGCATGAAATATTAAACATAAAATAACTGTTTATATTATGTTGTTTCCTACAGTATATTTCTATTTTTATTTGTGGTATTTAGTGTAACTTTATCTGACAAATGCTCAGACAAATACTTTTCTTTTGAATTAGACATTAAATATATACAGGTAAGTCCTTGAAAGCTTTAAATCACTTCCACAACAATTATTTTCCAGCTGATGAAAAATAAAAACATTGACAGCCAATCAGAATTCATCCTGCTTTAAGAGCTTGAGTATTTAATGCTATGGACGCTAATATACTGTAGTTATCGTTCTTACTTCTTTGTGTGAATGGGCCTTTATTGTCTTAAAAGTCTCTGTAAGAAAAAAAGATGAAATAAGAGCATAGACGATATAATTTCTCTGTGCCGTTATCGTTATATTTGTAGTGTGGACACTGCTATTCTTTTATATTTAGAACAATCTCTATCGTAATCGTTAGCTATTATCCTTGGTGTGAACGGACCTTAACACCAGCCTTAAAGTCCCATATATATATATATATATATATATATATATATATATATATATATATACACTCACCTAAAGGATTATTAGGAACACCTGTTCAATTTCTCATTAATGCAATTATCTAATCAACCAATCACATGGCAGTTGCTTCAATGCATTTAGGGGTGTGGTCCTGGTCAAGACAATCTCCTGAACTCAAAACTGAATGTCAGAATGGGAAAGAAAGGTGATTTAAGCAATGTTGGCATGGTTGTTGGTGCCAGACGGGCCGGTCTGAGTATTTCACAATCTGCTCAGTTACTGGGATTTTCACGCACAACCATTTCTAGAGTTTACAAAGAATGGTGTGAAAAGGGAAAAACATCCAGTATGCGGCAGTCCTGTGGGCAAAAATGCCTTGTTGATGCTAGAGGTCAGAGGAGAATGGGCCGACTGATTCAAGCTGATAGAAGAGCAACTTTGACTGAAATAACCACTCGTTACAACCGAAGTATGCAGCAAAGCATTTGTGAAGCCACAACACGCACAACCTTGAGGCGGATGGGCTACAACAGCAGAAGACCCCACCGGGTACCACTCATCTCCACTACAAATAGGAAAAAGAGGCTACAATTTGCATGAGCTCACCAAAATTGGACAGTTGAAGACTGGAAAAATGTTGCCTGGTCTGATGAGTCTCGATTTCTGTTGAGACATTCAGATGGTAGAGTCAGAATTTGGCGTAAACAGAATGAGAACATGGATCCATCATGCCTTGTTACCACTGTGCAGGCTGGTGGTGGTGGTGTAATGGTGTGGGGGATGTTTTCTTGGCACACTTTAGGCCCCTTAGTGCCCATTGGGCATCGTTTAAATGCCACGGCCTACCTGAGCATTGTTTCTGACCATGTCCATCCCTTTATGACCACCATGTACCCATCCTCTGATGGCTACTTCCAGCAGGATAATGCACCATGTCACAAAGCTCGAATCATTTCAAATTGGTTTCTTGAACATGACAATGAGTTCACTGTACTAAAATGACCCCCACAGTCACCAGATCTCAACCCAATAGAGCATCTTTGGGATGTGGTGGAACGGGAGCTTCGTGCCCAGGATGTGCATCCCACAAATCTCCATCAACTGCAAGATGCTATCCTATCAATATGGGCCAACATTTCTAAAGAATGCTTTCAGCACCTTGTTGAATCAATGCCACGTAGAATTAAGGCAGTTCTGAAGGCAAAAGGGGGTCAAACACAGTATTAGTATGGTGTTCCTAATAATCCTTTAGGTGAGTGTATGTATATATATATATATATATATATATATATATATATATATATATATATATATATATATATATGCATTTGGCCTTCCTCCATCTGCTCTGATCTCCACACACACATACTCAGGACAATGATGCAAGACCATTTCCTTTGATTGAAATTAATTTATTCGTGCCAGCACACTGGTTTTGGCATCTATTAATTTCCTTTATTAAATTTCACACCTTCACCCTTGAAGTTAATTAAAAGAGTGAGAGAAGATGGTGCTGGATCACCCGGTCTGCTGTCCTTTCTCACCTTCCCTTCTTCATTCTCTTCACCTCTCTCTTTGTTTAAACAATCTCCTAATCGTATTTAAAAGAGTCCCACCTGTGCAGAGAGAAGCTCTCCTCTGTAACAACTATGGACAGCACAATTTCCCTGTCACAGTTTAACCTGATAAACTAATTTCCATAAACCCTAATTTCATGTCTTTCTCTTCTCAACTCCCGAGATTGCAGTCTCGGACTACTTTTGTAAAGTGATGTCTGTTCCACACCTGAGACGAGCTGAGAGTGTCCGAAAGAAAGTGGATTGAGATTGTTGTGGTTATCTGCAGGCAAGGACCCAGGTATTATGCTGAGAGAACTCTGACATTCAAGCTGACTTCTGTATGTCATCTGTGACTGAATGAGACTGAGCTCTGATCCACAGAGCTTAAAAAGGACTCTTGTGACAGATTACAGTTGGTTCTTCACTGATAAGAAGCTGCATAACACACATTTATATAGGCTTCCTGTATGCAAGGGCAACATTTCACAAAAATGGTATAGGTTAATTCAAACTAGAGTATATTTTCATGTCTCCATCAATTAGTCTTAGGATAAAAATAGTAAATAAATAATTTTAGTGTAATATAAATGTAGATATAAAACTCAACATTTTATTCAATTCAACATTATAACTGCTTCATTCTATTCTGATTTCTAAAAACTGATTGGAAATTGGAGGCACATCAATTGTCACACACACGCTTATCAGTAAATAATGGGAAAAGACCTCTTTACGGACAATTTATTTAGAAAACAAACCCAGATGGAACATTGAACAGAAGTAAAGTTAATGGTGAAATGTAACTGTAATTTAAGCATCAATTAAGTGTAGAGAAAGTTATACATTAAGGTTCACGTTGTGGTGTGTTTTGATATTGAGCAATACAGATTTGTTTTGTGCGACAAAAAAGAAATGTTACATAAATTTACCATGTTAACTACAGACAGAAGTTATGAAAAAAAAGATGTTGCCATTTTCGGCAAACTAATTTCTTAAAGTCCCTTTGTAGTCAATAATTGTATCCCTTAAAACTCATCTTTGATCAACAAAATTACATATTTAATTTAGTATACACGGATACCATGGATATGCAAATGAGCCCCGCCTCCACTCACTCATACAGACAAGTCAATGTATCAGAATGGTAATGCCTTTTGTATGACTCTCTACAATGTCAGACACATAACTATAATTAATATGATTAGCCTTTGGCTTGACTAAGACATCAAGCATATAATAATGTGTTGCTAATGTTACACAAACCATGTTCCTGTTGGCCATCTCAGAGTCAGACAGCTGCCTTATACAAATCAGTATCCTTAGAAATGCTTTGAACAACACGTCAGTGGAGAAAGGCATATAGTTCATCATAACATTGTAATATACACCATACACATAATTCACCCGCTATATTGCTAAATATACACGATTTTTCATATCAACAGAAAAATAGGTGTACCAGAATAACCTGGCTTCCCTTTCATAGGTTCACTTGACACTGCAAACCGTCGCTATGGGAACACCTTCGGTGTGACAAATATCTGAAGCCCTTATACCATCACGCCAATTGATTGGCTAGTGACGCTTAGTGCCGCCTTAGGAATACATCATGTATGCTTATATGCCTACGCTAGGCGTCATATCGTCAGATTGTATTCCTTCAGGAAGTGGATCTTTCTGTGCCTGTTGAAAAGCTTCTCTCGTGTTCTTAGCTACCGCTTTTTCAGCGGACACGATGAGCTACAGGAGATGCATCGACCCGTGTGGCAGGTTCATCGTAGGAGGAGACACTCACGACAGGTGTGTGCTATGTGTAGGCATTAAGCATGCCCAGGCCTCACTTAACGGCCTATCTGACTGTCAACACTGCAATAGCCTGCATCTGAAAGTGCTGCGCTCGAGGCTCGCCGCCTTTACTAAAGGCTGCCTGTCTAATCCCCGCCTCTCCGTTTCTGTGGCCACCGAGGCACCGCATGAGATGGACACTTGGGATGACGTTGGTGAGTCGGAGCGCATGGAGAGTGCCTTCGAAAGCCGTGACCCTGTTCTTTTCGTTCATGACGAAATGCGGCCTACCCCAGAAGCTTGTGACACGATTTCTTTTGGTTGTGGCTTTTTCGATGATGATGTGTTATCTACGGCGGCTTCTGATTCTGAAGGGCTCGTGGGCGATATGTGTAGTTCTCTCCCCCTGAGTGGAAGGAGAAACGCGCTTCCCCGGCATACAGCGAGCTATTGGAAGTAGTCACCCGCGCTGTAGATAAGCTCGGGCTGGAATGGGATAGCGAGCCCGCGCAAGACCAGGCTCTATCTAAGTTGGACGATAGATTTTTCACGAGTGGCGCGCCAACCCAGCCCTGTAGGCCTCTTCCCTTCTACCAAGACCTCCACCACGAGGTTTCGAAGTCTTGGAAGCAGCCATTTTCGGCGCGCATTACTAATCCCGTGTCCGCAGATTTCGCAACCATTTCCTGGAAGTCACGCCCCCTGCTGCCTTCCAAACCGTGCAGGATTACGTCTTCTTTGGTTGGAAAATCCTACATGGCAGCTGGGCAAGCAGCAGCTACCCTTCACTCTATGGCTGTGCTTCAGGCCTATCAAGCCAACTTACTGAAAGAGAGATGAGGGAGAAGGCATGACTCCTGAGGCCGTTAAAGATCTCAGACGAGTAACTGACTTGGCGCTGAGAGCTACCAAGTATACAGCCGGCGCAGTAGGCAGGTCCATGGCGGGAATGGTGTCAGTGGAGCGCCACATTTGGCTTAATCTTACTGACATTAAAGAAAAATCTTTCTTATTAGACGCCCCCATTTCCAATGACGGCCTATTTGGAGAGTCTGTGACTGCGGTGGACGAGAAATTTTGAGCGGCAAAACAACAGTCCGCCGTATTTCGCCAACTCATCCCGCGCAGGTCCAGGGAGTTTGAACGGCAACCGCCTCCGGCACGCTTATCCTCCCTTCAGCACCCTCGTGAGGCACAGCGAAATGAACCTTCGCCTATGGAACCCCCCCACAGAGCCTGGGGTCCTAGGACTCGCCCACCAGCTCGCCAGCAACAACGTAGACAAATTGACCTGTCTTCGACGGCCAAAGCCTCTCGTTCTCTGGTCCCCAAGAATAATTCCTGAACCGCTGCCTGAGCCATTTCAAGACAGGCCGTTTGGTCCACGTTGGTCTTTGCCTCAGATTGATGGGCCTTATGGCAGCAGCATCCCCTGTGGTTCAGTTGGGCCTCCTCCACATGAGACCATTTCTATGGTGGATGAAGAGTCTAGGTATCTCTTCCCATTGCCACCCTTTTCGAAAAGTCCTGGTCACACGCAGAGGCTGTTGTGCTCTGCACCCATGGATGAAGCTCCCGCTGCTCCGCAAAGGAGTTCAGCTAGGGTCATGCCGTCATCACAAGACAATTACGACGGACGCATCCCTTACAGGCTGGGGGGGCGGTCTATCAAGGACACCCGATTTTCAGGGTATGGAGCAAAGTGCATCGTGGGTGGCACATAAATCTTTTGGAAGTTGTGGGTATGGCCCCTGAGCGGGGCGTGTTAAGATGTTCTGGTCTCTTTGAGGAGATTACTGATACTATTCTTAACTCCACGAGGCGTCTTTATGCCTTCAAGTGGAAGCTGTTCACCTCTTGGTGTACATCACGTAATCTGGACCCAGTTAGTTTCCCTATTGGTTCGATACTGTTCGAGTTCTTACAGAGTCGCTTTTCGGCAACCACTCTGAAAGTTTATGGGGCAGCTATCTCTGCGGAGCATGTGCAGATAGAGGGTGCTTCGGTTGGACGTCACCCCCTGGTTTCTCGTTTTCTGTAAGGGACGAGACGGCTTAGGTCTTTCTGCCCTGCGCAAATTCCTTCATGGGATCTTTCTGTCATCCTGGAGGAACTAACAGGTGATCCTTTTGAGCATTTGGAGCTGGTGGCAGAAAAGTTTCTGAGCCTTAAAACCGTTCTTTTAATGGTGTTGTCCTCTCTGAAGAGGATAGGGGACCTGCAGGCCCTGTCTATTATTCCTTCTTGTATGGACTTTGTCCTGGGACTGGTTAGAGTCGTGCTGCGACCAAGGCCAGGTTATATTCCGAAGGTCGCTTCGACCCCTTTTCGTTCCCAGCAAGTAGTTTTGGAGGCTTTTTCCCCTCCTGGCACAGAGGTTGGGAGCAATGGGTGGCCCCCTGGTCTTTGCCCGGTGCGGGCGTTAAAGATCTACGTAGACCGTACAGCCCAGTGGCATAGATCGGAACAATTATTTGTGTGCTTTGGCTGTAAAAACAGAGGAGCTGCCGTCACCAAGCAGTGAATATCTCATTGGGTGGTTGAGACTATTTCGGCGGCCTATGAGGTGCGCGGGCTCACTTCACCTCTAGGGGTACACGCTCATTCGACCAGAGGAATGGCATCTTCCCAGGCTCTCTTTAAGGGCTCTTCTTTGGAAGATATTTGTGTTGCGGCAGGTTGGTCCTCTCCAAACACCTTTGTCAAGTTCTACGGTCTGGACGTGAAGATGGCTCCTGGCTCCCAGGTTTTATCTGCTTGAGCGGACGCTTTCCACGGTCTCCCAGCTATTCTCAGGTATGTGAAGGCGTTATGGTATTTCGTTCCCATAGCAACGGTTCGCAGTGTCGAGTGAACCTATGAAAGGGAACGTCTCGGTTACGCCTTGGTTCCCTGAGTAGGGAACGAGACACTGTGATTCCAGCCATTCCCCTATCTTCGAGTAGTAGCTTCCTTGGTCTTTAAAATCTGACAATATGACGCCTAGAACGCGCATATAAGCATACATGACATATTCCTAAGGCGGCGCTAAGCGTCACTAGCCAATCAATTGGCGTGATGGTATAAGGGCTTCAGACATTCGTCACATCGAAGGTGTTCCCATAGCGACGGTTCGCAGTGTCTCGTTCCCTACTCAGGGAACCAAGGTTACATACGTAACTGAGACGTTCTCTTGAGACTCCCCTGCTTTAGAGAATAGTTAATGATATGCTAAAGCCGAACACGCGTTGACGTAATTGGATGTCTTTGTTTCACTGCAGCTTTAAGGAGAAAATACTCAGCAATTGTGTTGACTAATGAATTTGTACATGTTTGTCTTAAAGCATATTAAAAACACCACATAGACTTGATTTTCACCACAGGGGGTCTTTAAGACATATGACATGTGTTCATGTGTTCTTTTCATTAATTGAAATATTTCAAACAAAACATACTATCCCTAAACAACAAAAGCCATCATCCAGAACATATTTCTAAAAATCAGATGTACCCTTTATAGAAATACTTAACTCTAAAGGTACAGCATAAAAGGAATGACCCACCCAGTACTGCTGAGGAAATCTGATCTCCTGACTGGACAGCACAGAAACAGAAGGCGTCAGTGATTTTCAGTTGGGAGTGAAGCGCCACATAACACATCTGTAGAACCAATGAAGGGAAGAATAGAGACTGAGCAGGGAGACTCTTTTACCCACGATACCTTTCTTCTCCTGCCCATCTGCTTCCACTCGGGGTAATGGAGTGTTATAGGGCAGTGTTGGCCATTAATTCTGCATGGACAATTTAACATCCAAACCTAAGCAGGCGGTTAGAATGAGAATCTGTGAAGGGTTCTACCCTATGAAAGAAATGAAAGATATTTCTCATCTCAACTTTATTTATTCATTCTGATTTATAGTGGATGTTTTGGGGCAGAGATTTCTTAAAATATATAGCTTTTAATTTGACAAGGTCCTAGAGAAGTCTTGTGAGAGATTGACCAATCAGAGGCGATTTTATTCACACCCAATCAAATATCATAATGTCCATTCAAAATAGCTGTGGCCAAAATGTTTCACTTTTGCCAATATAGTGCATGAGAGTATATTGAAATGGGAATGCCATTATTTTTTGCTGAACAGATCAAATTAATGAATTTAATTATATACCAAAAAAAATGTTGATAATTGAGGGGGTTTTTTTTGTTGTTTTTTTTGGAAACTATGTCATGGTGTGTCTCGGTTTGTTTCATGTTTCATGTTAGGCTTGTTCGACTTGATGCAGCGATGCGTAGACCAATCGGCGGCTGACTTGAAGCGGTGCATGGCGGTTAGAAATTTTGTCCAACTTGAGACAGCGCAGACGCCACGTGACAGTGACGTATGGCATCAAAGTACCGCGAGAACAAATCGAGAGCAGCCGGCTAATACAGCCGGTGCAGCTTCTCAAGAGCAGCTGCACCAGGCTGCATGAACTCTGATGACAACACAGCTGTTCCACGATTGGCCGGATTCACCGCATGACAGCGATCACGTGTTTCGTGTTTATTCTAAAACCTTCACCTCCACTAATGCTCACAAATCAGTTTATAATGGTAAAACCTCTTTTCATGTAGTCACGATGTTATATTGTGTCATGTTTATCAAAATAGAACTGATTAAAAACGTATAGCCTACACCACTTAATTGATAGCCTAGGCTTATGTTGAACTTTATTCTTATACAAACAGATGCTGTATTATGCAGTACATAAAGTATTGAATGAAAATTTATCTGAAACATCTGTGTATTTGACAAACATTGCATTTATTTAACTTCAGCTGTGATAAAGTATGCAAATATAGCGCAAGCGTCACTACGGGAAGCAGAAAGTGTCCGACTTCACGTCTCCGTTTGCAGCTCCTCCCCACCTGCACACGGCTGCTCTTGCCGATGTCAAACACACCTGTTCTTATTTTGTCATGTTTCCTGGTTGTCATGTGATTCCCATGCCCTCATGTGATCTTGTGTCATGTTCTCATTGGTTCATTGTTTGATCGTTGTTCACAGGTGTCCCTTGTCTAGTCATTAGTCTTTGTGTATTTAAGCCCTCATGTTTGCCATGGTCCTTGTTGAGTATTGTTTGATGTAATCTGCTGTTGGTGAGTGTCTGTCATGGTTCAAGTCATGTCTGTTCAAGTCATCGTTTGTGTTGTATCTGTTCATGTTTGGCAATAAATGGCACTTGTGTTCTCACTTCAACTTGCCTTCAGTGGATCAATCATTACAGAAACAGTCAACTATAAGCTAGTTCATTTTAAATTCTACAATGATATCTGATTTATGCTGAATTTGTTGTATTCCTAAAAATCATAGTATTTTACCAGTACCAAATGGTTAATATAGTTAAAAAAAAAATTAACACTTTGTTTGCAGATTAATGGACGGATCTCTGTGCAAAGTATAGTGAAAAGTTTATTTTGCCAAAAGTCTCATAATAAATAGGAAAAATTAAAGCTCATTAAAGGCACAATATGTAAGAATTTTGGATTAAAATATCCAACAACCACTAGAACAGTTATATATTTTGTTGACTTGTGTACTTTATCACAAATGTTTCCAAGAATGTTTAAATCTAGAGAAATAAGCAATTTTAACCAGGACACGGAGCGTGTCCGTGCGTCGACCCATCAATGACGACATGCCCACGTTACCCTCGAATAGACCGGTGAGCAACTCTTTGGATGCAACAACAGAAAACTAATCATTGTTATATAGATCAACACCGTTAGTCACACATACACGAGTAGAGGAAGCGGTCTTCTGCAGCATAAAATCTCTGCGTAATCAAGTACACCTTTTGTTTTGAAAAAGCGACCTCTAGCGGTGAAAAATTACATGTGGCTTTAAATGAACGGGATTTGCAGAGAAACATTTTATTTTAATTCGTTTTCAGTTAGCTTGTTTTAAAAGCTACGATTTAAATGCACCAATAAATAGCACCTCATAGTAATCACCTACTTCTGAAATGCAATATGTTCGAGCTGAAGCTGCAGCTGGCATCATATGGCACCTACGCGTTTAACAGCGCATGGAAAACACCTGTTCACAAGAGACACGGACTCTTTCCTCCTTTCACGTTCTGTGTAAATTGATTGAGGCGTCTCTTCTGCTTATAATAGGCTATAACAACGTAAAAAATGTATGCTACAACATGGTGACGCAAAGATGAACTCAAAGTAACAAGCTAACCAACAAGGTGCCTCAAAGTGAATAAGCATAATTGACCGATTTACAATTTGCCAGCAGAACTGTTTACGTCCAGTTTTCAAACCAATTCAAGCTGGATGCAGCAGCAAAAATGGAATAACCAGTGGACACTTAACTTACCTGACAAACTTATTTAATTGAGTGCCTGTTAAATTCCAATTCAGTTCCTAAATTTAAATTGAGATTCAATTTGTATGTATATTTTTTTGTTCCTGAATTCTACTGATTAGGAATTACTCATGGTAGACGCAATATGCCTATAAAGTTTTACACAGATGAAAATGAGGCTCTTGACATAGACTTTCTTTCTTTATGGTGGCATATAATAGGTATAGATCACTTTCAGAACTGTTTTGTAGTTAAAGTGGCGCTGGTTCCTGATGGTTTCACACTCAATTCTTCACCTTAATTCTTAATTCTTTTGCAGTTAACATGTGTCTTCTCCGCCACCTGTTTTTGTCTGACCCTGCTGACTCAGTGAGCCTTTCACTGTCCAATGGTCATACCTTAACTGCAATTTCTAGTATTGCATTAGAATTGCATCCTTCTCATGGGCATTTAATAATTTTTTACTTTTCAGTCTGAGTTAAATCTCTTTTTTGGCTAATTTTATCTGTAAAAGAAAACGTGCCTAATAATTCTGCACACCTGAATATAAGGTGTTTTTCATTTCCAGCCTTCATGAACAATTATATATCACTTATACATGATTAAATACAAAATCATTTAATTATTAAGATTAATGTGGTTTGGAATTTGTAAAATGTGCCTGGAAAGAAAAATTATCAGAAAATCAACGTGCCTAATAATTCTGCATGCAGTGTATATTTATGTATATATGTGTCTGTGTGTATATGTTGTTTTTTTTATGTATGTATTTTATGTTAGATGCTATTAAGCGTGATTAATTATTTGACAGCACTTTTTTATGTCATAATTAAAATTTACCAAAGCATTGTTTTCTTGTGTTGTAGACCGAAAAAAAAAAAAGTTTAAAGCCCCCTGCGCTATCTGCTAGTCAGACCACGGCTCTAATGAATGCATATAATCCATGCATCCATTTTAATAAAGGCAACTCCCTAAAACTGCTAAAGATTCCTCAAAGACAAAGCTCATCTTTGTGTCTCTTTATAGCACTCTATGTTCCTTGTGATGCAGGCATGATGAGTCATCTCTCTGATCTGTATAACCTCTTGACTCTTGCAGTCTGGATCATGTCAGAAGATTAAGCAAAGAAACAGCAGAGGTGAAGAGGTGAAACAAGACGTGGTTTAAATACAACAACAACACAAATTACACCCGAGGTGCAATCATGTGGATGATTGCTAATTGCTATGACATCTGTATGTTTTTAATTTGTTTTCTGCAGTAACTGCCACTGGCTGACAATCAGGACTAAGACAGTTTGATCAAACTCAAACTCGGAGGTTTTCCCAAGAGAGCTCACGGAGAGACTCTTTGATATCAGAGCATGTAATCCACTTTTTTTATTCCTCTATCATGTCTTCATCCCTCTGCCAAAGTGCCCTTTCATTAACCTTTGACTCTCATTGCCATGGCGTTTGAAGTGCTTGGTCTTAAGTGGGCTTATCTCATAAGTCATTTTCTCTCTCTCTCCCACACGTCTCTTTTTTCTGAAAGTATCACTTTCTCACAGGTCTGTTAAAGGGCACAGGTTAGAAAAACTGTCATGACTCACTCTAAAACTGTGTACTCAGAGGTTATATTACTACTCCTGGTCTACTGCTAATGATTAGGTTAGACAGCAGTGATAGTGGTATCAGTTGGTTTTTTCTGAATCTGAGGAATGTTTTATTTTTTTTTGAAGGTTCGAGTACCTGTTTGTCCAAACGATGGCAGCTTAGATGTTAAAATAACACATTCAGAGCTATATTAGCAGTTAGCTTTAGCACTTCAGACATGTTAGACTCATGTGCACAGATTTCAACTGAGACATGTTGACATTAGGGCTGCGTGATCAATCGGAATAAAACAAAATTTGTGATTATGGCTTAGTGCGATATTATCATAAGTTATACAAGATTCAACTCAACTTTTTAAAGTCAGTTAAAAAATTCTAAGTTGAAATGACTTGTACAGTCGGTCAGAGAATGATTCAGTTGAGCATAGGTTTAACTTTCAGCTTTAAGAAAAAATTACCTTAGAGATTCATCAGCAGAACATTAATTTCTCACGGGATGACACTTGTGGAAGTGTGTCTCTGTAATCTTCACACAATACTGTATTAAGAACCAGCACAGCGGAACAAAGGATGAGATCCCGAATAGAGAGTAGAAGGAGGAGGAAATGGAGTGAAACTGTTAGGACAGGTGGATAAAGACAGGAGGAAGGTATAAGACACTAAACAAGTCAGGAATTGTCCTTTGCAACCTTTTTACTTTGATAATTTGACATATTTCTTGGCTGTGTGGCCTAAGTGATGACAGAAGAAAAGTTGTTTTATAACAAGAACAAGTTAATTTATTTTGATTGAAGACAAAGAGAAGAGGTCACATAAAGGTGAGTAAAATGGCCGTTGTTCAATGAATTTTCATGGACGAATTCTAGTCATTTTAATAGGAATCCATGAAATCTGGAATTTCTTGAGTGCAAAACCGTAAAGAGATTCACCCAAAAATGAAAATTCTGAAACCAAACAGGTGATGGACCCCACTGACTTCCATAGTATGGAAGAAAAAAAATACAGTGGAAGTCAATGGGTCCATCAACTGTTTGGTTACCGACATTCTTCAAAATATCTTCTTTTGTGTTCTGCAGAAGAAAGAAACTCATACAGGTTTAGAACAACTTGAGGGTGAGTAAATGATGACAGAATTTTCATTTCTTGGATGAACTTTTCCTTTAAAACAACAAACATTAAAGTAAATAAGATCAGTTTTGATTTCTTGTTGACTTTACAGTAAGTTTTTAAATAAGACAATAGAAAGTTTTTGGCAGGGGAGAGAGAGAGTGCAAAGGAAGACAATCACAGGACTGTAAAGTTTAACTTTGATGAAAAATGCAGCTTCTGTGCAAGTTCATTTGTTAAGACGTTGAGTGTTTGTGTGTTGAGTACTGCAGAAAGTGGTTTGTGTGTTCAGCATTGATATAGTTCCAACATCTGTTGTGTCTCTCTGGAGGTGTTAGATTTATCTCTGTTACGAAACACAAACACACTCAGAAAAAGCCAATGTTTACCAGCTGTTTTTGAGCTGTGGAGTCTTACTAGATATTCACTAACATTGATTTTTCTCTGACTCTTATTATTAGAATGAAACTGATGTCTGAATGGACACATTCAGAGGTTTCAAATTCATCTATCAAGTTCATCTAAACCGTAGCATTCACATTCAACCTCCAAGGCCTCTGTATTTAGTATGCACAGTCACACACGCGTCAAAGCCTTTCTGTCAGCTACTATAACATTTGCATCACACTTAGACAGCAACTGTACACCACCCATACATGATCACACATTGTGTACTATCTTTCTCTCTCTCTCTCTCTCTCTCTCTCTGCCTCTGTGTGATAACACCTCGCTGTAATCCCCACCTGAATGGCATACAGATGGAATCAACAGTATTTCATTAAAATCCTATAAGGTTTACTGACCACCACTGATTTATGATCAGACCACTCAAACCACTTTCGGATGTAGTCAGAAACGCATATTGTACATTGCATTTGTAGTGTAAACGGTAATCGGAATCTCTTATACTCAGCTGAATTTATTTGATCAAAAATACAGTAACAGTAATATTGAACATAAAAACATAAAATAGAAACATAAAATAATTGTTTTCTACTATAATATATTTTAAAATGTATTTAATTCCTGAATTTTCAGCAGCCATTACTCCAATCTTCATTGTCACATGATTCTTCAGAAATTATTCTATAATATGCTGATTTGCTGCTCAAGAAATATTTTTATTATTATCAAAGCAGTTTTGCTGATTTAATATTTTTGTGGAAACCATTATATTTTTTCAGGATTCTTTGATGAATAGAAAGTCTAAAAGAGCAGCCTTTATGTTAGTCTTTACTGACACATTTTACCACTTTTTACCAGTTTAAATACATCCTTGCTGAATTACTGACCCCAAACATTTAAATGGTAGTGTAACTATTTTTAGCAACATTTTTTAGCAACATGCAGTATCATACTGGCATAATAAGTGTATTTAGTCATTTAGTCACAAAATCCACACACAAGTGGTCACCGGAGGTGAATTTGAAACACGTGTTACTACCAGGTGTAAATGGTGATGTGTCTCATCTGACTACTTGTGGTCTGATCATCCAAGACGAACATTAATACCAAGTGTTTCACTTATGGGAAACATTTGCACTCATATAACCATCTTTAATGAACCACAGGTGTCGTCTTTGAATATTTGCATCTTTCTGACACTGGTTTATAATGGTACTGGTTCAGGCCTTTGGGAAATGGATCAGATATATAGGGTGAATTCAGGCTGATTGGGACACTTTTTTCCAAGTCATATCAATGGCAAAGTGTCCCAATCACCCTGAATTCACCCTAGGTCAGGAGGATTCCTGTTAGAATGAGCAAATATGTACTTTGCATCATAGTATATGAGCAGCAAATATAGCTCTTAAATAAGTGTAAAATGTAGACCACTGAAAGATTTATTTTGAATGCTTGTTGGATGCAATTTCCTGTGTTTACACCAAGTGCAATTCAGACTTTTCGGCAGGAAAAGAAATTAACTGAAAATTAATCGCCCTTTCAGAATTCTGCAGGGATGTTATATTTGCTTCAGCAAATAGAAGGAAAGGACTAGAACATGGAATTACCCGTGTCTGTACACATAATAACATGATTCATTTCAGCAGATTAGCTGTGAGTGGAGGGTAATTGTACGCTTATGTTTCTCAGCAGGTGGGGATCAGTAAAATAGTGATTCACACTCTGCTGGCTCTGCACTTGCCTGTCGAACACAAACTGGGCTGACCAGACATCCCTGTTTTTTCGAGGACAGTCTCTGTTTTTGGGAGCTTGTCCACGTGTTTAGAAATGAGCTTGTGTTTTACTGTTCAAATAGCCTGCAAAGTGAATAAAAAAGCCAAATTAAAATATTGCACTTGCCTGATTAAAAATAAACTCTATGTGTGTGTGTGTGTGTGTATGTATATATATATATATACACTCACCTAAAGGATTATTAGGAACACCTGTTCAATTTCTCATTAATGCAATTATCTAATCAACCAATCACATGGCAGTTGCTTCAATGCATTTAGGGGTGTGGTCCTGGTCAAGACAATCTCCTGAACTCCAAACTGAATGTCAGAATGGGAAAGAAAGGTGATTTAAGCAATTTTGAGCGTGGCATGGTTGTTGGTGCCAGACGGGCCGGTCTGAGTATTTCACAATCTGCTCAGTTACTGGGATTTTCACACACAACCATTTCTAGAGTTTACAAAGAATGGTGTGAAAAGGGAAAAACATCCAGTATGCGGCAGTCCTGTGGGCGAAAATGCCTTGTTGATGCTAGAGGTCAGAGGAGAATGGGCCGACTGATTCAAGCTGATAGAAGAGCAACTTTGACTGAAATAACCACTCGTTACAACCGAGGTATGCAGCAAAGCATTTGTGAAGCCACAACACGCACAACCTTGAGGCGGATGGGCTACAACAGCAGAAGACCCCACCGGGTACCACTCATCTCCACTACAAATAGGAAAAAGAGGCTACAATTTGCACGAGCTCACCAAAATTGGACAGTTGAAGACTGGAAAAATGTTGCCTGGTCTGATGAGTCTCGATTTCTGTTGAGACATTCAGATGGTAGAGTCAGAATTTGGCGTAAACAGAATGAGAACATGGATCCATCATGCCTTGTTACCACTGTGCAGGCTGGTGGTGGTGGTGTAATGGTGTGGGGGATGTTTTCTTGGCACACTTTAGGCCCCTTAGTGCCAATTGGGCATCGTTTAAATGCCACGCCCTACCTGAGCATTGTTTCTGACCATGTCCATCCCTTTATGACCACCATGTACCCATCCTCTGATGGCTACTTCCAGCAGGATAATGCACCATGTCACAAAGCTCGAATCATTTCAAATTGGTTTCTTGAACATGACAATGAGTTCACTGTACTAAAATGGCCCCCACAATCACCAGATCTCAACCCAATAGAGCATCTTTGGGATGTGGTGGAACGGGAGCTTCGTGCCCTGGATGTGCATCCCACAAATCTCCATCAACTGCAAGATGCTATCCTATCAATATCGGCCAACATTTCTAAAGAATGCTTTCAGCACCTTGTTGAATCAATGCCACGTAGAATTAAGGCAGTTCTGAAGGCGAAAGAGGGTCAAACACAGTATTAGTATGGTGTTCCTAATAATCCTTTAGGTGAGTGTGTGTATATATATATATATATATATATATATATATATATATATATATATATATATAATATATATATATATATATATAATTCAGAAAAATATTTAATTCGAAAAAATAAAACCTTAACAAGGACACAATAAATTGATCAAATTAAATTACTAAATAAATTACTAAATAAATGCTGTTCTTTTCTTTTGAGCTTTCTAATCATCAAAGAATCCTAAAACATATTAAAATAGAAAATGGTTATTATAATTATAATAATATTTCACAATATAATTATTAGTTGTTTTTACTGTATTTTTGATCAAAGAAATGCAGCCTTGGTAAACATTATGGACATATGGAAAAAAAACAATTTAGTCACCTTTATTTGTAAGGAATTGACTTTTGACCGTTTTTTAAGGGTTTCGTCATTTATAACTGACTTTGTTTTATAGTTTTAGAGTAAATTATTTTTGTCTGAATTGTCTGAAACTTGAAACTGAAAGGCATTTTCACTATCTGAAAAGTAGTGAACATGTCTTAGTATTTAAAAAAAAACACCAAAAAGCATTATTAACATTTTATTTCATCTTGTGCTACTATATTTCATTTGGAGCTTGGAGCTCATTTGAAAATGTCAAAAACTTGACACTAATTTAGATGCAATTTCACTGCCTGGAAAGTAGTGAAACCATAGTGTTTCAAAAAGCATTAAAAACATTTTCTTGGAATTCCAAAGCAATGATTGTAGCACAAGTGAAAATCCACAAGACTTCTTTTTCAGTGTAGCTTTCCACACGTAACTCAATTTTGACCTGTTTAGTCATCATTTTTGAGCATTTGCTTGTCAGTGTAGTGAGGCCAATAGGCAGTGGCATCTTTCCTGGCCTCCGGTTGTAGTATGTATCACATTTTCCAAACTGGCGTAGTATAATGTACCCAAATGCTTGACTTCAGCAACAATTTATGACATATTCTTCCTCTCTGAAATCACTATCACTGCTTCCAGGGCTGTCCCAAGCATGGGATGGGGCCCAGTGCAAGGTAGCGGAAGTAGGGGCCCCTCCCTCAGTCCTTCACTATCTCATTCAATCCGTTGGCCACAGGGCCCCTTCAAGCGCAGGGCCCAGACCGTTTGCACCGCCCTAAGGACAGCCCTGAATGCTTACACCTTGATCTTCGACTTCTTCCTTTCTTACTACATTTTTATTTTCTGATGCACTGCCATCATTGTCATCAATACTTTCTGGAAAAGGTACAGCTTTTCCTCTCTGCCTTCTATAAAACTTACATCAACCTAAAACACAGGCAAAAGCAGCTATTATATTGCCTGTCAGTAATTAATAATATTGGAAGCTAGAAAATATGTATCCCCCAAAAGGTAATTTATGCATAACACACATATTTGTCTTTGAGTTATTGATTTAAAAAAATGTGCATTAAAATGACCAAAAACTTTAGAAAACACATTTGGATGTACAGTGATATTTTTTTAATTCAATTTATATGTATTTCCTAGTCTAAAATGAACTCACGATGGAGCCTTGACAGCATACAAACATGTGCTAATGTCTCCTTAACTTCAAGCACATGGCAAATAGATTTTAATTGTATTGGCTGAAGGGGGTGTCATATTATAATACTAAACTGTAATTTATTTTTTTGGTTGAATATTATTATTGTATTTTAAATGCAATTTTCTCTGTGTCATTTATACATGACGATACACCATAGAAGGTTAAAATACTCACTAACAAAGCTTCAATCTGTCAAGCATATGTTTATACACTGTTTTATTTCTGCAGTTGTATTTTTGTAACTGTATACTTTAGTGGTGTTGGATTTGTTATGTGTTCCAGGATATTTTAAACTATTATAAGTTGCATAATCCTTGTTGTTGTTGTTTTTTTTCTTTACATAGTGTAAATACTTATGAGGTTGGGTCACTCTGTGGCACACACACTGAGGTAAGTTAAGTAAGGACCCCTGTGCAACAGCTGTCCAGATGTTTGCCTGCCTGACCTGAGCCTCATAACCACCGCAGAGACACCTGGCCATACTGCCCACACTCTCTGACCATATGTCAATGCACACACACACGTATGCCATCTGAGATGTGCCTACGTAAATAATGGATAAATCTGCAGCTACAAATCTGCGGTTTGCTTGTCTTGCCTTAAAGTGTTTTTAACATTTTGGTCTCTTTCACAGGTGGACTGCCACTATAATCTTTCTTTGTGTAGTTTTTTCTCCATATTTTTGTTGTGTGCCTGTATTTCAATATAATTAATTCTGTATCTGGAATAATTTTTTGTTAAAATTCAGGAGGAATGCACATAAAAATGACTACACAACTGATTTGCATGAATATTAGTTGAAGATGAAGGTGACCGCAATACAAGCTGGGAAGGTGATTAACCATGCTGTTTGACATGAGCGGCCCTATTTGAATCTTAGATTCAATTTTACAACAAAAGGCGTATTTCTACTAGCATTCCCTTCCACACACACAAGACGAATCAATTGAAAGCCCCTTCAGAAAAAGAAACACGCACAAAAACACAGATTTCAGTATCAACCTTAACGCACCTCACTTTAATCAATTCTAATCTGTTTTAGAGTAAAATATGATTCATACATCTCTACGACAGCTGCGCGGCAGGTGGATGTAATTCAAAGTCTACCAGATCAGAGAAACGGGGTTCATTTACAAACTCTTGCAATCTTGCCACACTGGGAAAAAAATATTTTTGAAGTTGTAAATAAAACAAAGATTATTAGAGTACGCAAGAAAATATATTCATGTTTAATTCTATGCTTAATTTACTTGTCGGTTTCTGGTAATTAATTGTGAAGTGAAGTGAATTGTTTCTACATCATATTTTTTCAGTGCACTTTTCTTTCTTCTTTCTGCATTTTATTTCCAGCTTGTATCTTGTCATTGACTCCCTTATTACCTTTGACAGATATAAAAAGACAGTAAGAGAGGGTTTCTGCATTGTATAATAACTACTATTATTTTAGGTTTTGTGTTACTCTAAACATAGTTGTTTATATGGCATTGCGGTGTGTGCTGAATCGTGTTGTTTTGGGTCTGATAGCGCACTGGCATTAATCTCTAGAAAGCTGCTCTTGATCACCCCAGCAGGTGCAGGACAGAGAGATTCATCTGCAGTCATAGTCCGATGGCAGCTTTGAGACTCTGGCAGGAAGGAAGAAGCATGGATACTGTCTTCCCATAATGCCCCTGTGCTTTCCTCCTAACGTATGAACTCTGTCTACAGCGCAGAAAGATGCTAGTCTGCAAAATTCAGCTCCTGGTATAAAAAAAAATGCAGAAATAATGCCCTCTTTCAGCAGTATATATGAAATATGGTAGTCGGCTTTAGAGGAAATATAAAGTCAATAAACATCTACAGAAATAGCCATCAGCTATACTGGGTGAAAACTGTTTCTGCTCTGTTGAGTTTTCTCACTGGCTTGTCATGTGTCTGTGTCACTTGTGTCGCGATCGCTACATAAACAGTTGACCGAGGTATGCAGTCTCACTCCAGGTCAGTGCAGTGGGAGTGTGACTTTATTGATGGTTTTGTAATGTGTGCTGGCTTTTCTGGTCTTTTATCAGAAGCTTGTTTTTCCACAAGCTTTAAACCTAAATCTCAAATATTTTGGGAACATTTTAGATTAATAGATTTCAGTCTTATAATGGTACACATAAAACTATATATTAGCAAACTGTGATTACAGACTATTCTACAAAAAAGCAATGAAGCAGCAACTGAAAATGTACAATACATCTCAAAAGATGTTTTTGGGAGAATAAAATGACAAACTCTTTGTTTTACAAAGTCTATCTTCGTGGTTAAAAATGTATGTATCCCAAATGCAATTAATGTGGTACAATTATATACTTTTTGCATAATTTGGTGAAATAACAGCATGAGTTTAAACGATGCACAGTTTATATATAGTAATATTTATACAGTAGATATACACCGATTAGGCATAACATTATGACCACTGACAGGTGAAGTGAATAGCACTGATTAGCTCTTCATCACGGCACCTGTTAGTGTGTCACGTTTTCTCAGCGTGTTACAGGAAGAGGAAGAGGAAGAGGAAGAAGAAGAGGAAGAAGAAGAAGAAGAAGAAGAAGAAGATCAATTGAAACAAACTTTATTAATACAAAGAAAACCTAAACCAAACTCAGAACTAACATTAACGTTTGAGAGGTGGACGAAGTGTAGGCAAAGAGCTGGCAAAAGGCAGGCAGGCAGACAACAGGAACCAGGAAGGAGATGATGGTAGGAATGGGCAGGGAGGAACAGGAAGTGGGAGTAGCCAATGAGATGGTTTAAGTGGGCAAAGAACAGATGAAGTGCAGATGCCCAGCCAGGTAGCACCCCAACGCAGTGAGGAGGTGAAAGGTGAACAACAGGGCAGACAGGAGACGACATAGACAAAGCTGGAACTAGAAGTGGTGGTGGAAGAAGGAGGTAGGGTGGGACCAATGTATCTCCCAGTCCAGTATGTGCTCACACACTGTGGCGTGGTTGTGGATGGGGAAGTCCTCTATTCCCTCGAAATCCACTAATATCTCCTCTATCACTGGCTTGCACTTCAGATCTGATGACAAGGGCTCAGGCTCCAGTGCAATGGTGTGCACGTCCGCTTCTCCTTGCGTCAACAGCTCCATCGCGGCAGACACTGGCACTCCGTCTGTCGGGGACTCCGGCTGTTGCTCCGTGTCACAGGGTGGTGGTGGGCTGGTGTGGATTGAGGATATGCACGTTCCAGACAGTGGAGAATGGCCTCCCTCCATCATGTCTGGTTAGTTACGTGGCTGGTAGTAATTAGCCCCAATCCAGAATAATGATTTTAGAGTCCCGTCATCGAAAGCAATCCGCTGGGCTAGTGTGCAAAAACGACTAGCATACTCGAGCAAAGAATGTCCTTCCTGGGCTAAGACAGTGAACATTACCGCGTAATCATGTTGTCGGTTCTTCTGTCACGTTTTCTCAGCGTGGTACAGGCAGAAGGCAAGATAAAGATCAATTCAAACAAACTTTATTTATACAAAGAAAACCTAAACCAAACTCAGAACTAACATTAACGAGAACCAACAACAGACAACTGAAACACAGGCAGATATATACTGGAAGATAGTAACTGTAGCTCAAATTACTCAAGAAGTTAATGCTGGTTCTGATAGAAAGGTTTTATAATACACTGTGCATCACAATTTGTTGCGTATGGGGCTGCATATAGCCACAGATCAGACAGGGTGCCCATGCTGACCCCTGTCCACCGCCGAAAGCGCCAACAGTGGGCATGTGAGCATCAGAACTGGCCCACGGAGCAATGGAAGAAGGTGGTCTGGTCTGATGAATCACCTTTCTTTTACATCACTTGGATGGCTGGGTGCGTGTGGGTCGCTTACCTGGGGAACACATGGCACCAGGATGCACTATGGGAAGATGCTTTGGGCTATGTTCTGCTGGGAAACCTTGGGTCCTGCCATCCATGTTGCTTTGACACGTACCACCTACCTAAGCATTGTTGCAGACCATGTACACCCTTGCATGGAAACGGTATTCCCTGGTGGCTGTTGCCTCTTTCAGCAGGATAATGCGCACTGCCACAAAGCAAAAATGGTTCAGAAATGGTTTAAGGAGCACAACAACGAGTTTGAAGTGTTGACTTGGCCTCCAAATTCCCCAGATCTCAATCCAATCGAGCATCTGTGGGATGTGCTAAACAAATAAGTTCGATCCATGGAGGTCCCACCTCGCAACTTACAGGACTTAAAGGATCTGCTGCTAACATCTTGGTGCCAGATACCACAGCACACCTTCAGGGGTTTAGTGCCTCGATGGGTCAGGGCTGTTTCGGCAACAAAAGGGGGACCAACACAATATTAGGTCAATTATGCCTGATCGGTGTATATAATATATAATATAATAATGTATTTATTTATTTTTTTTTTTAAAGTGAATGTCCATTCAAGTGTGTTTATTAATTGATCTGAACATATAAGTAGCCTAAAATATTTGTAATTGTGCATATGTCAGTTTTCCCTGAAGAGGTTAGAGAAAGTTGTGTTTCTTGGATGACCTGAGGGTGAGTAAATTAACAGCAAATTTTCTTTTTTAGGGGAACTATCCCTTTAAATAGAGCCAAATTGCGGAAACTTCTTATGGGGATATCTGTAAAAATAATTTTTTTATGGCTCCTCAGTGATAAAACTCCAAAAATCTCAAAATCTCATCCCTATGAGAAATAATTACTGTCCGAATACGGCTTAAGATTGTCTATTTTAATATCAGCATCAGTTAAGTTACATGTATGTTTAAATAATATCAAAATTGATTAAAAAAAATACATCACGTGATGCACGCAACCACAGCAAATGATCTTAATGCCCACATCTCAAACACACTCCCATCTCTGTAATTAACACAGGGATGGTAGTCCCGTCCAAATCAGTACAGAAAATCACAGACATGCATTGATAAGAATTTTAACTTAAAGGTCCTAGAAAACGAGTCCCTTCTGAATAGGGCTTTTGTATTTTCCTCGAATACAAAATAAAGACTGTGTCTGTGTCATTGTTTCAATATAATTCGAGACCCACTACAGTTGCTGGTAGATTACGGGAGGAAAAAATCCCCAAATTTGGCTGCTAACAGGTGTTAATTTCCCACCTTGTTCATTATAGAGCAAGTACAGTTTTATAGATGCACTTTTCTGTCAGGCTCATTATATTCGCTTCTACGTCCAACCAGTCAGTTTTTCTCTAAATAAACATTCTGTCAGCACTCTCACCACAGCAAGACTTCATTAATTCATAGATCTTCTTACTAATAAATATCTTTTATTGGACCATTTCAGTTTTTAATGTGGCCTGTGAGTAATGAAGCTTTTTAAAACAGAACATTTAGATTAGTTGTTTAGATTAATAATAGTTTCATTTTCTTTTTTCTTATCAGTCACTGGCAGTGACAGAGCAGCCAGTCTGGTAACACTGGCTGTCTGTGATCAACCTATAAATACGGATACTGGGCTTCTATCTTTAGCAGTATAATAAGACATGCTGTTCTCTATGCATTGCAGTGGGGAATGAAGACAAACACTTTTTCTTTGCAAAGCAAGTGACTTGGAGAGACTTGTGGCATAGGTATTGGAGTGTTGTTAGTGTTCAGTTCTGATGTGAATTGTTTTGTGTATCTAGATGGCACAGTGTAATCTTCCTCTCTGTGAGTGTAAAGGGAAACAACAGTGTGAGCCTCTTGGCCTTATGTTTGCCTTACAAAATGAGCCAACTGTGCCTGTTTCTATCCAGAACTAACAAGGAATGAATGCTTTCAACTGCATTCCCAGATGGGCCGCCACACATGGCTGTTTTCTGGTTCTTTTCCTGTTTCTTTCCGTCTTTAGTCCAGTTGTCTTGGGTTGATGGAGGGGGCAAGAGACTGTTCGTCCAACCCTTCCAGCCTCCTAGCATGCAGACAAAATACCAGACACACATACACACAGCATTAGCAGACATAATCCCATTGGCTGTGTGTGATTCCAACATTCCAGAAATGGCCAGACAAGTGAAGAATTATCATCTGTTTAACACAGTTTCATTTATAACAATTCAGACTGTGACAGCAGCACAAAATTTAACATCAATTTTAAAATAGACCCTAGTTACTGTTTTGCATGCTGATATTCTTGTGAATGATGTAGCCTACCAGTGCACTTAAAAAAAAAAAACTTTTTGCTGATCATTTGTACCATGACGGCTGAATGATGTTAACCTATATCCAAATGGCTATTTGAGGCATTGTTTTAGCAAACTTGCATAAAGATCCTGCTTCATTTATGTATGTATGTTTACTTCCACTGAGACTCTTTCTATGCATTACTATGTATTCATGAAAAGTCTCGGGTTACTTGACTGTAACCCTGTCCCCAAAAATGCAGGAATGAGATGCTGCACTTTGCGTTATGGGAAACATCTTTGTTTGACCGGTTGTTAAGCATGTGCGCAAACACAGCAAGAACTTGGCTTTAAATAACCTCGTCATTGGCATGCACGCTCATGAGAGGCTATAAGTAGACATGAAACAGGTACACCTTCAGGTATCACACTCTGAAGAGACATCTGGACACACCCCCATGCACTGCGGCATTGCGGTGCAGCATCTCGTTCCCCCTTTTTCAGGGAACAGGTTTACAGTCAAATAGCCCGAGACGTTCCCTTTCAAAAGTTACTCTCAATGCTGGGCCTTGCGCTTTGGGAACGAGAATACCAACTCTGCCGCACTGGGAAGTGTCTGGACCCTTCAGGGTTGTGTAGTGTGTGCTAACAAACACAAGAGAGGTCTCAGACATGAGCTTGGGATGTTGACTCAAGGACATGTGAGCCTGGAGTGGCATAAACATCCAAACTATAAAAACTGATAAATGTGTGGAGAGGACCAGCCTGTCGCATTACACACTTGTTGCAAGGGGGTACCCCTTGCCAAAGCCTTGGAGGATGCAACCCCCCTGGTAGAATGAGCCCTAACTCCTAGAGAAACTCCTAGGCTAGAGCAATGGCATCCCTCACCCAGTGTGACATTGTTTCCTTGATGAGGGTGCAAAATATCTTTGACTAGGCCAGGGGCAAAGTCTAACGAGGATGGCAAAATCGACAGAGCCTGCAAAAACCCCCAGTTATCTTTAGCGACGTAATGGCCATGAGAAAAAGCTTTAGACTCTAATGGTACAAAGGGGGTCTTGACTAGCCCCTCAAGGACTATGGCCAAGTTCCACGAAGGGATCTTTGCTCTAACGGGTGATCAGAGGGTTCTTCCTGACTGGAGCCCCGTCAATCAGGGAGTGGCAACTTCTGGCAAGCCAATATGACAATTTTTCCTGCAGAAGGTCCAGCACTGAAACAATCTGGTAGTGAACTGGTTCTGCACGGCAAAACACCACCTTTCAAAAACACCCCATTTAAGGGCACAGATTCTTCTTGTAGAGGGAGCCCTAGCACTCAGAATAGTCTGTATGACATCAGCTGGAAGCCCAGCATCTCTCGGGTTGGTCCCCCTCAGGGGCCAAACATGAAAGTTCCAAAGCTCGGACCAGAAGGTCCCCCCTATTATCATTTGCTACTTAAATCATCAAAAAACATCAAATATTAGATCAAATTAGCACAGAATCAACTTTATGCTGCTGCCTTTGATCACGTCAACAATCAGACAAATTTCACAATCTGGCCAGAGCACAAGAGAAAGGGAAGGACCCGTCTCTGGCTCGTTGACCAAATCGACATGCAAGTCCCATGATTTTAACAGGGTTCTGAGGCAGCCACAATTGCTATGGGAAACATCTTTATTTGTGAGCTCTTTTCAATTAAAGCACTCCGCTCGAGGCTCTTTCTTTCGCAAGATACCTGAAGGCGCACCTGTTTCACATCTATTTATATTCTCTCACGAGTGTGCATTCCAATGATGTCATCGGGAAACCAAGTTCTTGGTGTATTTGCACACATGCTTCACAACCGGTCAAACAAAGATGTTTCCCATAGCGAAAGGTGCAGCATTGAGAGTAGCTTTTGATAGGGAACCACTGTTTAAATATTCATTGTCCATGCAGTCCCATGGCTGTCCTGAGGCCATACATTAAAACGGAATTCACTGTCATGTCAAATACAAACATATGTGCTACAATTGTGGCTGTCATATTTATTTCCAGTCTATTTACTGCCCTTTATCATTTGGTTAAAACACTTACTGTATAACTGTATAACATGTTTAATACCTTCCCCCAGCCATCTCTTCACCCCATATACTTCAGCCTTCCTTACACCTTTTTATTCTCTTTTTTTTAACATGTTTATGGTATTCACTCACACACAGCATGTGGTTGTTGCATGTGTTGGGGAAAAAATAATTTATGTTCTACAGTGTGATGCATTTAGCATATTTATTAAAATGTATTACACATTTAATCAGCTTTTTTCTGTTAATTATTTATCAGAGTGGGTTGTCTACCACAAAATTACTGAACGTTTGATTTACTTAGCAAGGCATTAAGTTAGCTATAAATAGAAATGCAACATGAAAAGGTTGGGCCGGTCACAACAACAAATATATGTTTTTGATGTCTAATTTGGCAGAGAATATTGAATTAGAGATAGAAACTAACAAGCTCATGAGACTTGTGGTGAAACAAAACATGAAATATAAAATAGCAAAAAATGAAGAGGTCAGTAAGGGAATAGTTGCATCACCATTATCTCTTCCCACCATCCACGCATCATTAACTGCACACACGTAAGACCTTCGTTCATCTTCGGAACACAAATGAAGATATTTTTTATGAAATCTGAGAGCTCTCTGACCCCTCCATAGACAGCAATGTAATTAACACTTTCAAGGCCCAGAAAGATAGCAAAAACTAGTAAAATAGTTAAAATAGTCCATGTGATCACAGTGGGTCAACCTTAAAGGTGGGGTAAGTGCATTCTGGTAACCGCGTAGGAGACTGACACAGACGGAAGAAATTGTTGCATAAAGTCGTTATTTTTGTTTGTTTTTTGCGCACAAAAAATATTCTCGTCGCTTCATAAAATTAAGGTTGAAACACTGGAGTCACTATTTTAATGATGTCTTTACCGATATGGTGGCCCTGAGAGTAGCGTAGAGTAGCTGACAATTTTTCCTGCAGAAGGTCCAGCACTGAAACAATTTGGTAGTGAACTGGTTCTGCATGGCAAAACACCACCTTTCAAAAACACCCCATTTAAGGGCATAGATTATTTTTGTAGAGGGAGCCCTAGCACTCAGAATAGTCTGTATGACATCAGCTGGAAGCCCAGCATCTCTCGGTTGGTCCCCCTCAGGGGCCAAACATGAAAGTTCCAAAGCTCGGACCAGAAGGTCCCTCCTATTATCATTTGCTACTTAAAAAAAGTAGCAAATGATAAGCACTCACAAAAAATATTCTCGTCGCTTCATAAAATTAAGGTTGAAACACTGGAGTCACTATTTTAACGATGTCTTTACTACCTTTCTGTACCTTGTGTTAATTAAATTGCAGTCTATGGATTTCATCAAAAATGTCTTCCAAAGATGAACGAAGGTCTTATGGGTTTGGAACGACATGAAGGGTGAGTAATTAATGACAGAATTTTCATTTTTGGGTGAACTAACCCTTTAACACAACTCTCCTTCCTTCTGTCACTGCAGAACTAAAATGGTCAGCATTTATTGTGATATCTTCTGTGGGTAACACTTTAGAATAATGGTCTGTCATTAATAAGTAACTATGCAGGAAGTAATGCAGGACTAATGAGTAGTACTAAATTAACACTTCAGCTACTACTATTAACTAATATAGAAACAAGCTTAAGTAATCAGTAAGTAATATCAAATTTAGGAGATAGTTCCTTGTTAAGTAATCATTAATTACTTAATGAGATTAGCCTTATTAATAACTATTACCTAACTGACAAATTATAAAGAACATTTTTGTGTGACTGAGATGTAATCAATCATCTTTTTTACTCTGAATATAGTCATAAAATGCATCACTAATTACTCAAGTGTTACCTAGTCACTATGCAGGAACTACTAGTGATCTGGACCATTACTTTAAAGTGAAAAATATGTTTTTCACTTTAAAATAATGGACCAGATCACTAGTAGTTCCTGCAGAGTGACTAGGTAACACTTGAGTAATTAGTGATGCATTTTATGACAACGTTGAGGGTAAAAAAAGACAATTGCTCACATCTCAGACACGTTATTAATATAGTGATTAGTAATTAATTTGTAATTCTTAAAAATTTGTCATAGTTACCTATTAGTTCTTAGTGATGCCAATCTCATTCAGTAATTATTGATTACCTAATTGTCACGGGGTCACAGCCAACACCCACCAACACCAACGCATCGTCACCAGATCTCTACGCTCCACCCACTCGTTCACAGTACTAATCACCTGCACCTGCACTTCATCATCAAGGATACTATAAAGACACTCACTACCTTCACATCATTGTCTGGTCTCATCTCATGTACCTGGACTCCTTACCTGCTACTCTTCTGAGTTTCCTGTGTCTTCATCCAGTCTTCTTCCATCTCCTGTTCTTTGTTCTTCATTCTTCATTGATGCAATAGAATCATCTATTATCCTTCAGCTAAGTGACTGTTCGAAAAGTGCTTGTTCTTTAACCTGTGTTCGTGTCTCTGTTAAATAAAGCATCTGTGTTGACTTACCCCTCTGCCTCCATCTGTGTCCTGACAGAAGACCAGACCCAATGCAGAGCACCTCGGACACAGGCGGGGATTGTACTCCAGACCCGTTTGTTCATCCTGGTCGACGCAGTACGATCCTTACTACATCCGGCATCCACCAGCACTTCTCCTACAGTCCCAGCAAATCTCGTGCACGCCATTCGCCAAGCACTCCTGCACCCAGCCCCCGCTGCTTCTCCTCCAGCTGTCAGTCCCATGGTCCAACCAGCAACATTCTCCGATGCGGCGGCGGATTGAAGTGGGTTTCTCCTTAAGTGTTCGCTCTATCTGAAAGCCCAGTCTCAACTCTTCTCACCCGAGCACACCCGAGTGGTGTTTGTAATCTCCTTGCTATCTGGACGAGCACTGCAATGGGCCCAGCCCCTCTGGGAATCCAACACCCCAGTAACAGCCACCATCGCCGCCTTCTTCAATCACTTCCGGGAAGTGTTCGGACAATGTACCACCGATCTCACTGTACACGACCAACTCGTCCATTTACACCAAGGTGATGAATCTGTGAGTATGTATGCCCTCCGATTTTGTACACTAGCGGCCGCTAGTGGCTGGAAAAATTCGGCTCTAATAAGAGCCTTTCGCCAGGGCTTGAATCCTCATGTTAAACCGTTAATGGTTGTGTACAATGATACAATGGGGCTGGAAAACTTAATCCAAAAAACCATCTGAGTGGCCCAGTGCTATTCAGCATGTGCCCGCTCGTATTGCATTTCTCACCAGAACCACTGTGCATCTCCTTAACTCTCATGTCTGTGTTTCAGCACAAGCCCTCATCGACTCTGGCTCCGCAGGGAACTTCATCAGCCCCCAGATTCTCCAGAAATTGAACATGCGTCGAAAGCGCCGCCAACAGGATCTCTGCATCCAAACAATCCAGGGGAAACCGCTGGGCCGTGGTCACATTCTGCATTTCTCCCCTACACTGATGCTCCGCATTGGCTGTCTTCACACTTCAGGAAATCACATTCATGGTGCTGGAAGGATCCACCACAGACATCATCCTGGGACGCCCCTGGCTCACACAACACCAGCCGGACATCCAGTGGAACACAGGTGAGATCCTCATGTGGAGTGACGAATGTTTCAAGAACTGTTTATCTCCAATCTGAAAATCTTCTTCGAATCTCCAATCTTCCTCTCATCTCAACCTAACCCGAATGGGAGAACGGTGTACTGGTATGCCTGCCCCTCGAAAGCAAACCGTAGAAACGGTCTGTGTCGAGGATGAATGGAGACATGAAAGTACGCATCCTTAAGGTCAATCGCTGCAAACCAATTCAATGGACGAACACATTAAAAAATGCGTTTGACTGTCAACATCTTGAATGGAAGCCTGTGAACCACCTCCTGGAATGAACTGGAACCCATCTCTGAGTTGTCCGCATCAGGAGCGCCACTTCACCTGGCGTTTGGCAGGCTGCGGGGCTGGAGCGGACTGGGGCGCCTTCCTGCAACAACCTCTATGGCGCGGCCTAGGTGAAGGCTGCTGCTGGGGCCAGGCGGGAGTTGCAGGAGGGCACCCTCTGTGGTGAGCAGGCTGAGGCGACTGAGCCGCCAGCTGGGTGGAGGAACTGTACTGAACTTTACCTAAATAAGAATCTACAAAAATATTAAGCTGTTTTCAGCACTGAACTGTTTTCCGCACTGATAATAATAATAATAATAATAATAATAATAATAATATATGTTTCTTGAGCACCAAATCAGCATATTAGAATGATTTCTGAAGGATCATGTGACACTAAATACTGAAGTAATGGTTAATTGCTGAAAATTCAGTCACAGGAATAAATTACATTTTTAAATATAAAAATAGAAATCCTTAAATATCATATGAGCCTTCAGAAATCATGAATAATATAAAGAAACTTTTCTTATTATAAACTTTCCTTCTTAATGAGCCCTTGAAGAATATAAAATCTTACTGACCCCAAACATTTAAATGGTAGTGTACATCCTTTTTACTTATAAGTTCATGTATTTCCTGGGAATTAAACATATGACTTTGCTAGTGCAGCGCTACTGTTCTCGCATGTGTTTTTTCAGATGTATTATGAAAATGACAACGGTAGCTCTGCAGGATTGCATTTATACAGAACCAATGCCTGAAATATAGCTTGCCTAAAACTGTATTATTTCGCTGCCTTGTGAGCAATAGTATTTTTGGAAATCTGTTATGCAATTCCTTTGGCTTTTTAATCTAGAAGCCACCTCATTTTAGAAAGACACAATGCTCTGTGAGTCTGTGTGAATGTCTGTGTGAATGTCACTGATGCATGTTATATAGAACACATGGGGCAATGCTTTCCTTTGCAGTGATGCTTGTACCAGATTGACTAAGAAACATATTAAAGTTATCCTTAGTTAAAGTTATTCATCTCTTCCATATTAAAGTCAGAGATCTCAAGCCCTTAATACAGCACATTATAATCCTCCTATTTTACACAGACATTTACATGTGTACGTCCAGGTCTGTTCTCTCAGTCTAAAGCACTATGCATGAACTAACCACATTTAACTGTGTGTGTGTGTGTGTGTGTGTGTTTTGGGAAGTCACTGTAATTGTAGGTTGCTTGTCTCAGTGAGTAACTGCAGCATAAAGCTGGCGCAGGCTGTGGCCTCAAGCATGAAATTACAAAAGAAATTTAATTTGCTTCACATCCATTGTCTTCACAGAGATCATGGACAGGACACTACCCGAGTAGTTGAAGGTTTAACATGTGCGCCTGGGGCAGTAAGTCTCACAAATTGTTTCACAATTTTCTGAATATGTATTCGCAAATGAACTATTGTTTAAAATGTAGGGGTCAGTACGATTTTTTTATTTTAAATAAATGAATACTTTTATTCAGGAAAGATGCATCAATTGATCGAAAGTGACAGTAAAGACAATAATCAATAATCTCTATTTACAATAAACCTTTTAAATAAAACTATTTTTTATTGAACAAAGATCACAGGGGGATACATATATCATAGAAGAATACTTAAAACAGGATAAGAGACTTGAGGTAGAGCAAGGCAATAAAGTACATTATCAAACAAGATACAGTAAACAGAAAGTCTACTAATTCACAAAATATCTAAAGCAATAGAAATTAAACATACAATAAATTAATTTTAAAAAAAAATAGAAACAAATAACATGAAACTTATAAAAAAGTCACCTTCAGCATTCTAAAAAATGCTGGGTAAAAAACAACCCAAGTTGGGTTGAAAATGGACAAACCTAGCGATTGTTTACAATTACTGTGTTGCTTGCTTAAAATGAACCCAAAGTATGTTGGAAATTAACATTTATTAATATGATTAATAAATTAACATTATTAATAAGTTTAATGAATAATAATTAAACAATAAACATTTATTAAATTGCTTATTAATAAATGTTCACCTTTAGATTATTATTGTTGCCTCTAGTAATTATGTGTCTGATTTTTAAATTCCAAACTATTTTGGGTTCATTTTAAGCCAGCCACATAGTGATTTTTAAACAATAGTAAACCAGCATGTTGGGCAAACATTTAACAACCGCTGGGTTAAAACAACCCATTCACTGTGTTTGTCCATTTTCCACCCAAATGGGTTGTTTTTAACCCAGAATTTTTTAGAGTGAGGAAATCAGGAGGTAACTCTCAATTAAAAAACTCCATAATTTTTTTAATTAACAGAGCGGTTTTCTTGTTAAATAATGAACAAAGAGAGGCATAGAATAACTTTAAACCGACACAAAAAGCATAAAATTGGGCTTCAATGACTACATTTTTGGAAATGAAATTGGCCAAAGAGAGTTAGCAGTTTTAACCTGTCATCCATCTCCTTTGACCCTGAGTCCCAAATCAAAAACAGTACATTCATTATTTCAAAAACAAAAAGTTTACTATAAGCAGAAAAAATAAGCCAAGATACTTATTTTCAGAACTTCTTTGCATCATCACATTCAAAAAACAAATGTGGTATTGTTTCAAGATTAGAATTACAGAATGTGCACTGTGAAGAGATGTCCAACTTAAACTTAGAAAGAAGTGAGTTCCGGGGATAGTAATTATGAAGAATTTTATAGTGAAGTTCTTTCAAAACGTATTAATAACAGTCCATATATTAATAGTAGACTTTGAACTTTCTATTCATCAAAAAAAAAATTATCAACAAAAAGATTAAGCAGCACAACCGTTTCAAGATTGATTCTTCAGCACCAAATCAGCATATCAGAATGATTTCTGAAGGATCTGGAGTAATGATGCTGAAAATGTAGTTTTGACATCAATAACATTTTAAAATATATTAAAATAGAAAACATATTTTTAATTGCAATAATATTTCACAATATTTTTGTCTGTTTTTACTGTATTTTTGATCAAATAAATGCAGCTTTGCTGAGGATAAGACTTTCAAAAAACATTTTAAATGTTTACAGATCCCAACCTTTTAAATATGTGTAGGGACAGTCCTCACTATTTAAACATTTATAAATCTTTTGAGACCTCAATTGAAATGTGTTTGCAAGTGGTATAGATAGGTTTAATTATCTTAATTTAGGAGCAGTAGACTGGTTCACTTGTATACTTGTAGGCTACAAGTGTGTGTACTGTACAGTATGTGTGTTTGTTTGAAAAGGTATTGAGTGTATACCCCCTGAGAGAGTACTTTAGGCGTTCGAGTTTGTGTGTATCTGACCATGATTGTGTTTAAAGATTATTCTCCTCTGTAGCTGCGGTTGCCTTGGCATTTCTCTTGCACAATCTTTAATGAATTAAGGGGACATTGAACTCGACATTGATTTGTTTGCTGTGGTTTAAATAGTAACACGCCACATAGACAGGGACACAACTTCAGTTGAACTTCAGTTCAATTCAATTCGATTCAATTTAGATGTTTTTTTGTATAAAGATTTGAAACCGACATTGTCACTAAGAAGCTTTGTATGGTAGTGGCTGTGATTAAGGATTTGGGTTGATGACCCACATTCAGACCCAGAGAGGGTCAATTCATAGCCTGGAGAGTAACTAACATCCCCTGGTACTAAACTGCTACTAAAACTAAATAACATAATAATCACAAGTGTAAATAGCCACACACCTTTGATGATACCCCTGCACATGCTGAAAAAGAGGTAGACTATTTATTGACTAGACAAATAGACAGAGTTTCAACTAGTGTTCATCCATATGGCCCATCCAAATGGCTGCATTAATTCACAGGAAGATTAATTATGATTAATTTGTAAATAGTATAGAGATTTCATGCTCATACCACACACAGAAACCCAAAATGGCCATTCAATATAGTGTGCGTGTTTTTGTGACATATCAGGACACAAATTTGTATAATGACATGGGTATGACACAGGTATTACAAGGAGAGGGTGACTTATGAGTACATTACCCATGTCCCCATTTTTCAAAAGGCTTCTAAATCATACAGAATTAGTTTTTTTTTTTTTGAGAAAGTAAAAATGTGCAGTTTCCTGTGATGGGTAGGTTTAGGGGTAGGGGTAGTGTAGTGTAGGGGGATAGAGGGATAGAAAATACGGTTTGTACGGTATAAAAACCATTACGACTATGAATGTCCCCACAATTCACAAAAACAAACGTGTGTGTGTGTGTGTGTGTGTGTGTGTGTGTGTGTGTGTGTGTGTTTCGTGACCTTGACAACACAACTTAGCAAACAAAGAACTAGCATTGTGTAGTGAGCGCTGTGGCGCAATATGGCTGCCGTCGCATCATCCAGGTGGATCCTGCACATTGGTGGTGGTTGAGGAGATTCCCCACTTCCATGTAAAGCACTTCGAGTGCCTAGAAAAGCGCTATATAATTGTAACGAATTATTATTATTATTATTATTATTATTATTATTATTAGCATTACTTCATGACCTCTATGTAGTATATGATCATCTCCTAACAAGGCCACATATTAAGGTCTGGGTAGATTAGATGGAAAGCAAACAGGTTGGATGCAGGAGAAATAGGCAGGAATAAAGAACTGATTGACTGGGTAGATTATATCTAAAACAGGAAGGCTTGTGTGTTGCTTCTGGTCAGCAGTGGTGAGAATTTACCAAAAGTGGTAGGGAAAAACCACAAACCGGCAACAGGGTGTTGGGTGCCCAAGGCTCATCGATGCACGAGTGCAACAAAGGCTATCCCAGCTGTTTTGAGCAAACAGAAGGTCTAATGTAGCACACAAAATTTTAATGACGGTTATGGGAGGAATGTGTCATAACACACAGTGCATCGCACTCTGATGCGTATGGGACTGCGTAGCCGCAGACAAATCAGAGTGCCTATGATGACCCCTGACCACCATCGAAAGCGCATACAATGGGCACGCGAGTGTCGGAACTGGAGCAGTGGAAGAAGGTCGTCTGGTCCGATGAGTCCCGTTTTCTTTAACATCATGTGGATAGCCATGTATGTGTGCGTCATTTACCTGGGGAAATGTGGGACAACAACAAGTTGGTGGAGGGAGTGTGATGCTCTGGGCAATGTTCTGCTGGGAACCCCTGGGTCCGGCCATTCATGTGGATGTAAATTTGGCATATTCTACCAACCAAAACATTGTTGCTGACCAGACCACCCCGTCATGACAATTGTGTTCCCTGGTGGAAGTGGCCTCTTTCAGCAGGATAATGCACTTAGCCACACTGCACACATTATTCAGGAATGGTTTGAGGAACATGATAAAGAGTTCAAGGTGTTCCCTGGCCTCCAAATTCCCCAGATCTCAATCCAATTGAGCATCTATGGGATATTCTGGACCAACAAGTTCAATCCATGGTGGCTCCACCTCGCAACCTACAGGACTTGAAGGATCTGCTGCTAACATCTTGGTGCCAGATACTTCTGACACCTTCAGAGGTTTTTAGAATCCATGCCTTGGCAGGCTAGCACTGTTTTGGCAGCACACGGTGCACCAACATCATATTAGGCAGGTGGGCATAATTTTTTTTGGGCTCATCTGTATATATATATATATATATATATATATATATATATATAATGTGATGTGAACTACGAAAACCCATCATAATGAAAACCCATCAAACCCAATATATAAACAACGATTAGAGTGAAGATTGATAATGATAATATTATTTATTATTTATTGTTTTACAGAAAACATCCATATGTGAAATGAATTGTCGCTCCTCTGATCAGCTAGGGAAAAATAAGAGCATTTAGATAAGGAAAAAAAAGAGGAGAGAAAAGGGATGGATGTGTCAGCAGACTCAAGTGTACCGATTTGAGAACAAAAAGTTCTGGTGTGAAAATGAGGGCTGTAGACATGAATTTATTTTGGTGGGTTCATGCTGAGAACATTGTGGAAGGGATGCTTGTAGATTAACATCTGACAGGATCAGACAGTCTGTGCTCTCTCTTGATTGTGTTCTGTCAATTCCAGAACAGCTCAGATGATCACCATCACCAAGACAGTTTCATTATCAATTTTTTTCTTCATAAAACCTTGAAGGTACAGTGCATTACTTAAATTGTAGGTAATGAAATGAAAAAAAGATATATCTGGTTTTACTTTCATGCAGATACAACTAAGAAAGAACCATTTTCATACATTATTTAATTTCTGAAAGAAATTTGTAAAACGGTTACATGGTGCATATTTCCCTCCTCCCAACCGCTTTCACATTCAGGGTGTTTGGATGACATGGAGTGTGTTTAAATGAAACCCAGTGTACAGCTTCTGTCAGAAGAGCAATCCTAGCTTTCAGATACAAGATCAATTTCACAATATGGTGGGATCCAGACTAATGCCCCCCGCTGATGGGATCCAAGTCTATACCTCACCTCAAGGCTGCTGCCTGTAATGTGTAATCTGTGTGAAAATATGAGATTACTGATAATCTTGTCTTCACTGGGAGAACAGAGGTGTAAAACGTAGATTAAATTCTCAGGAATTGTATCAAATGTTTTTCTGGAATGAGACATACATTTTTTAAAATGGCAGGACAGCTGCAGTCAGACAGCGTGTTCTCATCAGGCAGTGTGCGATTGGAGTATTCTGTGGATGTTTCTTGAACAGAGAGAGGACACGGGCTCTGAAATCTCCCATCAGCACCTAGTGTGTCCCTCATCCTGCTTTACCGGTGGGAATGATGGAGGAAGTTTAAAGATAGCAATGTTGCTTTGATTAAAATTTGGTTTTCAGCACAGTTTGAAAGGTGCAGTTTACATTAAATATAATTGTTTGATAATCGTTGATAATAAAAAGAAATCAGCATATTTCAATGATTTCTGAAGGATGTAACACTAAAGACTGAAAAAAAAAGAAAAAGTAATAATATTTTAATAATAATTGTTTTACTGTATTTTTGGTCAAATAAATGCAGCCTTGGTGAGCATAAAGAAATAAAAATACAAATCTGATTATTTTACTAAACTTTTAAATTGTTGTGTAGATAATGATAATACATTACATTAATTGTGTAGCAGACAAAATTATTAAACAAACATTATGAAAAGTGGCTTTAGGAGTCAGTATATTAGCACAATTATCACTGGCTAACAGTCTATTGGAATTTTTTAGGTGGACACAGTTTTGTATTTATTATTTGGACATCTGGTATTCCAGCTGCGATTATTTTTAAAATGTGGGTTTACACCAGGGATTCCCAAACTTTTTGATGCTAGTGTAACCGGTCTTACGTAACCCACAGCCTCTAGCATCAGTCGCTAGAGCGCCTCTTGAGATCAAAGTAATGAGGTCTACACGCACATCTCTCACTGGCCCATGTCCGCCACACTCACCCCCCCCCCCCCCCAAATGTCTTTAGCCAGAGTAGGACCTACTCAACACGCTCCGAGCGGGATTCGAATCGTGGTCTCCTGCGTGGGAGGTGGCCATTCTAACAAGGAGGCTAAAGTCGCTAGAGCACCTCTTGAGATCAGGGGAGTGAGGTCTACACACACAGCTCTCACTGACCCATGTCCGCCTAGAGAGGTGTAATTTGTTGTAATTATATATATATATATATATATAGGTATATATAGGTGCTGGTCATATAATTAGAATATCATCAAAAAGTTGATTTATTTCACTAATTCCATTCAAAAAGTGTAACTTGTATATTATATTTATTCATTACACACAGACTGATATATTTCAAATGTTTATTTCTTTTAATTTTGATGATTATAACTGACAACTAAGGAAAATCCCAAATTCAGTATCTCAGAAAATTAGAATATTGTGAAAAGGTTCAATACTGAAGACACCTGGTGCCAAACTCTAATCAGCTAATTAACTCAAAACACCTGCAAAGGCCTTTAAATGGTCTCTCAGTCTAGTTCTGTAGGCTACACAATCATGGGGAAGACTGCTGACTTGACAGTTGTCCAAAAGACGACCATTGACACCTTGCACAAGGAGGGCAAGACACAAAAGGTCATTGCAAAAGAGGCTGGCTGTTCACAGAGCTCTGTGTCCAAGCACATTAATAGAGAGGCGAAGGGAAGGAAAAGATGTGGTAGAAAAAAGTGTACAAGCAATAGGGATAACCACACCCTGGAGAGGATTGTGAAACAAAACCCATTCAAAAATGTGGGGGAGATTAACAAAGAGTGGACTGCAGCTGGAGTCGGTGCTTCAAGAACCACTACGCACAGACGTATGCAAGACATGGGTTTCAGCTGTCGCATTCCTTGTGTCAAGCCACTCTTGAACAACAGACAGTGTCAGAAGCGTCTCGCCTGGGCTAAAGACAAAAAGGACTGGACTGCTGCTGAGTGGTCCAAAGTTATGTTCTCTGATGAAAGTAAATTTTGCATTTCCTTCGGAAATCAGGGTCCCAGAGTCTGGAGGAAGAGAGGAGAGGCACACAATCCACGTTGCTTGAGGTCCAGTGTAAAGTTTCCACAGTCAGTGATGGTTTGGGGTGCCATGTCATCTGCTGGTGTTAGTCCACTGTGTTTTCTGAGGTCCAAGGTCAACGCAGCCGTATACCAGGAAGTTTTAGAGCACTTCATGCTTCTTGCTGCTGACCAACTTTATGGGGATGCAGATTTCATTTTCCAACAGGACTTGGCACCTTCACACAGTGCCAAAGCAACCAGTACCTGGTTTAAAGACCATGGTATCCCTGTTCTTAATTGGCCAGCAAACTCGCCTGACCTTAACCCCATAGAAAATCTATAAGGTATTGTGAAGAGGAAGATGTGATATGCCAGACCCAACAATGCAGAAGAGCTGAAGGCCACTATCAGAGCAACCTGGGCTCTCATAACACCTGAGCAGTGCCACAGATTGATCGACTCCATGCCACGCCGCATTGCTGCAGTAATTCAGGCAAAAAGAGCCCCAAGTATTGAGTGCTGTACATGCTCATACTTTTCATGTTCATACTTTTCAGTTTGCCAAGATTTCTAAAAATCCTTTCTTTGTATTGGTCTTAAGTAATATTCTAATTTTCTGAGATACTGAATTTGGGATTTTCCTTAGTTGTCAGTTATAATCATCAAAATGAAAAGAAATAAACATTTGAAATATATCAGTCTGTGTGTAATGAATTAATATAATATACAAGTTTCACTTTTTGAATGGAATTAGTGAAATAAATCAAATTTTTTATGATATTCTAATTATATGACCAGCACCTGTATATATATACACTCACCTAAAGGATTATTAGGAACACCATACTAATACTGTGTTTGACCCCCTTTCGCCTTCAGAACTGCCTTAATTCTACGTGGCATTGATTCAACAAGGTGCTGAAAGCATTCTTTAGAAATGTTGGCCCATATTGATAGGATAGCATCTTGCAGTTGATGGAGATTTGTGGGATGTACATCCAGGGCACGAAGCTCCCATTCCACCACATCCCAAAGATGCTCTATTGGGTTGAGATCTGGTGACTGTGGGGGCCATTTTAGTACAGTGAACTCATTGTCATGTTCAAGAAACCAATTTGAAATGATTCGAGCTTTGTGACATGGTGCATTATCCTGCTGGAAGTAGTCATCAGAGGATGGGTACATGGTGGTCATAAAGGGATGGACATGGTCAGAAACAATGCTCAGGTAGGCCGTGGCATTTAAACGATGCCCAATTGGCACTAAGGGGCCTAAAGTGTGCCAAGAAAACATCCCCCACACCATTACACCACCACCACCAGCCTGCACAGTGGTAACAAGGCATGATGGATCCATGTTCGCATTCTGTTTACGCCAAATTCTGACTCTACCATCTGAATGTCTCAACAGAAATCGAGACTCATCAGACCAGGCAACATTTTTCCAGTCTTCAACTGTCCAATTTTGGTGAGCTTGTGCAAATTGTAGCCTCTTTTTCCTATTTGTAGTGGAGATGAGTGGTACCCGGTGGGGTCTTCTGCTGTTGTAGCCCATCCACCTCAAGGTTGTGCATGTTGTGGCTTCACAAATGCTTTGCTGCATACCTCGGTTACCATATAGGTTACCATCTTTGGCATCACGTCACATCTCTGTGTTTTCTTGGTATTATTGAGACGCTTCCACTACCATATATATATTAATCACACTAAATTAAAGCATTAAATTAGCAACCCTAAACAAATTATTCAATAGTCTGTGTATTAAAGGCTATGCTAAATTAGAGAATTCTCTGTCATTTATAACAAAATAATCAAATTCACTCAATGCAACTAGGACCATCAAACAAGTCACATATTCTTCATCACTTCTGCTTGAGATCCATGTCACTCAAATGTTACTTTGACGTTTGTGTGTGTGTGCGTGTGTGTGCGTGTGCGTGTGTGTGCGTGTGTGTGTATTCTCTCTCTCTCTCTCACTCTCAGGTCTCTCTCTCAAGGATAATCACATTGATTAACTGCCTGGCTGATGGGTAAAGAGTGGAGTGGATCTGTGTCGATGGAGAGAGAGTAAGCGAGAGGATCGGCTTTATTGATTCATCAGCTGTCACATTTAGCAGTTCAGTAACCTGTTAATTTACACCGTCCACAACCATCCTAGAGAACTAATTATCACTGTGTGTGTGCTTTCATTTAGTCTAGTAGCTTTTCTTGAACTTGAACTTGAAAACATCACAGTGACACCTGCTTATGAAGTACTATTATTGTATATTTGAACACTTGCTAATAAGTGAATTTAAAAAGCTCATCTGTTTTTCACAGCTTAATTATAGTGTGCCGCAAACCTAGAGTTCATATCTGCCAAATAATGAGCAGCCAAATGGTTTTGCTCCTGCAAAAGGACCAAATTCCTCAGATAATACAGCCGATTTTCTCTTACATACACCGACTGAGCAGTGGAAGGAAAAGAAAGGCTTGAGTTAAATGAGATCTTGCACTCAGACTGAGAAAAAGCGAAAGAGAGAGATGGAAAGAGAGTGTTAGACCCTTTAGCCATGCAGATTTAAGGTTGATCAGCTTTATCACCGTGCCATTGAATAATGTGAGCCGCTGGATTATTGTTTCTGTGGAATTACACTGTGTGTGGCATTTGTTTTCTCTCTGTCCTGACACACACACATGCAGAGATGGAGGACGGCTATATTACAATACAATCACACAGTGAGATGCCTGCAGCAATAGTTTGAAGTGTCTGAAATGCAGTCATCATATGGAGGTTAAGACAGCAGTCTACCCTCTCAGAATGCATTTAGCCTTCCATTAAAAATCAGCACACAGATTATTCCTCTCAGACCGGCCTTCTGCCTTCTGGAAGTTTCTTTTCTAGTCTTCCCCAAGGGAGCAGAACAAACTCAAGGTGAAAGAAAAGAGTGTGTGTGTTTGTCTTGGGAAAGGAATGGAAAGCAAGACTGTGTTTGGACCTCTGGCCTGGACCCCATGGCTTTACTGTAATATGATTCTGTTATGGATGTTGAGAGATCATAGGTCAAACCGCCTGAAAAGAGCCACATAAAAACCAGATACATGTTTAAAATTCACTTGCTCGCCAGCCCCCATGAGGAAAACGCCTTAAACTGGCTAAATATTTTTTTAATAAAAATGTAAAAGGTTTCTGTGAACATTAATAGTCCACAACAACACTGAACTCATAGCGACTGTCATTGCTATGGCCAAAAGCAAAAAAAATTATATAAGAAAGAAAGTCATATAGGTTTGGAACGACATGTGGGTAAGTAAAAAATAACAGAAATTTCATTTTTGGGTGAACTATGCCATTTGATTAGGGTTATGGAATAGAAAATATCATTATCTCAGTATAAACAACAGAAATCAATAGAAACTTCCCACTGTAATAGAAAAACAAATGTTTGTGTGTGTTTGTTCTATGGATTTTTTATACACTGTTGGTGAATGACACATTACACTGAATATGAGCTGTTTGGCTTAAAGCATTCACTCCTTATTTATTGCGCACGTTTATCAGGAGAGACGACACAATGATGTAGTAATTTTCATTCGATTCATCCCTCTTGCTGAATTCCATTAAATTTGGGCTTTCTCTTGCTTTCTCCTCTGAAAGAGTGGTCATCTCTCTCTGTCTGGGTTTATGGATTCTGCCTCAAATTTGTGAGGACAAAAATTGATTGTGCAGAAAATATACTCCTCCTTTAGTAATATAACCTTTCCACCTCGCACCACCTCTCTATCTTTCTCCCTCCTTGGTCTGGCACAGGAAACAATACAAGTATCTGCACAATTCTTCATACCTGGATGTTGGAGAAACTGCTCATAATTTCAAGTAGGACTAGCTGAACGACACCCAATCTACCCTTTAGAAAAAGTAATAGGTTACTAAGTTGCTAACAGAAAGCAGCTAATTACATTGAAGACATTTATGGGAATTATATATCATATCAGATGACATTTAACTCTGGAATCAGAGCAATGTTTATCTGGTGCAAAGACAGTGAGGATCAGACAGATTTTTAAACTGAACAGAAGATTTATACTAAATTCAACAAATACATTTTAAATAAATATATGTTCTTTTGAACTTTCTATTCATCAAATATTTTTTTTTAAATTACCATGATTTCCACAAAAAAATATTAAGCAGCGTTTTCAACATTTATAATAATAAGAAATGTTTCTTAAGCAAAAAGCATATTAGAATGATTTCTGAATAATCATGTGACACTGGCGACTGGAGGAATGATGCAGAAAATGCAGCTTTGCCATCACAGGAGTAAATTACTTAATACATTTTAAAATATATTAAAAGTCATTTTAAACTGTAAATGAAGCAAGATTCTTAAGCTTCTGTCACGCTACTGAAAAATAAAGTATAGCATTGTTTCTTTTAGTTAGATATCCAACCCTGCAGTGATTACAGTTGTAATGTACTAGAGCAGTTTTCATACAGCAGAACTCCATGAGTGTCTCAGAGTGCATTCTTATAGTCATTAGTGTGCATTTCCTACAGCAGGCGATAATTGTTTTGCACAACTCCCACCACATTGTTTATTTGGAAGCTGCATTGCTTTCAGGACAGTAAAGCACCCATCTTACTTTATGTTGTGTGCTTTTCACCATGAACTGTTTTCAAATAAGATTTATCAGACTGCTGTTTATTAATAGATATAATTGCTGATAAACACTGAGATCTATTTCCTGTTAGGTTTTGATAACATGTTTTATGATCTCCAATAATTACTTAAGGAATGGCACATATAAGTATAAGCTTTATATTATATAAAATCTTTATATACATTTATATTTGAAGTTGGCATGAAACGGAAGTTGCAAAAGTCTTTTGTTTTTTCCCTATTGTGACATATATCCAAGTAAAACAGCTTGTCGAATAAGAAAAAATGTAGGGCGGGACTTGATTTTGTCTATTGGGAATTGATTGGATGGTTGGATCATTGTGGTTTACTATGGCTGTGATATCATGTGAGTGACACCCGCCAGTAATCCCGTCATAAGAGAAGAGAAGTCGTTGCAAGAGGCAGGGAAATTTATTTTGAGTAAAGATTACGAGGGCACGTGAATTTAAAAATAGTGATGTGCATGTATGAATAATTTATAATAAATATACTACAATATTCTATTTAAAAAATAAGCACAAGTTGTCTATTTAGATTTTATAGTGACTAACAACTAACCTTAACCATAGTAAGTACATGTAGTTAATTATTATTACTCAGTACTTAAATGTAGGCCTATAATTACACTACAGACACCTTAATAAAGTGTAACCGAAAAGTGTAATACTGTTAAGTACATACAGTACTCCCTAATGAATACATGTTCACAGGAGTACTCACTGTGTATTTATCAGTGCTTATACAACTCTGCATTGGTGAAACTCTATTTTATTAAACTTATTAGAGACTGGTGCTAAATAGTTGTTAAACAGCTTTTCTTTCCCCACATCTCTCTGTTTCCATCTCTATTATTCTTTCTTTAGCTCTGCAGGAGAGGATTATATAATAGTTTCTGGAAAAATTAATAGCAGAGATACAGATACACACGTTGAACTCCTTACAAAACACTTTATACATTACATCACTGAAAAAAACTTCCTTTTATTAATCAGTATTTTATATGGCCTAATCAGTATTTTTGTCATGGCCTAATGGCTAGAGAGTCAGACTTGTAATTCAAAGGTTGTGAGTTTGATTCTCAATACCAGCAGAAAATTGTAGGTGAGGGAGTAAATGAACAGCACTCTCATCCACCCTCAATACACACGACTGAGGTGCCCTTGAGCAAGGCCCCTAATCCCCAATCACTCCCCGGGTGCCGCAGCAAATGGCTGCCCACTGCTCCGGGTGTGTGTGTCCACTGTCTGCAGTGTGTGTGTGTTCACTACTCACTGCTGCTAATGTGTGTGCACAGGACAAATTCTGAGTATGTACTTGGCCTTCACGTCACTTCACTTCACTTATTTCAGAGAATATATCTTTAAATTATTAATGTGACAAGCAGGGTGGGCGAGAGCCGTGAGAGAATGGCACGAGGCCAGTGGCGTGATTGCAAATTAGCGTCACCTGCGCATCACACCGGTCTCGTATTTCTCACGGAGGACCTCGGATGCGGGAGGATCGTGCCCCCCACTGAGCAGCGTCCAGTACCATCGCATGGCACCTCTCGGCGGGCTGAGGCCCGAGCGACAGTGTGTCCGGGAACCGGGCCAAGATTTTTTTCCTCTCACGTCTTTTTCGTTATTTCCACTGATCTTAAGAGCAATCCCATGTCTTTTGATATTCTGTATTGTTATTTATTAAAAGAAAAAGTACATCCAGAAAGGATCTCATAATTTACTAATCTTTTCACATCTGACCAATTGTTACCAGCGCGTACATGAGTAAAGAAGCTTCAAATTTATTATGACGTTCTCGCGCAAGTGGCGACTCTGTCTCTCTGGCATCTCTGTCTTCTAGTCTTGTTTGTTTCTCATTGCTATTATCATATATTATGTTATTGTTTGTTTACTGTTGTGAGCATTAATTTAAAAATATTAAAATAAAAACAGACGGATCCGACATCCGCGCTCACATCACGCTTCAAGTTACGTCTCTCATTCACGCAGATGACTGCTGGTCAGAAGCGATAGTTTACCGTTTTTTTTTTGTTTGTTTGTTTTTTAATATTGGTATTTTTCTTACAAACACTTAATGTTTCACTTCAGAAGACATTGATTCATCCATTGGGATCGTATGGATTGCTCTAGTCATTGCTGTATGTGCTGTTTGATGCTTCAACTTTTAGGAACCCAAATGAGTTTTCATTAGCAGAGATTATTTATTTTTCTGTAGAAAGAAAGTCATATACATCTCTAATGGCATGAGGGTAAAAGATGAGTAAATGGTGAGGACATTTCTGCGTGCACTGTATTTTCTTTAAAATACATAATATAGCTACAGAATAGCTAGAAACATAGGATTCCTTCTTAAGATTCATCTGTGGCAAGAATGAATAAGAAGAGGAACAAGAGAGGAGAAGCCAAGCAAGGGAAACGAATAAGTGTTGTAAATCTGTTTAAAAAAAGTTGTTTTTCAAATAAAGATTTCCGAGTGATATCAGATTGTGTACGTGTTTTTATTGTACTTACCCTGTAACTACATGAAACAAGAGGGGAACAAGCACCACTTTAATTTACAGCCCGCAGATTCATACTTACCCTGTAACTACATGAAACAAGAGGGGAACAAGCACCACTTTAATTTACAGCCCGTAGATTCATACTTAACCTGTAACTACATGGATACCCCTTGATTAAAAAATATTTACAGTATAAATAATTTGTTAATTTTCCTGATAGTTACCCCTTTATTCCCCAAATATTACATATTGTTCCCTTATAACTACACGCACTTACTTTATAGTTACACTATAATTACCGAAAGTTTCGCTGTAAATTCGCTTTACTTACGCAGTACTTTCCGGGCTGTAATCTAAAGCAATTTTTATCAGTTTTGGTTATCATATAAATGTATCTTGTGTTAGGGATATTTAGATATGTTTACTGGAATACTGATTAAGGAAATTATGTATTGCAAGAGAGCTGTGTTATCATGATGGGATGTGGAGCACTGGCCCACAACCTTGTTCAGGTTACTTAGCAGCTGACAGCATTAATTTTCAGGGAAGTTTTAATTACAATGTAAAGCACACATGAGTATTGTGTGTGTGGTGTGCTTTAATTACCATATAGAGAAGGTTATCGCCCTTAGGCCTGGTGAAATCAATTTGTCAGGCAGGATCGAACCGTTACAGTACAGTGGAAGAGAAGCGGGTAAGAACAATTCTGTCTGTAATTCGTCTATTAACTTTTTCTTTTCTTTTTTGCACCTCCCGAACGGATGTTTGTGTCTTTAAAAATAAACTACATTTATTTAGTTTGCTGATCTTGGCTTGTTTATCTTTGCTTATCCTTTCTTACCCCTCATTTTATTCCCTCATATCTCTCTCTCACTCTCTGTCAAATGAATTGCGCACAGCATGTGATGCCACATTCATGTTCTGCTGAATGTTTCCACATTATTGAACAATGACTACAAACTGCATTTTAAACAGCAGATTACTCTTTCCTAGTGGAGGGTCATCACAGGATACATGCTAATGGATATGATTAATTTCTAGAAGGGAATGCTAGTGAATTCAGGGGGTGCACTGTGAGTTTGAACTGATACAGTTTGTATCTATTCTGTCACTGTGCATTAAATAGTGATTAATATGCACTTTGTGTAAATATATAATGAAATAATCAGAATTCACATTCATTGCAAAAGGATAAGGATAGTTTTCATCACATTAATCATATCAGCAGAACTGTTCCTTCTAAAACTAAATAACAGACTCAGTTTGCATAGCATATCAATGATTATCTACAGGAAAAAGCTTTTTCTATCTTATTCACAGCTAGGAACACATTGCCACAATTATGTTCGTGCATTATGTGGGTTTTTTATGTCTGAACTGAGAGTGATTCAGCTCCTTACAGACCAAAATAATTCATTTAATACTCAATGCACAAAACTGTATCCAATATTAGTTAACTGACAGCATATTTCTCCTGCATTCAATAGCACCTGTGTGTGTGTGTGTGTGTGTGTGTGTGTGTGTGTGTGTGTGTGTGTGTGTGTGTGTGTGTGCGTGCGTGTGTTTGGTATTAGATATGAGAAATAATAGCATTTTTTTTTTCAAAATGGTGTGAAGAATGTAGCAGAAAGTGGTGCAGATGTGATTTTTTTAAGCCGGTATCTGGCTTGTCTTGTGTGTGAGTCACTCGTGGTATTTTCTTCTTAATTCAAAGGAGTATTAAAGCAGCTGCTGGTATGTGCAGCCGTGAGAGTGACGAACGACTGAAAGAAAGAGAAGGAACGCTTCCTGACATTCATTATTAATTTTCCTGACAAGAAATTAAATTACCATGGAATATCAAGCATGTTATATCCTTCTTTTGCTAAGAAAATTAATTTTCAGCTTTTTTAGTTTTGACATAGATTTAAGGAAAAAGGCATCTGTTAAAAGACCTATTCACATGCAGCTTTTCCTGTTAAATCCTACAAGCTGTTCTGCCACATTCTGAGTGCATCTAGACTTTATATATTTACATTTATTCATCCAGCAGATGCTTTTATTCAAAGTGACTTTCAAAGTATGTATACACTAATTCAAAAGTCTGGGATTTGTAAGATTTTTTAATGTTTTTGAAAGAAGTCTCTCATGCTCACCAATTTATTTAATCAAAAAGTAAAAACAGTGATATTATGAAACAATATGATGTTTTCTATGTTTATGTTTCCACTTTTCTATTTTAATATATTTTAAATTGTAATTTATTCCTGTGATAGTAAAGCTGAATTTTCAGCTTTACTTTTAATTTTTAGTTACTTTCCTTCAGAAAACGTCTCGGGTTATGACTATAACCCTTGTTCCCTGAGAAGGGAACGAGACACTGTGTCGAAACGACACTTTGGGGACGCTCCCTTAGCCTTGCGCATCTGAAGCATGAATGAAACTAAGACCGATCTTGATTGGTGCTACGTCATGACGTAGTATGTGACGGCATACCCGGAAGTATAAAGGGAAGCCGGCTCACAACCACACTAGCTCTTTCGCGATGAAGCAAGTCACTCTCAGGCATGGAGAGGCGTGGCAAGGCGACGCAGTGTCTCGTTCCCTTCTCAGGGAACAAGGGTTATAGTCATAACCCGAGACGTTCCCTTTCGAGGGAACTCGCACTGCGTCGGAACGACACTTTGGGGAACGAAATGCCCACTATGCCACCACAAACCATGCTTGCCCTAGTGTGAAGTTGGAACCCAGGCACACTTAGGATGAGAGCACCCTAGTGCCTGACGTCGCAGGGAGATGCAGACTATAAAATCTGATAAAAGTGTGTAGGGTAGCCCAGCCGGCTGCCTCACAGATCTCCTGAAGTGGGACCCCCATATTAAGGGCCCTAGAAGAGGCCATGCCCCTAGTGGAATGCGCCCTCAAGGCCAAAGGTGAAGGCAAACCGCGCACCTGATAGGCCAAGGCAATCGCCTGGACGATCCTATTTCTAACCATCTGCTTGGACGCAGGCAGCCCCTTCCTAGGAGACCCGAAACACACTAACAGTTGGTCCGACCTTCTCCACTGTGAAGACTTCCGCAGATAAATTTGCAATGCTCTGACCGGGCAGAGCAGATGAAGTCTCCCCTCTTCAGCCGACACATGAGGTGGAGGATGAAAAGCCTGCAGAACCGTAGGCCGTGCCACACTCGATGGCACCTTGGGCACATAGCCTGGCCTCGGATGAAGGATAGCCTTAACTCCGCCCGGGGCAAACTTCAGGCAAGTCGGCGTTATAGCCAAGGCCTGGAGGTCCCCCACCCTCTTAAGCGAGGTGATAGCAAGGAGCAGTGCCACCTTTAGCGACAGAACTCGATCTGTCGCTGACTCGAGTGGTTCGAAGGGGGCCGAAGCCAATCCCTCGAGAACCACCGCCAGATCCCAAGTTGGAACTCTGGAGCGAGTCGCAGGCCTCATCCTCCAAGTACCACGGAGGAAACGTACGACTAAAGGGTGCCTCCCCAGAGGCCCATCACTTACAGGAGCGTGGAAAGCCGTAATGACAGCCACGTACACCTTAAGCATGGACGGGGTAAGCCCCGCAGTGAAGCGATCTTGGAGGAACTCCAGCACTGAAGCCACTGGGCAGTTAACTGGGTTCACCTCACGCTCCCCGCACCAAGTGGAAAATACATTCCACTTTGAGCCATACAACCTTCTCGTGGAAGGATCCCTGGAACTGAGTATGGTCTCCACTACACCTGCCGACAGGCCAGCCTCTAAGTACTGAGCCCCTCAGGGGCCAGACCCAAAGCTTCCACAGCTCTGGCTGGGGGTGAAATATTGTGCCCCCTGCCTGAGACAGCAGGTCCCTCCTCAAAGGGATCTGCCATGGAGGACCTGCCAGCAGTGCTATGATGTCTGAGAACCATACTCGGGCCGGCCAGTATGGGGCTACTAGGAGTAAACTGACCCCGTCCTGCCGGACCCTCTCCAGAACTCCCGGGAGCAGAGCTATCAGGGGAAATGCATACAGGCGCAGCCTCGGCCACGTCTGCACCATGGCATCCAACCCCAGCGGGGCTGGATGCGTGAGGGAGAACCACAGTGGACAGTGGGACGTCTCTCGAGACGCGAATAGAGCCACTTCCACTGGGCCGAACCTCTCGCATATGGACTTCACCACCTCTGGGTGAAGTCTCCATTCCCCGGGCCTCAGCCCCTGCCTTGACAGGATGTCTGCTCCCTGATTCTGGTCCCCGGGGATATACATCGCTCTGAGAGACGACAATTTCCCCTGGGACCACAGGAGGATCTGATGCGCCAGTCTGCATAGAGGGCGAGACCTCAGACCCCCCTGATGGTTCAGGTACGTGACCACTGACATACTGTCGGATCGTACCAGAACATGGTAACCCCTGAGATCTGGAGGAAGCTCCTCAGAGCCCTGACCACAGCCAGCATCTCCAGGCAATTTATATGCCATGAATGATGATGGTTCTGCCACAGACCCTGTGTAAAGCGGCCGTCCATGACCACGCCCCAACCAGTGAGGGAGGCGTCTGTCGAAACGGATTTCCGGCGACATGACGCTCCCAACACTGGCCCTTGGGACAGAAACCAGGGTTTCTTCCATATTAATAGGGAACGAAGGCATCTGCACGTTACCCTGATAATACGGAATGGATTTCCCTTCGGGGAAAATCCCTTGGCTTTCAGCCACCACTGTAGGGGTCTCATGTACAGCAGGCCAAAAGGTATTACGTTGGACGCAGCTGCCATGAGCCCCAGTAGTCTTTGAAACTGCTTTAGAGTGATGTTGCGGCCTAGCTTTATGCTGGAGACCATCGCCCGTATGGACTTGATCCGTGCGGGAGACATTTGTGCCCGCATCGTCATCGAGTCCCATACTACTCCCAGGAACGTGGTCCTCTGGGAGGGCGTCAACACGCTCTTTTTCGTGTTAAGTCTCAACCCCAAGCTCTGAATGTGGCCAAGGACGACATCTCGATGCCGAACTGCCATTTCTCACGACTGGGCCAATATGAGCCAGTCGTCGATATAGTTCAGTACACGAATGCCCTGGAGTCTCAGTGGAGCCAGAGCTGCATCCATGCATTTGGTGAACGTGCGAGGAGAAAGAGCTAGGCCAAACGGAAGAACCCGATATTGGAACGCTTCGTCCCCGAAATCGAACCTCAAGAACTTCCTGTGAGAAGGACTGATGGAAACATGGAAGTATGCGTTTTTTAGATCTATCGTGACAAACCAGTCCTCGGACCGAATTTGATTCACGATAATAGATATTGTGAGCATTTTGAACCTGAACCTCCTCAGAGACCGGTTCAAATATCTCAGATCTAAAATTGGACGCAAACCCCCGTCCTTTTTGGGAACTATAAAGTACCGGCTGTAGAACCCCGACTCCCTTTCTGGCAGAGGAACACGTTCTATGGCCTCCTTTACCAACAGGGAGTGTACTTCCTGTTCCATAACCCGAGCCCGCTCTGGGACCACTGCAGTCCAGACCACCCCATTGAACTTTGGTGGGCTGTGGCCGAACTGCAGTCTGTACCCCTTTTCTACAGTCTGCAGGACCCATGGTGACACATTCGACAGGCGTTGCCTGGAGACAATCTACTAAGGGAGACAATCCTCTCGAGACTGACCTCGGGTGTTTTTTGAATACCGCTCTCAACCCCCTGAAGCGGCTGACCGGCAGGGAGAGGTCATGGACGATTTTCAGTGTGCAGACGCCATCGCTGCCCGCCCGAAACCCTTCGAGGCGGACGAGGCAGCGCGCATACACTGGAAATCGATGTGGCCCAAAGCGTCACAGACGGCGGGATTACCACATCGATTTCCAGAGACGGCCTCAGCCACTTCTCCACGGAGGGGACTGCCCTCAGAGGTCCTACCACAGCTAGGACCTCTTTCCCAAACCCTTCTTAGCCTGAAGACGGCCCTCAGGTCGCCCTTCTGCTGAGCCGGCTTTGGCGAGAACGCGGCCTCTGTTTCCCAAGCTCCCTCTGTCGGTACGAGGAGCTCGATGACGGCTGGGGCTGGTCGGTCTTAGGACCAGCCCCTTTAGACTTGAAGCGGCGAGGGATGAACTGCTGGAACGCCGCAGACTGCCTCTTTGCCTCCTGAAACCTGTCGACGACCGAGTTGACAGCGTCGCCGAACACGCCAGAAGGCGAAAGAGGAGCATCAAGGAGGACAGCTTTATCCTTCTCCCTGATTCCCAACAGATTTAACCACAGATGCCTCTCCGTGGCCACCATAGCTGACATGGAGCGGCACACAGCGCGGGCCATCTCCTTGGTGACATGGAGAGACAAATCTGTCGCTCTGCGGAGCTCAGCCACATCCTCAGGTGTGGGTCCCTCGCCCTCATCCAAGACTTTTAGAAGGTCGGCCTGGTATGCCTGCAATAGAGCCATGGTATGCAGACATGCACCAGCCCGACCTGCCACCATATATGCCCTGCCCACCATCGCCGATGTATCTCTACATGGCTTTGTGGGCAGCACCGGGGTTTTTAGGGAGGACGCCGCATCAGGAGAGAGGTAGCTGGCCAAAGCCTCCTCCACACGCGGCATCCTCCCATAGCCATGCTCTCCCGCCCCCACAATGTTACTATAATCCATCACTGATGGATTAGAGAGACGGGAGGAGTGTGGTCTATTCCACGATTTGCACAACTCATTGTGCAAATCAGGAAAAAATGGTAAACCCCGGCGTTGAGGTTGAGACCTGTTCTACAGGAAGCGCTCATCAAGCTTGCTTTTTAATACTGTCGCTTCCTGCACTTGTGATGGCCAGCTGATGTTTAGTCTGGCCACCGCACGAGTCACAACCTCTACGAGCTCCTCATAAGCGGGCACGTGAGGTGACGAGTGAACCTCCACGTCACTGCCTCGATGCTGAGCACATCCGCATCCTCAGATGCAGACAGCACAAACATCGGACCCTCTCCTGGCGCAGAAGAAGCCGCAGCGCGGGCTTCTGCACGGGGAAAAAGGGCATCAGAACTGTTTGATGATGATTGGGAAAGTGCCTCGGCAGTCCCAATCTCATCAGCCAGTTCCCGTTGCGATCCCCACGATCTAAGCCGCCGCGCCGCCTCAACGGACGCGGGACCTGAACCGCGGGGAACGCAAGCCTGGCCGGCCTTGTCAAACACGGCCAGGCGGGAGCGCAGCACTCTGATCGATAGTGCTTCACAGTGCTCGCAGCCAGCCCCCTCGAGAGCTGACAGAGCGTGCTGCGCTCCCAAGCAGTCTACACATAACAAATGCGTGTCCCCACCCGTGATGTAGCGAGGGCAGGGGTGCACACACTTCTTAAACTGCTCACTCGTCATTTTTTCAAACACACTCTTTCACAGATTATATTACTGAACTAGAAATATCAGTCTCACTTCACACACACACACAGAGCGCTGCTGAAGAGCGAAAAAGCTAGCGCGGTTGTGAGCCGGCGTCCCTTTATACTTCCGGGTATGCCGTCACATACTACGTCATGACGTAGCACCAATCAAGATCGGTCTTAGTTTCATTCATGCTTTAGATGCTTTAGCACTGCGAGTTCCCTAGAAAGGGAACATTCTAACGCCTCACGCCAGGGGCTAAAAGGGTTGTACCTAGTCTCTTAATGAGTCATGGGTGTGTTTTGGGCATAATGTGTAATAAACCAATCAGAGTGTCATCTCCCATTCCCTTTAAAAACCATGGCAGTATGATAGGGCCCTATATCTTTAATGTCACTTTTGATGCATCCTTGCTGAATTTAAATATTAATTCCTTTAAAACAAATCAAACAAAAAAAGCACTTTTGAATGGTAGTGTATATTTAAAGTCATTGTCTACTATTCACAGGGCATATTTATTTATTTATTTACTCATTCACTCATTTAGAGTAGACTACAATATAGACTTGAAATATACCAAACTGTAGATTTTTCAGTTAATCATGTCACTTGACATTTTTACAATAGCCTTATTTGCGGTCATCATAGTAAGCGTATGGGGGTCAGTAAGTCTGATTGATATATTCCTGTCAGTAATCAGTTTTTCCGACTGGCGCAGATATGCTGAACTAAGTTATGTGATATTAGCTTTAATATCTTTATTATTAATAACTGCACACTGCACAGAACTGCAGGCTGAAATGAATTTTCTTCCCCCCTATAACCCAATCTGCTCAAAGAGGCAGTCAAAGCTTCAGAGGATCGAATGAAAATGACCTTATTGGGGAGTCGGAAAGAGTCGGAAGTGCACATCAGTGATGTTCTGGGATCAGCTCAAATTCACAGCAATCATAAGATGAGACGCTGTGAAATCTGTACTCAGACCAGTTTAAATGACCCAACTTAGTTCTAATATCCTAGGGAGTAAAGCAGAAGACTGCCAATGTCCAGCAGCCTAATTAATGTCAGAACCTGATTTCAACAAGTGCAACATGTTCCTGGATCAGTATCTTTGTTGATCCTGGAACAACATTCTAATCAACATTCTAATCAGTTTAGGCTTAGAACCAGGGTTATTCTCAAATAATTTCCCTTTGATTTTAGGGATAACTTATGGTTAGGGTTAGGTTTATGGGTAGGGATATGGTTAGAAATAAATTTTCGGACTGGAATGTTGTTCCAGGATCAGCAAAATATGTTGACCCAGGAACGCATCATAACTCAGCAAAATCAGGATGTGCTAATTAGAGGCCATTCACACAGAATGTGTTTTTCTATTACACTATGCTAATTTTCTATTGATTTTCAATGTACACATGCACTATATGGATATATTTTATATATATATGTCTTTTTCAGGATCACATGCACAACTGACTGCGTCTCATGTTTTTGCCATATACGTAGATACCACATTAGACTGCTTCCATCTTGGAGAGCACGTCATCACTCACAGTAATAATCAATGATGCCACAACATTGCGCATGCAGCTTCTGGTTGTGAAACCTCCAAGATTTAAGTTCATGAAGAAATGGGATAACCTTTTACAGGTGAGAGTGTTTTGGTTTGTGTTTTTATATGTATTAACTCAATATTACAGGTTTTTAAACAATGGTAACTTTTAGCTAACACCTTTGTCTTGTTGTATTGTGTTAGTTTAGCAAAATCATCTGCTGAAGTCTATTGCCGATATAGATATTCATACATGCATCAAACTACGTTTGCAGACACACAGTCAACTTGCTCTCAAATGTTCACGGACTGGCTTTGACTGTTCTAATATGGTGGACAGCTAATGATGCATCTATATCTATATATATCTATGTTTTTTGCATTCCACTGCACTGCTTCCATTGTTTTTCCAAACATGCACTAGACAGACATTTGACCGTTGCACTCGCATCGTTCTAAAAACTCTTGTTCTAAAAACACGGCGACGGCGCTCAAGTTAGACCTTGCGTTTGCATTGACTGGCCTGCGTCATTTTAACCACAAACACACGTTATGTGTGAATGACCACTAAAGCTGCATCATAAAACAGGTCTTCTGGCCTGCTGTGCATATGTGTGAGACAGAGAATGAGAGGTTCTTCAATGTGTCTTCTGGTGTGTGTAAGCGTATTAAATGGATCAAAATGCAAACCGAAGTCAGCATGATCTGTCAGGTCCTCAGCAGGTAAATATTTAAACACCCCTCTCAGGGGCTGTCATGGAGACAACCTGACACGGCAACACTGAACGTGTATGTGTGCATGTGTTTAGTGTTTCACTCCTGTTCACCTGAGCTGGGAAAGCCTAAGAGCTTTGAGTCGCTTTCATTATTGAAAGTATCAATAATCCTAAAGTGGAATTTCTAGAAAGCGCACAGTCTGCCAAAAGAGAGGGACGATTCATGAGTATGTGCTTCCAGACTCGTGAGTCGTGACTGGGGACCATTTAAACTAAACTCGCATTTTCTTCAATCAGAAACTGTTAGGTCTGAGCTAAAACTGCCAAAAAAAATTTTTACGGCTGATGGAACTTTCCCTCCAAACTTTCATATACATACACTCACCTCTCTCTGAACCCTTGCTTTTAAAGCAAGACTTACTCCTGAGGCTTTTTAGCTTCTTGGATTTAGTGTGGAAAAATATTATAAATAGAGGTGAAAAAATTACAGAAAGTTGCATTTGAGACACATTTTCTGGGGTTATTTGTGAAGTAGGAACCTTGAGAAATACTTCTCTATATTCACTTGGACTCCCGTGTGATTTGCTCTTGGACTGAAACTCACTGGAAGGGCTTGAATGGATTTGTGGAGCTAGTGGCATGTGTTACTCTAACTCTAACTAAGAGAGACACTATGGCTAAAAACAGGGTGAGTGTGACAATTCAGTCTGAAACATACTCTTAGCAGATGAACTTAGCAGAGAGCAGATCATAATACATTAGGGACATATTCAAGGTTTTTTTTTTTTTTGAGTAAATTCTGAGAGAGGACTGTGATATTTTCAACTCTGTAATTCTTTGACATAATCAGTTTAATTTATTATGAAGTTAATCTTACTGACTCAGCTGGACCATAGAGTGTTTGTGTTCATGAAGTTGTGCGTTGTATTGCCTTGTTACTAATGCAGATGAATTATTAGTACCTTTTCATGTTAGATCAGCCAGATTCATGTATGAATGATGTTAAATTATATCCTGCTTTGCTCTAAGGAACAACTGTCCGTTAGTGACATGAAAACATTTTCTCTGAGCAAACCTGTCACACACCATTTGCATCAATTCCTCACCACTGACCTCGCTACAACATCCTAAAGCCAACATGTGTTCAATTTGTATTATATCACAAATATTATATTATCACAAGACTATAATTTTGACTTCTTAACTCTAGTATTTTTCCTATACATTTTTTTGTCAAATGATTAGACATTTGTTTAAAATCAAGTATAATATTGTCAAAACAATAAACATCAACCATAAAAACAAATCTTTTTTTATATACAGCCAATCCATCAGCCTGTCATCAGAATAGATCACTGCTCCAGTTTAATTTCATTTAATTGAAATGAAATGAAATGAAATGAAATGAAATTTAATTGAATTTAATATTAATGTATATTGTCTTTGTATTTTTGGCTCGAACAGGTCTAGAGCTCAGTCGCTGAAAATTGTCACAGCTGGTCTGAGGATGAAGACGAGTTGAAGAACAGTGAATCTAAATACAGCAATACTTAATTAAATTCAAATAAATTATATAAAAAAGCATAATCCACCAACGAAGAGTAATCAAAACAAGTGAGAAGGCAACGTAACATTGTACATATCACAGACAACACCAGACAAAGAATAACATAACTGAGGACTTTATATACATGTGAACTAATGAACTAAATGAGGATCAGGTGTGTGATAATCAGCAATACAATGAATAACCATGGCGACAAGAGTAAACAATAAGGAAACACAGAAAAAAAATAATAAATTCCTTGAAAACAAACAGAAAACACAACAGACTATGACAAATATTGCCCTCCTGTAATTTCATTTCCCATTCAGTCGGTCACTCCAGACGCCACGTCGGGGACCGACGAATAGAAATCTCACTCATGAGAGCCAATCTACTTCGAGTGTAACTAAACGAGCCAATGCACATTAGCATGCGATGATTGCACCAGGTGCTCATGCCACGCAGTGCGGGTATAAATGAGACACAGGTGCTTGCATCAAATTAGCTTTTTGCTTCGGAGCCAAATGGTTCGTCCAGATATCACTCTCTTCTACGCAGTGAAACTGACTGAAGCCTGCCTTTTTGAAGCAATCTCTTCAGTCGATGTTGGTGTGACAGCACAGCAGTGGATTGTGTGGTTTTTCGATCATCTCTCTTTTTTGTTTATAGAGCAAACACAAAGGCGTGTCCCAGACTGACCTCTTCGGTGCCCAGCAGTTCTCAGCCGCACAGAACCAGACTGAGGCGATCAGTCACATCCTGCCACGGCGGTCAGCTGCTGTCTCCGCAAGTAGGCCGCCCTGCCCGTCCAGGCCTCCGCCAAGAGGGGTGGCAAGGCCAAGGGCAAGCGGCCCTGCGACCCGGAGATGGGGAGGACTGCTCTTCAAGAGATGGTGACCGCACCGCTCCATCCCCCGGAGGAGGGCAGAGAATCTTTTGTTCCGTTTTCTTTGTGTTCCGCTGCTAGGCCCAGTCCCAGCGGTACCCAAATTTTTAACAAAAGAGCAGTTTCCTCCATCTCCGGGTCCTCAGGGGGCTCGGAGAGCTGTGGCCGGTCAAACGCCGGACCACACTCATCCTCCCCCTTCGCCAGCGGGCAGCAGTGGACGGCTCGAGGATGCAACCAAGCCTCCTCACGTACCCACTGCCCACTCGTGGAATCAGGTAAGTGTTGTGCAGCACACTCACACCTCGCTGCGGGCCGCCTCCACGAGACAGCCGCCCCAGCCCAGTACCTGTATTCCTCAGAAGTGTCTGAGGTCGCTTTGGGCCATTCATGTCCCTGGTATGCGCAACCGTGTGGCCAACAAGCTGTCACGAGCTGCGCTCCCGGGAGAATGGCGACTCCACCCCCAGGTGGTCCAGCTGATCTGGAGACAGTTCGGGGTGGCACAGGTCGACCTGTTTGCTTCCCCAGAAACATCCCACTGTCAGTGGTTTTATTTGCTGACCGAGGGCACACTCGGCACGGATGCACTCGCACACAGCTGGCCCCGGGACCTGCGCAAATATGTGTTTCCCCCAGTGAGCCTACTTGCACAGACACTGTGGAAGGTCAGGGTGGATGAGGAGCAGGTCCTGTTGGTGACGCCGTACTGGCCCAGCCGGACTTGGTTCCCAGAGCTTATGCTCCTCGCAACAGCCCCTCCCTGGCCGATTCCTCTGAGGATGGACCTTCTGACTCAGAAACTGATCCCTGGATGGGACGCGGAGGTTCTAGGTGACTTACCCCAAGAGGTAGTTAACACCATCACTTCGACACGAGCACCGTCTACGAGACAGGCTTATGCCTTGAAGTGGAACCTGTTCGTCGAGTGGTGTTCTTCTCGCCGAGAAGACCCCCGAAGATGTTCGATCGCGTCTGTGCTTTCCTTCCTGCAACAGGGGTTGGAGCGTAGGCTGTTGCCCTCCACCCTCAAAGTCTATGTTGCTGCAATATCCGCCTATCACGATCACGTAGAAGGTAAGTCGGTTCCTCAGGGGGCACTTCAGAATGCCCCATTTGAGCTTTTGCAGTTGGCAGAGCTAAAGATTCTGTCTATGAAAACTTTGCTGTTGGCTGCACTGGCCTCCATCAAGAGGGTAGGGGACCTGCAGGCATTTTCCGTCTATGAATCGTGCCTAGAGTACGGGCCGAGTGACACCCACGTGGTATTGAGACCCCGGCCTGGCTATGTGCCCAAGGTTCCTACCACTCCCTTCAGGGACCAGGTGGTGAACCTGCAAGTGCTGCCCTTGGAGGAGGCAGATCCAGCTCTAGCTTTGCTCTGTCCTGTCCGCGCTCTGCGGATCTACGTGGATAGAACGCAAAGCTTCAGGACCTCAGATCAGCTCTTTGTTTGTCACAGAGGCCAGCAGAAGGGAAAGGCTGTCTCCAAGCAGAGGATGGCCCTCTGGATAGTGGATGCCAACACCTTGGCTTACCAAGCACAAGGTGTGCCCTGTCCACTTAGGGTGCGAGCACACTCTACTAGAAGTGTTGCATCCTCCTGGGCGCTGGCACGTGGCGCCTCGCTGTCAGACATCTGTAGAGCTGCGAGCTGGGCGACACCCAACGCGTTCGCTAGATTCTATAGCCTGTGTGTAGAGCCGGTTTTCTCCTGTGTTCTCACCTCAAATGGGTAGAAATACTGAGAGGCCCTGGCTCTTGTCGGCTTGCTGCGCTACGGCGCTTTCTCCAGAAGCAAACTCTGTCGAGTCCTCCATCACCCTCGGTGCCGGATGTGGCAGAGCATCTGGCATCAGGCCCTTTGCTGCTAAATCTGCTAAATCGGTACTGGGCTGGGGACCGGTACTGAGCTATATGAGTGACCTTGCAGGGATCCCATTTATTTTTCCACGGTCGCTCCTACGGAAGCCCGTGTCTTTCCCTTGGGAGAGACTGGAGCCCCCTCTCAGTTGCGGGCTACGGCTCAGCATTGTTCTCCACATAACTCCTTCGGTGTACGATGTGGGTTCTGCAGCGTTCCCTTCCACTAGGGCACGCTTTCCCAGTGCTATCCAATAAGTCACTGAGCAGGTCATGCGGAACAGCAGTGATGGACAGTGATGGACCAGGGCACTGGAAGGGGGCAGAGGCCATGACGCTTTGGTAGGGATTCCTATTCATCGGTCCCCGACGTGGCATCGGGAATGACCGACTGAATGGGAACGTCTCGGTTACGTATGTAACCCTTGTTCCCTGAAGGAGGGAACGGAGACGCCATGTCCCGTCGCTATGTCCTCTGTACTCTGCTGGGGTGCCAGTTACCTACTCGGCTCCTCAGCAAAAAAGCTAATTTGATGCAAGCACCTGGGTCTCATTTATACCCGCACTGCTTAGCATGAGTACCTGGTGCAATCATTGCATGCCAATGTGCATTGGCTCGTTTAGTTACACTCGAAGTAGATTGGCAATGTGCATTGTCTCGTTTAGTTACACTCGAAGTAGATTGGCTCTCGCGAGCGAGATTCCTATTCGTCAGTCCCCAACGTGGCATCTCTGTTCCCTCCTTCAGGGAACGAGGGTTACATACATAACCGAGACGTTTTAGATTGTTTTATTGCTTTCTGTGTATACAGGTTATACTAGCAGGGGCCTTTTTTTTAAAATGCCCTCATAAATGTAGTAAAATGTTTTGACAATTGCAGAAACTAGCATTCAAAAGTACCTTTTTATAATGAAATTAATACTTTTATTCATGCTCTGAAATGATCAAACATGACTTTTAAAATGTTACAAAAGATTTATATTTCAGATAAATTCTGTTCTTTTGGGCTTTATTTTAAAATATCCTGAAAATATAAAATTTCTTACACACTAAAAGTGGTACTTAAGGCTTACTCAGTGAAACCATTCACTCATATACCTAACCTTCAGACCAAGTCTGAAAAACTGCAAACACATTATCTGCTTTGCCAAACAAAAAACAAAACAAACAATTTGCTAAATGCCAAACAGTTCTCTACATTAGACACATCGTTCAAAACGAACAGCTCTTGTGTTTCATTTAGAAAACACTGCCATTTAAATGCCACAATCATTTCCCGGTTCTATCTATCTATAACCATTTCAGTTGTATCCAACTCTATGGCCATCTCTTGGCATGCGCAAGAGACTGTCTGTGAATTTTCTTGGCAATGATTTTTCCGGGATAGGTTGCCAGGTCTTTCCCCAAGCCTCCCAATTACATGGCTTGGGACTCTCACACATGGCGCATGTACACCTACGGACAATTTAGCATCTGCAATTCACCTATACTGCATGTTTTTGAATTGTGGGGGAAACCAGAGCACCCGAAGGACAGGGGACAGTGCTACCCACTGAGCCGCTGTGCCGCCTCATTTCCCGAAAATATTTGTACATAAATTGATCACATTTTTGTTTATAGTGAAATATACTTAATTTGATCACTTATGCGCAATCCCTCTTCTGGCGTTAAAAAAATTTGCTCTGAAAAGGCGTGGACAGGGTTATTTTTGTGGCTGACCTTATTGCATATGCATTTGTAGGAGTTTCCCTTTCAGACACAAAATTAATGGGAGCAGAGTATTTAAATAAATCATGCAAGGTGATTTACTAAGGTTTGTGCTCGTCAATTTACTGGTGTTTGCGCCCTTGTTTACCGCCCAAAAAAGCATGTCTTAAACCAGACGCTAATTTGCGCTGCTCCTGGTAAATTGCGTTGGTCATTATGGAAATGATCCGGCTGCGTCTGTTAAAAGGATACACACAAAAACAGTGCGTTTTTGCTCACCCTCAAAAAGTGACAATTTTAACATGCTATAAAAATTATCTGTGGGGTATTTTGAGCTAAAACTTCACATACACACTCTGGGGACATCAGAGACTTATTTTACATCTTGTAAAATAGGGGCATTATAGGACCCCTTTAAGATAGCTTGGTTTATATTATTTATATTATGTAAACACAAACTTTTATTTTGGGCTCCTCACTAGCGCCAATGACTGGCAACTGGAGGTGGATCTGGGCAAACAGCTGAGAGACCCGAAACAGCCAATGACCCCAGGACACATCACTGATGATGTGTCCCAGCCCATCTGCATGATGTATCTTTTACCTATATATATATATATGGATTTTTTTTTTTTCTTCTTTTTTTACATTTAGATTATCTTTGCCAACATCAACTGTTTAAAAAGACTGTTAAATGTAATGTTTAGCAAATCTCACAATAAATATCCATTTTTCATATTGTACATTATAATGTTGTGATTTAGTAAATCCACTTTTAGCATTTGAATAATTTAATTTTAGTTTTTAGTTTATTTTTCATTTATTTAGACATTTTAATAACAGCCATAATAGGGAAGGTTTTTAACCCTGTATTTGTTTGGTTTGTATATTTGGCTCACTCACCATCTTCATAACCAGACTCAGCCAAAGATTCACTAAACAAATCCAATAATCAATTCACATTTGCACTGTAGATTTCATCTATTGACACATGGCTGTGAAATGACTGCTAGTGGGCCGTTAAACAGAGTTACACATGTGCACACATCTGTTACTGTCAGGGCACATCTGTGCATGGCTGACATCTGAACAAAATGCCCTTCAAATGATCTTCAAAACATTTCCCAACCACTCTGTGGTTGGCTGGCTAAAGCGGTTGTGAAGTTTAGATTAATTTTTATCCGCAATCTCCTTGCATTTATTCATAAAGTCACTTAGTGCAATTATCATATAAATTTCCTCTTTTCCCATTCCAGATCCGCTCCATCCTGCATGTGTCACCCTGCACCTGGCCAAATAACTGAATAATTTCTATTAAATATTTTTGCAGTGAACTTTTTCGCCGGTGTGATTGTGTGAATGTGAATGCTTATTAAAAGTTCAGTTTGTGTGACAGCACTTTTGTGGTGTGAGGGAAAGTAACTTTAATCTGTTTGCCCTTAGTGTGTGTGTGTGTGTGTGTGTGTGTGTGTGTGTGTGTGTGTGTGTGTGTGTGTGTGTGTGCGTGCGCAGAGAGCATGGCAGAAATCAATTACTCTACTGCAGGTGTGAGTGAGTGACTCCAGCTCCCACTCCCACCTCTTGCCGTCTCTCACACATGCACTCTGACTGACATTCAGTGTGTCGATGTTTTTCTGCCGTTAATTCCTTAGGTATAATACCCACCGGTGCCTCATATTTTCAATAAAGTTTCTTTGTCTCCTTTCATTAAGGATTTAAACAAGTCGTTTCTTGGCTAAAACCATTTAGACACACAGTGAATTATAGCACACATGAGATATTTTTCATCAGACCAACAGCTGTGATTATTAGAATTACTGGACTCGCTCATACACACACGCTCATATGGAGGAAATGGAGGTTATTTCACAGTGCTAATGGATCTGTAGTTCACCAACACACCTGAGCCACTGGACGTCATATTACACTCACAGGTGCTCCATTACTTTGTGACAGTTTGTGTGTGTGCGAGTCTGAAACGCTTCTGTAATTTCTATGAGCATAATTTATAACAGGATTACTTGGATAATCCAGGATTCTAGCAGATATTCTCTGTTTCCTGCTTTAAAATGCTTTTCTTATTAGTTTATGCTTAGTCTGTAGTCATTATAGTTAGTTTTAAGTAATAAAAAAAGTAAAAGTAGAAGTCTATGGTGTGTCCTTATTTCGTAGGCATGTACCGATAAACATTTCTTAATACAATGCAGATAATCAATTTCATAACAAATGAAAAACAAGACTGACTACAAATGTTTCACTTAAACTTTATTAAAAGATTCAACTTAAATGATATAACAGTTTCTGGCATTGGCAACAAAAATTAAAACAGTACCAAAAAAAACACTGTTTCTGTTATTAGAAAATGTAACTGCAATTTAACAAACGTTTTATTGTTAATCGTTTGAAATTATATATTTTCTGAATTGGCTATGTAAAATACGATTGTGAATTTTTGTTGAATATTGCTAACGTAGAGCTGGTGTTCACATCCTAATTATTGTTATTACTTGGTTTGGATTAAAAGACTGAATTTTTTTTCGTAAGTTTACAAACTAAGCAGCTTTTTAAGAGAATTTTTTTTTTGTAAATTATATAACTCACTTTTTTTAGATTTAGGAAAGGGATTGGTGCTCAGAAATGTCTAGTAAAATATAACTATAAAAATATAATAATTAAAATGTAATGAAAAAGATTGATAGTTGTCAAATAAACCCTTAACCCAGAATCTGGACACTCAGATACGTTACCTGTTTAATTAGCGAGTGTCAAATACGTCAGTCGCTAGTGAGTGTGATGATGCAGTTATGTTACCTAAAGGTTAACAGGGCCTGCAAGCTAGCATTACGGAGTTGTTACAGATACCCGCCAAACACCACAACACCTCATTTAACCCCAGAGATCACAGCAGAAAGAATAAACCATGAAGGCCAGGGCTATCAAGAGGGCAAGGCCATTGAGAAACAGTAAACATTTATCTTACAGTGATCTCTTTTAGTCTTGTTACGTTAGCACTGAACTCTTACCATTTAAAGTCAGCATAAAACGGAAGTTGCAAAAGTCTTTTTTTCTCTATTGTGACATACATCGATCAGGCTAATATTATTATGACTAATATTGTGTTGGTCCCCCTTTTGCTGCCAAAACAGCCCTGACCCATCATGGCATGGACTCCACTAGACCCCTGAAGGTGTGCTGTGGTATCTGGCACCAAGATGTTAAAAGCAGATCCTTTAAGTCCTGTAAGTTGCGAGGTGGGGCCTCCATTGATCAGACTTGTTTGTTCAGCACATCCCACAGATGCTTGATTGGATTGAGATCTGGGGAATTTGGAGTCAACACCTCAAACTCGTTGTTGTGCTCCTAAAACCATTTTTGCTTTGTGGCAGGGTGCATTATACTGCTGAAAGAGGTCACAGCCACCTGTGAATGGTGAAACTGTTTCCATGAAAGGGTGTACATGGTCTGCAACAATGCCTAGGTAGGTGGTACGTGTCAAAGTAACATCCACATGGATGGCAGGACCCAAGGTTTCCCAGCAGAACATTGCCCAAAGCATCACATTGCCTCTGCCGGCTTGCCTTCTTCCCATAGTGCATTCTGGTGCCATGTGTTCCCCAGGTAAGCAACGCACATGCACCCGGCCATCCACATGATGTAAAAGAAAAAGTGATTCATCAGACCAGGCCACCTTCTTCCATTGCTCGTGGTCCAGTTCTGATGCTCACGTGCCCACTGTTAGCGCTTTCGGGTCAGCATGGGCACCCTGACTGGTCTGCGGCTATGCAGCCCCATACGCAACAAACTGCAAATCACTGTGTATTCTGACACCTTTCTATCAGAACCAGCATTAACTTCTTGAGCAATTTGAGCTACAGTAGCTCGTCTGTTTGATCGGACCACACGGGCCAGCCTTTGCTCCCCACGTGCATCAATGAGCCTTGGCTGCCCATCAATGACCCTGTCGCCGGTTCACCACTATTCCTTCCTTGGACCACTTTTGATAGATACTGACCACTGCAGACCAGGAACACCCCACAAGAGCTGCAGTTTTGAAGATGCTCTGACCCAGTCATCTAGCCATCACAATTTAGCCCTTGTCAAACTCGCTCAAATCCTTACACTTGCCCATTTTTCCTGCTTAGTAACACATCAACTTTGAGGACAAAATGTTCACTTGCTGCCTAATATATCCCACCTACTAACAGGTGCCGTGATGAAGAGATAATCAGTGTTATTCACTTCACCTGTCAGTGGTCATAATGTTATGCCTGATCGGTGTATATTAGAGTGAAACGGCTTCTTGTACAAGAACAAAATGTAGGGCGTGACTTGATTTTGTCCAGCAGGAATTGATTGGATCATTGGATGGTTGTGGTTTGCTATTGGTCAATTTCATGTGAGTGACAGGTTGTCCTGCCCTCGCACCAGGGAAGGGAAGAGATGTCACTGCAAGATGGAGGGAAATTACTTTGATTAAAGAATACGTCGGCACATAATTAAAAAAATAAATAAAAAATGATGTGCACAGATAAATAATATTAAGATTTGTCCATTTTGATTTCACGGGGACGTTAAAGAGACAATGCATTTTGTGTGCTTGAAACAAAAAGCATAATTGACCCTTATGGTTAGGAGGGTTTTTAGGTGAAGAAACAACTTGAACTTTAATAATATCCAACTGGATTTATTGTGTCAGAGCAGCTGCCATTTTACTTGATTAAATTTATCGCTTAGAAGTCATTAGGGAGTGGAAAAAGGAGGCGAAATGGAGAGTATGGTATGTGAAGGGAAGGAGAGGAGCAGATAGCAGCATCTGTTGTGCAGTTCACACTGTAACTGCCTATGGAAGAATCTAATAACAGCCCACTGCATCAGAGCACATTATATTCATCTCTATAAAGCTCAGCGCAGGGCGGCGTATGCCATGCGAATTCCCATGGAGGTACTGAAGGGAACCAGCCACAAAACCCCATAAACAGCTCACTCATAAAACACATTCTATTTTAAAAGCACCATTTCAGTAATGCACCATTAGTAAGACTCGTAATCAGGCCGCTGCATTTCCTATCTGCCGTTTGTGATGTGTGTATGTGAGCGCTGGTAATCTACATCAATGCAGCGCTCTATCAGAGGCCGGATTTGTTTTTTACCCACAAATCACACAGGAAGAAAGTGGTGGCTAATGCAATAACTGAGTCTGAGTAGTTATGGGAGTGTGTGTGAGAGAGAGAGAGTGAGAGAGTGTGTGAGAGAGAGAGAGAGAGAGAGAGAGAGAGAGAGAGAGAGAGGCTGTTGGGTAAATGGCCTTTGGGCAGGGAGTGAGAAGAAGACGTTTTCGTTAGTTGTGCTTCCGTTTTTTTTTTTTCTCTTTCCCTTTATTTAATTTTCTCAGTCTCTTTTTCTTTGTCTGTCACTGGTTTATTGGGAGGGCAAAAAGTGCTGGATTGTTTCTGTAAACACATGGTTGGGTTGATTGTCAACTGGGTTGTAAGGGGTTGATTTGCACCTGAGCAGCTGCTTGGGTTATTTTGACCCAACTGGTTTATTCATTTTTCATTCTTTGTCAAACTTTCTGGTTCACAGCGGGAGGATTTATTGGTAAGTTTATAAGAATATTTATTTACCTGGGATAACAGCAAGCTCATATATTATGAAATTATCACGTATTTAAAAGGAAAATAAATGTGGTCTGTATTAAATCTATACAGAGCACCGTATGTCCCATATTTTAGCACCTCACACTTTTAACTGCCCTACTGTCTCCTGTCTCCCTCAAGATGACACATAAACTCTGGCATCATGCAGCTGGATGGTCTTTATAAAATCCTGTTAAAAATATATTAAAAGACTGGCAGTTGTGGTAGCTGGAAACCTTGTACAAAATAAGATGGCAATGTTTCAGGCATTACAGAAGGCATTTTGGTGCTTTTGTACTGCATATTTCATAACGGTATTCATTAACTGATAAAATAGTAATTTACCACCCTTAAACTGCTTAAAACCGCTTTGTATTTTAAGGTGCATTTTGTACATTGTTGTATTTTGTATGCATTTATTTGATCAAAATACAGTAAACACAGTAATATTGTAAAATATTATTATAATTTAAAATGACTGTTTTCTATTTTAATATATTTTTAAATGTAATTTATTCTTTTAAAAAACATTTTAATAAAATGACTGCCTTTGAACTGTAGTGTATATAAATATAATGTAGGTTTTACTGGTAATTATAAGGGTAGGGTTAGGGTTAGGGTTATTTTATTAAATCTAATATAATTTTTCCAGAACCTGACATTTTATAATTTTTTTATTAAATCTTTTATAATATATTTTAAAATAAATTAGAATTATACTTTTAATGTTGCATTATTTTCCTTTAAAATTACCTTTTTTAGAGTGGAAAGTACTATTTGAGTTACAAGCATTTTTGAAAATCTGCTTATCAATGCTATTAATCTTTGTTAAGCAGAATACTGCTAAGATCACTGAAGTCAGGTGATGTGTGAATAAATAATATACCAAATATACAGTAACAGATATATTTGGCCTTCTGAGAAGAGAAAATCGACAGTGAGAGCCAGACAGACAGTAAGATCGCATTAAATCCCATACATAAGAGGATATCAGCTGAATTTTCTCTAGGGCTCTGTTGAGAGCGTGAGTTTTGTGGTGTGGGAAGAATATTGAAAACATTCAACCCCTCCATAACGATGAATTGCTTGAAACTTTCGTAATAATAAACAATTTTTCATGCAAAGTTTGTGAAAAATGTTTTGGTGAAAGTGTTGAAAAATGAATTAAGTGTCAGGCCCTGGGTGGTGTAATTCTTCACTGATATTATTGTTATGATGTTTATGCTTGGATCAGTTTAGAATGAGCTGCGTCTAGTGACTGATAGCTCAACAATCAGCATTTATCCTGTATTTTATGATTAAACTGAACCTTTAGTGTGGTGTCCTCCTGCGATTCACTTTAATTGGTAACAAAAAACAAGCGAACAAGGACAACCACAATAATTCTCTTCAACTTCATGGCCTGTTGAGATCTGTTGAGCCATGTTGTCAATTTGTAGCCCAACCCGTAAGGCTAGTTCAACATGAATTATCTTCGTGGTGAACATTAGTTGTTAAAATAGAATCTTGTAACCTTTTTGAGCTTTCAAAACATAAAATGAAAACCTAAAATACTTAAGTTAACTTTTTTTTTAAAAATGTCTTTAAGTTCGCCAAGGCTGCATTTATTTAAGCAAAAACATAAAACCTATAATCCTGTAAAATATTATTACAATTACTGTCTTCTATTTTAATATATATTAAAATGTAATTCATTCCTTTGATGTGAAAGCTTAATTTTCAGCATCATTACTCTAGTCTTCAGTGTCACATGATCCTTCAGAAACCATTCTGATTTGGTGCTCAAGAAACATAGATTTCCATTAAATAGTTTCAAGACAAGTTTCGTGTCACAACAACCACACGTCCCAGCATAAACGCTCCAGACAAATTATTTGTTATTAAAGCATCTATGTTCACAAACCACAGAAAAGCAGTCATCGTAAGTCATCGCAATTTCGAGAGTGAATTCCGCATTTATAAACAAGTTTTATTTAAATTCATATTATATGAATTATTATATTGCCTAGACAGTGCACAAAGAGCACTCCCTTTATAACCATTAAAAAGCTGTCACTAATTCATCACATTCTCAAAAAGTTCCGTTATATTAACTCTTTCCCCGCCAGCGTTTTAAAAAAAAGTTGCCAGCCACCGCCAGGGTTTTTGACAATTTTCACAAAAATGTAATAGCCCATAGAATATTTTGTTTTATGAATATCTAAGAATGCAATATATCAAAAGAAAGAGCTGACCCTCTTCTTTTAAACAAAAAAAACTTTCTATTTTAGCTTCATAAATTCCTTTTTTATCAACACTTGAATATGGGTAAGTTTCATAAAAAAAGCAACATTTTGAACAAAAAGCTGAGAAAATCACGTTTTTGTCAAAAACTGCATTCAGATCAGATCTAACAGATTCACAGATTCCGTTGATCAAGTCCATCAACACCCCTAATGCTTGCACAGTACGTAGCTCGTCCTGTGTCGACATTTCATTCAGTAACATTAGATAGTTTTGATTTATATGATGTTTAATGTTGATGATCACGTTATTTTACATATGCATCTGCTTACATACGATCGCTTGTTTTACAGCGTCTTCCTCACGTGTGTTGTGATCAGGAGATTCTGTACTCATTCAGAAGATGAGAAGAAGATTCAGAAGACTCATTCAGCGCCGCCTAGTGTCTAACAGTGAAAACACGGAAACACAGAAAATTCCGTGTTTGGCGGGGAAAGAGTTAATCAGTGAAGTTGATTAGACAATGAATCTTTTATTTATACACAATGTCTACACTTTGTTAGAGAGGACTGGCGAGTGTTCAGAACTCAGCTCTGGACAAAAACTCGAGCAGTGAGTGGATTCTAACTTAAACACCTGTGGTTGACCATTGCGTTCAAGAAATCAACAAACATGTCTGTGATTGGCTACATTGTTCACCGCTTTTCCCTCTAAAAGCAATCAGAAGCAGCAGCAGGCAGTGGTTTGATTGAGAAAATTACACACTAGTATCAAGTCCGTCTCCTACAGGAATGACCATGACCTCTGGCTCCGGCCTGGTGCTTCATGTTTGAGTGGTGTTGTATAGGTCTAAAAATAGCTTCACTTTCCTTACAGTAGCTTCCAGGGACAATCTGTGAAATTATAAAACAGCCCCACTTCTATAGCCTGAATCATTTCACAGTGTAAACAAGTGGGCGGGGGCCTAACAAGTTGCATATGAGAAAACCCGACAGTTTCAGTTCCAATTGTCAGGCCGGGACCCTAAATGCACTTTGCTTTCTGCTGCTGTGCTGATTTTCTGGCTGTTCTGACTAAAGCAATAACATAAACATGGATCCGGGATCAGCCTCCTGCACTTTTACACCTCATCAGTCTACTGTATGAGGAAACAGCACCCTGTTCTGGGTTCAGCCGGCCAGTAAGTGCTGAACTAAAGCAAATGCAGGGTTCAGAGGTGTGAAATAGAGATGGGTTTGTCTCACTGGGCTGGAAATTGGCTCCTGCTGTGTACCCCAATCCCGCTGTCCACTCATCCATCTCATATTTCCCTCTTTTGTTTCGCTCTCTTCATCCTTATTTGTGTGCAGACTACAGATCCAGTCCATTTCCCAACTATCATTCTGTTTTTTGGCTCATTTTGTTTTGGTTCTGCGTCCTCTAGCTTCCGTTTCCTTTCCATTTTACCAAGTCAAAGATAAATGGATCACCTGGGGAACAGAACTTTGTCTACCGCTGTTAATTGAGCAGATTTGTTTTCTGTTAGGCTGCAGATAACTATTCTCCTTCCTGTAGATGTTAGATGAATGGGGAAAGACATAAAATGAGAGTGAGAAAGTGGGCAGGGAAGGTAAGGGTGAGGCGAAGCACTCTCGTGGGTTATCAGTAGATATGTTGGCCATGGAAGAGCGCTGGCAGGCTCAGTTATCCTGAGCTATAATCACGTTTGGAAGATTGACCCGAGGTGGAACTCAGAACTCGGGAGAACATTCCGGAACGCGGTGCGGGGGCATCTGTCACTTTTTCTGAGTGATGTGCCATTGGCTGCCGCATAGTTGGAAGAGATGTATTAGACTTTGAGCAGGGAAGGCAGTCTGCTTTTATGAATTCACTAGAAAACATTCATCTAACGCTGCTTTTTCTCGCAGCCCGCGCACCGAATCGCTTCCCGTGCATATCTATAATAACTATGATCATATGCTCATTTTATTAGGCCCATTAAATAAAAACTCTAATGCAATTCTGTGTAGATAGCCGTTTGTCAGAAGGACTGCCTGTGGGTCCTTTTTATTTAACCCACTCTTAAATCTCTAATGACATCTTATTACATTTACATGCTAATTTGTTCATTTTCTCCTTCATTTACCCTGTTATGGCCCCATATCGGCCATTCAGGGATAAACTATGGTCATTTTAGTATTAGAAGGCTTATTATCCCTTTCATGCTGACAAAAGAGGATCAAAGATGTGGTTTATTTATACCTACTTTTTGAGAGTTTTAAATGAAGCATTGACAACAGCAATATTTTTTGTATTCCATATTGCTATATGATCATCTTATTAACACAACTACTGAAATGTCATCGTTTTGTTTAAATTCTTGACATATTTCCCTAAACCTCGAGGATTGTTGACTGAAGTGGACACGTTCTTGGTGTGCCTGTACTTTTATTGATTAGGGCGACAGCACTTTTGATGTTCCCAGAAAATTTGCAGCATAAAGCACTATTTTCCTTTAAATGATGAGTCCATCTCTCAAATTTCCCATTCATTGAGGGGGTGGAACACATCTGGTCATCAATAGTATAATGTTGGATAAAGAGGAAACAGAGCTAAGGAGATTTTTGGAGAGGAAATGACTCCACCACACACACATTACAGATAGGCCTATTTGTGAACACACTCATCCAAAATCCATTAAATGTACACACACAAACCACACAAGAGACGCATTAAAGGAACACGCCGACTTTTTGGGACTTTAGCTTATTCACCGTATTCCCCAGAGTTAGATAAGTTTATACATACCATTTTTATCTCTGTGCGTGCCATAACTCTGTCTGACGCACCCACCGCTAGCCTAGCTTAGCACAAAGACTGGAGGTAAACGGCTCCAGCTAGCCTACTGCTCAATAAATGACAAAATAACGCCAACATTTTCCTATTTACATGTTGTGATGTGTATAGTTACAACGTGTACTAAGACCGACGGAAAATAAAAAGTTGCAATTTTCTAGACCGATATGGCTAGGGACTATACTTTCATTCCTGCGTAATAATCCAGGAACTTTGCTGCCATACCATGGGTGCAGCAGGTGCAATGATATTACGCAGCGCCTGAAATTAGTCCCCAGCACGCTCTCTGTGCAAGCAGGTTGTCACGTTGGTTATGTTGACAGAAGTTAGCCTGTTTTCAGGTGCTGCGTAATATCATTGCGAATAAAAACTATTTTGTCTACTAACATATACATGCATAACAGGAAAATTATGTTATTTTTTATAAACATCATGAACATTTCCACCACAGTGTCATTTCAAAACTATAATGATGGATTGTGTTTGACAATATTGTATTTGTTCACCCATTTGTCTACAGCCAGCATTTTATGTGCACAATTAATGCACACAGTAAATATCATTACGACTTTCTGCATAATTTTCTAAAATTACGACTTGATTATGACACAATTGTGTTCAAAATTGTTTGCCATGGTGAAAAAGACAATAACTCTGTTTTTAAATATTATATAAATATTAAATATTATAATATATATATATAGGCGAAACACTGTCGTGGGTTATCAGTATATATGTTGGTATCAGTAGATATATATATATATATATATCATTATTTTTATATTACATTATATATATATATATATATGACATATATATATATATATAATATATATTTTAAGATAGACATTTTGGAACCAAACTGAAACATTTTTAACAGTAAATTTATTTATCCATCCATCCATTCATTTTCCAAACCACTACACACCAGAGGTCGCATTAACTGAAAATATTCCGTCGTTGACGGAATTTGTTTAGCAGTGACAGAAAAATCAGAAAGCCTTCCATCATTTTGGCAGATTACACTGAGGGTGATCTATTGTAACTTGTAACTGTAATTCTCACCCCTATCCACTTGGTGGCGATTGCGCTCTTGCTGACTATCAAGTTAATGGTCAACGAATGGCTTTTCTGAGTTACGACATTTACAAGCTGTTATATTGACGTCTTTCTGTGGTTGAAAAACTGATTGAGCAATTATATGAGAGACCAACCCAATCTCACGACAATTTGTATGAATTTGTACAACCTCACTCGTACTCGTAAGAATTGGTATGATTTTTGCTAAATCGTACGTATTTGACGAGTTGGTCAATTCGCATGATTTCGTACGAATGACTTAACCTCAAACCCCGCCCCTAAACCTACCCATCACTGCAGTATAGACAAATCGTACAAATTCATACGCGTGAGGTCGTACGAATTCGTATAAATTAGCCACCTCGTACAAATACGTACATTGGTCGTGTGTTGAGGACTGTATCTTTCAACATATTTTCTGGTGTTTATTCATGTTTATTTCGTAAAGAGGAAGGGATGATCACGTTTACTTGTGCTCCGCTTCGCTTGAACTGAGGTGCTACAGTGATCTCTCGTACCACATTAAAGAGCGCCAAACGGTATTTATTGTTTGAATTTTGTGATAAAATGGACAGAATTTGAAAGCTGAGACTTTGCTTCATATCAAAAGTAACAAAGCACAAAGCTTATTGCAATTTATTGGACAAACATTCATGATGAAACCTAAAAAAAAGTGACCCACCCTACCATCATAAAAATGAAAATGTGAACAAAAACAGAGCCTATTAAATGGCTTATTATCATTAAAATATGAAAATTAAAATTACGGGTATTAATAGATTATCTAACGAAGTCTAACGTGAGTTACGCCTGACGCTACAAACACACACAATTTGTTTATTTGTTCATTTATTTTATTTTATAGATATGAGAGTTTTTTTACTATGTGGTGTACATTTTGGGACCATGATAAAAGCAAAGTAAAAGTTTGAAGTATGTTTAAATGTGACCTTCATATAACAAAAAGTTATTTAAAAAAAAAAAAATGTATGTTAGCTTGAATAAAAATCAATCCCTGGACATAAAAGTGCCCATAGTTAAAGTAACAACTAACTACCCACTCACTAGCATATGCACATTGCCTTTGTCTTTCACACACTCTCGAACTCACACTCACACACTTCAGCCTCCCCCACACAAACACATCACCTCCTATGCGGATGTATCTACTGTCGTTCATGAGTGAGTGCTTGAAATGAGATAGAGATGCTCCCCGAGGACGAGAGTTTGTTTGAGTGCCTGAGAGTTTGTGAGCGAGACGGAGAGTTTGTGTTAGTGGCTCTGAATCTCTTTAATATCCGTGACGGAGGGATGAAATCGGGCGAAATAAGAGGAAATAAAGCAAGCAGAATGGTGTGATGGTAAACATGGATTACATTTATCTGTGTGATGCTCCGAGCTCTCTCTCGTCTATGTCTCTGTAGCCTTAAGGTCAGATGGCTGTCTGGGATGCTGACCTCTCCATTCCTCTGGGATTTTTAAATGAATGTTTTCTCCTTTTAATAATCATTTCCTCCCAGGCAGATGGAATTATTACATCCCAGTGCCACATTTTATACAGCACTGCAAAACTCAGCAGCTGGTAAAATTTTCAAGTAGACTGACAGCCATCCAGACAGAATGAAAATGTTTTCACCCCTGAGGGGAAATTTTGTACTAAACAGCTGTTTACAAGTGCAAAAACTACACATAAAACAATGTGCACATTTTTTTTCAGGTTGATTGGGAAACTTTTTCCTAGTCGTCTCAATGGCAAAAAGTGTTCCAATAAACCTGAATTCACCCCTATATTTTTTTATTAGGACTTTCTTAGGACTTTTTTTTAAATATGCGCATACCTCATGTCAACATCATTCACTACCCTCCTCCTCATTCATTTTTTTAAAGTTAGACATCAACCTTCTTAGTATTCCTCAATCAATTAATTATAAACAATATGACAAGAAAAAATTATTTTTACAAATATAATTTTTTTGTAAAAAATTGTATTGGGTCGCTCACGACCCGAGGTGTGTAACAGTGTAAGTATACTTTCTCTGCACAACAATAAATGAATCTTTGATGACTGAATAAGTGCAATTCACCTTTATTCCACAAGGTGGCAATGTCGTATGCACAATGATGAAGTGTCGTTTCACTCATAGTTACTGCAGGCAGAAAACAAAAGAATAGGAAGTATCAGCAGCAAAACTTGAAATGGCTCAGCGATTTACTGCAGAGCAAGTGCTGAACGCAATCAAATATAGTGTCACTGTCACTTGATGGTGGATATATGCCAGATGCTGAATGTACTGGGAAATGAGCTCTGACGAGAACAGTCATGATGGTATAAAACATCTGCTCAAACTGAACCCTTCAAAGTTCCATAAGGTAACAAAATATGCTTTATTTCATTGTTCTGCAATTGTTACTCTAATATTAAGAGAGTTTTAGTTTATCGCGACAGGTGTTAGATATAGATCCGGGTCGCTAAAGACGCAAATATGTAACAATGATTGGCAAAACATTCACGCATTTAAGTGTTAAATGATTCAATAAATTAGAATAATCACAATTAATTTCATGATTTTTTTTTTTTAAGAATTTAAGTTCATTTGTATGATGGCACTCAACGTGCATATGAATTTATGACAACATCCAATCCTGCAATATCATGTGACATCATCAAATCAAGTTCTGTTTGTATCCAGAAACAGCCAATAATCATCTAAGACTACGTCTACATTAATCTGGATACATTTGAAAACAGCGTTTTCTTTTCAGAACGCTCTCTATCTACACTGGCTTTTTCAAGTGTTTTCCAAAAGTTTCTCATCCACACTGAAAGCTAAGTTCACCTTACTGCACGTGCCTAAAACCTTATAAAAGCTCACTGAGATGATACAGATGGAACAGACATCATAAAGTTATCATGCTATTCTTCTGGCAGGTTCATTTTATTTAGCAAAATATCTCACCATTCACTGATACGTCCAGGTTGCTTTCAGTCACCATTATAAGTTTGGTCTAAAACACTACTGCTTTTACCGCAGGACTGCAATTGTGAGTGCATTGTGAGTCATCTTTGCAGTACTGTGATATGAATAGTGTACAAAGTAACATATCTTTTAGCAACAGTGTGAAATAAGTGAATAACACATACTATGGAAGCCTGTTTCCGCCACTAAATAAAAAAATAAAAAGAGTAATTTTTTTCTCACAATTGCGAATTATAAAGTCAGAATCCTGAGATATAAACTCGCAATTGCATGATATAAAGTCACATTTCTGCCTTTTTTTCTCAGTCAGAATTGTGACCTTATATCACGCAATTGCGAGTTTATATCTCAGAATTGTGACTTTATATCACGCTGTTGCGAGTTTATATCTCAGAATTCTCAGCAATTACTCTTTTTATTTTTTTATTAAGTGGCGGAAACGGGCTTCCATACATACCGGCACAGTACCGGTATAAACATTGAAATCTATCGGTTCAATATGCGTCACATGACTAAACATGCAACATCGTTTTCAAATAACTCTGTTTTCACAGTCTACACTACATCTAGAAAACGGCATTTAAAAGTTATCCACTTGGGAATGCGTTTTCAAAAAGTTCTGTTTTCGCAGGACAAAAACGCCATCTCAGTGTGAACGGAAGGCCAAAACGGAGCAAAAAAGCTGCATTTTCAACCTATAACGTATTAGTGTGGACAAAGCCTAAAAGAATAAGCCATTTGGTCTGATTTTTCCCAGAGTTTTGATTGCTGATAGTTTGATTGTAAATCATTGTAATAATGACCCCTTAAATAATAATGATATCCAGTCAATGTGTACTTAAAGTGTACTTTTATAGGCTTTATGATGGGACTGAGGGTGTACATAAAACACATTTTCAATGCATTATTCAATGCTATTTAAATCGATGAGCAGCCAGGATGAGCAATTCAGTGCAATCAAAATCTATTCATACTGATTATTTGCACTGACAAAGGTTAAACCTATTAATTACAACCAATGAACTCTACATCATCTCTTTTATGAAAGGCAATGGTGTACTTCATTCTCAATTACAGTATGTGAATGTGTGCAGACGTGTGTGACCTGTTGCCTGCTGACTGACTGATCAGTGTTTTTTCTCATCTCTGTAATGGAGATGTGAATTTCACTCAAATGTGCTTGTGTCCTGCAAATATCACAGCTCTATTTATAACCACAATCTCTGCAATAAAAGGGAATGTCATTATTTAAACACACTTACTTTATTACTTTCTTTAATCAGTGGAAAACAAAGGAGATGTTCGGAAGAATGTACTAGTCACTTTTTTTCTTTTTGGGTTAATTTAATTAAATCACTGTAATCATGTATAATCAATATTTATCTGAAGATATTAACATAAATGGAACTGATATAAGTATCTACACTACCGTTCAAAACTTTGGGGTCAGTAAGATTTTTTAATTAATACTTTAATACTAATTTTAATTAAATTGACCATAATGACATTTACAATGCTACAAAAGATTTCTATTTCATATGAATGCTGTTCTTTTAAACTGCCTATTTATGACATCATAGATAGGTTAAAGACCGCCTCTGCAAAAGAAGATCAACGCCTACTTCATTGTTGTAACTTTGGCCCCGCCCACTGGAGTGTTAGTGAGATGACAAGGAGAGAAGAGCGATACAGGATCACTGGACTAAAAATAACATTACCTTTCAAAGGATACTAATGCTAGGAATGTGGTTATTTATTTTCAACAATGTGAATGTCTGAGTTGAGCATTATTTATTTGTATTCGGTACATATCATTGTGGATTCTTTGGTAAATCAGTCTCAATTTTGGCGCAGGCTTTGCAAACAAACTTTTACATATGGACTCGGCAGTAATGCGACAATGTGTAAATAACTGTGTTAATTCTAATGCCTGATCTGTGACCGGTGATTTCTGATATGTAATGATTCATGTACCGTCAGATGTTCTTTGTCTATGTGTCAGTAAATCAAATCAGTGACTAAACGGTCAACTTTACATTGTTTCTCTTAGTAGGATGAAAATAATCTGTTATTTAAACTGTGATTAAATTATATATAGAAAGCGATCAAAGAACGCTCCCTTTACAATCGCTGGAGTTTATCAGTCACTGAGTTCTGGACTCTCGCCAAAACTCAACAAATTATATATTTGTTATAATCAACAAATCTCTTATTTACATTGTGTTTGCACTGTTAGTTATGATGAAAGCATTCGATAGTGTGCAGAAATCGAGTTGCAATGACGAGATCACTGCATTGATGTGCTTAACATGTCTGTAATTGGCTACAATGTTCATCACTGCAACCTTTCATGCCACAATCTAAATATAATGCTATAATCAACACTTTTCACGATTAATTAACCTTGAGAGATATAATAAAAACATGCTAAACGTTTTCGAGAGAGTTCCACATACTTAGCTATTTCATATGCAAAGATGTTAGCCAATCGCAGCAGTGGGCGTTTACACTAAAGTCTCACAGCAGACACACCCCTTCAAACAGAGCGTTCAAATCAGAGGGCTAAAATCAGAGTAGGAAAAATGCCTTTTATTTCTAAATTATGACAAGTTTTGATGTAAAAATCATACTAACATTATAAGTGCACCCCAGGAAACATTATAAGACAGTAAAACTATGCAGTTCATGACCCCTTTAAAAATCTTACCAACCCCAAACTTTAGAACAGAAGTGTTTAGAAAGTATATCTTCATTTTATCTTATTTGAATAAGGGAATTTCATTTATTGGTTGAGCATCAATGACTCCATATCACTGTCTGGAGTATATAATGATGATGATCATCATGTTAATAACCTTTCATAAATATCACACATTTAACAAAGCTTGCACATTTTGAAATTAGACTTTTTTCATCATATTCAGAGAGAGTATAATAGGTGAAGCTGGGGTTATTTTTATGGTTAATTTCGCTGTAAGTTTCTTGAAGTGGAACGTAAAATCGCAGAGAGGACACGGCCTCTGATCCTCAGCGCCAAATGAGAAAGAATCACTTTTCTAAGAGTCACATTATTAAGCAGCTCTGGTATAGAGGGCTTAAAGTGGTTTCCCAGCTATTACAGAGCTATTTATAGTTCCCATCGGAAACATAGAATTTGGAGAAACATGACTAATCAGAATAATAAATCTCTCATTTACTGTCACATAATGAGATGCTGATAGGAGAACATAATTTCCTAGTAGAATGATGAGACAGACAGACACAGAGGAAGATACAGGAGAGTGTTGAGGGAAAGATTTCCACCACACATTCAGTTATAATTCACTCCGTTTGTTGTTCATTTATTTTTCGACAGACAAAATTATTCAGGTTTTTGCGCTGAAATACCACACGCTAAACTGTTGAGTGAACTCATCATTTAGCGCTGTATAGATAAGACTGAAGTTGAGTTTTGTGTGTTAAGGCTTTTCTCATCCTGGCAGCTCTACACAGTAAGTAAATAATTAGCAGCTTTGAAAAGTCTATTAACAAGCTTAATGAGGGCCTCTGTGTTTGAATTCCACCCTCCCATGGTTGCTAAAACTTAAAGCCTGTTTTCAGAAACAGGATTATTTAGAAAAATTAGCATGAGGGGAGCTGGCATGACCAAACCTAAACTGACTTAATAAAGTGAATCTCCACTGTGGCAAAAAAATAATGGATTTAGTCCACAAGGTTGAACTTTGGTTCCCAAACTCCTGTGGTTGTTCTGCCTGTGAATTGAATGTCTGATTATGGGTGTAGAGTAAGCAGTGGTAAGGAGGTTTTGATGAAAGCTCATAGTTTGATCTTTCAAAGCTTAGCAAGATCTTGGATGTATAATTTGTCTAATTCTCATGTTATTTTATGTATAATTTGTCTAATTAATTGGTTTAATTCTCCTAAAAGCATGTCTTCGGAAAAATAAATGGGTACAAATAGGATGAAAGTGACAGTAACAATATAAAAAAATTAATGTCGCTAGCATAGCCCTGGTAATTTGCATATGTTGATGAGAAATATTCTGACTTTTGATTGCTGGTATCTTGCCAAATCTTGGTATTGTTACGCACTGTGGTAGTTAGTAAAAGCATGACACAAAATATCAAACAATAACTTAAATTAACACGGAGAGAATACACAGGAGTATGCGCAGAGAAATATCATACTATAACTACTCAAATGAAAACTCAAATGAAGAAAACCATCAATGAACTGAACGAAACAGAGTATAAATACACAGGGAAACTTAATGATAGACAGCTGAACGTAATAAGTAACCAAGGAGACTAACTAGGATGCAATCAAGACTAAACTGAACTAAAGCACAAGAAACAAACACACAGGAACGAAAATACAACTAAAACCAATCCTGACAGTACACCCCCCTCCCGGAAGGTGTGACCTCACGTCGTAAATGACAGTACAACTGTGGAGGGCGGGAGGGGGCTCTGGAAGTGGACGGGCGATGACGAGGATTAACAGAAGGAGCTGGGAAGATGGCCCTCCAAGGCAGAGCAGACAGAGGGAGGAGCCAAGGCGGAGTCCCGATGGATTTTCTGGACAAAGCCTTGGGACCAACTGACAGAGGCGGAGTAAGGCAAGATGGAGACGCAAGGAATGAAGGCCCATGATGACATTGCAGGCCTGGAGGTCCAAGGCAATGTCACTGACTCAAGGGACTGAGGTGACAATTGGGGACTGGCAGAACAAGGTGACGTCGGAGGGTTGTGAGGACCAAGGTAAAACCGGAGGGAAGGAAGATCCTGGTGGAACCAAAGGGGTGGAGGGCTGAGGCGCAGCCAGAGGCTGGAAAGTCTGCGGCGAAACCAGGGTGCCGATGGACCAAGGTAGAGCTGGATGGACAAGAGAGCCCAGAGCTGAGAGAGCACAGAGCTAAGGTGAAGCCTACGGGCTGACAGGCCGAGGTGGAGTCAAGGGCCTGGAGCCTTGCGGTGAAGCCAGGGGATCTGTCCCACAAAATTTAGCTGGTGTAGAGAAGACCCGAAGCAAAGCCGAGGAGCTGGAGGGAGACAGTGGTGAAAGTGAAGCTGAGGGGCTGTGTGACACCAGCTGGCCAGGTGAGTCCAGCCTTGATGATGGAAATAATGGTGTGGGCAGGTGACTGGGAGGGACTGGGATGTCAAGAAGGTTACCTGAAGTGCTTTCAGGGGCAGGAACTAGTTCTGACCAAAAGTCAGACCAAAAGTGGTCCTCAGCTGGCTCTTGAAAGGATTGACTCCCAGGTACAGACTCTGAGATGGGCTCCACCCTCGGGACAGACATGGCATCTGGCTCTAGTTCTAGCACTCGCACGTGGTCCATGGCAGGCATTGGCTCAGGCTCTGTATCTGTGGCGGGCTCGGGGTGTCAAACTCAGGTCTGTGGCGGAAGATCTCTCTAACTGTCCAGGACACTCCAGTCTGAAGCGGGAAAAGAGAGAGCTGCTGGTGATGGAATATGTACCGGGGAGTCAGAGTTAATAGTGACATTGATTTCAACAAGGATCCTCATACCCACAAGGTGTATTCGACAAACTCAGTGAAAGGACAGTGATCCTCCCCCAACGGCAGCATCTGGCTGAGGGTGTCATCCCACTCCAGAAAATCTCTTTCAGGGTCTCATCGTCCCACCGCACATCGTTGTAGAGCTGTAGATAGCCCTCCACATATTCCAGCGTCTGGCTGATCTTGAAGAAGCAATCCTCTTCATCAGTTTGAGTCGGTTCTCTTTTGTCACGTGTGTTGTGGTAGTTAGTAAAAGCATGACACAGAATATCCAACAATAACTTCTTAAATAACCATGGAGAGAATACACACGAGAAATATCATTCACACAGGAAAAAAAATAAAATTAAACAAAACATAATCCTGGCAGGTATCTTGGCACAGTTTATGACTTTGAGATCTAATGAAACTAAACAGACTGATTGTTACAAATATAAGCGTAAAATACAATTACCATGTACAATAAATACCATTAAAAGAACCAATATGGTATCTATATAATTCAGTTCTAATTTTAAAGTGTTTTTTCTTTAGTATGGGGAGATTTTACATTACATTTACTGCTAAAGTAATAAATGCACATTAATGGAGGAACTCAAAAAAAATTCTAATTTAAAAATTCTTAGTTGAATGTTAAAAATCTTTTAGAAACTCAGTATCACAAGATGGTTTTGATTAATGATTGATCGGGGTAATGATCTGTGTGTGAGAGAGAGATCGATGCAGGTGTGGATAATGTAACTGTAATTGATATTAGGCTTTGTGTGATTGGATTAGTGCATTGCCTGTGTGAGAGGCTGTATTGATTATTTAGAGCTCTGAATGATATACAAGTTAATAATCCTGATGAGAGAAACACACCACCTACCACAAAGATACCATAGACCAGGAAAGGCAATAAACATGACACAGAAATCTCATATCGTGTTTGAACTTTCAGAAGCAAAACTTTCCAATCTAGAAACCATATATATATATATATATATATATATATATATACAAACAGTAGACATAATTTCAGTATGCATCTCAGAAATATTGTGGTATATACTGTAGACCTATACAATGTTAGATGGATCATTGAACAATAATCCTGCAGAGATGATTGTTTTCATCACATTTTTCGCACATAGTTTGTGATGGTGGGGTATGGAATTTCAAGCAACTGTTTTTTCAAACTGAGAAGCTGTTCCCTCGGGGAATGACATCCCAAGGGATGTTTAAATGCGGTGTGAAACATTACTTTCAACTTTTCAAAGCTGCCTATATATACTGAATTTTAGCCACCATATGTGAGCTGTTACAAAGCATATGGCATTTGCTTCAAACTAAAATAACTAAACTGAAGGATACCAAATTTTTTGGACTAAATTTGAGGCAGCATCACATCACGTCTCCTTTGTGGAAAAAGTAATCTCGCTGTGTATTGCACGATATAGTTGACAGAGCTGAAAGAAATGTTTATTTATAAATGTCAGTACTGTTATATTCACTAATGAAAATTGTCAAAAGGAAAAAAAAATCTTGTTTATTTAAAGGGATTGTATAATATTTTTTTCATTCATGTTTATTATTGTATTTATTTTTTTTATAATTTTATTGTTATTATTTTTTCCTGATGTCTAAAATATCTTTTAAATATCTTTTAATGATTATAAAATATTTTAGTTTTTGTTGATACATTCCTATGTTTTTTCCTGATTTTTCTGTTTCATAAAAGTTTTTCTGTTTCATAAATGTTCTGTTGCTTTTACTAAACACAATTTACCTGCTAAAAGGTTTTATGTTGATTAGATAGATAGATAGATAGATAGATAGATAGATAGATTTCGTCTGCTGGAGCTGAATATTTTTAAGCAGTAAAAAATATTTGCAATATTAAATGTCCAACTTTAAATCAACTCTCAAGAGAGAAACCTGCTTTGAAAAAATTAGCTCTGAGGAACGACTAATGAGATTTGAAGTGGTGGATGTGCAAAGAGTTTAATATTCCTCACATGCATCTCAAATGCTGTTTTCACTTAAACCAAGGATGTTTCTTGGACAAAAATGTAATGAAGAAAGATAAAGACAGTTACCCAGCTAACAGGGAACGTTCCCACAACTTACACTAATGTTTTGCAAAGGTTATGTAAATTTTAAAATAAAATGTTCTTTAAATAACATTATTAATAATATGGATTCTCATTATGTTGAGAGAATCGTTTTAGAACAACGTTCTAGAGATGTCTTTATGATTTTGTTTTTATTTGAGCGTTATGGAATATTACAAAAGAATGTTCAAAGAATGTAATATTTTGGGTAAAAATAAGGTTAGGAGAATGTTGTACTACATTATTGTAACCTTTTAAATAATGTTATAGTCAAGACAAGAAAAACGGATATTTGAACGTTTTAGAAACATTGCGAATCACTGATCCCACAATGTTTTTGGAATGGGTAACTTGATTGTATAAGATAACAAAATATTCTTTGTACTGTCTCTATAACCACAATGCTTCTGAAACAAAGAGATTGTGGGTATGTTAGAAGTGTGTTTTGGGAGTCTGTCGTCCAATAATGAGTCTATTGATTTGATTGACCTGCATTAGTGGATGTAACAGGGTTTTAGGGTTTTATGATTAATTGGGGAGAAAATCACCTTGTGAGTCTAGAAAGAAACAGAGGAGGTGGGTAAGGAGAGAGTGAAATAGACGTTTAATGGACTTGGGACATGATTATTGATTAGCTACCCTGCAGCTAAATTAATTTTTCCAATCTAGCATTAATTAACAGAAATTCCCCATTGAGAGCAGCATGTGTAAGTGGAGTGAGAAGGCCTCTGGACTGAACTAGGGATTTACACACACACACACAAACACACACACATAGACTTCCTTCACTGGATGAAAAAAAAAGAGGAAAAAAGTTAGGATGGCAATATGTATTGACACCTGTAACATTTAGTGTCCAAGGATGATGAAGGGAAATGAAGGTAGTTCAAAATAACAGAGTTGTTTAATAAATAAAGCCAAAACAGGTAATCCAACAAGCTAACACAACACGACAGCATGCATAGCACAAACAATACCAAACACTGAAGGCTAGAAAGAGAGGAACTTAAATACACAGTGATAATTAACTAAATACAGACAGGTGTGATCGTTAAATGAATGTCCATGACAACTGATTGGCGGGAAAAGGAGAAAAAAGGAACACAGGAGAACGGGTTACTGAAAGTTTAATATGAAACCAAAACAAAGGCAAAACGTGACAGAACTCCCCCCTTCCAGAAGGGCGACTCTGGGCGCCGTCAATGAAAAATGGAGCAGAGGATTTCCATGCTGGAGCAGAAGAACGGTGGGAAAAGCCATTGAAGAGCGGACAGTGAACAAGAGTTCCTAGCGAAATGGGAGGCAGTCAGGTGGAAGGTGACCCTCGGCGGAACTGATGGAGGGAGGAGCCATGGTGGAAACTTGAGCTCGACTGACTGCAGTGATGCAGGGAGATGGTGAGGCCCAGGCGATGTCCGGTGGACAGAGGGACCCGGTGACATTGATGGAACACAAGACTAAGGCGGAGTCCTAGTGACGAGCTGCCGAGGTGGAGACAGGGGGCCAGAGGACTGAGGCGACGCTGGTGTAAGTGAGGACTGCAGTGAAGTCTGAGGGATGGAGGAGCCCGACAAAGCCGTAGAGGTGGAGGGATAGAGCGCAGCAGACAGCCTGGAAGTCTGTGGAAAATGTGTGGCCAGGGTGAAGCCAATTGGTCGACAGTCCAAGGTGGAGCTGAGGGCTTTTAAAAAGGTGCAAATATTATGTGAAATTGTCTGTCTCTGTCTGAAAAAATAATTTTCACATGGTCTTTGAGAAATGTGTGGAGTGAAGGTTCAGACTAGAATATACTTTATTGTAGATCTAAATTAGTTAGAGCTTGTTGTAAGTACTGCATTTTAAAAAGTATATATATTTTGTAATGCTTCTATACAAGAAAAGTGGACAAACAAACATGTTTTATATATCAAAACAAGTATCATCGATCTTTTAAGTTATGTAACTAATAGAACACCAATGTTTTTGGATAAATCCATTTAGTAATTTTTACCCCCTTATGCATTCATGTAGGTTTTTTGGTTCATGCATTCTAGGGTTAAAATAATATGCAAAACATAATATTAAAATCATTTAATGGTTAAAAAGTCAAAAGATATTTTGAGAATGACACTTCTGTCATCTCAGCCCTCCTAAAACTATATTCTGAATTATTGGGCCAGTGCTGTTGGCAAGATAAGTAAATGTTTGATCTAAAAAAAAAAAATCTTTATTGTTGAGCCCTGAATCAATATTTTTTTTGTTTTTTGTTAATAATAATAATAATAATGATATGATGACAATTTCCTGTTAGTCAAACAGTAGTCTACATGTGTACCAATTTGAACTGTACTGCAGCAAGACTGGTATCATTATATAATTTATCTTTTTTTTTATTGACTAGGTACTGGTAGGCTAATTTTGACTTACTATATAGTTATATAGTGGTGCCGATTTAAAGAAGAACCACCCTTGACACTTGTTCATCATTTCTTCAGAGCATGAAAGTCTGTGATGCCCTAATAAAAATTTCACTGTGAAAGAATGAAACCAAGACCAGTGCCACTCACAGAACACGCTTCACATGCAAACACGAGACAGTACAGACAGAGTTACATGTCACTGAGAGTTCATCTCTGTCGCAGCCGCCCAGTTACGCCCCTCACTGTGTTCGTCAATAGCTTTTAATTAGTGAGAGTGATTAGAATACGTCCGAGCGAGAAAGAGGGTGAAGCTACTAATTTATCACTCTAGCATGCAGATCAATCACAGTGAGAGTGATTAGTGTTCCTGTCATCCTTCATTATTCTGCTGAGAATTTCTCATTAATCGATGACGTCCCCCCTAAAAACCCTCCACAAAAGAGGTCAGATCAGATGCCCAAGGCTCGACCCCAGAGGGGAATGGAGAGATGAAAGAAAAGGGAAGAAGAAAACGAGATAATCAGCATGTCTTTTGTATGTAAAATGAGATGTCACGTTCAACTGCAATAAGCAGGATATTGAGTGATATGTGTTCAATTGAGCCTGTGACTCTCTGCAGTCTCAGATGCAAGTGATCAATCTCTGAAGCATCACTGATCACTGAAACCGATTCACTTTGAAAAATGTGCCTTGAATGTCATCTAATTCCTATCTATCTATCTATTTGTCCGTCCATCCATTTCAGCTTCAGCTTGGTACTTTTAGTTAGTAACTCCTCAACACTGGACCTTAGTAAATGGAAACTTTCATGAAGACCAGATCTCAGCAGGAGAAACTTAAAATAATGTACCTTAATAAAGCGGGATAGTTTCTGATCTCTGGCAGCGAGTCCTTGTAGCTGGTATATATTTTGTTCATACGCACAGAGCTGTTCTCATCTAGTCTGCTTCTCCACATCTCCAGTATGCTGCGCTCCAACAGCAAGAGGGAATTCTGGGTAGGTGAGAAATGCAGGTCTGATTGGATATTGATCCAGCTTGGAACATCATTGTGTGACAGCAAACAGCAAATACACTATGATACGTCTTTCTCTCTCTCTCTCTCTCTCTCTCTCTCTCTCTCTCTCTCACACACACACATACACACACACACACACAAATGCGCGCACACAAACAGACACACAATCCCTGCTTCATATCAGAAATGTGAGATTCAAACGCAATGGGAGTTTTTGCAATGGGAGTCCCTTAACAGAAAATGCTGTCAGTGGAGCATCATATGCAAATGTATTACGCAGACTTTAACAAATAAAAAAAAAACGTAACTTTTGATTTTATTTTAATCCATTCAGCCATAAATAAATCAGAGAACAGAGAATGTTTTGAATAATTCCGAGTCATCAAGGCTGACAGCATTGTTTCCTGATACTTCTCAGACAGGTGGAACTGACTATCTGGGGAGAAGAGAGATGCTTTATAAAGATCCTAATATTTCATCATTTCTATGATTGGAGATCTTTCTGTTGTGTAATGCTGCCCCATGTTACTGAGCAAAACTTGTTTTCTAGCCAGAGATGCTTTTGGCATGCTCACAGCTGTCTCATCTGATCCTCCAAAAAAGGTTATCGTAAACAGAGAGAAAGAGAGAGAGAGAGAGATTACAGCACAGGTGTGTCCAGATGGGCAGAGCAATGCTCTAAAATTTGATTGGTCACCAAGTTGAGTCAAAGGTAGGACCTTCAGTAAAACTGAAGCTTATTATGTCTATGAAACCTAATTTCATTAATAACTATTTGCCTTCACCATAATTCTTTAACTTACACCACCAACTCAGCCCCATTACCATAACTGAACTTCAGCTCAGGAGGCTTCCTCAGTCCTCAGTGATTGTACACATTGTAAAGACAGTAACAATGACGTTGATTGTACCATATCAATCCGAGCGTGAGTCCGATAATGATACATTGGAAGAACTTATTCAACCCAAACCTCCATTGCAAGGATGACTTGAGCAGGACGTTTGTACTCAGGCACATTATGATAAAAGCATTAAACCGATGTGTGAACATGTGGGAATCAATAACAGTGCATACGTTAGCCGAGCACTAACATGAATGACTGATGTAACATAAACGTTTGTAAAACAAATATTGCTCTAGTAAGAATGACAGAAAATCTGCATTAATAGACGCAGTTTTAATTTTTGAACATTCAGTAGAAAATATATACATCAATAATTATTCATACTTACAGGTTGTGATCTGGAGCAGGTCGGTCCAAATAAACTGAGTATTGACCCATCTTTCAAGAGCAAGCGTTTTGCGAATCCTGCATTGAACTCCGAGATTTTAGAAGCAGTCGTCAATAAAATGACGTTTGAGGACGGGGGGACAATGTACAACACAGACGGGCATTATGCAAATATCATTTCTAGTGGCGTAGAAATGATATTTTCAAAACAAAAACGACTCGTTAAGGCGGTTCAGAGTCGATTCTTTCTTTTGGGAGACAATAACTTTATTTTATCGTGCACTTTCGACTTTGCAAAATGTTTATATTCACAAACAGCTATATTACACACTGCGTGAAATTAATTTTCGAAAAACCATAATAGGGGCACTTTAAAAAAGAAAAAGAAAGTAATTACGACTATAAGGTGCATATAATGCATGCTCAACTTATCAATGCAAGCATTTAGACATGGATTGCTTCAGCCATATTAAATTCAATTTTTATATTTTAGTTTTTATATTTTTACACTATTTATTATTTTTAGGTCACCTGACAAAATTATTTGTAATTAAATTATTATTATTATTATTATGAAAGTTGGATAATGCTGTCTCGGGTTCACTAGGCTCTCTCACCACCACCACTCAACCATCCCAGTCACCCGAATTCTAATCACTGACACCTGTCACTCATTTACTCATCTCATCATCCAGCACATATAACGCACACCTCAGTTCACTGGGACCCTTACTTGTGATCGTCACCCGAACTCTGGTTTCTGTGATTCTTCTCTTGTGGATTTCCAAGTGATACTTGCCTGTGTTCATCTCCTACGTCTACCCGCTGAGGTGTGTGCTTTAACAATCCTCTCTGCCATCCACTCCTTCCGTCAATCACCTGTAAGAGAGGCATTTAATTATTATCTGCATTCCATCCACAAACTCAATAACTACTCATCTGTTTACCTCTGCTTCAGCTTGTGTGTTCAGTAAAGCTTGTGTGGATTCACTTACCTCCCTATCAAGTGTGTTTATCCTGACAAATGCTTCATGCCATCTTTTATCCATATGGGTCAGTCCATTTAGAAAAGTCTGGCTATCCCACTAGATGACAATGTTTTGGCAGGGTGGACAAGGGCTCAAAATGGTATCACCACAATGTAGAGACAACGTTGAGTGTGTGCTAACTGCTACTGTACAGCTCCAACACTTTATTTAACAAACTCAAATGTAAGACAACATAATCTACTGGGAGAAACAATTCTAAAAACAGCACATCCTGCTGGTGTCTTCTATAGCGGATATCCAGACATGAGGGACTTTGTGGCATGTTTGGAACATCAGAGGGGTGTACATGATGTTCCTCATTGCTGCACAGGAGCTTCAGTCCGCAGGATTTCAGTTCTCATCACACACCAAGCTGAGCTGACAGGAACTTCTGACCTCACAAACAGAATAGTACTCTTCAAAGAAAGAATCGATGAAACAATGCGCTAGCATTCTTTAGCGTTTAGCATACCTAGAGGAAACCCAGAGCAGGTTCAAATTCACTCAGAAACAACAAAACGGATCTCGGTATCTCAGAGCAGCCTGAGCAGTCTCAAATGCTGTGTGTGTATGAGGCTTGAATATTTTATAGTACGTCTGTCCGTCCTGTCTCATCTATTGACTTTCGAACCTTGTTTCTTTTTCAAATGGGTTTGACAATTTGGTTTTCTATATCTGTTTGTCTCTCTGTCTGTGTCTATCCATCTATTTACTTTAAAACCTCTCTCATCAATGTCCGCATGTATTGTGTGATGTATGATGTATTTTTTTTTTTTAAATAAACGCTGTCCGTTATGTGAGAGGACTCTAGAATTCCATGATGAAAAGAAACAGCCAAAGAGGATGAACCAAGCATGCAGGGTCAGGTCAGAGATCTCCCACTGGCCATAACTTAGAAATTAGAAATTAAATGATCAGAGCAATAAAAGTGCTTTTTATTGTGAAAGAAGCTTTTATGCTAATCCAATAACTCTCTCATGGTGCCTGTTGCCCAGGCAGGATGGGAGGAAGGAGATGCGTTTCCATAGCGATCAAACGGCAATCACACACATGCAGTCATTTGTTGCCTTGGTATTCTCTTCAACTTGTAGCCTGGAGCAAGTTTTGGGCCCAAACTTACTGTGAGTCAACACACACTATATAGACTCCCCTAACCTTTCCCTCATTTTGCCCAGCAGTGCAGTGTGTGAGAGTTAACGGTGCTCTGAGGAAGAGCCTCGTCTTTCTGTGCTGTGCTGTTATTAAGAGAACATTGATCTAAGGCCCTTGCCACCACTTCCTGCGATTATTATCCTTTCCCAGAACCAGAGAACAATTGTTTGTGTGTAAGTGACTGTGTGTTTGATAGAGAAGGGTGTGGTGACACAACACTTTGCCTCTCCTCACATGCTGTTCTACAGCTTATACAATCAACATCCAATTATATTATAGTACTTATTAGATGTGCACGATTCATTCTATCAAACTGGAGCAAATAGTGGAATGGAGTAATCAAAACTATAAATTTTTTTTTTTATATATAGAAATATGACTAAGAAAACCATACGTTTCATCATGGTGTTTGTATTAATTTATTATTTTAAATATGCTTTCTGTGACTGTCTGTATGGACATGAAAATATGCATAGGCCTTAGTCCATAGTTTAATATTTATTTTAAAAAATCATCACCACAAATGAACAATGATCATCATGGAATTATGTTTTTTTTTAATAAAATAAGTTTATTATTACATTTGAGTAAATATATTTGTGTAACAGACTGTCTTACAACGCACACCTGTCACTCATCACCTCACACACACCATCGCAAGTTGTCTGGCCTTGTCAAGAGAACACACTCACTTACCTGGGGCCTATACCATGAAGCCGGCCTTAGGTTAGCCAGGTATGTTTCGGTTTAGTTTATGCCAACCCTGGGTTTTAGGCACCATGAAAGTGGTTCCGCTTTTAGGAATGTTCATCGCCATATAGTAACTTGCGCTCCACGGCTAACCTGTTTCGGGTGAGGTTTTGTTCTGGGTAAGAAATTTTAAACCAAAATTTGACCAATCAGCTGTCAGCAAAGTGACACTTCAGATGCAATAAAGTAACTTCCTGTCCAAATTAAAGGTCATAGTAAAAGATTAGTAAAAGAAAATATTGTCTGTCTTTTAGCAATGATTGTTTATAACTGTTTTATATGATTTATATATTTATATTATTATTATACCCATAATCCATTACATGAGTAATTTTAGTTAATTATTATTAAACATTAAGTTTAAGTGAACACAAATATTTACAGATAATATGTCAAAAGATTTGGAATCGATAGATAAAGCTTTAAAAATGACATCATGTGAGCTTCTGTATACCTATATTCATAACTTCGCAACTTTCACATGCACTGATATACCTAGATATTTTCTACTTGCTGTGTAAATGCATTTATGTACTTCATATTCTTTAATCTTTCAATCTTCAGCAGAAGAGAGCATTGAATCGCACTGACACTCGCGAGAAGTGAATCGCAGATTCTCTGTGTCAAGGCATGTGATTGGCTGTTAGCTTCTGATGTCACACGTTCATGTACACACGCTCCATGAACTCAGGATCAAAGTCTGAGTTGACACAGAAAGTTGATGATCCTAACCCTAACAAAGTCTGATTGAATTGGTTTGCTTTTGTCAACTTGAAACTAATCCTGTTACCCTGAGTTTGTTCAACTACCATCGTGGTATAGGCCCCTGGAATCTTTCCTGAGAATATCTTGCCGTAAACTTCTGCAAACTCTGTTACCTTGTTCCAAGTCATCTTCTAGTCATCCATCTCTTCGTCTCATTTGCTCCCTTGTCTGTGTGTGTGACCGGATCATCTGATAACCGTTATTATCATCAAAGACATCTGCTATTGTCATGGTGTTCAAATTTGAGCCTGTAAAACATTTTATAACACATTTGTGTTTAGTGCACTTTCATCAAATGTTGTGGTCAGACAGGTCCTTCTACTGTATTCAGAAGTAAGATCCCAACTGGGGGATGGTTTGAAGATTGAGTTTTAGTTATGAAATATGAAACATTTTAATCATAAAGCTTTAAAATGGTACCATCACCAAGATAATTATGCTTTAAAAAAAATCTAAAGAAATAGACTATACTGATAAAAAGTTTGTTCATTTAATTGTATTTTATTTGAAACATTAGGATAACTCCCATGACTCTTCAGTAGGGGTGTAGTGTCTATTCCAGTGGTTCTCAACTGGTTTTAGTAGTGTACTGTAATATAAGTCCACTGAGGTGAGATGAACCCAAGACCAGTTTTATTAACATAAACATGTACAAAAGAATCAGAAACAAACAGATATACAAAGGAACATTAGGGCTATTTATACATAAGGACTAATGAGTAACAAGATACACCTGAGTATAATCAAGACAATGAACCAATCACAAAACAGAACTGTGTATCACATGATATCACATGGCTACTTATTACAAAAGCAACCAATGAGAACATCACAAAAGGAAAGCACATGGTAGGATACATGAGGGCAAGGGAATCACATGACAAACAGGAAGCAGGAAACATGACTGTGATAATTACAAAATAAAAGACAGAAAACAAGAACATGACATTAAACCAAAATCAAACGTGACATGTACATTATAGAAAACAAACTTTTAAAAAAATCTGAGAAAGTTCTCTTCTTTACATGGGTTGTGCATTGGCACAGCTCCTTGGCACAGAAGAATCTAATGTTCTGAGGTGTATGTGTGGGTTGTCTATCAACGCACCAGTTTTCAACAATGATTGTCGCTTTCAACTTTCTGGATTATAAGCCGCAATCAAAATGACAAGTTTAATTACATTCCACACTGTAAAAAATCCAACTCACAAAAATGTTGACTAATGATTATGTTTTAGTTAACTGGACAATTAAATGCAAAAAAGTTGGCTTAACCAGTGAAAAGAAGTTGGTTCAACAATCGTTGGACCAACCTAGTATTCGTTGTAAATTCGATTTGTAAATGCAAGTCAACAAGCATACAAGTTGCAACAAGTTAACAAAGCATTCTGGGTGCATCATGCAAAACTCATCCATGGCTCCCAGAATGCATTGCGGCATTAAGCATGTCACCATTGTTGAGATTCATAGGCTGATTGTTGATGTCTGTGGGAGGAAATCTCACAGGAGGTCAAAGTGTTTATTGTACAATCTGTTTTAAACCTTATTCAGCTTTTCTGATTAAAACCGTGCTGGATCTTTTCTAGAATCACAATAAAAAAAATTTTGTCATAAGCCAAACAGCATCTGATTGTGTTTTCTCTTGCTTTTCTTGCCATAGCAAACTTAGTTACAGCAGCCAGAGAAAAACTAACATTTAAAAGTTGTCAAACTGCCCAACTAAAGAAAACACTGAACAAACATAAGCTGAACAAAAGATCTTAAATTGGGAGACATGTGACCTTACTCAGTTAATTGAGTTAAGTGAACTACTTTGTTTAAAAGTTAAGTAAACTCAAAAAAGTTGTGCTAGTTCCCTTACAATTTTAAGTTATGTCAACTTTTCTTTTTTTTACAGTGCAGCTGCTGTAACAAGAGGCCACAAACAATCCGCCACCTGCAGCATCCTCACATGCGATATAGCCTACTAGCCCAGACTCCTTTATGTATACAGACGTGAAGTAATGACGCAAAGACGAATGGCGGAAACTCGTATTTTTTCCACAGAAAGCTACCAGTACCACTCAAATTATAACACACTATTACAAGCTTATACATTGTAATCGGGCTAAGGTAAGGAGATCGTTTGAACACTGGTAGGTTGTATACTTGCTCAAATTTATTTTGGATCATTTTAACCAAAACAGTTACGGACTGCATCTAACCAAAACAAAACATCAAATATAACATGTTTCAGGTGCAGGTAGAATTGTAGCGGCCAGTATGAAGTTGTTCATGCAACTAATTCAGGACAAATATTTAGTTTTATCATTCCTTTTCTCTTTCTGTCTCTATTTCTGTCCAAGACTCTTGCTCTTTCTCTCATGGGTGAGGAAAATTACTTTACTAATCTACTCTCATAAATTACTTTCCTGATCTAATTAATATTTCACAGGCGAGATCAGCCTGACATTGCACCTTTATCAAACATTAATTATTTAATTGACTGTTAAGAAGAGATGAATGGGGAGTAATTAGCCAACAGACATGAGAGACCCCCCCCATAGAGTGAGCTAAGTAGCCATCACTAACCTGCACAAGCTAATGAGCCAGCACTAACCTCCGCTAGCTAACGAGCCCTCGCTTGCAGCCTTCCAACAAATCAGAGAAAATGTCCGCTATTTGTGGATAGAGCCGACCATTTCCATCAGTTTCCATCAGCCTTCTGTCTTAAAATCAATTCAAAATGACCACATTTGTAGGTGTTTACAATGGGACTCTTAGCTTAACATCGTGCCATCTTTTGTCCTTCCAGAGATGTCGCTTTGAAATGTCTCTGTTTGGAATCCCACAGTAATCCACTCACATCCCCTTTCTGTGTATCACAACTTTCAAATCCTCCTCTGCTGCTCTTTAGCGTGGTAGTGATGGGTTTGTCCTGCTGTCATGCTAACCCACTGAAGCAGGAACAGATGCAGAACAGTTTAGAAGCAGACACTTACTCAGTCAGTCACAGAGGAGTCTTTAACACACACACACACAAGCGTTTACTTCGCAATGCATATCAGGGCACACTTTAAAAAAAGGTTCAAACATTCACTGATGCTCCAGAAGGAAAAACGATGCATTAAGAGTCAGGGGTGAAAACTTTTGAACAGGGTGAAGATGCCCATATTTCATTTATTTTGTTTAAATAACATGACATTTGTTTTTCATTTAGTATCCCTTCGGAAGCAACAGAAGATACCTCCAATTTACCTTGATCTTCAAATTTAAAAAGTTTTCACCCCCAGCTCTTAATGCATAGTGTTTCCTTCTGGAACATCTTATTCAGTACTAAATAAACAAAATAAAAAATGACAATGCATGCATAAAACATGCATTGTGTATGATCCCTCTTATTTTGTTAAATAATTAACATTTAGCAGATTCTGCAAGGTGTATGTAAACTTTGAGCATGACTGTATATACATTTTTAGGTTACACTTTTTTATTTTAAGGTGTCATTGTTACAATGTAATTATATATTTAAATACTGAGTAATATTGATTAACTACATGTACTTGGTTGAGGGTTAGTTGCATGTAATTATGCATAATTTACTGGTATTACTATGGTAAGTACATGTAACATATGTAACAAGGACACTGTAAAATAAAGTGTTACCCATTTTTGTATTTTTGACTTTTTTATTTCTATTTATTATTTTTATTTATTTGTTTTTATTTAACCATTACATACCTGTAAATTAGCAAATCTTCATTAGACGTACTAAATTAACTGCCATATACAGTACAAAACTACGCTGAAAATCTGTGATTTTATTTTATTATTTATTATTTTAAATCTGGAAAGAAACACACATTTTAAGGTTTTGGGGGAAAAAAGTGAAAACAAAGACAAGGTAATGATGTAAAGCATTCATAGCATTATGCTGATAAAATTATTTGTATTGTAAATTAAAATAAAGAATATATATGCTTTGTTTAAGGATGTGCGCAGACTGAGCAAATCAATCTTGAATCTTAATCTAATGAAGACTTTGAAGGAGTGTTTAAATTGTTTTATTAAATAAAAAATGTGGGTCTGGAACAATGGTAAAATAATACAATAAAATGAAAAGTGGAGAAAATAAATTGTCGAAATGTTTCCAGTTTGAAAGTGACCTTCATATAACAAAAAGAAAAAAGTTCAAATTTGTTTATTGTTAACCAAAATCAACTCCTTGAAAGGATTATTAGGAATACTGTGTTTGACCCCCTTTCGCCTTCAGAACTGCCTTAATTCTACGTGGCATTGATTCAACAAGGTGCTGAAAGCATTCTTTAGAAATGTTGGCCCATATTGATAGGATAGCATCTTGCAGTTGATGGAGATTTGTGGGATGCACATCCAGGGCACGAAGCTCCCGTTCCACCACATCCCAAAGATGCTCTATTGGGTTGAGATCTGGTGACTGTGGGGGCCATTTTAGTACAGTGAACTCATTGTCATGTTCAAGAAACCAATTTGAAATGATTCGAGCTTTGTGACATGGTGCATTATCCTGCTGGAAGTAGCCATCAGAGGATGGTGGTCAAAAAGGGATGGACATGGTCAGAAACAATGCTCAGGTAGGCCGTGGCATTTAAACGATGCCCAATTGGCACTAAGGGGCCTAAAGTGTGCCAAGAAAACATCCCCCACACCATTACACCACCACCACCAGCCTGCACAGTGGTAACAAGGCATGATGGATCCATGTTCTCATTCTGTTTACGCCAAATTCTGACTCTACCATCTGAATGTCTCAACAGAAATCGAGACTCATCAGACCAGGCAACATTTTTCCAGTCTTCAACTGTCCAATTTTGGTGAGCTCATGCAAATTGTAGCCTCTTTTTCCTATTTGTAGTGGAGATGAGTGGTACCCGGTGGGGTCTTCTGCTGTTGTAGCCCATCCGCCTCAAGGTCTTGCGTGTTGTGGCTTCACAAATGCTTTGCTGCATACCTCGTTTGTAACGAGTGGTTATTTCAGTCAAAGTTGCTCTTCTATCAGCTTGAATCAGTCGGCCCATTCTCCTCTGCCTTGTGCGTGAAAATCCCAGTAACTGAGCAGATTGTGAAATACTCAGACCGGCCCGTCTGGCACCAACAACCATGCCACGCTCAAAATTGCTTAAATCACTTTTCTTTCCCATTCTGACATTCAGTTTGGAGTTCAGGAGATTGTCTTGACCAGGACCACACCCCTAAATGCATTGAAGCAACTGCCATGTGATTGGTTGATTAGATAATTGCATTAATGAGAAATTGAACAGGTGTTCCTAATAATCCTTTAGGTGAGTGTATATGTGAAATACAAAAAGTCTAAAGGCTATATACTACTAACAAAATATATAGCATTTCTTTCTGATAACACTATTGTAAGGACAGAAAAGGATAGAGGAGAGCCTCCGGTGAGTGGTGGTTAATATTGCAGACCTCTGAGGCCACAGATAGCACTTTAAACAACGGCCTGACATCCGAGACCTCCCCACACATCACTCTCACACACTGATGTGTAGACGGGACACAGGACACTATCAGAGAAAGACAGAAGACAAAGATGGAGAATGACAAAACTAGAGAATGAAAGTGATAAAGAGAGATGTCCTCAGCTGTCATGGCTATGCTCTTACTGTATATCATGTTCTGTTAACAGACACTAAAATCCACTGCATACCTGCAAATGAGTTCATCTTTATTAGACATAGTAAATTGTCTACAGCTACAGTACAAACCACATTAATAATTTGGTATTTTATTTTATTTTAAAGAAGCTGTATGGAATGTTACTAGTTATGACACTATTGCATCAACAAAGGTAAGTTTTGCCAGGATGTAAAAACAGCCATGGTGTATTATGTAAATTAATTTAGACACCAGGCAGTTGAGCCGAACACTGCTAAGAGTGTCCCTTAAATAAAATGCCATCCATTATTATTCATTATCTCTGAAATATGTTTTTGAGTCACGAGAAGCCATTTTATCAATGTCAGACAGAAACCCTCTTGCATGCTTTTTTTTTTTTTATTCAATTACACGCATTCTTCCTCTCTTTCAAAGGTCAATTTACCTGTCTCCTTTTAGTCCAGTGATCTCCCTTTCCCTTTCTGTCTCACACACACAGGGGTTAATTTGCTGCTCTCACCTGTCTGTCTCTCTGGGGCTGCAATAATGCCCCTGTCCACTTATCTTAATTACGTGTCAGTGAGCGTATCTGTGTGACAGTGAGGAGTGTGTTTGTGAGTTTATATGTGTGTGTGTGTGTGTGTGTGTGCACTTGGGTGCAATTGTGTGTTGCATTTATTGAATTTGGGACCTTTAATCTCCTCATCAGGATGGACTCAGAGTCTGTCAGGACCACTGTCGAAGAGACCATTCTCGCTCTCACTCTTTCTTTCTCTATCTGCCTGTAAAAGAAGTCTTACTGGCTCTGACAGCTTTAAAACTCTATTTGAAAATCGTTTAAACTAAAGTTCCAAGTAAATTAAAAAAATTCAAATTTCAAACTATGTTTACAGAAAGAAAAAAAGCCATCAGTGTTAGTGTTATAATGCTGAATTCCTGTCATCTTAAAGGCAGAATATGCTGATGGCTTATTGTTCTTTGGCTTTTCAGGACAAAGCATGCATCTGACAAGACTTTCTGATTTAATCCTTCTAATCTCATCTAATCTAATCTATTCTAATCTAATCCTGCAGGTCTACAGTCAAAACATCAACCTTCCCTGACCTTTTCCAGCTCTCACTGAAAGTACTTTTCTCTGTCATCTAGTTGTTGTATTATGGGAAAGCCAAAATCAGCACTCAAAGGAGTTTCACTTTCTGCAAAGTGTTCTTCAGGCAGAATGAAAAACAATAGATTTAGTGGGATACTGCAGATTCTTTTTGGCCTAAAAGCAAGTTTTTGTGAGTAAAACTAATATTTTAGTGTGCAAAAACAGCTTAGAATGTCAGATATCAATAAAATCTTACTAAATTACACTAAAACTTTAAGTGATGTAATCAGATTACTTTTTAACAAGTAAAGTAATGCATTACTTTGAAATTTACAAAATCAGATAAGATATGGTAAAGTAAGGTGTAGTTTATGACATAACCTGCCTTTTATTTGTCATTTTTACTTAATTCCTACCAACCTACTTAACTCGTCTTCTCCACTAGAGGGGGCTGGTAGCACACAAGGTAGTTTCATCTTTACATAGTACATAGTAGCCTACTAAACAGTACATTAATCATGCCCAGAAATCGTCTGGATAGACCATTGTATTACATTTGATAATCTCTCCATATATTAATATCACACAGATTCAAAATAATCTTATGTTTCAAATCATTTAAAAAAAATAAAAAAAACTGTGGCAAACTTTGCCTGATATATGCCTACTCATGAAACAAAAAAAATCAAAAGATGAAAATGAAACCTAATTTTTAAATAGGCTATACTAAATCAGAGAGAAAATCTATGGAAGCTTCCGTTACTGAATAAAAAGAGGTAATTGCGACTTTTTATCTCACAATTGTGACGTTTCACATTTTCTTTTTTTCCCCTCAGAACTGCGTGATATAAAGTCGCAGTTGGTAGTTATAAAGTCAGAATTGCTAGACACAATTTGCAATTTATCAGAACTGATAGCCTATAGGCTAACTCGCAATTGCGGGTTTATATCTCACAATTCTGAGAAAATAAATCAGAATAGCGAGATGTAGCCTACTCGCAATTGTGATAGGAAAAAAGTCCGAATTATGAGATAAAAAGTTGCAATTATCTTTTACATCTTTAATTCCGTGCCGGAAACAATCTTCCATAAGAGTCAGTGTTGTTTAGTTGAAATATGAATAATAATTTCTCTGAGTTGCACCTGCTGTGAACATCTGATGCTGAGTAATGAGCCTGAAGCTGCCAGTCGGACAGGAAGAAACCCAGCAGCTACAAACAGTTCGAGAAATATCCAGGGCCGACAGAAAAACCGTGCGAGGAACTACAGATAAACATTTAAACTGTGACGGATTAAAAACATAGGTCTATCAATCTTTTTTATTTTTATATTTGAAAAGCGAGTAAGTAGCCAAAAGTAATTTGTATCTCCAAGAAATAGTAATTTCATTAACTGAAACTTGATTACTATACGTGTATTTGGGTTTTCACTGGAAGGGTGGGATTATTTATATCGTCGTTTATTTAGTCGTATTTTTGGACCTCAAATCCGCGCACAGCACCGCCTCCAACCGACTTTGTAATAACTCCTGATCTCCACTAGATGTCGCCATTGTAACATAAACCGCAGCGTGGCGCTCTGGCTGTGCTTAGACTGGATTTCCTATTGACTATTCTCGGATCACAGTTCTCCTCAGCATCCTGCTACATCTCTTAATATTTTGTCAACTATTGGTTACATTAGAGAACATGCCCCCGATTTCAGAGAGCTGAGCTGTTTTAACTGAAAGCAACTCGCACTGACATATCTTAAAATGTGTCAGTGCCATTGTTTTGTCTCAAGATGCACACCAGTAATGTTTTTTTCTAAGGCATATTTATAAAACCTGCTTAAATGTCTTAATAGAACTAAGGCCTAATCCTGGCAAAATCTAAACCCTGTCTGTGAAACCAGGCCATTAACTTTAATTCACTATTCACTGAGTATAATTGTAAGTACGGGTTAAATAAGGCTTCAGGTGTTTCTTAATGATTTTCAGTTTCTCAAGGGGAGTTTGGAAGAACACTCAACCATTTACAGATATATACATTGGGTGGCTTATGAACTGGAGAGATCAGAGTCCTACTTTATCACCATTATAACCTTGAACAAAGTGCTTAAGGTGTAGTATTGTTGCTTTTTAACTGGAACAAAAATGAACCATAAAAGTGTTCCACGTGGCTTGTGCATGATACTTAAAGTCTTCTGAAGTCATATAGCTATGTACGAGCAACAGACCAAAATTTAAGACATTATTCCCGAAAAATATTCCCCTTCACTGCACACTTTACATCTCATTCTCAGTGTGATTCTAAGAATTGAGCTTCGACAGAGAGGAAGATTATCAAGGGAAGAACATCTGACATAAAGCTGTCATATGCATTATATTTTAAGTCATATAGACTATTTTAATGGTGCTTTAACCTTATAAAGCCTACCTCAGATCTACACCTGACCCACACCTGACATTTTCATCAGGCCCACAGGCCATGTGGAATGATGGCACTTGGGCTTTCTGATCCTGTTTGCCAGAACTGGGCCACAAGCAAGCCATAGCAATGCCACATGTAAGCCAAGAGCAAACCAAATAAACCAAACCTTGCCGCAATATGGGCCACAGTTTATTTTAACTCTAGACTTTTGACACACAAATTGATAAGGCCTCTAAATTATCAACATGATCAAAACTTTGCTTAAAAACAATCTTGACTTTGTCTCTAATTGATACTTTCTTATCAAGTAAAAGGTCTTTTAGTATAATTCTAAAAAAAAAACTCTTCCTCTTCAGGTTGTGATACATGTCTTTTTTGCATTTGCATTTACTTACAAGTTATGCAAGTAGTCTGATCTCATTAATTTACATTACAATCTATCACAATTTTTATCTTACTTTTGGCCATATAAATATCAGCAACTGCACCAAATTAGATATTTCTGCTCAGTTTGGGCCTCTGAATAAAAAGTTTATTTTTTTCATCCTAGAGTACAATATGAGCCTAATTTATCAAATACTCAACAAAAACACTATGTACATATATATTTTTTTAAATACACTATATTGCCAAAAGTTTTGGGACGCCTGCCTTTACATGCACATGAACTTTAAGGACATCCCATTGTTAATCCGTAGGGTTTATTATGAAGTTGGCCCACCCTTTGCAAATATAACAGCCTCAACTCTTCTGGGATGTGTACTTATGGGAATTAAATTATAGGAGTTAAAGGCTTTCCACAAGGTTTAGGAGTGTTTATGGGATTTTTTGACCATTCTTCTAGATGCGCATTTGTGAGGTCAGGCACTGATGTTGGACGAGAAGGCCTGGCTCACAGTCTCCGCTCTAATTCATCCCAAAGGTGTTCTATCGGGTTGAGGTCAGGACTCTGTGCAGGCCTGTCAAGTTCCTCCACACCAAACTTGCTCATCCATGTCTTTATGGACCTTGCTTTGTGCACTGGTGTGCAGTCATATTGGAACAGGAAGGGGCCATCCCCAAACTGTTCCCATAAAGTTGGGAGCATGAAATTGTCCAAAATGTCTTGGTATGCTGAAGCATTAAGAGTTCCTTTCACTGGAACTAAGGGGCCAAGCCCAACCCCTGAAGAACAACCCCACACCATAATCCCCACTCCACCAAACTTTACACTTGGCACAATGCAGTCAGGCAAGTACCGTTCTCCTGGCAACCGCCAAACCCAGACTTATCCATTGGCCATCCATGCTCGGCCATGGATACTGTGTTCTGGAATCACTGTTCTTGAGCTAATCTGAAGGCCACACAAAGTTTGGAGGTCTATAGCTATTAACTCAGAAAGTTGGCGACTTCTGCGCACTGTGAGCCTCAGTATGCGCTGACCCCACTCTGTGATTTTACGTGGCCTACCACTTTGTGGCTGAGTTGCTGTTGTTCCCAATTGCTTCCACTATAATAACACTAACAGCTGACCGTGGAATATATAGTAGTGAGGAAATTACACAAATGGACTTATTGCACAGGTGGCAATCTATGACGGTACCACGCTTGAATTCACTGAGCTCCTGAGAGGGACCCATTCTTTCATAAATGTTTGTAGAAGCAGTCTGCATGCCTAGGGGCTTGATTTTATACACCTGTGGCCATGGAAGTGATTGGAACACATTAATTCAATGATTTGGAAGAGTGTCCCAATACTTTTGGCAATATAGTGTATTTAGTCTAAAGGTTCAATAAACTGTTTTTAATTGATTTCTCTGACTATTATTTCACGTCAGGCTTTACAGGGTTAATGGCTTCTTGTCCTTGGCAAATGAGGTCACTATAAACTAAATGCAACTTTCATTCATTCAGTAGTTTAGTTACATTGAGGAAAAACATACAATTACTGAATGACAAACTGATTCTCATGTGCTCAAGCTTATTGTGCTTTTCAACTCATTGGAAAATCTGCAGCACTGTTGCTATAATTAGTATATTAGCATCTCAGTCACTATGTCATGCACTGTTCCACCAGGACTATAGTAAGAACACCTCACACACACACACACACACACACTGAAACCGACTCCAGCCTGTTGGTTCTGGTTAAAACTTCCCCACACTAGGAGGAACATGTCATGCATAAACTCATTCACATGCACACACGCAAATGCATTACAGACACACTAAATAACATGTATGCATCTATATAAATACACTTCTGTGAAGGGATAGAGGTGATTTATAAGAAGTCCTAACAGAGGTCAGAGGTCAGTCTCCAAATACTCATTCAGGTTGTGATCAAATCCCATCTGGTAGCATCACATCTAAGGAATTCAAGACCACTGTTATCTCCCCATGTTTTACTACATACACACATTCATAAGCACATTGTTAAAGGTCAAAGCCAGCAGCCAGCAGAGCTCTCATTTCCTTCACAAGCTTTATGAAAAGCAACCACCCCTCTACACTTTCAAATCCCTGCCTTAAATCAGATACAGATGGCCACACAGCCATCTCCTGTCAACCAATCACAGCAGAGGCGGGTGCAGGCTCCACCTTCCGGTGTACGGAGAAGGCTGAAGGGTGACAGAGTGCATGTGGAGATGAAACAGCCCCTCTGTGCTGTAAATATGACACGCATGACAGTCACAACAAACATGCGCACCTATATACACATGACAGGGATTGTGGGATACATGACAGAGCGGTGGGATCATGCTGGTTTACAGCAATATTTCTTGTAAAGATGTGTAGATCAAAAAATATTGATTAATTAGGCCTACCTTTGCACAGAGACTGTACATAAAAGCCTCAATACATATATACATTTCATATAAATACTTCTATAAAATACTTCTATAAAAATGTGTAAGGTAAAAAACAAACTGTATAGATATATAAAAGTATAGTGAAATGTAGAAGTAGAATGTTTAATTTGCAGAGACAACTAAGTAAGCAATTTGTAGGTCTGCTTTCCAAAAAATGTAAATACTGTGTGTCAGGGTTCTGTCACTTCAGTTTAGCTTATTCTTGGTTTTGTGACAGAGCCCTGACACTCCTGTATTGTCTTGTCTTTGTGTGAGCACATGGCTTGTAATTTGTCTTTGCTGGCCATGTGCTTGTCACGTGTTCCTTGTGCCATGTGCTCTCATTGTCTATTGTCTTGTTTCACTGTTCCTTGTGTTTTGTAAGTTTTAGTTTGTTTTTGTTTATATTATTATTATTAGTATTATTATTATTAAATAAACACCTTTTCTTCCTGAGATTGAGTCCTCGCTCCTTTCTACCATTCCCCGCCACTGTTCATGTGTAGTGGTATTAAAGGAACACTCCACTTTTTTTGAAAATAGGCTCATTTTCCATCTCCCCTAGAGTTAAACATTTGAGTTTTACCGTTTTTGAATCCATTCAGCCAATCTCCGGATCTGGCAGTAGCACTTTTAGCATAGCTTAGCATAGATCATTGAATCGGATTAGACCATTAGCATCATGCTCAAAAATGACCAAAGACTTTCAATATTTTTCCTATTTAAAACTTGACTCTTCTGTAGTTACATCGTGTACTAAGACCGATGGAAAATGAAAAGTTGCGATTTTCTAGACCGATATGGCTAAGGACTATACTCTCATTCCTGCGTAATAATCAAAGAAACTTTGCTGCAGTACCTTGGGTGCAGCAGGCGCAATGATATTACACAGCGCCTGAAAATAGGCTAACTTCCGTCAACATAACCAACGTGACAACCTGCTTGCACAGGGAGCATGCCTTGTAACCATGGAGACGTTTCTGAGAGACGATTCAGAAGATATTTACTTTGGTGCAGGTCCTGAAACAGATCTGTTTGAACCGGAATACACTAAAGATGAGCTTTTGGAACGTGTAAGGCAAGAAAGTGTGGCTGAACAGACTGGGGCAGAAGGGAGGATGAGAGCAACGCACAGAACCATGGCTAACCGAACAAGTAAATCCACTACCTTATTTTCCGGCTGCAACTCTGCAACTACACAAACTTAGGCTGAATCATTCACTATTCCCTACGTTAGTCCACTAATACAGTTCACTTGAAGGAGTGAATGAAAACGAGTGAGTGAATTCGGACAGTCGCTGTGTGTACATCAGTTGTACACTCGTTATTGCGGTGCAATGTGGGATTGAATGAGTGCACTCAATAATGTCCACTATGGTTTCGGACACCACTACAAATGGCTGTCCCCTAAAATAATGCCCTATTTAAGGGGTATAGTGGGCATTTCGGATTCAGACTTAGTGCCGGTCACGTTGGAAGTTACCTAGCTGGGGACTATTTTCAGGCGCTGTGTAATATCATTGCGCCGCTGCACCCATGTTAATGCAGCAAAGTTCCTTGATTATTATGCAGGAATGAGAGTATAGTTCCTAGTCATATCGGTCTAGAAAATCGCAACTTTTCATTTTCCGTTGGTCTACACGATGTTACTACAGAAGAGTCAAGTTTTAAATAGGAAAAATATCGAAAGTTATGCTAAGCTATGCTAAAAGTGCTACTGCCAGATCCGGAGATCGGCTGAATGGATTCAAAAACGGCAAAACTCAACTGTTTAACTCTAGGGGAGATGAAAAATGAGCCTATTTTCAAAAAAAGTGGAGTGTTCCTTTAAAGGGTTAGTTCACCCAAAAATGAAAATTCTGTCATTAATTACTCACCCTCATGTCGATGAGTGTTAATTTGTGTTAAAAGTGTTAATTACATTGTTGTCTCTCGAATTTCATCAAAAATATATTTTCATCATGGAATATTTGTGTTCCAAAGATGAACTAAGGTCTTACGGGTTTGGAACGGCATGAGGGTGAGTAATTAATGACAGAATTTTCATTTTTGGGTGAACTAACCCTTTAAAACATAATTTGTTTAAACTCTAAGCAATCGCAAGTTTTGCTGTTTAATTTGGTGCAATTAGTGGCACAGAAATTACGCACTGTATCGTTAAGGCATTTAGTGAATTAGAAATACAGTACAGTTTTTCTCTGTTTTTGCCTCAGAGTAAAAAAAAAAAAAAAAACAGGTAATTGTGAGATAAAATTTAAAGTCACATGCAAAGTTCTAACAATGCCTGGTTGGATCAGTAAAGCGTAAGACTTAAGGATCTTGGTTTTTAACAATCGACTCAGGTTTGAATCCGCCTTTTGCAGGGATCGCTCTTATCCCTTTTGCGATCACATATTACATCAGAAAGGCATTTACTTTCAATAAAAATTAAGAAAATGTTCTAAAAGTGTAAAATGTTCACTTAGTGTAAATAGCATCTATTGCAAAGTGCAAATAGGCGCTGCCTATATTCATATGTCATTCGTGATTCATTGGATAAGGATTTTTACTAAATGTCTACCCAATAAAATGTTTTGGAACTTGGCATAACTAGAATAATGTATATTCTTTTTTTTTTTTTTTAAATGCCCTAGGCGTTTTAATATTTTATTAATTTACATGACTTTTCCAGGTCTAGAAATCACACTTATATATATATATATATATCCAGTTTTCCAAATCCATGGAAATCCTGGTTCTTCAAAGATAAAAACAAACAGTTGTTCTTAAGAGCTTGATTTTTAATTGTTTAGCTCATTTTAAAGCTTGTTTTGTCTTATTTTAAATACCTAAGACATCTTGAGGGCCCCTGGTTGAGAACCACACCATTTTTTATTTTGTAGATAAAGCAGAGGACAAGACAGGCTGGCTGATATGTTACACATTTGGGCCTAGAACCTGTTTCTCAATCTGTGATCAAGTACGTGTTGATGGGTATTTAGTGATCATTGTTGGCCTTGATCAGTAAATGTCCTTCCAGCTCGGTCAGAGAACATAAAATCCTCAGGGGGCAACACATTCTTTAATTTGGTCTAAAATATGTGTGCAGTTGAATTGGCATATAAATCAGATGTGTTATACTGCATTCTGTACTATCTAGAGCATGTCACATGCTTCTCACTCCACATGCCTCCCCTTAGTAACGGAAAAAAGAGCACAACTTCTCTGTGTGTCTCTGGTGAGCGTCATGGTGACAGTTCTGGTCCTGTAGACGGCTATCTAAATGCAACTGTATTATACTTCATATTTCTGTTGTACTGAAGGTCATGTGATGCAAACTCATGGTGAGTTTAATCCATATTCAATGGTTGTTTGACCTAACCTGGCTCTAAACTAGAATCTTTCCCCCTGGCTTTTTAGCTCTTAGCAGGATCACTATACTGTCAGAATCACAAAAGATTCTTGCATGAAAATGAATCACTAAAACAACCATAGATAAAGATAAGCAGATAAGCAGAAAGGATATTAGAATACAACATTAGCATGCATGCCAAATTAAATCAGAGAGCCATCCACCCTGCTGATGGTTGTGACCGACCATTATTCTGCTGCACTCATCTCAGCTGCTGATGTAAATATTTGGTTTGTGTGCAGAAAAATAGACTTCTGTTTATCATAAATGCCACAGAAACAGGAGGAAATACAGGCTGTTCTCCCCGTGAACTGCAGGGAGATGTTTTGAAAGGGACTTGAGAGGGAAGAAGTTCAGCGTGGATAAACAGGCCTGTGGACTAGTTTGCTTGTGTTGTGGGGCCGTGGGTTAAAGTTCTAACATCTGATCTGTTCCAACAGAGATGGGTCATTCTACATCTGTAGTAATGTCAATGTGGCCCAGAACAACACTGTACGCTTTAATTGCATGGACAAAAATACAAACATTTTCTTTAGTGTTCCACAGAATAAAAACGCCATACAGGTTTGGAACGACATAATCCCTTTTTAAAATAGACACAATGAACTTTTCCTCTAGGTGAAGTCTGAGCTTTTAATGATGCAGTGATGGGTGTGTCTGCTCCTGATAAAGCTGTCCTTATGGCCTTCGAACCCTAAAAGATGATGAAACCAAGTTACATAGAGAGTGCCAGTGCCTGTTTAAAAAAGAGAGTGCAAGAAAGAGAAAGATTAGCATATTAATAATTTATTTATGCACTGAATGAATAATGTTGTGCTTGTTTCAAGCTGTGCTAAATATCAAACTAAGTGTGTTGAAAAGCTAATAATTTCACCTTTGAATCTAATTGATTTAGCACATGGATCATGTTAGCAATAATGTTTTCGGACATATGGTACCTGTAGCGCATGACTATAGAGATCTGAGACATTCTACTAGTATTGATGTCCACTCCTATTTAAACTTGGAATGCTTGAGTGGGGAGTTTCCTGGAATTTCAGTTTTTTGAGAGAGTTGTTGCTCTCACTCCTGGTGCATTTTTCAGACATTCCAAATGTAATAAAAATATGGAATGTAAATAAACTCAACTAGATTTTTTTTCCTCTTTAAGAATGTTTCATCAAAACTGATATACAGGGTGTGATATACAACAACACAATATTGGGGGACCTCTATGAAAATATAACAGTTCCTGTAACAAATCCTGATCCTTGCAAGTTGCATCATGTATAAAAAACACACCCACTATTTAAAGGTGAACCTTTGTAAACTGCATGTCTGTTGAATGTTCACACAATTGTTTCAGTAATTTCACAATGCACAGTTTGGAATTCTGTATTGAGAATGTCCAAATGTCCTTTAATTATTCTAAATTAGTCCATGGTGTGCAAAGTCATTTGAAGCAACTGGATTTTCCTTTGAGTCACGAGTGATTAATGTATGCTACTATTTCATTTATACAGGTTCTGCCAAGAGCTTCACTGGTTATCTACTTTATGGCTACTATCTGTGTTTGCATGCTTGTGCACACCAGAAATATTCATATAAACAGAACAAGTGGTTTACCAAGACTTATTTCCATTTTTTTCTTTCATTTCAGAGTTCTTTCATATGTCAATCGCTGATTTGGTATGAGAGAATTTGTTCTCTTTGCTGCTGTGACTGGAGCTCATGCTTATTAACAAAAGACACTAATTAATCTCTGCTGGTACAGCACAGCAATTTCACATGCTGTCAACTGGAAATTAAAGAAAGGGAGACAGCAGAATATTGGTGAATACAAAAGAAGCTATACACATTAACTAGATCTAAAAACAGATATCTAAACATCCTTTTAAACAATCATTGTACTTGAGAAGTAATCTTGCATAAGAAAATCAATGTCTTAGCTACTATCAAGGGTATAGAAAAAGTAGGCTACTGAGAAAATGTGCTTAAAGAAAGAAAAATACTACTAGTAAAAAGTATCCACATTAAATTGTACTTGAATAGCTTATCTTATTATTTTTATTTTTAATTGAATATATCTATGTTTGATTTTAAAACGAGACCAAAATAGCCTACTTTTAAACACGTTTCAGTGTTGGACACAACTTAAATTTAACTTACTTCCTGTTTTTTTTGTGTTTTAAACCACGCATTCTTTGCTCATTTAAATGGCAATGGGTTTGTTTAACATATAGCATTAGCTTCAAAGGGTCCCGGTGAAGTTTTAACATCACGTTCAAAGTCATCATAAATCCTAATGTCCTTGTAACTGGAGACTGTATTGCACCACATAGCGCTCGTGGGGCCGTGCAGTAGTTGTGCGCATGCGCAGGTTTCTATCACAGTCGAGCCAACACGGGAAAATCACACCACATATCCACGAATCCACGGAGCCATTCGGAGCTCTCTATGCTGCTCAGTGAACCAGGACCTCGCACCGCAGAAGGATATCGCACACTTGCAACCGGGGTTGGTGAATGAAACGCGCAGGTAGGCTATGTGTTTTACGGGTGTATTTACAGGCTGTGGATTAATTTACATGGTCCTGCTGGAGAGAGAGAGAGAGAGAGAGAGAGGGGGTCCATTTAAAAGTCCATCTTGAGCTTTTGAAGAACACAATGAATTAACCTAAACTCTGAAAGGTGCTAGCGCATTCTCTTTGTGATTCATTCGCGGAGTCGCAGACCTGTAGATTGAAACATTGTGCCCATTTAAGATGGACTGCTCCGTGAATAGGGGGTTTGTGACCCTCCAACATCGAAACAGACCCTGCTCTCACAGACCAAGTAGGTCTCCTTTGTCACGTTCGCTTCTCTCGCCTTTTGAGTTCATCGCCACGCACGCGTGTCAGGCGCTCACGTGCGCAATGAAGGATGTGGGTGAAAGTAACTGCATCTTTTCCATTGTATATCTTGTTTTATCATTTTGATAGTTATTTGAATATTACTTTTGTGTTTTCACTCTGTCACTTAATCGTTTAGTCTTAGGCAGGATCAAATCCTGATAAGATGCCTACTAGATAAGTTTTTGATCATCATAGACATGTGCCATGTTCTTTAATGCCTTTAGACTCTCTCGAGGCAGGCATATCACCAGGTTTTGAGACCTGCTTAGTAGAGGAAACCGACGCTTTGAATGAACAAATAAGAAGTTCACTTCACTTTGCTCCACTCATATATTTGGGTCAAAATGCTAACTGTATGAAAGCCAAATTCATATTGTCCATTGTCACATCAGATTCTCTTTATGAGAATCCGCTTTAGTTTATCAGCTTTTTATTACAGGGGAAAGTTTCAACATCTCTGATGTTTCATCATGATCTTATTGGTATCATCAATGGTGCAAGCTAATCTCATGAGGTAGGTCACCAAGTCACCTCCGATAGAATCAAACAGATCTCTCCTCAATTTAGGACTAGCATGGAGAAGAACAATGGTTGCTAGAGAGATGTCAGTGAGGTCAGACTGTTAAAATGGCACAAATGGTGCCATTCTGGACTCTGTGTGTGGTACTATAAGAAACCTGATATGACTTTATTGTGTCTCTCTCTATGGAAAAGGAATTCAAGCATAAGATGCACACACTATCATTACTTAACAAAAAAGAGCAACTCGAAATTATTTCAGTAGTAATGAATTCCAGAAGACTTCTGATGCAATTTCATTTTCAACTTTGACCCAGGTGGAGGGTGTAATGATAATCTCCCATCAATAAAACCGCGTCTGTAATGTTTTGCTGTAATGTTTGCTTAAGTCCATTTGACCGGGCTGTTTATGTGTTTGAGATCTAGTTGACTGACGTAAAGTCCAGTGTGATTGGATGTAAAGTTCAGTGGTCAAGCCTGATTTGTAATTGATCAAAGGTTCACACAAGGGCAAATGTTGAGGTTGTGGAAGGGAGAGAAACAGGTTCAGCAATAGGGCCATAAGACCAATCAAGAGCACACAATTGAGTTGATTTGTGAAGGATGCCAAACTCTCACAATCAAGCACACAGTGATGGATATTATGTTTCCTTACAGTTATTGTTTGTTGTTATATTTCTTTAAAGGTATAGTTTGTTGCTAATTATAGTGTCAGTCTGTGATAATTTGACAGGTCTACGTTTAAAGGCTCATAGTGGTGGTTTGTGTGTGTGTGACGTATGTTATGTGCTCTGTATGAGGTGGCAATTGGTTATAACAAAAAGAACATTCTATTGTTGGCTAGTTATGAATGCTGCAAACTCACTGCTGCATGACAGAGATTTTGACTGCGTCCACTCTTTGAGTGAACAGAGTCTATGGTTGTGACATTCAGTAATGGCAGCTGTATATAGCGTTTTGTGTAACTTAAAGGTTGTGGTTTGACGAAAGATGAAACGAAGAGGGGAAAAGATTCGCTTATTTAAAGACATTCTTTCCCACCATCTATTTATTGAGTGGAGTCAAGTTTGACAATACAAGGAAATTTGAAAGAGAATGGAGTACAAGGTGAGGTGTCAATGGCTTTGGGCTGTTCCACTGTTCTCTTGGTGGTAAATGTTAATTCTATTGAGATAGATACACACTCTTAAAAACTTGCGAAAATCCAGTGGTTCTCAACCTTTTTTTATTCCAGGGCCCGCTTTGTCCACAATAATATTCGAAGGCCCCATAGCAAGTTTTTGTGGATAAGGATTCCATTTTTTTTTTCCAATTTCTACCCATTAAATATTTTAGAGCTTGGCATATTGTAAAATGTATTCATTATAAAAATGCCCAAGATTTGATTAATTCACATGAATTGTACAGGTCTAGAAATCACACCCGTATATCACGGTTTTCCAAGACCATGGGAATCCTGGTTCTTCAAAGAAAAAATACAAGGGAATAACAATAAATATTTTGATTTTAATAGTTTAGCTACTTTAAAGCTCGTTTTGTCTTATTTTATGTAATTTTATGTCATCTTGAAGCCCTTTGTAAGTTTGCTGAAGCCTCCTAGTTGAGAACCCATAACCTCCCTGGTGAAAAAAGTATGCTTTATTGTATTTCAAATATATTCCCTTACTATAGTACATTGTAAAATATACTAACAAAATGGTACCATCTTTAAATGTATAAAAAGTACATTAGCATCATGCTTTTACCTATTTTCACAATACAACGTTTATCACACTTTAACTAATAATTGCAATTTAGTATTTTTCTAAAAATATATTTTTAAAAAATATGCTTGGTGAAAGTTCTGAAAGTGTACTAATTTGAACATTACTTTAAAATATATTTGGGTATATTTTAAAGTGTATGCTCAATTGTCATTGTAACAGTGTACTAAAAGTATATTTTAAAAATACATTATTTATTATTCTGAAGTTGTATATTTAAAGTTAAATTTGAGTTTACTTATTCATGCTTGGAATTCACTTCATTATTTGGGCGTTTCTTTCAGAAAGTGTTAATGTGTGATGCGTTAAAAGCCCATTTTTAAATATATGCAGTGTACTTGGCTACTGTAATTGTGATTTTAAGTGTATAATAAGTTTACACTTGCAGAGAAGAATCATTTTAGAAATTGTACACACAAATCTATAATAAACTATACACCAACAGCACAGTTCAAATCTACAGGTCTCTTCAACTTCATCAGTTATCTTCAATCAGTTTTTGTTGTTCACTGTCTGCAGCCAATCAAAACTGCTGATGGTACTCGTTTGATTCTCCCTCGTTTACGAGAGGTTTGCAGGTAAAGTACAATGCTGAAGTACTTATTTAATAAAACATTGAAAGCGGAAAGTACATCGCTCATTCTTGGGAATTCGGACCAGCCTGACATCGCAGCCTGACCTTGATGGTGACGATAACTGGCTCAGAATAAAATAGCCTACGCGACCCCGAAAAGAACCAGAGAAAAAGTCCTGCTATTTGGAGGTAAGGTTGGATTGTAGCCTACCAGTTATTTCCCCTATCCAATTATTAAATTATTCTATTCAGTCTGACAAATGAAAAACTCTTAATGTTTCAGCTTGATATCTCCTTTTTTGTTTTTGGTAGTGGTTTATGGCACATGTAGGCGGCACTAAAACCCCCTGTTCATCTGATTGGTCAAACCGGCCCCGTCTTCTATAAAGAGTCATACTGTATATGTTTGACTGTACTTGAATCAATATCGACATGCTGTACTGATACAATTCCCTACTGCTAATCCTCATTTACTGTTCAAAAATAATATTGATTCAATACAGGATTTAACAAATGTAAACTGAAGAAAAGGTTGTATGAACATGACGTCTGACCTTATCTCTTGTATATTCTGTTAACAGATGCTGTTCTTCATGAGTTTCGCCAGTCAACTGCCTCTGATGTGTTAACGGCCATTAGACACAAGTGTAATAATGAGCAGTTCATCAGAAAATGGAACATAATGTGTCATTTGTATATGTGTATATGGGGTCAGTGTGGCCGTTGGTCTAATGCTGTTTTTTTTTTATCTTTCAGTGTTCTTTTAATGAAAAACATGGTAAGTTGATTTTGTTCAGTTTTGCTGAAACCATGTGAAGTTTAAATAAAACCGTTGGACTTGTTAATAAAGTTTGTCTCTTCATTAGTAATGTCGTTACATTTTATTTATTTTAATGGCCTTGAAAACAAATGCATTCAGGGAAAATGGGGTTAAATGGTAGCACATTTAAAATACTGTTAAGATGTTCAAAGTATAGTGTACAAAGTATAGCTAAGTAATAACAAAGTATATTGTTATTGAATACAAAGTGCAATTTTTAGTATTTGGAATAAGCCAAAGGTACTACTGAGCATATACTATTACCCATATAATAATATATTCATGGAATATTGCTTGTGTGTTTTGAAGGCACTTATAATACATTTGTAATGTAATTATAACACAAATAAAGTACAGTTGAACATCACTGACCAAGCATGTAATTAGTCCCTACACAGGCATATACTTAAATTATACTAAGTATACTTGAAGGTGTTCCATTTTAGCACATACAAGTATAAATACACTTAAAATTAAGCTTTACTACAACTTAAATATACTTGGTACAAAATGAGTTGTTCCAAAATAACAAACATCAAGTTAACTAATAATTAACACACTCAAAGTATACTGTTAATTAGTCTGGCTGCAAGTATTCTTAGCATATTTATTTTTCAGTAGGATTAAAGAGGCAGGTCAACCAAAAATGAAAGTTTAATTTGCAAACCTGCTTTATTCTTCCGCAGACCGATAGGAGAAAATGTCAGACTTTTTATTTTATTATTATTTGGTTTTACATGTTATAACAATGTAGAGGAACTTCAAAAATGACTTAAAACAATGAATGAATGATTCTTTTACAAATTGAACTGATTCTTGAGCTCAACTCATTGATTCGTTTCCTTTCTTCAGTGTAGTAGAATGACTTTTGTTCTGTTCCTTACACAAAGTTACTGTATGGTTTAAGAACTTATAGGCTATAGCAAATATAGCACATTTCATATATGGACTACATTTATAATACTTTTTAGAGCTTTTTTTGCCTTGAAGCTTGAAAGCTTCCGTCCCCATTTATTGTCACTGTCAATGTCATTTTCATATTTGGGAGGAATTACTGCTTTAACTCTGAGTGGAAGAGAACTCTCTTGCAGCCTCGCCTCACATGTAAACGTTTAGTGTGCGTAAGTCCAATGTTTCTTCATCAGAGCCCTGTGGAGACAGACGTTGCATATATCAGTCAGAAACCAATAAACGTTGGGGGAGTTTTTGAGCCCACCTTCCAGTCCTCAAGACTTTAAAAGGGCAAGTGATTTTAATGTCTTTGAGTATGTGTAAGTGCCTGTGAAAAATGTTTTAATGGTGATTCCTTATATATTACTGTGTGTGTGCTACTTGTTTCACTTGTTAATAATTGATCAGGGTCATAAGAACTGCTCTTTCTATGAATGAGTGATTGTGGGCCCACTATTAGATTTCCATCAGGCGTTATACTGAGCAGTCTGTTTTCAGAAGCAAATAACCTGCTGTGTGTGTGTACATCGAGTGTATAGATGAATAAAATATGTCACTCAGTCAGTACTATCCTTGCTGCTTTGCTGAGAGTGAGAGAAGAGGGATTGTGAAAAATACCATCAGTCTGATAGATTTTACAAGGCCTTTGGCTTCAATGAACTGTAAAACTTGTAGTTCACACAATTTAAAATGCATGTAAGCAAAACTTTGCTAAGTGAACAATCTGGTTTCTAACTAGAGGCAACACATTATACAGCAATGAATTGATTTAATGAGTGATTCACTTATCTGACACACAGATGTTGGGCGTTCTCTATCATCTTAAGAAGAGGAAGTGGTTTCATGCTGTTGAAAAAAATATATAAAAAATAGCATGTCATTTTTTTTTTTGTTACTCATCTTGCATATTGTTCCATATGGCTTACTTTCTAATGTGGAGAACAAAAGGAAAAATATGAATATATGCTGGTCGTTGTTTTCATGCAATTACAATGAATGTGGAGTTAAGCTTTCAGGATTAAAAAAATATGTAAAAGTACCTTAAAATTATGGACCATCATAATTCTTCTGAAGCCATGCAATAAATGATCTGTTCATGAACCCATTTTCTCATTAACCCACCAAGGAGAAAAGATTGTCTTGAGTAAAGACTTTATATTTCAGTCTGTTCAACACAGTTATAGTATACCTTCAGAAGACTTATATAGTGATACTTTCATGATGTAGTTTTTATATCTTTTCTGAACCTTTAACACTATTTTCTAACGCCATTTCTTTTGTGGCGTTCCAATAGTCAGTCATACAGGTTTGGAATGACATTTAGTCGCACTGGTTAAGTTCAATACAATGGAGTATGTTCTTCTCTATTTGCAAAGAAATCTTGACGTAATGTCTTTAACCTAAAAGATTGTACTCCAAGGCATACATGTGCATTTCATCACACTTTTGACCGTTAATGACTACACATTAACACTTGTAAATTTCCCAGACCAAGACGTTTCAGGAAACTATCACTTCCTTCTTTTGAGATGCAGCCAGATGTCATGTGCCTACACGCTAGCTAACGATATGAACACTGTGCTCAGATCACAATACTGTACAGATTATTATCATGTATCAGGCAATAGCAAAGCTGGTGTTGGTCATCTAGTAGTTTTGATACTTACCAATAACAGAAACTAATCAGCTTTGACCATCAGGCATAAGTCACACTTGTTAATATCTGTCCACACTAAACGTTATGTGATATAACGTTAGCAGTTTCTCATCACGACTGATACGTTGCACAGTTCACATTTTCTTCGAGCTCCATCTCTGACAGATCTGTGACCGTCACATCTCCCGCTGGCGGCCGAACCACAGAGAGTGTTATTGTATGTGTTTCATGTTATCCTTTATTCATTAATTCTGTGTTATGGGTTATTTCGTGCCGATTCATAGATAGTGTGAGGATGTAAATGACGCCATGAGTATGTACACTCACCTAAAGGATTATTAGGAACACCATACTAATACTGTGTTTGACCCCCTTTCGCCTTCAGAACTGCCTTAATTCTGCGTGGCATTGATTCAACAAGGTGCTGAAAGCATTCTTTAGAAATGTTGGCCCATATTGATAGGATAGCATCTTGCAGTTGATGGAGATTTTTGGGATGCACATCCAGGGCACGAAGCTCCCGTTCCACCACATCCCAAAGATGCTCTATTGGGTTGAGATCTGGTGACTGTGGGGGCCATTTTAGTACAGTGAACTCATTGTCATGTTCAAGAAACCAATTTGAAATGATTCGAGCTTTGTGACATGGTGCATTATCCTGCTGGAAGTAGCCATCAGAGGATGGGTACATGGTGGTCATAAAGGGATGGACATGGTCAGAAACAATGCTCAGGTAGGCCGTGGCATTTAAACGATGCCCAATTGGCACTAAGGGGCCTAAAGTGTGCCAAGAAAACATCCCCCACACCATTACACCACCACCACCACCAGCCTGCACAGTGGTAACAAGGCATGATGGATCCATGTTCTCATTCTGTTTACGCCAAATTCTGACTCTACCATCTGAATGTCTCAACAGAAATCAAGACTCATCAGACCAGGCAACATTTTTCCAGTCTTCAACTGTCCAATTTTGGTGAGCTTGTGCAAATTGTAGCCTCTTTTTCCTATTTGTAGTGGAGATGAGTGGTACCCGGTGGGGTCTTCTGCTGTTGTAGCCCATCCGCCTCAAGGTTGTGCGTGTTGTGGCTTCACAAATGCTTTGCTGCATTCCTCGGTTGTAACGAGTGGTTATTTCAGTCAAAGTTGCTCTTCTATCAGCTTGAATCAGTCGGCCCATTCTCCTCTGACCTCTAGCATCAACGAGGCATTTTCGCCCACAGGACTGCCGCATACTGGATGTTTTTCCCTTTTCACACCATTCTTTGTAAACTCTAGAAATGGTTGTGCGTGAAAATCCCAGTAACTGAGCAGATTGTGAAATACTCAGACCGGCCCGTCTGGCACCAACAACCATGCCACGCTCAAAATTGCTTAAATCACCTTTCTTTCCCATTCTGACCTTCAGTTTGGAGTTCAGGAGATTGTCTTGACCAGGACCACACCCCTAAATGCATTGAAGCAACTGCCATGTGATTGGTTGATTAGATAATTGCATTAATGTGCATCGATGATGGCGGCGCGAGTACATCGCGAGGCTCGGGGTCTCTCCAGATTCTGCAATGTTGCGGTATATTTCTTGCTCATTTCGGGTCTGTTCATGCAGAACAGTTGTGCCTTTACATCGTACACCCGATGTGAGCTTTTGGATATTGGTTTGCGAATTTCCGACAGTTTTATGGACAACCTTCGACTCCTTCCTGAGATCACCAGAACACCCGATGCTATGCACTCTACCCGTCCAGGCGGAAGTGCTCGCAGGCGGCGTCGAGATTGTAAACAAAGGCGGGGGAAGCGCGGAGGACTAAGAGCTAAGCTAAAGCTAACACCACACCGGCTCTCTTTACCCAGCATTTTCCTTGCCAATGTACGGTCGCTGGTGAACAAAATGGAGGAGATTCGACTCAGTATCACACACAGCAAGAGACTTTTGAACTGTAACGTCTTAATATTCACGGAAACATGGTTAAACAGCGGAATACCGGACAACGCTATTGAGCTAGCGGGACGCCACACACTCCGGGCAGATAGAACATTAGATGGCTCCGGTAAGACCAGAGGTGGTGGATTGTGCATTTACATTAACAAAGCTTGGTGCACAAACTCTGCTATTGTTGGGAGACATTGTTCAGCTAACCTTGAGTTTCTCATGGTTAAATGTAGACCGTTTTATCTACCGCGGGAGTTCACTTCCACCATTATAACTGCAGCCTATATTCCCCCGGATGCTGATGCTAAGCTTGCTATGAAAGAACTTCACACAGCCATCAGTAAACAACAGACTGTTCACCCAGAAGCTGCGTTTATTGTTGCTGGTGATTTTAATCATTCAAACTTAAAGTCAGTGCTACCGAAATTTCACCAGCATGTTTCCTGTCACACCAGAGGAAACAAAACTTTAGACCATGTTTACACAAACATGGCTGGAGCTTACGTTGCGACACCCCTCCCCCACCTGGGACAGTCAGATCACCTTTCTTTGTTCCTCACCCCCAAATATGCACCCCTCATCAACCGTGTGAAGCCATCAGTGAAGACCATCAAGGTGTGGCCTGAGGGGGCAGATCTCATACTCCAGGAAAGGTTTCTACACACAGACTGGAGTATGTTTGCTTCCCAAGCCACCAGTGGCTCTCACACAGACATTGACTGCTACACCTCCTCTGTACTGGATTATATCAACACCACCACTGACAGTGTTACAACCCAGAAGCAGATCACCACATACCCTAATCAGAAGCCATGGATGAACAGGGAAGTACGACTCCTGTTGAAGACACGCAATGCTGCCTTCAGATCAGGAGATGCACAAGCCTACAGCACATCCAGAGCAAACCTGAAGAGGGGCATCAAAGAGGCCAAGCACTGCTACAAGCTAAAGATAGAGGGACACTTTTCCAACTTTGACCCTCGACGCATGTGGCAGGGCATTCAGGCCATCAGTGACTACAAACCCACCCACTCCACCCCCGCAGCCACTGACATCAACTTCCTGAACGAGCTAAATTACTTTTATGCTCGCTTTGAAAGAGACAACAGAGAAACTGCCACCAAGGCCAAACCCTCTGCTGACCACCCGCCAATCACACTCTCCTCCACAGACGTCTGCAATGCACTGGGTCGAATCAGCCCGCACAAGGCTGCTGGACCAGACAACATCCCTGGACGAGTACTCAGGGCATGTGCAGAACAGCTCGCTGGGGTTTTTACAGACATTTTCAACTTGTCTCTTGCCCAAGAAACCATACCAACATGCTTTAAATGCACTTCCATTGTGCCAGTACCAAAACACTCTAGCCCGAGGTGCCTTAACGACTACCGCCCTGTAGCACTCACACCCATCGTTATGAAGTGCTTTGAGCGGTTGGTCTTGGCACATCTAAAAGAATCTCTACCATCCACATTGGACTCACACCAGTTTGCCTACCGTAGCAATAGGAGCACAGAGGATGCAGTCTCCTTGGCACTGCACTCTGTGCTTACACATCTGGACAATAAGAACACGTATGCACGTATGCTGTTTGTTGACTTCAGCTCAGCATTCAACACTGTCATCCCAACCAAGTTAATAGCCAAACTTGGAGACCTGGGCATCAACACCTCAATGTGCAACTGGATATTGGACTTCCTGACCAACAGACCCCAGAATGTTCGATCAGGCTCCACCTACTCCACCTCCACCACACTCAATACTGGCGTACCACAGGGCTGTGTGCTAAGCCCATTTCTCTACTCCCTCTTCACCTCCGATTGCAAGCCTGTGTATGGATCTAATTCCATCATCAAGTTTGCGGACGACACTACGGTGATTGGACTCATCAGCAACAACGATGAGACCGCCTATAGGGAGGAGATCCAGCACCTGGCCACATGGTGCACTGAAAATAATCTGCTCCTCAACACCACCAAAACAAAAGAACTCATCGTGGACTTCAGGAAAGAGGCAAGAGGCACACACGACACCATCCACATCAATGGAACGGCTGTTGAGCGTGTCTCCAGTTTCAAGTTCCTGGGGATCCACATCTCGGCGGACATGTCCTGGACAACCAACACCTCCAGCCTGGTCAAGAAGGCTCACCAGCGTCTTTTCTTCCTGAGGACACTGAGGAAGAATCAGCTATCCTCGGCTCTACTGGTGAACTTCTATCGCTGCGCAATAGAAAGCATCCTGACCAACTGTGTTACAGTATGGTATGGGAGCTGCTCTGCTGCAGAGCGCAAGGCACTACAGCGGGTGGTGAAAACCGCCCAGCGCATCACAGGGACTCCACTACCTGCCATCGACCACATCCAGAGGAAACGCTGTCTGCATCGAGCTCGCAGCATCCTTAAGGACTCCTCTCACCCAGCCCACAAACTGTTTTCTCTCCTGCCCTCTGGTAGGCGTTTCAGGTGCCTCCGGACCAGGACCAGCAGACTTAAGAACAGTTTTTTTCCCAGAACTGTCTCCATATTGAACTCTAACCCTCGTTGATCCCACTCCCCCTATATACTGATAACCCTCCTCTCCCCCTCACATCTGCCTTCACTTGTTATTTGCACTACTGGATGCTCATTTGCACTATCGACTGTTTATTACAGTAACCCCTGTACATATATGCATCTTGCACTACTTACCTAACTGGAATATGCTCATTTGCACTATCGACTGTTACTACAGTAACACCTGTTCATATATGCATCTTGCACTACTACCTTACTAAAATATGCTCATTTGCACTATATCGTTCATTGCTATACTGCCCATCTTAGCCTAACATATCATTATATACATCTATCTGTAAATTCTGCTTATAGTAATAGCCATCTGTATATATATTCAGTACATATCTACCCTGTAAATTCTGTTTATAGTAATATCCATCCGTATATTACATTCAGTATATATCTATCTATCTGTAAATTCTGTTTACAATAATAGCCATCTGTATATATATATTCAGTACATATCTATCTGTAAATTCTGTTCAGTATATATCTATCTGCAAACTGTTTATAGCAACATCCATCTGTATATTATATTCTATACATATCTATCTGTAAATTCTATTTATAGTAATAGCCATCTTTATATTTATTCAGTACATATTCATGTCCTGCACTTGCTGCTATTGCACTTCTGGTTAGACCCAAACTGCATTTCGTTGCCTCGTACCTGTACTTGTGTAATGACAATAAAGTTGAATCTAATCTAATCTAATGAGAAATTGAACAGGTGTTCCTAATAATCCTTTAGGTGAGTGTATGTTTGAACCAGAAACTTATTCAAAAGAATTGTGGAAGAGTGAATTATACAGGCTCGTCTACAAGTTGATGCATCAGAATGGTAATACGTTTTATGTATCGCTCTTTACAACGTTGGACACATAACGGTAATTAACACTGGCAATTTCAAACCACATTTTTTTACTGCAGTTTGAACGAGAAAATACTCCCCAATGGTGTTGACTTATGCTTTAAGACAAACCATGTGAAAATGTATATTAAAAACACCACATAGACATACAAACATTAAACATTTTCATAATTATCAAGTGGAGTCCCAGTTAGCATCTTGAAAATAAGTATGCTTTTGTGTTATGCCTTAACTCTAGGAAGTCCAATCATGAGTCATATAATGAGCCATAGACATTGCAACATCTCATAGTCATCCATCACACTCGATATAAAAGGTAAAATAGAGCACTTTGCATCATGGGATACAGTATTCCCCCACATTTATGCAGATGTAATACGTTATCTCAGTATTTTGTCAGTAAAGAAAATATGTATACTTAATGCAGCAATAGTGAATAGTATATTCTTCTAAACTTAGCTGAGGACTCTCATTATAATGGCAGCTGTAAACTAGTTGACCAGATGTCTTTAGCTTTCAGAGCTATAGTCTAGACAGCTGTAATTGGCTATATCTAAAATCTCATAGTCTCTAAGTGGGTGACTGCATTTTTCTCTTGTTTTATCTACTGTGCCATTTCTTATTGTACACTGTCACTGGCCTTTCTGTAATAATAATGTTGTCTTTTAAACATTCCACAGGGATATGCGTTCAATGTTTACAGATGTTTTGATGGAGGTTGAATTAAAGGTTTATTTAGATTCAGTAAGGTGATGGGATTTTGTTATTCTTTTGAGCATCTCAGAAATGCATACTCATGTCCAGCATATATGTGACCCTGGACCACAAAACCAGTCATAAGGGTAAATTTTTTTAAAATTGATATTTATACAGCATCTGAAAGCTGAATAAATACGCTGTCCATTGATGTATGGTTTGTTAGGATAGGACAATATTTGGCCGAGATGCAACTATTTGAAAATCTGGAATTTGAGGGTGCAAAAAAGTCTAAATATTGAGAAAATCACCTTTATAGTTGTCCAAATGAAGTCCTTAGCAACGCATATTACTACTACTACTAATAAATGTTTTATATATTTACGGTAGGAAATTTACGAAATATCTTCATGGAACATGATCTTTACCTAATATCCTAATGATTTTTGGCATAAAATAAATATAATTTCGATAATTTTGAGCTATACAATGTATTGTTGGCTATTGCCACAAATATACCCGTGCGACATATGACTGGTTTTGTGGTCCAGGTTCTACAAACTTATGTGAAGAACCATTTGGTAGGTAGACTAAATGTCACCTGCGTAACAAATGGAGATTATGTATCAGGGACAGTGTAGGAAATGATATTTCTTTCAGACTGGTTTAACTGTTAAGCCATAAAAAACTAGGGTGTCATTTTGTATACTTTAGTGATTAATCTGTCAAGAACTCGAGTACTTATTTTTAACGACTTGTCAAGTTAATATTAGGCTTGCTGTGGTAGTTGGGGTTACACAGTGCTTGGCCGTACACAATTACATTACTTGCCTACCGCGGCACTGGTTTAGCTTTTTTATAAATAAAAACCAAGTAGTTCAGTTGGACAACGGATGCTACAATTATAAACTGAAAGTGTCTACTCCATACAGCATGAGCTGCAGAGTCACAGCACAGTGCAGCAGGAGTCAGATTTCACTTATTGATGTCAGTAAAGAGAGATGAGATGAATGACAGGGAGATGGCGGAGGATTTGGTGCACAACAGGTCCTGAACGTCCTTGACAAATATCTCATCTTGTAAAATGTGTGGTCAGGAAGGTTGGGTATCGTTTGAATTTTAGTGGTTCCAATTCCGCGTATTGATTTCTAGTTTAAATTCCAAGGTAAAAAAACAAAAAACGCTTAGATATCTTTCACATTTATTCTAACTCTTTTTGCAAAACATGTAGTTTCAGCTGAATACCATGAACAAAAATCAACAGGCTGATGAACACTGACACAAGGAACTTTTGTCTAGAGCAGTGTTTTTCAAACCTGTCCTGGAGGCACCCCAGCCCTGCACATTTTGTATGTCTCCCTTACCAGACACACCCAATTTAGTTCTTGCAGATAAGTTGAATCAGGTGTGATAAATGAGGGAGACACACAAAATGTGCAGGGCTGGGGTGCCTCCAGAACAGGTTTGAAAACCACTGGTCTAGGCTCCGATAGATGATTGGTGGAACAATCGGTTATCGGCAAAAATCCATACCGATAGTTTTTCCGGGTTGTGTCCGTTGCTGGAGCGGCTGAGAAGGGTACGCTGTCATTACACAGTACGAGAGCGTTGAGAAGGGTCTGCTGGCATTATATAGCACGAGAGCGGCCTCTAGAGGCGAAATAACAACTATCACTGACGCCTCGTGTTGTTCATATTAACGTGTGAGGCTGCTCGCTGCACAGAGAGCGCTGGCACATCAGATGCGTGTTTAAAACAGACAGCGAAACCGTATGAATACAGAACACTACAGTACATGTTGCCAAATCGTGAATTATTTTTATTCCTTAACTACCAGTATTCTTCCCTACCCACCATGCATTGTGGTGAATACCTGTTGTATCCTGAATAATAAAAAGAACATTTAAATTTGGCTGTTCTGAAAAACTTCCCCAGATGCCTGTTTGATTGAACTGTTCAGCCTCCAATGAATTTCGCTTAAAATGTCATAATTACATTTCGGTTTCAGAGAGCAAAGTGAAAATCGATTGAAAATGTGAACAGAATATGGAATAACATTATCATATTGTGTATGCAAAATGATACAGATTTAATGGGATTTAATTAATGCCGGCTGATGACCAACTAGTCGACCACTCTGACTCATCCCTACTTTTAAACACAACACATGACCTACATTAAGAGGTTAATAATGGACATCTGCTTCCTTTTAGTGCTGATCTCTTGTCTCTTGTAAAAAACACAAGAACATCATCTCTCAACCTATGACTTGTCCGAATCCTGCAGCTCCCAGTGGAGAAATATTAGGCCATAACCTCTTCTGTTGAGAGTCTGACTGATATACACACAGATCTACTATGGAGAGCAGTTCAGGACATCCACAGACTCTCAGGAGACTGCTGAACCAGCAGCCTGTCCAACACTGCAATCTCAGGGGGAAAGAGCCTCTTCATGGCTTAATTGGACCATACTGAAGCATTCTGGGAGATTTACAGGCTATTTAATATTAGCCTGGTTATTAATGGCTCTTGAAAGGAAACCTCAACTGATTTCAGAGTTTAAAACAAGCCGTTTTTAAACTGAAATGATCTCCACATAAATATGGGTGCATACATTGTATAGATGTAATAACATTGTGCTGATTTTAAAATCATTTTTGACCTCTGAGTATTGCAACATAGTGGTTCTGTAGTAACCAGAAATATTAATCTTTGCAAGGTTGTCATACACTTTTTTTAATGATTTATAAATAACTCTATGGCAGTTAAGCTACACTGCCCTTATGAGGGCATATGCGGATTCAGCGGAAAACAAAAACGCTTATTTTAGATATCTTGGTCACAACACACACACCTTAATTTTTCCTGTACCAGATTTCAGTAGGATTAAATGCATACATTTCCAGAGTATTAAAAGAACAGTGGGTAGAAATGTCTTATGTATGAGTTGATCTGGCTCCAGCTGATCTGGTATTCTGCTGTGGTTTTTGTCCGTCACAGGTTTCATAGGAGTGTGTTAGGAAACAGATCAGCACTTTAAAGTGCTCAAACCTATGGATGTTTTCAAACTAGAGGTTTTGTCGACATGTGATGGTCTTCATTAGCCCATTGCGCATGAGTGAAAAAGCAACTGGGCATCCAAGTACATTTCCAAGCATTTATTGTGGCTGTTTCACCTCCAGTGAGCTGTCTGGTATTTCTCATAGGAATTGTTTTGTGTGTTCTTATGCTTTTTTAGGTTGTAATTTAAGATTTGGCTAGGCAGAAGTTGTATTGTGTAAATATTTGTGAGAGCCTGTAAGGACTTTATTATGGGCGCTAGTAAAAGATGCTCTTTAGAAATGTTGAGTTCAGCAGGAGTTTCTTTCTCAGAACATGAATTTTCAGGCTTTCAGTATTGGCTGTGATGTAATATGTGTCCTAATACTTGAAGATCGAACAGCTGCTTGGATGTCTCAGCGTCTTATCTGCGCAACTTTCCTGTGTATAACATGCCCTAATGTTAGAAGAGAGATGTGCCATAAACGGTATATAGAAGCAAGTGGTTGGTCAATTTAGATGTTGGTCAGGCAGGTTTTTTTTTTTTTTGTAAGCATCTTTTGGTCATACTCTGCTGTGTGAACCAGGCTTTGTTCCTCGTCAAAAGTTTGGCTGTTCGAGACTAGCGGTCTTAGTTGTGTCTAGTGGCAGAATGACAGGAGCCGTTCCCCACTAGGACAAAATGTGTGACCACTTTTGAAATGTAAAGTTGTCTTAATTTTGCTATCTCTCATATTTGTATTGGCTTAGCATGCAATAACAGTTAGTCTCAGTTCAACCCTTTTGAATGTTTGGCAAATCATCATGTATTTGTTAGTGACAGCTGCTGTCTTGAAGAACAACCCTCACCGCACTATTTATGCCAAAAAACCAAGTGGCAACCTCCCGCAGTTTCTCTTGAAGCCAATATGGAAGTGACTTACTGCAATTCATTGACTGGCCACTAGGGACAGGCTCCAGAAGGGAGCAGAATCTCATTGAGCCCCATATTAAAATGGCCAACTTTACAGCAGAAAAAAAAACATGTTTACTGCCTGGTACAAATTGTGGTTTTGGTCTATATAGCTAATTTTGCCCTTCATGACAACAGTGAGGGGGTGAATTTTTTTATAACTCATTTGTTTACATTATATAAAGCCTTAAGGTTCTGCATAATTAAGGGCGTGGCCACTTTGAGTGACAGGTGAAAAGCCATTTATCTGCTGTCTGTTAGTCATCGCGTCACCTCAGCTCCGCCCACGTGCCGCCTCTTTGCCCATTTTCTGTTATCCGGGAGTGACGCGCGGTGACGCACTGCCAAGATGGCAACGGCCAGTTCGTCCCTACTTTACGCTTCAAAACTGCTCTTCAGAATCCTATGGGTGATGTCACGGACACTACGTCCATATTTTTTTACAGTCTATGCAAAAAACCCTGCTCACTTCACTAGATTTCAGTTAACCAACAATTACCCAAAACTGCTAAATCTCTCCTTCATCCTTTAAATGGCAGGAGTGTACTGTACACTCTCATGCTTTTAGTTTCTTTAGACATGCATCAGCAGGCCTTGACAATTCCCATGATTCTGCAAATACCATATTACCTTATTCTTAAACCGGTTTTAACATGGAATGAAACTACATTGTCATGGTTGCTCAGACCTAACATAACATAGACTAATGTATTTAAAGGGTATATTGCAGGTTAGAGACCCCCAGTGAGTCAATGTATAGAAAAATAATGTAGGAACTAGATTTTTTTTTAGACTTTAAAATATACTTATAAATACGCTACTAAGGCTTCTGGAGTCGTTTTTGTGAGAATAAAACCGGAAGTGATGTAACGGGAGGGAGTGCCGTCAATTTCAACGATAGGAAAACAATGGATTGCAATGACAGTTCGGACACTGAGGAAATTATAAATGTTTATTAATACTCATAAAGGCTGACCACAGCCATACAATAATGACACACAATTAGGGACAGGCCAGGATTAGACAAAACAACGATTAGAGGAGACAAATTGAGTTGTTATGTGAGGAGAACCAGTGGAGAACAGGGCAGGTGTCTCGGTGAGAGACCAGCGTTAGCTAGCTAACGATATGAACACTGTGCTCAGATCACAATACTGTACAGATTATTATCATGTATCAGGCAATAGCAAAGCTGATATTGGTCATCTGGTAGTATTGATACTTACCAATAACAGAAACTAATCAGCTTTGACCATCAGGCATAAGTCACACTTGTTAATATCTGTCCACACTAAACGTTATGTGATATAATGTTAGCAGTTTCTCATCACGACTGATACGTTGCACAGTTCACATTTTCTTCGAGCTGCATCTCTGACGGATCCGTGACCGTCACATCTCCCGCTGGCGGCCGAACCACAGAGAGTGTTATTGTATGTGTTTCATGTTATCCTTTATTCATTAATTCTGTGTTATGGCTTATTTCGTAACGATTCACAGATAGTGTGAGGATGTAAATGACGCCATGAGCATGTATTTGAGTGAACTTGAATGTACATACATGGCATGAATAAAATATTTATTACTTGTTTCGAAGCAGATGCAGAAGTGAAGTCCCGTCTCTTCACCTGCACAAAACGCCACCATGCAGGTTTCCTAACTTTTTTTTGTAAGAAACCTGTGGACTCGATGTCCTGACAGGCTGGACACAATAATTTACCATGACGATGATAAAGTGAAATAGAAAAACTACTGAAAATACACTGACTACTACTGAATACCAACCTATTCTGCACTGAGCCAACGCAGAGCCCGGCAAACCACTCCCTCTCGTGACGTAATATGACGTGATGTTGGGGGAAAAAAACGGTCAAAGAAACAGCCACTTTATCTAATAAATTTGTGCTCTTATGTCTTTTTAAAACATTTTAAATCCTGCATTACCTTTTCATATGGTATTTTGATACAAGGTTATATATTCATTTTGAAAAAAAATTTAACCTGCAATATGCCCTTTAAAGGAAAATTCTGCCATAATTTACTTACCCTCATGTCGTTCTAAACCGCTTGGTTTCCCATTCACTTCTAATATATGGACATAAAATACAATGGAAGTCAATGGAAACCGACACTGTTTGATTACATTCTTCAACATATCATCTATTATTTTCCACAGATAAATTAGACAACACTATTTTGTCAAGTGGCTAACATAGCATAATTGGAAAGAGCTTTATTTGTAGTAACAGTAATGCAGCATTTTCTCCACCATACAATGTTTTAAAATGAATTGCATGACTTTTAGCAACAAAAGTCATCCAGCTTTTAGTAATATGATATTCTAATATTGATCTAGCCTACTGCAGTGTGAACGCATAGGGCAACGTTACCATAACTTCCAAATGTATTTTTAGTATGATTTTTTGACCAAGTAAAACAGAGCTGGCCCTAACCAGTAGCCCTTGAAGTGTGCATGTCGCCCCACACATTACCTCACAGTAGTTGCATCATGGCAGCTATTTGAGTGCTCAGGTAGGTATCTGTTTTATCCTCTCTATGACCCCTCCTCCTATCTGAGGCCCTGGCAGTGATTAAGCCTTCACCTCCCAAGCACACATACCAGCCATGACTTTCTTATGCTCAAATAAACCTATTCTGTGCTCTGAAGCCTGGGAGACTCTGTTCACTGGAGGCAACGACCGTTTGTGTGTGAAGGCAATTGAGCCAACATCTCTCTGTTCTCAGAGATACCTGCGGTGGGAAGGATGTTTGATGGTTCCAGGTCTCGTATGTTTGTGTTTTGACATCAGCTCTGTTAAAGAGTAACTGACTATAGCAGTTACGCTCAAACAACAAGCTGTTTACACAGTGTTTTTGTTCACGCTTTGTTCATTCACATGCTGTACTCTTGCTCTGTCCGCGTGGATAACTTTCCCTGAATTGGACCTTGTCCAGTGTGATCTACAACAGAGTCTGACACAGTTCACAGGGTTAGGGTTGAGATCTGCCATGTGAATCACCTTATTTTAATCTATGTTTGTGTGCGTTCTTCTCTAAATTCTTCTCTTTCTCTCCTCAGACTGATCCAGTGCGCTTGAAGCTCAACTGACTCTCTTCTTCGTCATCATCCTCATCAGTGTGTACGTGTAAGGATGCCGCCAGCGACAGGAGGGCCGGTGGGCTACACTCCTCCCGAGGGTGGCTGGGGCTGGGCAGTGGTGGTAGGGGCCTTTATCAGCATTGGCTTCTCCTATGCCTTCCCCAAATCCATTACGGTGTTCTTCAAAGAGATCGAGGTGATCTTCAATGCCACCAGCAGCCAAGTGTCATGGATCTCATCAATCATGCTGGCTGTCATGTATGCAGGAGGTCAGTTTAATTTAATACTTTCACTTCTGTCCTGCTTGGTATTTACCAAGTAGATGCAACTGGTGAAGCTATAGACTGTCAAACCACACCCTAAATCCTACCCATAACCCTATCGTTAAACATAACTCCACCCATCATGTCCAGAGAGGTGGAGCTGGACATAATTTATTTCTGCAGTGAGCACCACTTGGAAAATTCACATGACAGGCAGTGCCTCCATCGCACTATGATGGCTATTGTGCTGTTTACGTGATAAATCCCACCTGTCGTTTTTCGTGCATGTTCTGCATTCACAAATCGATTTGAATTAAAAAAACAATGGTATTAAAGGCACAATTTGTAAGATATTAGCATTAAAATATATATATAAAAAAAAAACGCTAGAACATTGTTATATATATTCTGTTGACTTGTGTACATTATCCCAAATGTTTCCAACAATGTTTAAATCCAGAGAAATCTGAAATTTTGCACATTCGTGATGAACCACAATTATTCATTTTCATTTGCTGGTTCTGTCGCCAAAGATAACCCCATAAAGTGAAACAGCTGTGGACGTGAACACAACTCCCATGATTCCACGTTCCATCACTGCGTCATCAAGTTACATCTTTTGTTATTGTTTTGAGTAAGCAACCTCTAGTGGTGAAACTTACATACTGTGCATTTAATGGGAAGCCTAATTAAAAAGTAAGTAAACATCTCACCCACTTGTTGAGCAGTTAATCATCTCACAGCTTTGTCATGTCGCATTCAAACCTAAAATGACTTGAAAACGTAATCTGTGAGGGTTTTTAGTTCTTGCAAACAGCTGTGCCCAAAATATGAACGGAACACGCTATTTTGTAGATTAAGCATTTTCTCATAGAAAACGGTTCAGAAAAAGAAAATGTTTGCATAGAAAAACAATGGAAAAGCAGTGCAGTGGAATGTTAAAAATGCATTCTGTGTGAACAGCCCTTTAGAATATCCTGCTGTTTGTAGTGATTGAAATACTGATGAACTTGCAGTTTGTTCGCATACATTAGTTTTTCTTTTTTTTGAGAGGTGACCTAAATATTCATGGTATGAAACAGATGGAAAATAGACAGGCTTGTGCTGCAGTTCAGTGGATGTGAACTTTGTGTTATTTTATGTTAAGGCCCATTCACACCAAGGATAAATATAAAGATATAGTCTAAAAATCCGTCCACACCACAACTATAACGATAATAGCACAGAGAAACTATATTGTTAGAATCACTTTCAGAATGACCTTTTCCAGCTGGAAAATGATAAAAACAGGGACAGCCAATCAGAACCCACCAAATTTTATAGAGCTCAAGCATTTAAAGTGGCAGACAACAAAATTGCAGCGTGTGCTTATAATAAACGCAACATTATCGTCTGCTGGTTTGAATACTAATATAGTTCTCGTTCTTGGTGTGAAAAGGAACTTCACTCTCTCTAGCGGTTTTGTTTCTGCTGTGTTCTGGTTGAGTAAAATAAGGTCAGATCTGAAACACAGCTTAGTGTTTACACTTTGACCTGCCTTTTGCTACTGATGTGCACTGCAGGGCTCCACATCTGTGTTTGTTTGCATGTATTTTTACAAGTTTTCGTATAATTCGGCTGATTAGGTAGAGGTTTAAACTGGTTTTCCTACCTGATGTTCTAGCAGGCAATCACACAGAATGCTATGCTGATTTGTCATTAGACCGTTGAACCACACTTCTTTACTTCTATGAATTTTTGGTCTAAGGTTTGAAGAGTTGTCAAGTCACTTGACACTGTACTAGGGAGGATACAAACGTACACGTAGTATGACTAATATTTGTATATCGACTACCACGTCAAAGAGAGAATGTGGCTGAGTACAGTGTACTTCCTGGAGTCAAACGTGTCTGTGGTTTCCTGCACACACTTATATACAGTACATTACATATATTACATCACTGACTACATTATGTTCATTTTGCTTTGCACGTAGCCTGAACTCAACAAAGAGGCTCTTCCAGTCACCTATAACCTGAGAAATGCAGAGAGGGGGAGGGACAGAGAGATAGAGTTGCTCTTTTCTTTTTCTTTCTTGTGAACCAGTTGGTGTAAATGTAACTGTGAATTTAAAAAAGTGAAAGTTTGAAAGGAATATTGTAGTTTAATAAATGTAAATGTTATGCAAATGAGCATGTTCTGTAGTAACCTAATGAATTAATGAATCTTTATCACTTTCTATCCTCTTTTTTTCTTCTTTCTTTCTGTCATAAGGGGTGGTCACACTAATCAAAATGTCACTGCTATACGGTATATGGAGTCGGTATGTTTAAAAAAAAAAAAAACTTTTAATCAATGAGGATTCATTAAATTGACCTAAAGTGACAGTAAACACATGTTATTATTTGAAAATAAATCTTTTGCAACATAAATGCTGTTCTTTTGAACTTTCCATTTATCAAAGAATCCTTAAAGGAACATGACTTTTTGGGACTTTAGCTTATTCACTGTATCCCCTAGAGTTAGATAAGTCCATACATACCATTCTTATCTCCGTGTGTGCCATAACTCTGTCTGACGCACCCACCGCTAACCTAGCTTAGCACAAAGACTGGAGGTCAACGGCTCCATCTAGCCTACTGCTTAATTAATGACAAAATAATGCCAACATTTTCCTATTTACATGTTGTAATGTGTATAGTTACATCATGTACTAAGACCGACGGAAAATGAAAAGTTGCAATTTTCTAGACCGATATGGCTAGGGACTATACTCTCATTCCTGCGTAATAATCCAGGAACTTTGCTGCCATACCATGGGTGCAGCAGGTGCAATGATATTACACAGCACCTGAAAATAGTCCCCAGCACGCACTCTGTGCAAGCAGGTTGTCACGTTGGTTATGTTGACGGAAGTTAGCCTATTTTCAGGCGCTGCGTAATATCATTGCGCTTGCTGCACCCAAGGTACGGCAGCAAAGTTCCTTGATTATTACGCAGGAATGAGAGTATGAGAGCCATATCGGTCTAGAAAATTGCCTTAGTACACGATGTAACTATACACATCACAACATATATATAGGAAAATGTTGGTGTTATTTTGTCACTTATTGAGCAGTAGGCTAGCTGGAGCCGTTTACCTCCAGTCTTTGTGCTAAGCTAGGCTAGCGATGGGTGCGTCAGACAGAGTTATGGCATGCACAGAGAGAAGAATGGTATGTATGGACTCATCTAACTCTGGGGGATACGGTGAATAAGCTAAAGTCCCAAAAAGTCGGCGTGTTCCTTTAAAAATGGATTTTAAGATATAATATAATATAAGATATGATATAATAAAAATATTAAGCAGCATAACCGTTTTCAACGATAATAATAAGAAATGTTTCTTGATCAAATCAGCGTATTAGAATGATTTCTGAAGGATCATGTAACACTGAAGACTGGAGTATTGATGCTGAAAATTCAGCTTTTTTAACATTTCACAATATTACCTTTTTTGTTTGTTTGTTGTTTTTTTTATTAAATAAATGCAGCCTTGGTGAGCATAAAATACTTTTTCAGTACACTACTATACATAAACTTTTGAATGGTAGCATATGTTTTCTGTCATCATCATCATAAAAAATAAAAATTAAGGATACATTTAAAAAAATAAAATACTCCCTTGACACTGCCAAGCATGCAGCTTCTCCTAATAAGTAAAGTTTCTATTATTTAAACTGACCAGTCTGTGACGTTTAGATCCTCTCTTGGTTAAACAACTTGTTGCTATACAATTTGCAAGTGAGAGTTCACCAAACTTGAACTTTAGCACAGCAAAATGAGAATATCCTTTACCAGCATTTTCCAAACTTCTTTGGTCTGCTTAACCCCTTTGACCTGAAATATTTACTTAAAGTTTCCCTTGAGATTATAAATTGTTCACATGTTCACAGTTCTCTGATGTCGGATAATGGTCACATGACATGCAGGCAGGGCCGGATTAAGACTATAAGGGGCCCCTGGGCTTTACCTTTTGAGGGGCCCTTCATCCACCAGAACTATTACCTACATTCTTCTTAGTCACAAAGTAAAATATTTTTGCAAAATAAAATATTGCAGGAATAAATGCCATTAACAAAACATCCTATAGGTACAGACCTATAGGTCTGTCATAAAATATAAATATCACTGCATGAACTACATATTGGTACATAGTCTGAACTATTTGCACAGACCAGTTACAGTACTAAGAACTACTGCCTACATCAGCTCCGTCTTCCTATCAAATCAGCCTTTTTTTTTGCAGAAATAAATGCAATAAAGCTTTCATATACAACATTTCACTCCGTTTCATTTATAATTTCATACAAAAATTGTACTTTCTGAAAAAAACATTTTATAATGCTGAAAATGTAATAATATCATTGGGGCTAACTTAAAAATGTTTCCTTAAGCTTTTTTTTATTCAATAACTAAAAAGGGTATTCTGTGGAAGCCCGTTTCTGCCACTTGTGACTTTAAATATCACGCAATTGCGAGTTTATATCTCAGAATTGTGACTTTATAGCTGGCAATTGTGAGAAAAAATTCAGAATTGTGACTGTAATGAGGGCGAGAACATACAACCTCTTGCTCAGTTTAACTGCACCAGTAAAGCTACCGGAGAAAACTGAAATTGTGGAGGTGCTGCATACACATTTAAATCCGAAGCCCTTGATAATTTCGGAGAGCTTTCGCTTTCATAAGCATAATCAACAAAAGGCCGAACTTAAGAGGCTCGCAGAGCACTGCCAATTCAGGGATGGGTTGTCTGACTCGCTCAGAGATGGGCTTGTTTGCCGTCTGCACGGTGAGAGCACGCAAAAGAGGCTCCTTACTGAGAGAGAACTCACTTTGACGCGACTACACTACTTTGTAGTGCACCACTACAAATTGCCACCTTTATGGAGACAGCCACGAAAGACACACTGGAACTGCAAAGAAAGGCAACAGCTGAATACAGAATATGTGTAATAAATTGTCATAAATTGAGCTGCATTCCCTTAAAGAGACAGGCCACAAAATTATCTGGGTGACTCCTATCATTGAAGGGGTAAAATTGAAGATGGAACTTGACAGGATCAGCGCTGTCAATAATATCATACAAGGATTACAAGATCATTTTGACACAATCAAATTGAAGTGCACATCAGTAATGCTCAAGACCTACACAGGTGAGAAAATTGCACCCATGGGAAAACTAATAGTCAAATGTGAAAACAAAAGGCGCGTTTTGGATCTTTATAGGCTGAAAAAGGGTGGAGTACCCTTATTTGGATTTGGATGTGGTTCAGCTCAATTAGCAGTCCATAAAAGCCATGCAAGTTACCCCCAAGGTAACCATGTGCTTTGTGCAGGACAAACTAGAACAAGTTTTCCAAGATGGCATTGGAACACTGAAACGCATTAAAGCAAGGCTTACTATTGAGACTGGTGTGCAGCCAAAATTTCACAAGGTACGCCGTACCATATTCAGTACGCCCAAAAGTTGAGGCTGAGGCTGAGCTAAAATGACTAGAAGACCAAGGAACCTATAGTAGAACCTAGAAGACCTATAGTTCTAATTGTCAAAAAGAGTAGTGATGTAAGAATCTGTGGTGACTTTAAGGTCACAATTAACCCAGTCTCGCAGGCAGACCAGTATCCATTGCCTCGCAGTGAGGACATCATTGCATCACTATCAGGTGGGCAGCATTTTTTTTTTTATCTTTACCAGGCGTACTTACAAATGGAGATGGAAGACTCTTTGAAAAAGTACCTGACAATAAACTTGTCTCTTCCGCTGCAACTGTTTTTGGCATGTCATCAGCGCCAGCGGTGTGGCAAAGAGCCATAGATCAAGTTTTGCAAGGTATCACAGGCACATAGTGCTATTTAGATGATATTATAGCCACTCTGGCCATGACAATGATACTCACCTGGCAAACTTGTTTTTGAAAGGCTTGCTGAGTATGGGCAGAGCAAACAAAAGCAAATGTGAATTTTTCAAATGAATACTGTGGACACCAAATTGACAAGGACGGCCTTCACAAATATCCTGATAAAATCAATGCTGTTTTGAAGACACCAAGACCGGAAAATGTGAACCAGCTTTGTTCGTTTCTTAATAATCACAAATTCTTGCCAAATCTTTCCTCAGTGGTAAATTGAATGCATTGCTGCAACAGAAAAGCAAATGGCTGTGGTCTAAAGAGTCACAAGGCTTTCAAGACAGCTAAACAAATGATCACTTTAGAGACTATGACCCCAGTCTCTCTTTGCGTCTACTGTGCAATGCTTTGCCATATGGAATGGTATTGTCTCACAAAAAGACTGATGGATCTGAGTGGCCAATAGCATTTGCATCTAGGTCCTTGACTGCTGTGGAACGCAAATATGCCCAGATTGATCGGGGGGACTTAAGCTTGATATATGGATTGAAGAAGTTTAATCAGTATTTGTATGGGAAACACTTCACTCTGATCACTGATCATCGATCTCTAGTGGCTATTTTCAGCCCTAGCAAAAGTGTTCCGATGATGGCAGCAGCACGACTACAGCGTTGTACATTGTTCCTTGGTGGTCATGACTATTCAATTGAGTTCAAGGGCACAAAGTACCATGGCAATGCAGATGGATTGTCGCGTCTTCCTCAGGAGAACCTAGATGATGACAGAGACGACACAGATATGTTTGACATTTGCTCAAATGGAACCATTACCTGTCACAGGTGCTCAAATACAAAGGGAGACAATTCAAGATCCTGTTTTAGCCCAAGTGTTTGACCTGACCATGAAAGGATGGCCAGCTAGAGGAGTTCCACAACTTCCTGTATACTCAAAACGCTGTGAGCAGCTTTCTGTAACACAAGGATGTGTCGTGGGGTACCTGAGTGATTGTGCCACACAAGCTACGAGCCAAGGTACTCACTGCCTTACACAAAGGACATTTAGGTGTTGTTAAAATAAAAAGCCTGGCCAGAAGCAATGTTTGGTGGCCTGGACTAGATTGCAAATGGAAGATCTAGCTAAAACATGTTCTGGGTGTCAACAGATTCAACGACAGTCACAAGCAGCACCTTTACATGTGGAAATTTTCCACCAGTCCCTGGCAGTGAGTACACATCGACTATGCCCTTTCTAGCCTTTCTTGACAAAATGTCCCTAGTAGTAGTGGACACATATTCAAAATGACCAGAGGTATTTCCTGTCAAAAATGCTACGTCTACAATGACTGTTGAACTGCTCTGCACATTGTTTTCCCACACTGGCCAGCGATAATGGTACATAGTTTACCTCGAGGAATTTAAGTCATTTGTCAAGTACAATGGAATTAAGCACACTACATCTGCTCCTTACCAACCTGCAATGAGTGGTCTGGCTGAACGCTTTATTCAGTTCCTGAAACGGTGTCTGAAAGCCATGGGAGGAGAGAGAGTGCCACTGCAAGAAAAGATTGCAAACTTTCTTTTAGCCTTCAGGAACTCATGGGAAGAAGTCTTCATTCACGTTTAGACTTACTTAAACCTGGCTTGCACCAGCATGTGCAAACCAAGCAGTGTAGCCAAAATCCAAAACAATTTGTACTCAGGACCTTGCAAGTTGGTCAAAATGTGCTTGCTAGAGACTATAGACAATCACACCAAAAGTGGCAAATATTGTCTAAGACTGGGCCCCTCACAGCGGTGCAGCACATATTTCACTGGTCACATATTTTGAACTTAATTTTACACCTAAGTGAAGAAGGAAAAATAACTTAGTCATGGGTATTTCAGGGCCTTTACTTCTGTGTTAGTGTAAAAACATAACACTGTGTGATCTATGGATGTTTTCAGCCTTGTGCAGTGTGAGTTTTCTCCAGTGTTTGTGAGAATCACACTGCTGTGCTCCTGTAAGTTGTACATTTTAAATTCTCTGTAAAACTGTAAAAATACATTACAAGTAGCTCTCAGACTGAATATCTAAAAATTATCGTCTCCCGTCTCTGAACCAGTTTATATAATCGTGTAAGTGTGTATTTGGATCACTGCAGTTTTTGTCTCTTTTTTTTTGTGTGGGCTGGAAAGGATGGCCTGTTTGGTGCTACACAAAGCCTGTCAGAATAAATTAACTCAAGGAATGTGACTGGGGGAAGAACAAATGGCTTTGAACTCTGATTGGCTGCATGGAACATACAAGAAACTTCCTCCTCCTGATGATGGGAATTAGCCTTTATGGCGAACCGGCACATGTCAATTTCAACTAAAATTTTGCAAACATTAAGGAAGAATTGATAGCAATTTTATAAAATTACTATACCTTTATGTGCACTAAAAGGATTTATCTATCAAAGCTACTTTATCTTGACATGTTAGCATTAGTTTAGGTTGTGTGTACACAATACTATATACTATGATGTTTTTATGGAGTTTGCATTAGATTTTGTTTCAGATTCTCTCAATAGCTCTGTGATGGATTTGTGTAATATAGGTTGTTATTATAGGAATCATGGCAAACATCACTAGGTATTTTCTGTTTATCGTCTTAGTTACCATGTTGACAGAACCTCTTTAGTTTCTGATTGCTTTAAGGGTTACACTGCTCTAATTGAGGCCTTTCACAAGAAAAGCACTACACTGACAAAGCAGTTTATTTATTTACCAAGAAAACCCGGCTATTTCATCCTCTTGTTTTGTTTTTGAATGTTCCTACTGTGTGATGCACAGTACAGCTCAGAAATAAATAATGTACATCTTTGAAACTGCTTATTAAATCTTGCAGTTGTGTATTTGTGATGGAACTCCTAATTCTGTCAAAGAAAGGAAGGTCGTATTCGGCTGCTTGTTTTGTCTGCTTTCCAGAATGTTCGAGCCAAGTTAACTGAAATGAAAACTAGTCTGTTCCTGTTCTGGTCTCTGTAGGTCAGCTTCATTCTGCTGAATAAGTTTTTCACCCTCACACCACCTCAGTTGATCACATGCCATGTAGTGAAGTTTCCTTCCTCTGAATCGTCTCCTGTGTCCTCTTGCAGCAAGTGTCTCTCTCCTGCTATCTTGCTTTGAAACAGTCAGTGTTGTGAATGACTGCTGTTGTGCTGCCATCTTGTGGTGGAACATTAAAAGGGTACAAAAAATTAAGTGATTTTTCTTTTTCAACAAATGGTTGGTAAGGTTTATTCTCAACCTCAGGGGGTCAAATTAAATACATTTTATATTCTATTTATTTGATAAGATGTTTACATTTTTTGCAACCCTGTTACACAGGGTGATGAGTGTGTCTGTGTCTGTATTTTTATTATTTTATATTTTTATTTATTTAGCTAAATAAATGAATACAGTTTAAAACCATTTACTTATTTGTGTATACCTACACTATTTTATATTTTTGGGACGCCTGCCTTTACATGCACATGAACTTTAATGACATCCCATTCTTAATCTGTAGGGTTTAATATGGAGTTTGCCCACCCTTTGCAGCTATAACAGCTTCAACTCTTCTGGGAAGGCTTTCCCCACAAGGTTTAGGAGTGTGTTTATGGGAATTTTTGAGCATTTGTGAGGTCAGGCACTGATGTTGGCCTGGCTCGCAGTCTCCGATCTAATTCATCCCAAAGGTGTTCTATCGGGTTGAGGTCAGGACTCAGGCCGGTCAAGTTCCTCCACACCAAACTCGCTCATCCATGTCTTTATGGACCTTGCTTTGTGCACTGGTGTGCAGTCATGTTGGAACAGGAAGGGGCTATCCCCAAACTGTTCCCACAAAATAGGGAGCATGAAATTGTCCAAAATGTCTTGGTATGCTGAAGCTTTACACCACAGCATCCGACGCTTTGCATTGCACTTGATGTAAGGCTTGGATGCAGCTGCTCGGCCATTGAAACCGATTCCATGAAGCTCTCTACACACTGTTCTTGAGCTGATCTGAAGGCCACACGAAGTTTAGAGGTCTGAAGCTATTGACTCTGCAGAAAGTTGGCGACTTCTGTGCACTGTGCGCCTCAGCATGCACTGACCCCGCTTTGTGATTTTACGTGGCCTACCACTTCGTGGCTGAGTTGCTGTTGTTCCCAATTGCTTCCACATTTGTTATAATACCCCTAACAGCTGACCGTGAAATATTTAGTAGTGAGGAATTTTCACAAATTAACCAATTGCACAGGTGGCAACCTATCACGGTACCACGCTTGAATTCACTGAGCTCCTGAGAGTGACCCATTCTTTCACAAATGTTTGTAGAAGCAGTCTGCATGCCTAGGTGCCTGATTTTATACACCTGTGGCCATGGAAGTGATTGGAACACTTGAATTCAATAATTTGGAGGGGCGTCCCAAATTTGGCAATATAGTGTATTTTCTAAGCATTAGATAAATTAAATGTATAATTTATCAAATGAAATTTCAAATATACCACAATGGGGAACAGGGTTGCAAATTGAGGATTAGCGTTTTGTTGGTTTTTACCTTTTTTTTTGCCCACCTGTTTTCTGTTAACAGAATTAATCAAGTTTACAAGTGTTGTAAACTTTGTATCAGTTGAATAAAACAATTACAAAAATGTTACCCAATCTAGTGTCTTATATTTATTTCATATTCAATTTGTATTTAGCTGTATAAATAATAATAATCACACAAATCAGAGTTTGAACTGTATTTGGATCTGTATTTCATCCTAAATTATGTCTGCTTTTTTATTTTATATAAAACTAACCTGTTTTTTTCCCTCTCAACAGGACCAATCAGCAGTATTCTGGTGAATAAATTTGGTAGTCGACCCATCATGATTGCTGGAGGCTGTCTGTCTGGCACAGGATTAGTCGCCGCGTCCTTCTGTGACACAGTGGAGGGTCTTTACTTCTGTGTGGGAGTTATAGGTGGTAAGTACATTGAATGACACTGATCATGAAAACAAAGCAATAGCAATGAAATAATCAAAGTTACAAACTCACTCTCTGAACCATGCATACAATCTTTCTCTCCTTCTCTCCTCTGTTTCTAGGACTGGGTTTGGCTTTTAATCTGAATCCAGCATTGACCATGATCGGCAAATACTTTTACAAGCGGCGGCCAATAGCTAATGGCATCGCGATGGCGGGCAGCCCGGTGTTCCTGTCCACCCTGGCCCCATTGAACAGCTGGCTGTTTGATCATTTCGGGTGGAGGGGCAGTTTCCTCATCTTGGGAGGAGCTTTGCTGAACTGCTGTGTTGCGGGGTCGCTAATGAGGCCCATTGGACCGAAACCACAACCTGCCATTCCAAAAGAGGATGGGGGACCCAAAAGTCAAGAAAAAAAAACATGCCTACAGACCATCAACAGCTTTCTGGATCTGACCCTGTTTACCCACCGAGGCTTCTTGCTGTACCTGCTCGGAAACGTCATCATGTTTTTTGGCCTCTTCGCGCCCCTTGTGTTCCTCAGTAACTACGCGAAGAGTAAAGACATTTCCAAGGATAAGGCTGCGTTCTTGTTGTCTATCCTGGCCTTTACTGACATGATTGCTCGGCCATCCATGGGCCTGGTGGCCAACACACGCTGGGTCCGTCCACGTATTCAGTACTTCTTTGCCGCATCTGTGCTGTATAATGGCATCTGCCACTTGATGGCGCCATTCTCAACCGATTACTTGGGTTTTGCCATTTATGCTGTGTTTTTCGGTGTGGCATTCGGCTGGCTCAGTTCTGTGCTGTTTGAGACTCTCATGGACCTGGTGGGCGCTCAGAGATTCTCCAGTGCTGTCGGGTTAGTCACCATTGTGGAGTGTGGACCTGTGCTGCTGGGACCACCATTACTGGGTAAGGCTGAGTGTAAACCCTTTCATCTTAAAGGGATAGTTAACCCAAAAATGACAATTATAACCCAAAATGACAATTATAAACAATTATCTCATCATTTACTCACCCTCATGTTGTTCCAAACCTGTATGAATTTCTTCTGCGGAACACTAACGAAGATATTTTGAAGAATGTTGGTAACCAAACAGTTTTGTTTAACATTGACGATTTAATGTTACAAAGAAGAAGGTCATGCAGGTTTGGATTAAAATGAGGGCAAATGATGACATAATTTGTTTTTGAGTGAAATATCCTTTTAAATACATTTTTCACATGTTGTTTTTATTAAATGTTGATACATGTTTAAATATTTTTTCATCAAAAAATAAATAAGTCAACAAAATATTGACAATGTATGAGAGGTTTTTAGTTTTGATAAAAAAAATATGAATATATTAAATTATAATAAATCCTGTATATTAAAAATAATAAATATATTAAAATGTAATATTAATTAATATTACAATTAAATTTATATGTAAAGTGCTTGAATATTTGGTTTAATTGTTCATGTTCCCATCAACTAAAATGTAATTACATAAATGTATGAATATGACAATATAATACTGAATAAATTTAAAAGAGGTTTAATCAAAAATATGAATATTAAAATGATTATTTGATTATTTGGTTTAATATTCTCATCAACTAATATATAGACTAAATGTAAAGGATAGTTTTATTAAAAAATAATATATAAAACATTTAAAGTAATTTTAATGTTAATTAATGTTAAATTAATATATAAAATTCTTGGATATTCTAATTGTACATGCTCTCATCAAGTAAAATACTATTATTAAGATAAATGGGTGACTTATTAAAAAATTACATTTAAAAGTTTTTTTTTGTCTTTTAAAGACAAAAACTATGACTAAAATATAACACTGCAAAAATGAACACTAAGTGAGCCATTTGTAAGAAGCCTGTGGTCCACTGGCCCTGTGGCACTTTCAAAACGTCCAATGAGTCCTGACCAGTTTGTTATGGCAACATTGGCTCAAAAACAAAACAAAGATTGGGACGGGCTTTAATTACACTAATCTTTGAACATCATAGCATATCCTGGTCAAGTTAGTTTGTAAGAGATTGATGAAAGCTTTTTTCCATTTCTCCCCTTGCAGGAAGACTTAATGATATCCACAATGATTATAAATACACATATCAGGGTTGTGGAATCGTCCTGGTGATCGCCAGCATATTCCTGTTCGTGGGAATGGGAATCAACTACCGGCTGGTGGACAAAGAGAAGAGGGAGGAGGAGAGAAAAGCTAGGCAGGAAGAAAAAGATGAAGAGACAAATATAGACAATGCCCTGAACGAGAAGGCAAAGGAGGCGGATGGAGACACATGGGATGCGTGAGCGGACGTTGCCAAACGGAAAAGGACACTGAACTATGCACACACGGCAACAATCCATGTCTTCCACTTCTGACCGTCCAAAATGATAAACACAGAAATGTTTTTCCCCTCTAATGCATTACTTAAGGATTCAGCCAATGTTTAGACAATGTTGCCAAGAAATAGCCTCTTTTATGCAGTCCCACACACATCTCAAATGTTACTTTCATTCTCCCAACATTCATATGGGAGTCTCTCTGTACCTTAATGTCACAATTCACCTTTTTCTAGTATATTACAACAATTACGAGAGCATTCCTAGTTTTTGACTCCAGAATTAAACCGTTCATCTGCCTTTCAAAAGAGAGCAGATTTTCATAGTATTATTGCCATGTGTGACATTTAAGGTGACGTGCACATATAATTTGTCGGATCAAGACATGGGAGAATGATTTGTCTCATAGAAATATTTTTTGGACTAAAGGTCATTATTATATGTAGGATACACATTTTTTTGAAGTTGTGTGTGAAGTTTTTATGTTTTAGTATCTGTAGTGTAGTCTTCCCGGTTCTGATTGGCTGGTAGAAAATAGTGCTAGACTGCCATATAAAGGCAAAATGCAGAAATGTCAAGATGGAAAAAGTTTTTGGATCGATTTGATGGCTACTTTCATGCTCCGTTTTTTTCTGAATCGGAACATAGTTTAGTAAAAACCCATCTGTTGCGGGACAAACTCAGTTTCACTCATGAATTAAGGTAAAATATGTAGCTACTGTGTTTTGCCTTTTTATATGGCAGAATAATTGTTTCCAAGTGCTGTTTAATGTTTTTTTTTTTGACAGGTTGCTTCCTGCTCTGGTGATCTCATGATCTCACATTGCTCATCGAACTGTTTATTCACTGTACTGTAACCATGGAGATTTCCGTGGTTACTGTTTTTAGGAACTGCAGCAGACACTATATTGCAGAGGTCTTGTTTTTGTCTGAGAGGCAATTATCACTTCTTCACATGAGCAGTCTGTTGGAGACGTGCTTTAGCTCGTGTTTCACTTTTTAATTTAGTGAAGATCATAATTGTCTCACTAGGATACATTCAAATAGGGGATCCTTTTAAAAGTGTGTTCATTTGCTTTTTTTGACCATGTTGATTTTAGATTTCTAGCAACATTTAATTACAGTTGCCAACAGATCCTGTGCCTTTGATTGTGTGCCTTTCTATATACATGCAGGTACATACAATACTAATTCCTGAAACCTCTTTTAGGGAGCTGTTTGCGATTATCAAGAGGATTTTAACTTCGTAGTCTGATATAAATTATTGTTTTGTGCCATATTGAGGGAGAGTAGAGTCCATAATTTCAACCTGAGCCAGCAACAAACACGGTACTGAATTTCTGTTGGCTAAAGATAAAGACTTAATTTCAAGTTCTTCTAGTGCAAAATGAAGGTGCCTGTGCTTTTTACGAATGCAAAACGGTGAAGGAAAATTTCTGTTAACGAAGCCATTTTATTCCTTCTGCTTTTTAGAGTAGCTACATTTTGCTAATGATGTGGAACTCTCGGTGACACGACTCTCAGGTCTGCACAAACAACAAGTCACTTTCAGGTAAAATCATGCATTGTAAAAGCAAGGAAACACCACCACCTGATGACCACTGTCGTTCATTACGACACTGCGGTGTAATCATTTATGCTGGTTTACTGCAGTTTCTATGTAGTATTTTTAAGAAACATTTGTGTGCAAAAACAAGCAAGTAATTATTTTCTAGTAACGTTGTTTGGTCACAGCAGTTGGCAATTCTTTGTATAGTGCACTTTAATTAGCTTTTTCCCTGAGTAGATATGGATCGGTCTGGGTCCTCGGTGATGGGCGCTCCAGTTCTCTGGTGTGGCGGAGTTGGTAATCTCAGAGCTCGGCTGAATAATAGCAGCTGCGAGACAAAAAGCAGAAAGAGGTTCAGTGCAGTGTTAACGACACAATTTCAGTATCTCCGATAAGTTCATTATCGCTGCTCCGACTGCACTTCTGTTTACTGGAAGAGCTGTCTAAACTCCACTCGACTGTGTGTGCTGGTGGGTTTCGTATTAGTGTTGGTAATTGTGTGAAGGAAAAATACTGCTGTACAGGAAATGGACCACACTGAGAATTTTCCATCTCTTATTCCCACTTTTTCTTGTGGGCCGATTGAACACAGAAGTAACACTAACCAGAGTGCTTTAAAAACCTCTCCTGTCTGAAAGATAATTGACTGAGGTCAAGAGCTACATGGGTTGGAAGTATTGTGTGTTTGTGCACAGAGATTCCATGCAAACTCACGATTTCATGATTCATTTAGGAGAGAGTCTGGCCCTTGTAAGGTATTCTGGGCAGAGGAAAAAATAATTGTATTTTTAGGTATTTTAAACATTATCACGTGTGAAATTGTATGTTTCGATGTTTTTTGTGTGAATGAGCAAATCAATAAACTTTTTTTTTTTTTTATGTAAATGTGTTATTACTGTGAGTTAAATATATAAATTCTGATATAATTGTCATTTGTTGTTGCATACACCCTGGGAGACTGATGAGATATGCGTAATGGTAAGACATGTTGTTAGTATATGGGGTAAATTAGGGGTATTGTCGTCATTAGATTAAGTTAATTGTTTTTGCTTGTATTATTTCCATTTGTAAGTCACTTAAGATAAAAGCATCTGATAAATGAATAACATGTAAAACTCATAGCATGTTTATAACATGTGACAACTTGCCCCAGTATTGCATTTATGAAAAAAATGCCCTTGTCCTGAAAACAGGTATAAACCTAAGTGTTTAGGTTAAAAATCTACCTTCTTTATACAGATGGAGGACATAAATAAATATTGAACAACAAAATCACGGATTTACATGTAATATAAAGCTTGTAGTATATAAAATATGTAATGTATAAAACCTATGACAACCCTATCCCTAGATTAATCATTTAACTAATCACGGAAACAGATATTATAATTTCACCACCAGATGGCGATAAACTTGTAGGTCACGTTTTACCTGTATTTCGAGACAAAAAAGGTCATGCAAATTTTTATTTAAACAAGACGGTATGTAATATATCTATTGAAACATAATAACTATATTGTAAAATACAAAACAATAAATACTGTATAAAAAAATATATAAAACATTATAAAATCGCAGGGACAGTTAAATCCTCGTCGGTTGCCCTGAGGTCGTCTCCATGGGAACCAATTTGAAAAACACTTCTTATTTAGACACAAAGCAAGAAATATTGCATGAGCTGATTTGTAATGGGAAAACCGTTGAAACGGGTTGTGGTCAGAACGTAGAATTAACGTTTTTTGTTTGTTTTGTATTAGTGTTAAGCACATTTTGCTGGCTGAGAGTTTTAGTAGAGATTTGTACATTTATTTGGGATGTCGGCCACCATTATCCCTCTAGCAAATCCTAAAGGAGTGAAAAAGCTGTGCGATCTTTGCCAGAAACCTGCAAAACTGCAGTGCACAAAATGCCTGGTCACATTTTACTGGTGAGTCTGGAGCCTTCGGTTTATTTATGTGTTTTGTGTTTATAATAAAGCACCTTAAAACTGGTAAATGATACTTCATAGTGTAATTGCGCGTACAGACAGCAGGTGGCATTATAGGCACACGTGTCGCGCACGCATTCTTTTTGGCCGTTTTGCTGCAGAGATGGAAAGGTTGAACGAGTTCAAACAGCTGGAGGAGAAATTATGTGCAGAGGGAAGAGAATAGCCAGCCATGCGTGCTTAAAACCAACCAGGAAAGAAAAAAATAGAAAGAAATATGACTGGAAAAATATATGTTTTTAGTGTGCATCCGTGAAGTTTTCACTTGCCGTTTAAAGACACTACGAACCACGACGCATATCTACGGTCTCGCAGTGTCAACATGCAAATGTGTATCTTTTTTAATTCTTTTTTTATGTGTATCTTATAACACGGTCAGTCAAGGGTTTTTTGTTTAGTTTTTCCCCCCAGAAACAATATGTTCTCTGACGGACAGCTCTTAAAGCGATAGTTAAATGGGAAAAAAATAATAATTATATATATATACACACACTCACCTAAAGGATTATTAGGAACACCATACTAATACTGTGTTTGACCCCCTTTCGCCTTCAGAACTGCCTTAATTCTACGTGGCATTGATTCAACAAGGTGCTGAAAGCATTCTTTAGAAATGTTGGCCCATATTGATAGGATAGCATCTTGCAGTTGATGGAGATTTGTGGGATGCACATCCAGGGCACGAAGCTCCCGTTCCACCACATCCCAAAGATGCTCTATTGGGTTGAGATCTGGCGACTGTGGGGGCCATTTTAGTACAGTGAACTCATTGTCATGTTCAAGAAACCAATTTGAAATGATTCAAGCTTTGTGGCATTATCCTGCTGGAAGTAGCCATCAGAGGATGGGTACATGGTGGTCATAAAGGGATGGACATGGTCAGAAACAATGCTCAGGTAGGCCGTGGCATTTAAACGATGCCCAATTGGTACTAAGGGGCCTAAAGTGTGCCAAGAAAACATCCCCCAAGGCATGGCAAGGCAACAAGGCATGATGGATCCATGTTCTCATTCTGTTTACGCCAAATTCTGACTCTACCATCTGAATGTCTCAACAGAAATCGAGACTCATCAGACCAGGCAACATTTTTCCAGTCTTCAACTGTCCAATTTTGGTGAGCTCGTGCAAATTGTAGCCTCTTTTTCCAATTTGTAGTGGAGATGAGTGGTACCCGGTGGGGTCTTCTGCTGTTGTAGCCCATCCGCCTCAAGGTTGTGCGTGTTGTGGCTTCACAAATGCTTTGCTGCATACCTCGGTTGTAACGAGTGGTTATTTCAGTCAAAGTTGCTCCTCTATCAGCTTGAATCAGTCAGCCCATTCTCCTCTAACCTCTAGCATCAACAAGGCATTTTCGCCCACAGGACTGCCGCATACTGGATGTTTTTCCCTTTTCACACCATTCTTTGTAAACTCTAGAAATGGTTGTGCGTGAAAATCCCAGTAACTGAGCAGATTGTGAAATACTCAGACCGGCCCGTCTGGCACCAACAACCATGCCACGCTCAAAATTGCTTAAATCACCTTTCTTTCCCATTCTGACATTCAGTTTGGAGTTCAGGAGATTGTCTGGACCAGGACCACACCCCTAAATGCATTGAAGCAACTGCCATGTGATTGGTTGATTAGATAATTGCATTAATGAGAAATTGAACAGGTGTTCCTAATAATCCTTTAGGTGAGTGTATATTTATTGTTATTTTATCATGAGATTTTGCCTCACTTCCGGACGTTGCTGTATCTCTTCTAGCCATTTCGGTTTGTCATGTGTCATAATATTGTATCAAAAAGAAGACCCTGAAGGAGCCCCAAAATATGTGCAAAGGCCAGTAAGCATCTCTTAAAATGTTGATATTTTGACCTTTTCGGTCACTGGTGCACTTTTTAGCAATATCATGTGTCCTTTTGGATAACACTAATAAAAATTTTATATTTATAATATATTTTGAGCTAACAATGACACAGGCAATTAATTTAACCCATATTTGTGTGTTAGATTACACAATTCTGTTTTTGTTGAGTTGAGGATAAAACAAGTCTTATTTATTTTATTGGAAAACATTTTTAAACATTTTCCAGCTTCTTTTTTTACAATGTGGTTCTGAATTTTGAGTTATCATCAGCCAAAATGAGCCCATGTCTATATAAAAATCCCATATAATAATAATACAAATAATATATTAATTGTGATTAAAATGTAGTTTTCCAAGCACTAATTGTTTGCTGATCTCCAATTATGGATATCAGTACATTTTTGCCAACAATGGTAGAAATGTAATTAATAAAAAATTACAATTACCCAGGAATTATATTTTCATGAGGAAATTATCTGATTCACCAAAAAAAAGGGTTTACTACATTCTTAAAATGAGTGTATGTATATATATATATATATATATATATATATATATATATATATATATATATATATATATGCACTATATTGCCAAAAGTATTGGTACACCCCTCCAAATCATTTAATTCAAGTGTTCCAATCACTTCCATGGCCACAGGTGTATAAAATCAAGCCCCTAGGCATGCAGACTGCTTCTACAAACATTTGAGAAAGAATGGGTCACTCTCAGGAGCTCAGTGAATTCAAGCGTGGTACCGTTATAGGTTGCCACCTGTGCAATAAGTCCATTCGTTTCAGTGAAAGGAACTCTTAATGCTTCAGCATACCAAGACATTTTGGACAATTTCATGCTCCCAACTTTGTGGGAACAGTTTGGGGATGGCCCCTTCCTGTTCCAACATGACTGTGCACCAGTGCACAAAGCAAGGTCCATAAGGACATGGATGAGCGAGTTTGGTGTGGAGGAACTTGACTGGCCTTCAATGAGTCCTGACCTCAACCCGATAGAACACCTTTGGGATGAATTAGATCGGAGACTGTGAGCCAGGCCTTCTCGTCCAACATCAGTGCCTGACCTTATAAATGCGCTTCTAGAAGAAGGGTCAAGAATTCCCATAAACACACTCCTAAACCTTGTGGGGAAAGCCTTCCCAGATGAGTTGAAGCTGTTATAGCTGCAAAGAATGGGCCAACTCCATATTAAACCCTACGGATTAAGAATGGGATGTCATTAAAGTTCATGTGCATGTAAAGGCAGGCGTCCCAAAACTTTTGGCAATATAGTGTATATACCAGTCTATGATATAAACCTCAGAAAGTTTATTTTGGGGTTAGGTTAAACTAACACAAAATAAATAAATAAAAGTCTCTTGAATATAGTTAAGTAATGTGTGTGTGTGTGTAGTGACCCTGACCACCAGCAGACTGACTGGACCAGTATTCATGAAAAAGTCTGTCCGTTGCTGGTATTTATTCACACACCTGCACCATTCGGCACACTGCAGTCCGACCAAGAACATCACCGCAAAGAAAGAGTGAAGAAACAGGTTCATATGCACGCCAGCACATAAAATGGGGCAAATTGGGTTATTAACAGGGCAGATGTCTGATAAGTGTGTGTTTTGTATGTTTTCGATACTAGGAGTATCTCATAGAGATTGCTCATTTAGAGGCACAGAGGTGGGTGTCCAAGAAGAGGTTCCAGGATGTGTTACCGGCCGCTCTCCTATTCTTACGCTGGGCCATGCAGGTGTATGGAACCTGTGCTGTTGAACTGGTACCAGCTTATCTACTGCTTGCGCAGGCTAATATAGGTGAGACATGCACAAAACCAACAAAAGACATGCACAAAACCTGCAAAAACCAACCCATGGCTCTCTAAGGTCCATTGTCAAGTCAAGTCAAGTCAAGTCAACTTTATTTATATAGCGCTTTCTACAATGCAGATCGTTTCAAAGCAGCTTCACAGTGTTAAACAGGAAAATAATGAACAGAATTTGATTCGGCTGTACAGCCGCTCTGGAGAAAACGGTGATGTCATCAGCTCATTTCAATTATCATATATATTCAAGTAATGTAGTTGATATAATTTAGTTTAGTAATTAAATTTATTTGGATATTTATTTGAAAATTTTGTGTCAAACACAAAATTTTGTGTCATGATTGGACAGTAGGCTTCACAGTTTGCTTCACTTTCTGACTTTCTGAACCTCTCTGGAGGCTAACAGCTAATAACTTCCACTTCAGGAGAGAATGGAAACAAACGTTTGCTAAAAACCGAGGCTGACATCAAGCCCTGTTTACTTCCTGTGGGACGGTCTATTGGTGGGCTCAAGGGTGGTGCTTGGAACTGAACGGTGAGACGTTTGTTATGTAATTCAGGATGTGGCAGACTAGTCATGCAGATGTGTACTGTCTGAGTTAAAACCTCTTGCACTGAAAGCTCTTTGGCATAAGCATGTGAAAGATTCATCTTTATGTGGCTGGAGATTTGATAGTTTGCATGGGATAATTCACTGACATGAAGTATCATATTGTGAATATGAATTGGGGCCTTGATCCATTAAATATTGTGACACTGATGATGCATCAAAATGCATCTGACATTAATAAACAACATCACTGTATAACACCTATAGTGCATCTACATTACAGCTGCTACAAAAAAAACATTTTTATTTTATTTTATTATTATTTTTATTCAGCCAGGTAATAAACTAATTAAACAAGGCACAAAATGCTTACAATATACTTGCATATCTAACTATATACACCGATCAGGCATAACATTATGACATAACCTAATATTGTGTTGGTCCCTGACCCATTGAGGCATGGACTCCACTAGACCCCTGAAGGTGTGCTGTGGTATCTGGCACCAAGATGTTAGCAGCAGATCCTTTAAGTCCTGTAAGTTGCGAGGTGCTGCCCCAATGGATCGGACTTGTTTGTTCAGCACATCCCATAGATGCTCAATTGGATTGAGATCTGGGGAATTTGGAGGCCAATTCAACACCTCAAACAAGTTGTTGTGCTCCTCAAACCATTCCTGAACCATTTTTGCTTTGTGGCAGGGTGCATTATCCTGCTGAAAGAGGCCTCAGCCACCAGGGAATACCGTTTCCATGAAAGGGTGTACATGGTCTGCAACAATGCTTAAGTAGGTGGTACGTGTCAAAGTAACATCCACATGGATAGCCTGCCTCCGCCGGCTTGCCTTTTTCCCATAGTGCATCCTGGTGCCATGTGTTCCCCGGGTAAGCGACGCACATGCACCAGGCCATCCACATGATATAAAAGACCAGACCACATTCTTCCATTGCTCTGTGGTCCGGTTCTGATGCTCACGTGTCCACTGTTGGCGCTTTCGGCGGTGGATGGGGTCAGCATTAGCACCCTGATTGGTCTGCGGCTATGTAGCCCCATACGCAACAAACTGCGATGCACTGTGTATTCTGACACCTTTCTATCAGAACCAGCATTAACTTCTTGAGCAATTTGAGCTACAGTAGCTTGTCTGTTTGATCGGACCACACGGGCCAGCCTTCTCTCTTCACGTGCATCAATGAGCCATGACCCTGTCGCCGGTTCACCACTGTTCCTTCTTTGGACCACTTTTGATAGATACTGACCACTGCAGACCGGGAACACCCCACAAGAGCTGCAGTTTTGGAGATGCTCTGACCCAGTCGTCTAGCCATCACAATTTGACCCTTGTCAAACTTGCTCGCACAACTGTTTTCAACATATAAGCAGCAATGTTTCTCGACCACCAAATCAGCATATTAGAATGATTTCTGAAGGATCACACGACACTGAAGACTGGAGTAATGGCTGCTTAAATCTATGCACTGCCATCACAGAAATAAATTATATTTTACAATATATTTAAATAGAAAAACAGTTATTTTAAATAAATGCAGTCTTGGTGAGCATAGAAGACTTCTTTCAAAAAACACCTTACCATCCCCAAAATGGTAGTGTAAATATTAAAACCTTAGAGCAAAATGGCAGAACATGCATACATTAACAAATAATTTAATAAATAAATGTATTTTCAAAATATATTATATTATTAAAATCTATCTTTACACTTGGACTCTCACAACTTGAGAGACTGAAGACATGATGACAAATCCAGTTTGGGAATATATTGAGCAGCTGATGCTTACTGGTTTTTATAGTGGGTTCATTGGAATTCTTGTGAGTGAACATTTCAGTGCAGTGTAATAATTTTGACAGTGAGACAGCCCTGGTAAACTCCTTGGGCAAGGGCAGTGCACTGCTGAACCAGGGAGCGGATTGAGACACACCCTTGATCATTAAGCTTCTGTCTAAACAGATAGATACTTTATATGCTGAGAATTCACAGTGGCTGCTTTCAACCTCTTTTTGACAAATGAGCAAACTAGGCATGAATCTTTAAAACACTGGATGTCTATTCCAACAGAAACATCAAAGATGGTTGTATTAAGTAGACATAGACAGACCCTCTAATAGCCAGGCTCACTCAAACTCAAGTGGAATCAAGGACCCTTTGTTCATAGTGTATGTTGTTTGTGTGTGTTTAGGTTTAGGTTCTCTCTCCCAGGCACATGACTATCTGTCTAAGGCTGAGTGGACAGTGATGAAAACACCAGGCTGCAGTCACACTGTCCTTCATCAGCTACACAGAACCCTGGGCCGCCTGCACTCTGCCATGGGAAAATACACATCTGCTCTCACTCACTTTGCCAATGACGTAAGTTCTAATATACGTGGGACACTGTGATTGGATTGAATTTACATAATTGTGTAATATTATTTATTTGTGGAATACTGGCATTAGATATTTTTGTTTTTAACTTTAAAAAAAACACATTTCATGTCCATTTATTCATGTTAGTTATTTGTTTGTTTATTTAAACACCTGGAGTTCATTTTAGGGTACTGACTAGCTGTACATTCATTTTTTAAATTTGAATATATTTTTCTTTGTGTAGGTGTACTATGCTAGTGAGATGTTTGGTTTGGACAGTACTGTGACGTCTGGAGGATATTTCCTTATGGCTGATGTGTTTCTGAAGCAAAACCAGCCTGACATTGCCCTCTCGCTCTACACAGAGGTAGACACCCACCATCAATGCACATTGACACATCTGTGTCTGTGAAATGTCTCTCATCGCGTTGCGTGCATGTGTACAGGTGGCAAGTTCATGGCACACTCACCTGTGTAAGCTAATGGATGATATGAGTCAGAGTGGCACTCAACCAGAAGAACGGTTTGGTAAGTCGCATAAAGATAATAAACCTACGCAAAGACACATCCGCAAACAGTCTCATCTCTGTGGACTATAACCGTATTCATATTATGAAGGTCCAAACAGGACATAATTATATAAAGATATGAATCGTGAATATATAAATGTAAATCTAAATAAAATTGTTATAACTCTGAATATGTAAATGTAACTGAATATATAGTTATAACTCTGACTATATAAATGTAAATCCTGATAGTTATAAGTCAGGATATATATTTTTAAATCCTGAATATGTAAATGCATATATTGTCTAATTAGGGTCTAAACTTTAGCACAGGATTGTGGGTATTGCACATATTTTTACTCATTCCCACAAGTTTAATGCAGGTTGAATGAGTAAACTAAACTAAAGTCAATCAGATCTTTATTCCATGCCAAGGCATGTACTCTATAAAACCCCTAAAGGTGTCCTGAAGTATCTGGCACCAAAACGTTAGTAGCAGATCCTGTAGGTTGTGAGGTGGAGCCACCATGGATCGAACTTGTTGGTCCAGAATATCCCATAGATGCTCAATTGGATTGAGATCTGGGGAATTTGGAGGCCAGGGCAACACCTTGAACTCTTCATCGTGTTCCTACAACCATTCCTGAACAGTGTGTGCAGTGTGGCTGAGGGTTGGCAATTGGGGTTGGAGCTAAACTCTGCAGGACAGTGGCCCTCCAGGACTGAGTTTGGAAACCCCTGATATAAAGCAAATGCAATGCTTCTATGACATTCAGATTTTAAGATATCCCTCTTTGGGTTTGGGTTGCTAGGGTGCTCAACAATGGTTGTTAGGCCATGGCTAGGAAGTGTTGAAGGTGATTGGTGATTGGCTGTTTGCTGCCCTGAGTCAAACAAGCCCACCCTCATGTTTCTATGACACTTCTATCCAAAGATATCCCTTTTGATCTCTTTGAATGGCAGCCTATGGGATCAGTTGCTAGGGTGTTGCTAGTGCATATAATAGTAATAATAATAATAATAATATGAATTATAAAAACAAATCATATCCTTTTGGCAAGTATCTCTTCTTTTCTTAACAGGATCAGCATTGATCCTTTCCCAGTAGTGAGCCGCGTTTTCCTTATTTGATAAAGACATCTGCAAAGGTAAAATTCAGTTAAAACATTACATTGCTGTCATTCGGTACAACCAGTAGGTAATTCGGTATAACCAAAATTTCAGTATTACCGAATGACACTTTTGGTTATACCGTATGACAATATTTTCAAACAATGCTAACAGGCTGACATCTAGCTAGCTAGCTAGTTAACTAGTTTTGCGTATGAGCAAGTGAAAACATGAATTTTTCAAATGGTTTATAGAAAGGTACTTACTTTGCTTCACGACCATGTGGTCCTTTGAAGGCGTCTGAATGATGTCACATGATATTGACTGCATGACTTGATCCAAAATGGTGCCTTTATATTGGTTACTCCGAATGACATCAATGAAATTCATATATATATATATATATATATATATATATATATATATATATATATATATATATATATATATATTTACAACTTACAAATAAAACATTTAATTCAGAATCAGAATATGTAATTCTAATATGTAATCCATATCCTGACATAAATGTTACTTATTGTTATGATCTCTCATGAAATGTCACATCTGTATGATGCGGATTTAATAATTTATAAGCTTTTGTGACAGCCTGTTCTATCATGATTGTGTGTGTTTGTTTGAGTATTGTATGTAGTTTGTATGAGGTTAGCTATATATTTAGAACCTCATGTCATGAGGTTGTGTCCTAAGGCAAAACCTACTTTATTCCACTGATAAATAAGATCAAACATGACAGAGCCGCTAGTATGTGCGGCACTCCTGCCCTAGTTCTCTCTAAGCCTATTAACCTCAGCAGTGTTTTGGCTAAGTCTTCCAGTGACGTGGCTGGCTTAGCTCTGTGTCCATACTGGCTGGTCACTGGTCAGTACACTTGATCCTTCCTGCTCTCTGGCCTCTTAACGACTGACCTGAGGTCAGTAGACTGGCGCCGGTTCCGCCCTCTGGCCAGCCACATCATATTATAACTTCTGACCAGATGACTCCATAGCAGGAAACAGCTCAGCCGACCTTGCTCTGCATGTCACTGTGGATGCGACTGCACAGCAACAACAACAAGCATGACCTGATATCAATCAGGGACACAGACTAGCCACAGTTTTATTTTTTATTGTCTCTATAGGGCAGACAGTCTGATCATGCGAGTGGAGCCTTACATCACCGTTCAGTCAAGCCACTTAGTCACACTTGTAAATGTAATAGGTATCCTCATAATTACTCTTATTTTATTTATAAATGAATACATTTAATAGCAAATCAGTCTATTGCTAATGTATAAAAATACTACTGTTCATTGTGTGTTTATGTTTGTTAGTAATACACGCAACTTGAAATGTTTAAATAAACTAATGCTATAGGCGAATACTTTTAATAGGTGAATTTTGATTGACATACACATACACTATTGTTAAAAAAATCTTGTTAAAAAAAAGTCTTACCAAGGCTGCTTTTATTTGATCAAAAATACAGTACAACAGTAATACAGTGAAATATTATTACAATCGAAATATACCTTTTCTAGTTTAATGATTTATGATGGCAAAGCTGAATTTTCAGCATTACTCCAGACTTCAGTGTTACATGATACTTCAGGAATTATTTTATTATGCTGATTTGGTGCACATTTCTTATTATCAATGTTGAGAACACTTGTGCTGCTTAATATTTTTGCTGAAAATGTTTTTCAGAATTCTTTGATGAATCACTTTTTATCAATTTAATGCATCCTTGCTAAAAAATAAATAAATTATTAAAATAAAATCTTACTGACCCCAAACTTTAGAACAGTAGTGTACATAAGCTGAAATCGAACATTTTCATGCAATATTTAATTGAAATACACTTAAAAATTTTGGAAACAAATTATCCATTGACTAGGTTGTTGGTAGATTTCTGAACTGGCCCAAGGGAGAGCTAATATTTCTCCGAGTAATGGACCGAGTAATCATGGATATCAGCCGATTTAGACAATCTCAAAGTGCTAAAATATTGGCTGATTTATCAGCCTGGCAAACAACGTCCAATGGAAACAGCTCTGTGTAAGGTGATATGGTTCAAACACTAGATGCTAGATCATATTGCTGAATATCTCCTAGAGATTATTCAACAGAATTCATTGTCAACGTTTCACAGGAATTTCCCTGGTTTACTCACCTCGCAAGATCGAACAGTGGTGAAGCTTTTATTTGACACGGACACTTAAAACAGAATAGATATGTTTTCTCAGATACTACACTGGCCTGTGACCTTTATAGCTGACATTGAGATTCTTTTGTGTGTCTGTATAGATGGGGCCCAGTGTGTGGAGGCTGATCAGATGTTGAGATGTATCTTAGAGTTTGAAGAACAGTGTGTGAAGCCTCGCCCTGACCAGTCAGCCGAGTTGGCTCATTCTCTGGCTATGCTGTGGTTGCTATGCAACAACTACACCAAGGTAAACAATAAAGATCGACTAATGAAATATACTACAAAGAAAATTCCTATGATACATTTACAATATGCTCCTGAATTCAACACTCACCTCCTCACCACTGCCCTGCATAACCAAATCATAGTAAATAACCAAACGTCGAATTAAATTGAAAGATCGGAGATGGCACGTTTGAATTCCGACCTGGATGCATGTGTGTATATGAAGTCATGCTGTGCTGTGAACATGTTTAAGTTCTTTTGACTTCAGTGCAGATTAACACTAATGACTGAAGCCATGATGGAATTTGACAGTTAAGACTGTTCACTGCTATTCTGGTTGTAATGGGATTCTCCTTTAGGATTTCTTCTACTTCCTCTACATCTCAGGCTACAGCTTAAATCCCTGGTTATTACAAACTAGTTCAACCTCCCAGCTCTCATATCCAACTACAAAAAAAAAACTTCCCATTTATCACCTCACATCTCCCCAGCTGTTATATCAAACTGTTAGCATCCCATTGTTCATCAAACTATCCTCTAAACTCTCTAAATTAAACAGCTACATATGTCATACTACCATGTTAAATTAGTAACATTGGTCTATTTCTTCTGGTTTGGAAGTCAGATTTCCTTTATGGGTTTTGGTATATATTCCTTTTATGTTTTTGTGTTTGTGTATATAGGCTCTGGAGTATGGGAAGAAGGCTGAGGTGTTGATCCAGGGGTTAAGTGAACAAAACAGACTGAGAGAGTCAATCCATAATCTTCTACAACATGCTGAAAAATGCTTGGAATGAGATTGCCTACACACCACAGACCTATACAATAAATCATAGTAGACCACAATCAACAGTAAAACAGTGACTTTATGGTACAGTGGCATCCGGCTTAATTTCACATTCATTTGTTAATCTATAATCAATGGATATTGGGAGATAATGATGTACAATTAAGGTGCAGTCACTAGTAAATTTGTGACCAACTCTAACCCATCTAAATCTTTCGCCCTCACGCAAAATTTCCAAGCGCGTGGATTCATAAGTTCGCCAAACAACAGCAAATGTGACCACACCTTTAGTGAAACAAACAATAGCAAAAGTTCGATGGAAAAGGTCTGCCAACTGTGATGTGAGATAAATAGACAAGCTGACACAAATTTCATGTTCTGGACATTTTTTAAAATGTCTTTATTGGTATTATTGGTATTATTACGTAATGACACATAACATCAATGTTAGCGTTCTATCACTAGTAATTTCTTGTTTTAAATTATACAACATTGCTTGGTTTTTGGCATTTAGGTTCCCACTAAAAAAGTAAAACAAAACAAGAGGCAATGAAATGAACACATGGAGTCTCAAAACATTTCCCTTTTCAATTCCAGAGCTAAATTTTCATTAGCAGCAACTGTTGTTTTTTTATTTTTAGTTGTGATGCTAAGTTAATTGCCAACTCACACAAGTCAGATGAGTATAGTGGTACCTTAATACTCAGAATGAGCATTACTTCATATAGACAATGTTTTCCACTGAGGCAGATCTGATGATGCCATTTTAGCTCAGTTCAGACTTGGGGCTCCATTCTGAAGTATTTAGATTTGGAGACAAACAGGTTTGATACTAAACATAAGGGGAGAAGAAACTTCCTGTTGTATTCTACTGGAAGTGGAGGCAGAGTGTGTAAGAGTTCGACAACCATATGGTGCGTTATCGCAAACACCGAAAAGTGTCAGAGTTTACAGGGACACTTGTTCTTGTGTGGGATGAGGTGGAGGGTGCAAGTCTCTGGTTGAATGGAATGATGGAACACATCACACACAAGACGGCAAATCACAATGCTTGAGAGGGGGTGGTGAGAAGAGTGTGTGTGTGTGTGTGTGTGTGTGCGTGTGTGTGCGTGCGTCTCAGGTGGTCAACCAGTCAAACTCGCACTAAAACCCTTCACCACTCTTCGGCCTTTCCCAAGCAAGATTATCGCATATAAACCAGTTTTTTTATTTTTCTCAACAAAAAATAAAATTATAAATTAGGAAAACAAAAGACAACAGAACACTAAATATAAAACAAACAAGAAAAGATTGCATGTAACCATCAGGTCTCACAGCATCCATTTCTCAATATTTTATAACGCTTTGTCCTTTTGTTTATTGATACACATAGGCAGGACTGTCTAACATGAATGTCACGTTTCCAAGGAGAGGAATTTGATCAAGGCTGCTTCCCCGAGTTAACTCTAAATTTCAAGTCTATATTGCATCTTAATGTAAACTGTATTTCATCTCAAGTCAGAACTCACATTTAATTGACCTAAACTATGACATCTAAGATGGCAAACCATTCTGAGCTGGTTTGGATTGTGAGTTTGGTCCATTTGAGGTTTGTTAATATACACAATTTAAGACTTAATGTAAATTTGAATATGCAGAGTAAAGGTTTTGGATTTTGAGACATTTCCATATAGAAAAGGGGATGTTAAAAGAGTCACTTAAATGTTAAATAGAATAATTCAGTTTTTTTCAGGTTATTGGCTTTTAGACCACTGGGCTGAATTAAGAGAAGTTGTAGCACCCATTTGAGTTGACACTTCAGTTTTATTGTTGCAGTATTTTTGTACAAACAAATCGTTGAAGACAAATAGCTTATTCATCGTCAGCGTTTAGTGTTGGCAAAACGTTCAGCCCTTGTGGTAAAAAACATTAGTATTTAAAAGTCTACTTGCTCTATTTCTATGCAACTCACTGTTCAGACTCTAATATGTGGGAGATTTGCTTTTGGAGGGCAGACATGCAGATTGACGTGTGGTCATTAGCAGATTTGAATTAGTGGATGAAGATATTGTTCCCGTTCACATTATCTTCCATACTATTGACCTGTAAACAGTACATTAACCAGTCCAAAATGGTGGACAGTGGAGATTTCTAAAATGGCCGCCTCAATTACAGAATTACCAAGCAAAAGCTGTCCAGGAGAATTAATTTCATATGGGTCAAATCATCACTTACACATTAAGGATGGTAATTCAAAACGGGTCCCACGTCAGTCATTCAATTTTACAGACACCGGCAAAGCAAATGAAACCTTTACGCTTGTCTGATCAGCATTAATTCATTTACTACAGGCAGCCATTGCAACAGACTAAAATAACTCATACTCGTTCATGCTTTTAAAAGAGTTGGGATGGATGAGAATATTCACAGCTTTCCAGTTTTTGTTCTTGCTGTCCCTCTATGGGTGTCTGTGTGGGCTTTTTGAGGGCAGGGAGGTATGTGCCTTTGTATCCTGGTGGACAGTTGAAATTTGGGTCCATTCAGTTTCCTCTCTCTCACACCCCATACATGCAATGCATTATGCCTTCAGCCAGGCTTTACCACAAGGTTTGTAACAGACAAAATTCATTCATTCTCTCTCTATAATACAGACTTTAATATGTCCTCAAGTGTATGTCAGTGTGTGTGTACCCTAACCCACAGTATGAACATCAGAATCCAGTTTGATGGTAGCTGAAAGGTTACATTTGGGAATCATGTCCCGATAAAACCACTCTACAGTGCATGCACCCTCAAATTACAGTGGCAAACGCATATTCAGCTGGTGCACTACAGCCAGGCTGGAGTGTACACTATCTAGTGCACTTCCAAACTGCACTGTACACTTGTTTAATTCTATAGTCTGTCAATGGAGAAGAAACATCAGGGGAGCAGCCTCAGACGGGGGTTTACAGGAAGGGTTAGTATGATTACACGTGTGCATCTGTATGCATTTAATGTCCACTTCAGTATGTGTTGCTCTTCGATGTCTGTGTATCTGTGTGTGTGTGTGTTTGTGGCTGTAATTCCAGCTCACTCAGTCAACAGTTTCATCTCACTCGCGAGGAGGTTGTTGATATTGTAAGCGGGATCTCCACTGACAGGGTTTGGGCCCGTTTCATTTAGATCCCCGTCACTCTCGCTGGAGGTGGAGCTTGTGCTCATGGTGGACATGCCGTCAGGCATGGCACAGCTAGTGCCAGGTGGGCACATCTCGTTGGGAATACACACCTCTGTGGGGATTATCACCTCAGGCTCACTGCTAGTTTCGCTGGTGCTGGAGACCACAGAGAGCAGCGACATCTTCCTGCTGAGGCGACTCGGCAGGAGAGAGAGGGCATAGTCGGCCACGATGCCTGCCACGTCCATCCCGCACGCCTGGTCAAATGCGATGAAGCCTACATTTGCATTGGCCTCGCACACCACAAAGGAACCATCGTTTAGCTGCAGCAGGTCGATCCCGCAGACGTCCATCCCCAAAATATTGCAAACCTGCACAGCCAGTTGCTTCCCCTGCTCACTAAGGGGGCACATCATTCCCACCCCACCTAGAAAGGAAAGTAAAATCATGAGAGGCTAATGGGAAATTACAGTCAGTGTTGTTATTGTTTACTAAACTCAAATCTGTAACAGAAATAAAGCGGAAATAGATCAAAATGTATTGGAAAATTGGAAATGTTGCCTTTGCAACTTATTGAAATAAGTTAGAGAACTCAAATTGCTAAAACTGAAAATGAAAGCTATATAGAATTTTTTTTTTGCTAAAAAGATAAAAGCACATAAAATTAAACAAATTAAAACTGAAAATATAAAAAGGTAATTCAAAATAATAGTACATAAATAATACTAAAATAACAGTGATAAGACTCTGCATGCATTTATAATTAGATATAACATGAATATATATACCCCAAACTTCCATAGTATTTATTGTAATTATTATTACTTTTCTTGTATATAAATCTTAAATTGCAGTGTGCAATTGTGTACCTAGTGAACAGTTGCTCTGCATGCGTCCGTCGGTAGAGCAGCGCAGCATGGACCCGATGACTCTCCCTCCGACCAGAACGACCCGCACATCCCGCCCATGGCTCTCCTTCACATACTCCTGAAACAGATATGGGGCGTCATGCCGAATCAGATGACATAGGTCTGAGAGGTGATGCTTATCCCGGGCCAGGAACACAGCTTTACCTGCACAGATCAAAACATGACATCATTAAAGACCAACAATAAAAATCAAGTGCAAATTTATCAGTAGTGAGGTGGACAGTAAAAGTACATTGAATTACTCAACTGTCAGAATGAATTTTAGGAACATCCAAAACAAAATGCATCTACTTAAACAGGTAACATGTAATATTTAAGAAGTTTCAAAGCATTACTAAAAGCTAAAGCAATGATTGATTCATTTGCATAAGGAGCAAATAGAACAAGTAACAATACAGGGTTAAATGGTGAACATTCATGTGACGACAATCTTATGGAACAGTGTCAAATACTTCCCTTTCACACATTAACAAATTTTACACTCTTGATACAGAGCCAGGTGTAACGACATGAATTTGGCCACATTCAGAACATCTTGTTTTTAATTAACTTGAGGGGGAAGAAAAAAGAATTAGGTAATAGTCCTCTATAAGGTCCAAGGAGATATGCAAGACACTAATTGCAAGGAGAACCCCCTAGAGCAACCATGGGTTAAGTGTCTCGCTCAAGGGCACAAAGGTGATACAAGCAGGATTGTGAGCTTTTCAGATGTTCAACCATCAGGCTGCCACCACCCCACCCAATTCCCCCTAGATCAGAGGAAACCTTTCAAAACATATCACAGCCCAACAAAGGTCAACATTGTGAGCAGTTTTATTTTCATCTGTGGTTCAATCGACCGTTTACCCTTTTAACACAAGTTTGACTAAATGTGTGCGTCCTGCTTTACGCAACCAGTGTTCCCAAGGTGTGGGGTTTTGATGAACAAAAAAAGCAAGTCAGTATCAAATCGCAATATAGACTAGTAATATAAAAAAGTTTTTTTACTTGAATATGAATCCTGCGTGTCTTTGTGAATGAATGTTTCATTTACCACACACACATAAGCATGTGTGAATTTAGTAACACAGAAAACACAATTTAGTAAAAACAAAACAAAACATTTCATAGGGCCCTAAACATGTCACTTTTGTTCAACTTAAGTTGTTAAATTGTATAAGTTTCATGATTTCAATTAATTAGACATGCTTTTTGATTACTAAAATTTAACCATTAAAATGGAGTCAAAAAATAAAATTGAAATTTAGAAAAATAAAACAGAATTTGGGAAATAAATACAACCGATTTCACAGGGCCCTATTTACCAATACATTTCCATGACTCACATTTACGACTGCTTACGACAGTTTATGATCACTACTGGATACGCATTAAAAAAAAAATTGTACTGCAAAAAAGTGACTTTGAGCCGATGCATATTTTAGAGTTGAGATTAGAATGGAACATTCAAAACAGATTTCAGCGCACGTATGAACCTGTGGACATGAATTGCAACATTCTTTCTGAATCGTATTCAGAGACTGGTTGGGCTAATCTGGGAGCGTTTTCCAGTAGAAAAAAAACTAAACAAAAAATGATTTATATTACATTGATAAGTGAATGAAATTAAATTTTCAGGTGTGGCCACTGGTCTTAGCTTTGGGGCAAGATCTCATCAGACCGTGAGACTGTTGAGTTAATCCAGAGCACTTTGTGTAATTCTGTATGGTTGCTGATCATCAGCAACTACCATTAAAACAATAGCAGTCGTAATAAAATATTATGCATTCAGCACACACACACCCCTCAAATTTGCTTGGGGGAAAAAAATCAGTGCAGGACAAAGACGCCTTATGTGCACTGGGAGAAAGAAAGACAGACAACCTTTGTTTTTAAGGTAAAAGAGATGATGTTTCTAAGCCGCCCGATTTCAGAGATCCAGCGTGACGTATAACTTTGTTCTCTGGGCTCCTGAAAGTTTGTCAGCACCCAGATCTGAAGTCTAATGTAGCCCATTTCTTTCAGTTCCCAAAGGACCTATTATACACACACAGACTGTTCTAGGATCAGTGATTTACCTCTGTGTCCACGAGCGTTCTTCACTACCACAGGGTAACCCAGCGGCTCAGCTTCATCGATCATCTTGCGGAAGTTGTCGTGTCCTCCTGGAGACACACGCACACACAGCTTAGTGAATATGTAATGAATGTAATTAAAAGTGAGATTTAATTTGAGTGGCAGATTCCTGTGCAAGATGCAAACAGCTCTAATGAAACAAGCAACACTGAGACATTCAATATCCACATGAGAAGAACTGCAACACTGACAGATTTTTTGCCACGCACGTTTCCCATTTCCTGGACGGCACTCTGTCCAACTACGTGGCCGGTTTTGAAGGTTAATGGCTCGAAGATGTTTTAGGAAAATATGTTCTTCAGAAGAAACCTGATGGCCACATGTTACACCCAGAGGCAGTGCTATAAATAATGCATCACTTTGAAAAAATTTCCTTCATGATTATTTTTATAAATTTGTTTTCATTTTCCCTTTAAGAAATGTAGAGATATGCTGTTCTATTTGTGTACATTTTATATCATTTCAATAATAAAAGAAAAAGACAATTCATGTAATTCATGCTTTGGACACTTGCAGTCTGTTATTCATGTTTGAACAATAGAAAAAAAAATGTAGCCCCTTTCAGTCAGTCTATGTTTATGACTTGTAAACCACTTGAACTTGGCAAAACAGACAAGCTAGAGATGTTTAAAGGGTGGGGGGAAAATCCAGGTTTAAATTGTTTTCTTTCTTGTATTTATATTAAAATGCCAGACAGCATTTAAAATTAGCCAATGTTCAGCAAATAACAATTTTTAATTAACGCAACCTCTGGTTTGATAAAAACGTGTTCAAGATGATAGAAACAGCATATAGAAAGAGTAGAAGCAAGAGAGAAAGAGAAAGCAAATAAGTGGGTAGAAATATAATTTAAGCTCAAACTCAAACCGCAGCCAGTATAACTGTTGAATGCGTCAGCACCCTGTACATTCTCAAATATAAGTATTCTTCATGCTCTTGAAGAGAACATTCGCTATGGATGTAGAATCTGTTTGGCTGGTTTGAGAGGAACAGATGAACTCGTTCAGTAGGAGGGGGCGAAAGAGAGAAAATGCAGGGTATGTCAGAACAGCTCTGCCAGGAACACGTCACTACAGCAGCTGTAACTGCTGTTATACACCCCCTCCCCATCTTTTCACTCTCTCTCTGGTTTTTCCATTTTGGTTTCTTTAGCAAGTAATGAGGGCTTCCCGTTTTATTCTACAGGAGGCTGTCGCATAAACAGCCATTCTACCTGAATAAATGATAAATAGAGGAGCGCACATACACTACTATTGAAAATGTTGGGGTTAGTAAGATTTTGTAATGTCTCGTGCTCACCAAGGCTGCATTTATTGAATCGAAAACCCAGTAAAGACTGAAATATTTTTACACTTTAAAATATATTTTGTTTTAATATATTTCAACATTTATTTGTATGTGATGAACAAAAGCTGAATGTTTAAGAATCGATATCGGTCATACATAAAGAACCAATATTGATTCTTCTATTGATCTTTTAGTCTATGCGGTTTTAAGTTGATGAATGAACAAAACTTTGTATCACACCTCCCATCCAATAAATCTCCATCTTTGTGTTTTGTTACTTTTGATAATTGTTACTCAGATTCTGTCAATTTTATTACAAAATTCAAACAATAAATACTGTTTTGGCGCTCTTTAATGTGGTGATCTGTCACGCCACATTAACTAGTACAGCACATTATAAACATGAATGAACATAAGGTATGTTGAAAGGTACAACTTCCTGAAATCCGTATGTAACACGTAATCACTGTTTCAACTGCAGTAAGACGTAAAAAAAAAAAACCCCCGCTTAACAATGATACGTGATGTTACATATACCGCAGAAAAGCCATTCAACATTCAAACACTCGTTAGTCAGCTAGAAAAATGTACTTTAGAGGGGCATTTTACTAAATATATGCACTATATTACATTCATTGTATTTTTACTTAAACTGTAAGGCCATGTGTCCACCAAAGCGTTTTTAGCCAGCTGAAAACGGTAGGCGCTCTGCTGAAAACGCCTTGCTGTGAATGCTTGAGAGCGTTTTGGCAGCGCAGCGTTTTTTTCAGTTGAGACCACTGATCTATATAGAGAACTGGATTGCTCATGATGTCAAAGAGTGAAGCCGCCGCGCCGCCACATTGGTATTCCCTAGTAAGCTCACACATTCTATTGAAATCAATAGGAAATTATATGATTTAACTTAGAAAACATTGCATAAGGAGACACCGTTTTTATATTAAGTGTCCCTGTACATTCTTACAGCACAAATGTCCTGAGCAGGGAAATGGTTATTCGTTTAAAGTCTGGAATTTCCCCTGCTTATTAAAAAATTAAGTTTATATTCATTACAGTAGTGAAGATCAGCTCGGCGGGTGGACGAGACACTTTAGCGCATGTATTGCAAATGTCAAAGCACGCATTTTGAAATCTGAATAAAGATTTATGCCTTGTAACCTGAAATCGCCTTGTACTGTTGTGCTTATGTATTTATGTTGTGTTATAGTATTGTTTTTATTCATACGCTAACTGCAAATTTTTCAACAAAGATTTCGTTATGCATTGAGGCAGTTAATGATTTAAACGTTAATTAATTCAACAACATGGCATACGTCACACTTTACTCATATGGAAACTGTAAACGCCATACGGAAACTGTAAACGGCATACATTTGCGCTGTCTTTAAGAGTCTGAAATAGATGTTGCTCAATCAGGAAATAAAATACATGCATCATAACTTATTCAGACAAATAATGCAGACTGCTTTATTTCCAAGATGATGCATGGCAAACTTTGAATTGTAATACAATAGATTGCTATATAGTAATAGAGGCTTGTGTTAATATTTAATTGTATAAGCTATTCGAATCGATTTCTGCAGCTAAACACAGATATATGTTAATGTTTAATATTTTTACCATAATTACATGCATAAAGTAATATATTTGTGTTAGTTCAGTTACGTTACCTGTGTCGGCAGTGTGCAGTAGACACACCCACATTAACAATTTCAATAAATCCTCTCCAAAAAGACCATAAACATTAGAGATAACATCTGAAGTAACTATTAATTTACATACATATATCGTAAAACTAATCCTGTGAGACAGACGCTGCAAAGTGATTTTAGGTCAATGTTTTGGCTGTAAGTCAATGATGTCCTCTGTTGGTAGGGAAGAGTAAGATGGCCGCTCGAACACTTCTGGTGGCTTCACCACCTGATGGCAGTTTAGAACGTCATGAGCAATCCAGTCATTATATAGATCAGTAGTTGAGACTCTTTGCTTATTATGATACGGAATATCCGTGGAAGTGTTACTAGCATCTCATTTCACAGTTTGTTTCTGTATTGATTCTATATAAAAAAAATGCCGATACAATGTAAAGTATTTGCTCTGGTTCTTGTTTTAAATTATTTTGTTCCGTTATTATGCTGCTTGTTTTCATCTGTTGACGATGTACAAGCAGAATATATGTGGCAATTGGTCGGTGTTGTATTTGTCCCGCCCCTCCTCTACTGTGATTGGACAGCTGGGTGAAAAGTGACAGTGATGAGCGCTGCGTTTTACTCAAATTTGAACATTCTTCAACTCTTGGCGACCAGTAAAAAAACGCTGAACGCTCAGCACTATAGCATGAAATACTCGCTCAGCGCCTCGTTACGTGCATGGCGTTCTAAAAACGCGGCATCCCGTTGAAAACAATTGAATACGCCAGCCAGCCGCGTGAAAAAAACACTTTGGTGGACACACGGCCTAACAGCCACCATTTAAAGGTTTATATTCAAATAAATTGAGTAGAAACAATTGTCATTAAAAGTGTATTTTAACATTATTATAAAAGCTTCCTTTGTGTAATTTGAATGCAGGTAGCCTACAAATTGGTTAACTTTAACCTTTAATATTATAGTGATGTACCAACTGGGGTTCCCTGTGTAGTTTACAGCATTAGTAAACTATAGATAATTTTTTCCCTTAATAACATTTGCCATTTACTGTACCTGATAGGCCCCAATTAATCGACATCAAATCAAATTGAATCTAAATAGATTTGAAGCTTGTGAATCAAATCAAATCATGAATTTTGCATATATACCCAGCCCTATTATTTATAAGATACATAAAAGATGCAAGAAAGAAAACGTTATTTTTTTTATTACAAATTGGTTATTGCCATGTTTCTGACATAAATATGATCACTCACCGTAGGAGTACGTGTCTGGCAGAGGCACTCCATGCCCAGCGAGCTCCTGGAAAGTCCAGAACTTATTGACGCAGTTGAGGATGGCCTGAGGGCGGTTGACCAGACGACAGCCCATCTTCTCCAGGTGACGCAGAACCGTGATGTCGCTGTCCGACTGCACCCATGGGGTCGGAACGCGCACCACGGCAACTTGCGGGTATGAGGTAACGTTTTCCTGCCCAACCCGCAGGCCTGAAAGAAAGAACGAAAGGCGAGATAAATCACATGCTGCAGTACAGGCAGTGCAGTCTGTGTTTTGGCCTGTGCAGTATTGTGTAAAGGGGATTACACATGTATCTGAGCAACCAATGAGAGCCAGACTTTCATTTTGATGTGGCCCCTTCTCTTGCTCTCTCACGCACAAACACTTAATATGACAGATGAGCTGGCCTTGATTCACAAAACACACGACAGCATCTCCAATACTAAATAGCTGATCTCCTTCTGAGAGCCATTACACAATGCTGCAGAAGGTCGCTTGCTTCGCCTCGCTATTGCGACGTTCACGCTGACCCACTAACCCAGTTTGCACTGCTTTCTGTTTTTAATTAAGATGCCAGTTTGGTTTTTATGCTCACTTAACACCAGCCTTCACTTAGTAAAATCTAAAATCAGTTTTAAAGCCGGTGCTCATTGGATTTGACTTAAATCTTGAGTTTGACTCAGATTACGAATACAAGAGCAGTTAAGAGCAATCAAAACGTTACCCAAAATGGCAAATATGTAATTTTGTTGTTTGGACAAAACACAAAACAGCAGAAGATGACAAGAAAGGATTTCAGAGATTACATAAAGCCAAGTATGTGATTGAGTATTTCAAGAGACAACAGGAAATGTAAAACAGAGGATATAAAAGGAGCCATGAGAGAAGAGACAAAACATGAATGCGTCACAGTATTTCTAATCTCTCCTGCTTCTCCGCCATCTTAGGATGGAGCAACACACACAAACCACGACTCAGCATCTTCACTAGCAACTGCTACATCAGCACTCTCTTTTCCTCTCATGGATCAAAGCAGATGGGACTTGAATGCAGTTAGACGGGCATGACAGGACTAAATGGGCATATATGAAATAAAAGAGAAATACAAACAGTATTGATTCCCAAGACGACATTAGTTCAAATTATATAACATTATGTATTATATGTTGACTGAACCGACAGACATTTGCTTTGGTTGAACAACAATTGAAATAACAATTGTTTTGTTCAAAAATCCTAGTGAATTCCCTAAACAGGCAACATCCTAATTGTCACAGACAGCATCTCAACGTGCTACACACGTTGTTTTAGATTTTGTTTGAGAGAAAAATCTCTAATGCTGACCTAAGGCTGCATTTATAAAAATTTAAATATATTTATGAATAGAAATATTTTGCAACAATGTAAAAACTTTTGATCTTTTCTTATGCATCTAGGTATTCATTTTCTTTTGAAAGTTAAGTCTATATTTGTGGTTGACATTTCTCTCACCATGTCCACCATTTTGGATGTTTACAGTGGTTTACTAGGTTGAAACATCACAATTCTTACTCAGTATTTTACAACACTGATAAACATGGTAGCACTTTTATTTGTTTTGTTTTGAATAAACCAATTACCTGACTAATTCCCAATGAAACAGTACATTATATAGACCAGCTACAACCAACCAGGTACACTAACAGATACCATACCAGATAACAGATACTAACACTCATACCAGAATGAATAATTTCCTGAGGAAATGATAGACACTTACCACAGCACAGAGAATCACCCCTTAAACGGATAGTTCACCCAAAAATGAAAATTCTTTAATTTACTCACCCTCGCATTGTTCCAAACCTGTATGAACCCCTTACATTTCGGCCCCACTGACTCCCATAGTATTTTTTTTTCTCCATACTATGGAAGTCAATGGGGTCCATAAACTGTTTGGTTACCCATATTCTTCAAAATATCATCTTTTGTGTTCAGCAGAAGAAAGAAATTCATACAGTTTTGGAACAACTTAATGGTGAGTAAATGACAAGTTTCATTTTTGGGTGAACTACCCTTTTAAAGCACTTGTGTGTACAGATTTTTATTTGTTTTCTCTTACACATACGTATTAATACAAGAATCAAGTCAACCATGTTTTTTTTGTATCTGCCTGAGGCTCAATCAGTAAATGTATCCATAGACTCAGAACACACAGCACTTCCCTCACTTCCCCTTCTGTCAGTTCTGCGGCAGCTGTCTCACTGTGGGTTAAGAAACATGGCTGACTCTCACACACAATCCAGAGCGAGTGAGGATTTCAGGGTAACCTACTGTCTTAAGTATTGTATAGACACAGGGTTAACCTACATCAGGGGTATGCCGTGAGGTGAGCTGGAATTAAATACAGGTAGATAAACAGACAAAACCCAAGTCACACAAAAACACAAATCAAGTAATCCCCATTGACAGACAACAGCTAAAATCACACAGAGCCTGAATAATACAACAATTATTCAATATAATCCAGAGTGTTTTAGTCTCTCATGCCCATTAGGGCTGTATTTATTTGATCAAAAATTTAGTAAAAACAATAATATTGTGAAATATTACTACAGCTTAATTTCTTTTTATTTAAAATATATTTTAAAAAGTAATTTAGTCCTGTGATATCAAAGCTGAATTTTCAGCAGCCATTACTTCAGTCACATGAAATCACTCTATACTCAAGAAGCAATTTCAATCTTATCATAAAATTGTGTTTATTCTTTTTTTAAAGTTGTGCTGCTTTATATTTTTAAGATACTGTGATGAATATAAAGTTCAAAAGAAAGAATTTATTTGAAATAGTAACGCCATTTGTTACAAAAGATTTTTAACTTTTGATAAATTTGATGCATCATTGCTAAATAAAAGTATTCTTTTTTTTTTTTTATCTTACTGGTCCTAAACTTTTTAAAGGTAGTGCAAGTGAAAGTTCAAATTTCCATTTATTTTACATAATTAAAATGCATTTGAGTGTTCTGAATACTTGTCATTCAGCTGCCAATGAGAGAGCAGTAAAACTACCAACACCATATTTAAATCCATCCCACAGAATTTCAACCACCATCACCCAAAAAAAAGCCATGTTGGCCTACCATTCATTCACAATCTGGACTGCCATAACTCTCATACAGCCCAAATTGTGCATATTATATTAAGGGCTAGAAATTGGCATTCATTGCTGTATAATCCCAACAGATGCTTTATTACACTGGCATATTATAAGGAATTATAATATTCCTATTCTTTATTATTCTAGCAGGAAATTCAGTCCTCCTAAAGCCACTGAATTTACAGTAGTGTCAAACACTGAGGTTCTCATGTTACCTTCTGCATTTATGCTTACAAATGTGCATTTTTCTTTTTCCTATTTGAGATAAGAGGAACTACCTCATTTTAGTGCACAACACATACCAATGCTACTTAAGAACTACACTTCTCAACCCTCTTCTATGTCTATAAAATCTTCCCTAGGACTTTATTGACAGAATGAAATGTCTTGGGAAGTAGTTGATTAAACCGTTCTGGTCTGAAGTTTCACTTACCACTAACTACAGTCATATATGGTCACGTGTATGCATTATCAGCATGTTTTTGTATTTTTCAGCATGCTTGCAGTTTGTGCATGTGAGAGACAATAAATCGGTGTTAGATTTCACACGTCTTAGAGGAATGGACACTTAACATCAAAAAGTAACGCACACACATCGCTCGCACCATCACATGAAGTGAAAAAAAAAAAAAACAATCACGCTGCCAAAAGTCCTGAACCCTGATTGCCTATTGATTGGTTTATTGTTGCATGTGGCATAACACGCACAGCAAGTGATAAGATAACTATACATACTCTTGCGGCGCCTGTCAACGGGTCACAAATAAATTCAAGAATTTATTATTCAGGAATTTTGATGTCCTGAAACGATGGTCTTTAACTGCAATGTTTTACTGACACAAGTGATTATGATTATAGGCTGACCTACTCTGTTCCATGCGTCTCATGTTGATGATGTAACTAAGCACAATGTCAGGATCTCTGGGGGTTTAAATCCCAGAGCTGACCAATTGTCAACCACCTCTTTATCAGACCAAGACAGAATCCAGGCCAGTACATTAAACACACAGACAGACATAAACATGACAGGCCAACAACCTGCTCCAGTTGTGCTGCTGTCCATACAGCTGTCTACCTTTGCATTAAAGTAGGTCAATATGGTCTCAGCTCTTCTCTCCTCCTTACCTGGTCTGTTTGGGTCTTCCTGTTAGACTGGCTATCCAATATATCGCAAAGTCACACAACTAAACTTAAAGTAGCTGATTCAAGGCAGAGCTGCATTGGTGCATAGCCACTCCCTTTACCTCAGGTCCATGCAAAATGCACTCTGTCCCAGAGCCCATCTGCACCACCTAAAAGAAATGCTGTCATGTCAAAGCAAAACAGCCCCACCCACCCACCCACAATGGCAACACTGGTGTCAATAACACTTTGCAATTTGCTGTGAGATTATTATTAAAGGGATAGTTGAGCTAAAAACTGAAAACACCATTTACTCATCCTCACATTGTTCAAACCCGGTATGCTTTACTTCCAAGACGACGTTAAGCAGAATGACAGACTAGGTCACCATTCACTTGCATTGTATGGAGAGAAAAAAAAAGATGCAATTAAAGTGAATGGTGACTCAGGCTGCCAGCCTCTCACATTCACCTAACATCTCCTTTTGTTTACCACTGAAGAAAATCTGCATTATGATGGTTTGGAACAACATGAGGGTGATTAAATATTAAGAAATGTATTGTGATTTTTTTGTGAACTATCCTTTTAAATTAACAGCATGACCCCCACACAGATGTTTTCTGGATATTATAAAATGGTTCTGCGAGATCAATTCACACACTAGGTCTTAAAGTGACCTGAAGTCATCTTTGGTTGTAACCATTGTTGCTGTTTAAATGCTTAAGCATATAAGTGGCTATAAAAACTAGACTGGTAAAACAAGATCATCTATGACTAAGAGGATTCAGTATAGGTGTCTGTATCTTTAAGCATCTCGGATACCACAAGTTCATTAGACAATGTCTGTATCCGTAGTATTGCTTTGCTACTATAACGTGATGCTATTACATCGATTATCGTCAAAACGACGGCACAAACATCTTCCGACTGATTAAACATTTTTAAAGTCGCGTTTCAGTGGAGGTTTGCACGTGACGAATCGATTGTTTCGATTAAAGCCCTTTGTATGTGGAACCTCGCGCGAATGCGTCATCGCATGCTAGTTTAATGCATTTCGATCAAAGCTTGCCGATTTAATTTTATTTTTTATTTAAAAAGGTCAAAGGGGGGAAAATTTTTTAAATAATCGCGAATGTAGCACCTGAATATAACGGGTCTTTGTGAACGTCGCGCCATCTGCGCTCGGGGCTTTATGTGTTGATAATAAACGCGCTCGCGCCTCACACTCGTGACTGTTCGCGCGCACATGGTGCAACAATAAACGGTGATATGATGATATCTAAATACGGACGTGGGTGTATTTAAATATTCGCTATGAGATTACATCGATTTCTCGACTTTTTTTTTAAACGGCCTTCCATCCATCGGCTAGGCTATGGTGGCTGACTGGCTGAAAGTGGGTTAGGCGGTCACCCACCCGTACATCTACACAAAACACACTCACACGGTGATGCACATCCGCTGAATGCAAGCGTGCTAACCATCCACACTGAACAGTTATTTAGCCAACTCAACAGTTTAAACACAAAACAATTTCAGTGCTCGTACAGATGGAATGTATGTGTATATGTGTGCGCGCGGTTTTTACCTAGCTGTCCGTCCGTGATGGTCAGGACGATTTCATCCATTAGAAGATAGCGGAATTCAACATCGTCCTCGGCGCAGCGCTCCTTCAGAGCTCGCAGGATCTGGACCTGCGGGTATTCCTGGCTGATCCGCCGGTCTGTGATAAACCACACCCGGGAACACATGTTTTGGAGCTCGGAGTGCGGAACTACAGGTAGCTTGCAACAGGGACACGGAGCTGAACCCACACAAAGAGCCGCAACACTGTTTTTAAAAAACAAAACAAAACCCAGTTAATCCGATCTAACCAGATCCGAAATCGAGCAAGAACGCACCTAAAATCGATTTAAGGAGCACGCGGTGAGAGGCTGCGGTTTTGCCTCCCAAATAACCGAAAAAAACGATAGCGCGCTCCCCCACTGAGGGCAACAGTAATTGCCCCCAACACGGGCTAACAAAAGCCTCGCTACAGAGCTTGGTTCCTCTTGCTCACTACGATTCAGACTTCAAAGATATACCGAAAAAAAATCGCAACAAAATGGAGAGAGGGCGGATGAGAGGCTGGATGTTGTGACGAGTGATGCCCCTGCTGATCTCCGGTGCTCGCGCTGCTCTCAGCCCTACGCCTCGGCTTTTCCAGCACGCGCTTTGCGTTTACAACTCTTTCCCTCGCTCTCATGCACAACCCGCATCAGCCAATGAGCGAGAAGGGCTCGCACTCACATTGACCAATCGCAGTACACAGTCCTCACTGCGAACCAATCGGGGGAGAGAACAAGAGGAGGCTCGAGATGTCCGCAGCAACCAATGGGAGATGCAGGGTGAACAAGGAAGAGGGGAGGGGTGGGGTGACGTATGCGCGGGCGTGCGCGCGCTCGTTCTCTGCTAGGATTTTTTTGTGTGTGAGCGCGTGGCAGGAATTTCAGCAAGGGATAGGGGAGGGAGTCTCCAAGAGCGCGCACTACCCCGAACCGGTTCAGACCGGGCGTGGGGAGGTTTGGTTTGGTTTGGATACCAACGCCTGTCTCGCTCATGCTACGTGTTGAAACGGTCAAAAAAAAAACGGTTGAGCAAAGACTCCCCCCACCCCCCGAGGAGGTGGGGAATGAGCGCGTCTGCAGGCAGGCGCATCCTCACTCTTTTGTGTAACTCAACTAGCTTTTTCATAATGTCGTGGCAACCCCATAACAACAAAACACAGACGATTATTTTATTTTTGGAAATATAGATATCTTGTCAGTCTAGTAATTCGAGTCAATATAACTCTCAGAGCAACGTTGATGGCTTTGTTTAATTTCTTTTGTTGTTTTAGTGACGACTACATCGATTGGAGGCTATTCACATAATTCATAACGGATGCAGAACCCTTACTATTCTTATGTAAGATCAAATCATACCACGACAAAATGACCCACTTCGGCTTTGTTTACACCTAGAGAGGCAGAGGGAGGGGCGAGGGGGAGAGAGAACAGGCATTATAGATACATACATTAAACCAGCCGATAAATAAAGGATGTCTTTAAGTAAAATCAAACCTGTCTCAAATGAATCTTTCTTCTATTCTCTGTGAAATGTGATCTGTACCGTTCACAGAAATAACACAATGCAGTAAATCCTCATTCCAGCCTTAAAGGACTGTTGGTCCCGCCTTTATTTCGACCTAACACGTCCATCAAACCCCCAGCGCCAATTTTCTTAGCCAATCAGCTCTCAAGAATTATTTTCAGGGCGGGACATTTATGGCGTGATACTTATTTATTTTATGTCGATAGGTAATGTACATTGCACACCTTGAATGATGTTTATAAAACTGCTACCCACTCATGTTACCAAAGTGCTTTAATATGATGGAAATTAAGTTTTTCTTTAGCAAATGCATTACAAATATATTATTTCCAAACAATGATGTGGGCGACTGTGATGTAAATTTCGTGGTGGTGCGATCATGCGGCAAGTCAACGCTGCCACCTGGTGGATATTAATATTATTATAACATCAGCACATGCTTATATTCAGATTGAAGAAGCTTTTATTGGCATGGTAAAATTCAGACGTAAAATATATAGAATAATCAATATAATCGTGGTTAGGGTTAGGGTTTCTTCTTGATTCTTCTAAGCAACCAGTTGTGCAAGACAATAAACATGGTTCATTTCGTTTTAATCATATTTAGACAACGTATTGTGACAATAGTAAGTTTGTGTTTATGAGGCTTGTGAGTGCTATTGGAATGAAATCTGAAATGCCACTTACATCCTTTACTCTTGGGAAGCATAATTGTTTGGGTACAAAAAAAAACAACTGATAGATTTTTTACCCTGTACCGTTTTTTTTTTGTGATATACAATTGAAAAACCAAACACAAATTTATTAAATTAACAGAGCAATTTATTCAATCATTCACATTTCACATTGAAAAAGTTTCTGAAACCCTTTCAAGCCTGAAACTTTTGGGTCAAGAATATAAATGCCACAAAGCGCAATAATTGACAAATTAATTCTTCTTCTGTTTGTGATTTCTCAACAGAAGATAAGTTGTGATATATATTATCAGTTACTGATATATTATAAAGTAGCCCATTTAGCTAAGTGTATCTTCCTGTTAGCAAGCTTTGGTAACGTTTTCAGTCACAACAATCAATCATAGTGTAAACATTTCACAGTGTTCATATTAGGCTTAAATTTTTTACCTATTAACTTGTTCTAAAATATTACAATGGACCCAATTAAATAACAACTCTCTAATAAACAAAGAAATATTATTTTACATTTGTCGTAAACACTGCATCTCTGCATTATGATGATTGATAAATCTTTAACCCTTTTAGGACTTTTTGTTTACCATTAGCATGGCCACTCAACAAGACACAAATCTGTGCTAAAACAATCATGTTTAGAGATACATTTCCAGACCTGATGGCTAATGTCTTCACAAATAACTATCTTCCCCAATGCTACACAATATGTGCATCAAAAAATGAGGCCTACTCATTTGACAGCTGACCAAATACGTTTATATTTAGCAGGAGAATAGCACAAAAAGCAAGGGAGAGAGAAATAGAGACTTTTATAAATATATTCATACATATTCTTTGTGAACAGAACATTTCTCCTGCCCCTTGAGGTGCAGATATATTATATTCTGACCCTTCCGTTCACACATACATGTAATCCCTGGCATGCATGAAGAGTTTAAACTGCATCAATACAACAAATAAAACACAACTAACACAATCTACAAAAATAAAAGCCAGTTACCATTACAATAATACCTGTTTTCCAGTGAACCTTACTGAACACATCTCGTGTTCTCTTAAACACAGAATACATACATTAATAAATAATTAGTAGTAATTGATTAATTGTATTGCAATGCATTTTGACACAGGTGAATATGAACTACAGCATAAAGTGCATGAGACCCCCATTCCCCCTTTTTTCCCCCATTACATTTCACTATAATTCTAAGGTTTGAGGTTTATGCAATCCAAAGGTACTCAGTCTAGCTCCCGGAAATCTACCTTTCTGCCAAATTTACTTCACGGTTTAATCTGACACACCTAAACTAGTTCATCAAGGTCATTTCAAAACAGCACGTGTTAGAGCAGAATAGGAGCTAAACTCTGTATGAGGACATATATCCAGAAATTATGACAACACATTAAAATGTTTCAGATGGCAAAAGTATTTACATATGACAAGTTGATATGTTGACCGTGTTCTCATATGAATAGATAGTAATGGCATTTCATAATACTTAGTGTAAATTATAGCCTGCTGTGTTTGAGCCAGTGAATTTAAAAAGATCATTTTATTACAGCCATCATTACCTATAAATTTGTTTCAACAGTGTTCAATATTTAGATGCATATTTACAGGTAGATGTTGCACTAAAGAGGGATTTTAAAAAAAAAGGACAGTTGACATTAATAATCATTTTTTGTTCATTTAACACATCTTATTTCTTGACTTGAAGAATGACAGGGATGCATGATAAAGTTGTGACTGTCAGGCTGTTTAAGGACTGTTGTTGTGGTGCTGGCCTGCTGCACACTGCGAGTAATAGGTCCTCCTACTCTCCCTCTCAACCTCAGAGACAAACAGCCCTCTCTTCTGGGCTGTAGCTTTACGTCGCCCACTCTCTGCTCCATTTTTCTACCTAAAACATGTACCCGAACACCCGGCTCCTGAGAGTTATCCTGAGCAACTGAGGAGAGGACTATCTGCTGCGGCATAAAGCTGCTCTTTAAAATAGGCTTGCCTTTTTTACTAGATTGAACCACAGATGTTGACAGAATGGAAGGTCTTTTAAGCCTAAAATCCTGAGTGGTATCAACTTCTGCATTTTGCCTGATGATCTGACTCTTTGTAATTGTTGTTGGCCCATGGTTTGACCCTTGTGGCTTCGCACTCATATTTGTAATTTGTCTGCGAAGGCTCCCGTTGTTCTCCTGGGCGGAAACGATACTGAGTGTTCTTTTCTTGGAGTTTCTACTGGCCGGCCTCATGGGGCAGCTAAAAGCTACATGTTTCTTTAAGCTAGCATTGTATGTGAACTCCCTGCTACAGTGAGGACATGCAAAAATGTCTAAGTCATCCTGAGCAAAGGCCTTTCTCCCCCCAGCAGGTCTGCCCCTTTGCACCAGATGAGATTTCTTCTTATTCAGGACGCTCATTTTTATTTTAACTGACGATTCGTGAAAGTTCAGTTTTTTCGGGTGTCCGACCCTTTGAGAGAGATTCTGCCTACTGTTAACAATTCTTGCAGGTGATAACACCCCATTTTGTGCTTTTGCAAACTGCTTAAGTGGTATAGGGTTCTTTTTAGGAGTGTAGCGCTTTTTGTCACTAGCATTAGCACAGGCTAAGATGTGCTTGTGCAGTTCGGGCATGTTGTCAAAGCTCTTACCACACTTGGTGCAACGAATGGCTGTGCTGAAGGTCTGCGGGATGTTGTGGGTGGTAAAGTTGGTGGCCGATGCAGCGGTCATCCCAGTTGGCGTTCGATTATGGTACGGAAAAGGAGGTGGTTTGAAACTTGGGTAGTGTTGGTTAATGCCTAGGCGTACATCTGGACCTTTTGGTTTGACCCCTCCAGATGCCATGATTTTTATTGTTGTAAACAGCTCTTCAGACGTGTCGTCCAAGGCATCCTCCTCTGTTTTTGAAGTTGTGTTGTCAGATTCTTGCTTAATTTCTATGACTGGAAAGCTTGGATCAGTCATGTCAGTTTTGGGACTGTTATGGTTTTCAGGTCGTAACTTGCCATGCACTACTTCGGTGTGTGAGCACTCTTGACCAGGATGGAGATCTCGCTGATGCTGTTCCAAGTTGCAGAGAAAAGCAAATTCTTTAGAACATGTTTTACAAACATAAATTTTACCAATGCCATGATAACTGGAACGGTGCTCAAGCAAACCAGTGTCGCTCTTAAACAACTGTACACAAAATTCACATTTATAGGGCCACTCCTTAGAGTGTTCACCTACATGTTGACTGAGAATCTTCATGGACTGGAAGGGCTGTTCACAAACATTGCACATAAAGTTCTTGCAAAAAGGATGCAAGGGAGGTAATTCATCTTCAACTTTGTTTTCCTGCTTAGAACAATCAGAGGACTGGGCATTGTCCTGTCCCTCTTCTTTGCTCTCTGATTTAACAACACTAGTGGAAGCTGTGAGGGTCGGTGTACCATCTGTAGAGCTTGATGACTGCTCTATAGGTGCAGACTGCGTGGATGGTTCAGAAATTAGGGAGGTGTCTTGACTGAGAGGTTGCGGCTCAGATGGGACATAAGGTTCTTGTTGTAATGCATCGACAGGAATTTGATCTGAGAGACATTGAACAGAATTAGCTTGGAGAGCTGGGAGAATATTTTCTGTAGATTGCAGTGCAACTGTATACTCAATAACAACAGTGTTTGGAGGAAAAGTCAAGGATGTGATGTTGGACTGGTTAACAGGCAGAGATGGAGAAAATATCTGTGTGTCAGAAGCTAATACAGAGTCTACAACCAACGTTCGTTGAGCTAGTTCACATACGGCAGGATCAGTGACCCAGTGAGGGCCTTGTAAAGTCAGTGAAGGGGCTGCAGGTACAAGGCTCTCCAGACCTCCAGGAGCAGAGGACACCCACTCAGGGATTGTCACTTTCAAATCACCCTGTGAGAGATGTAAAGGATTATCAGCGCAGTCTTCTACAGACCCTGTGGGTGGTACAGTGTCAGATACCAGGAAGGCTGAATGGAGAGTTTGAATGTCCTGATTGGGTTCCACTGTGGGAGTTGATAGAAAGGATACAAAAGTTGGAGATGAAGAAGGTGAACAGTGACGTGGAGGGACTGGGGCATCTGGATGGATACTGACAGGAGTGAGCAATGGAGGGGTTGAATGGATTGAGGCAGGAGAAAGAGCCAACTCAAACAAAAGCTTATCAGGGTTTGGTGGACTTGCATCAGACACTGGCACAACTGCAAGGTTTGTTAGGTCAGGAGCACTGACGACACCTGCAGCAGCTGAATCTTCAACAGAAGGAATGTCTACCCCACCATACTCATTCATAAGCACCTTCTGAAGCATACTAGAGTTAGGTTTATTCTTCCTCAAAGCAGGCTGAGTGAGGTAGACTCCAGCGGGGTCACAGTCTAAACTCTTTCCACTAAAACTTAAGTCCAGAATGGACTCCGCTTCACTGCTGTCTCGCTTACCCACAGAGTTGGAGAGGTCCAATGGCTGTTGATTACAAGAGTTTCCTCCTGTTCTTGATACAGAGCAGTCCAATGGTAAGATCTGTTGCTGAATTTGAGCTCCATCAGAGCTGTGTATGGGTAAATCTAAAGGCTCAAGTTCTTCATTGCCCAATAGGCTCAACTCGTGGCTCTCTGACTTTGACACCTTGACTTTTGTAGAATCCTGATCTTGCTTTTCTACATTCAGATCAGGGGTTTGCTGTTGTGAGCTGGGAGGGGAGGTTGTCCTTCTCTTAAATCTCGTTGTTGTTGCAGGTAAAACAGTCAGGGATAAGGGAGGACCCAGTTTGTGGCCATCAGCAATTAACGTAAATGACTGTTTACTGCCATCCTGATTCTGCAGGAGCTGCTTGAGTTTGGGAGACAGATAGACAGTTTTTTCCTTGTGAAAGGCAACTGTCTCAATGCACTGAGGTAAATGAGCAGTAACCAGTGGAGCTCCAGACATAGAGGACAGTGTTAAAGTTGACAAGGAAGATGATGAGGTACTCAAGATGGATTCAGACTCTAATTCTGTTTTTATTTGTGGGAGTAAAGGTGGGGTAGAAGTCCTTCGTCTGGCTGAGGGTTGTCCGGACAGGTCAGAGTTGAAACTGCTGTTACTGGTTTCTAATTTAAGAGCATGTGTAATTTGAGCTGGACTGATTATAACAGCATTTAATCCAATCACAGCAGAGCCCCCAGAGTTCATCTCAATCACCTCACAGTTACTTACAGCACTCGTCGAGACAATTTTCCCATCTATGTAGAAGCTGAGATTCTCTGAAATATTACTAGAGATGTCAACCATGTATTCCTTTTCCTGATCAATTTCCTCAGCACACTGTGGGTTAGCAGTCTGACAGTCCTGTGCTATCTCAACAAGCTGCTGTCCTTCAGGTTCTTCAGTGATTTTGACCTTCTTATAAACTCCTCTAGGAAGAAGCTGGCGCTCATGGATCCTGTGCTGATGTCTCCTTAGACTAGTATGAGTCCTAAATGTTTTTTTGCAGTACTTGCAGACGTGTGAGGCTTTGAAATCACTGTTTTTATCACCCTTATGTTCACCATCAGCTGCATTATTGCACTTGTTTTGGTGTGGGTTCTGTGATGCTGTTTTTAAGGGTTCACCACTGCCAGGGGCATTCTGACTAGCAGTGCAAGTGGCAATTGTGTGATCATTTGTCTTCCTATTTCTATTTTCATGCCTTTTCTCATGTCTCCGACGACTAAACAATGTACTGAAGGTCCTTCTGCAGCGATTGCATTTAAACCGCTGTGTGTGGCAGCTTGTAAGAGCATGTGTTTGTATGTGACGCTGCAGGCCTTGACTACTCGTAAACCTTCTCTCACAGCGAGGACAGGGCAATTCACCCTGGAGTTTAGTACCAGGGTCAAGGTCAGCCTTAGTGTCATTTAAAGGCAAATCAGTCCTATAATCCTGTTTTATCATTCCAGAATGCTCAAGGTCACTTGCCTGACAGGCTTGATTATGATAAGCTAGATTTTGGGACACAGGCTGGCTTGCGTTCTGGAACAATTGAATGTTCTGTTTGTCTTTGCAATCCATCTTCTCATTGTTTTTTTCTATCTCTCCCCCTTCTGGCTCCAAGATGCTATGAAGTGCAGCTTCATCAGAGTGGTCATCTTGAACCCCGGGTTGCTGGAGAAAAACCTCTGATGGCATACTATGACTCTCCTCTTCCACAACTGAAACATGAACATGCCAGTGACATAATGAAGAATTTTGAATTGCTGTATGACTTTATACCCTGTGCAATCTCGTCCAACATATGTCAAAAACATTTTTAAATGTACAAAAAAAAAAAAATACATTTTTAAACTTACTGTCATCTGATCTCCACATCTCCCTTATTGCCCTTCGCTAATGTTTATTCTTGGGTATGTAGGAGAAGCCCGCTGTTGGCTAAAGGGAAAAATTAATGCAGTAATATTTTTTGACAAAGATGTAATTTTAGAATTAAGCACGCAAAGACATTACTAACTTAAAAATAACAATTCATGAGAGATATCTCTACGTTTGTTTCATCAGAATTTATGTTTGTGTGACATATGGTGGGCAGATGAGCTCATTACTGAAAAGTTTGTAGAAAAAAAATATTTTTGCTATTAAAAGCATATCTAGATTGCTATGACCCAGGGTCGTAACCACCATAGGCATTTAAGGGGAACAAATCCTTCCCAATTTTCTTTTTTAGGCTGGTGTGCCTCAGAGGTCTACAGCGCTCATCGATGTCAAATGATCTCCAATCAGATCAAAGAAGGCGGGGCTTAATGTTCACTGAAGATGAGTGGGTGCTTCTTAATTCTTTTTTGTGATAATCAAGTGAAATGATATATCCTCGCTCCCTTCAAAGCGCAGTCAATTAATGATGACTCTACACCACTGGATTTAGCTTGCACTTCGGGATTCCTGAACATTAGAGATAATTATTTATATTGTAATAGTTTCAACCTCCACAAAATACCACATTTGTCTGTATTTTTTGTTACCTGTTGTTAATATTAACAATGAATTATTCCATTATTAACTGCTTTTTTGTTGTATAGTATTACAGTTTGTTTAATTTCTGCAACATTTCTGTCCTGCTACAGTTGTTTTGACATGCATTTGTGTCTTGTACATGTAAACAATAATGATAATTATAATAATAATAATTAATAAATAAACTGTGGCAAGATGTGAAGGGGGAGGAGAACTTTTCATGTTTAACCGATAAAACACTTCCACAAAGGATACACTCCTCAGGAAGCCTCCTCACTCCTCGATCCTTGCCTCCTCATGGTGCAATTAGAGAGTTGAGATGTCCTACAAGATGGCTGAGCTCGATCGGTTTCCGGGTCATAGGATGGAGGACAGAGGAGCGAGGAAACAAGGAGGGATATTGAGGCCCTGTCCCAAATGGCACCCTAAACCCTTGCGGTCTTCCTACGAGTCCGCACTATCATGACGTAACGCCGCTTTGACTGTCGGGAAGAAGTCCACTGCCACCAGTGCGGGCTCGTCAGAAGTGCGCATCAAGGGGGTATATTGACCGCAAAGGGGGCACTCGCGAGCACCCTTTTGAGACCTAAAATGACAAATGGGGCACCCTACAGTCGCGCACGCTGCAGCCATTGTAAGTCCACAAGACCTAAAGTGCATATGAAGTGTGCCATTTGGGACAGGGCCAGAGAAGCACTCCAATTCCCACAATTAATTTTTACAACGCATGACGTCACCCATTCAAAGTAAATGAGAAGCGTTAACGCAGACGCCCGTGTGAATGCACCGTGAAAGAGTGAGTGCGTGGTAAGATATAAGTAGCTAAATATTTAATATTTGAAAACTGTTTTATGATGGATATGTTTAACAACCCACTTAATATACAGTGATGCACCTACTCAACTTTTTTTTATGTAATTTTGCCGTTTTGAATTAAAAATATGCAATAATTTAAATTATGTCATTCATAACTGAATGTGACAAGACAAGAAATGTTTTTTTTTACATTTAGGACATTAGACATACTAACAAAAGTGAATATGTGCATGTGTGCAAAAAGTTCAAATGGATTACTTCACAACTATATAGGCTATCCACCTTATTTTTTTCAACGCGGAAGTAAGGTGTTGTCTGTGAATGTGTATGACTATTTTTATTAGCCGCTATAGGGAAATAACAACATATATCAAGTGCAGTAAACTGTAAAACTTTGCTCTACAAACCAGCGTATTTATAATTAAGACAACACATTAAAGTAATATGGTAAATAATACCAGTTTGCATATCAAGCAGCATAACAAACTATTTTGTACAGCTAAAAATAACTGGAAGCGAATGACACCGGAAGCCAGACACATTCAAATTACAAATGGCCGCGCCCGCTCTTACCTGAAAAATAAGGTGGATAATTAGACCTATAACTTCTTTTACCGTTCTTATTTCTTATTTCTTCTTTATTCCCTTAAATCCCTTTTAATACTTTAATAATTTATTTCAAGACAAGGTCGCGGCCTTGCTATGACCTTAGACAAATATACATACATTGGAATAACAAAGCAACAAGATTGATTTGGGCAAGCAAGAGCTAAACATTCTTTTTTCCAAGAATACTTACTCTGCCCTTCAATAAAACATTTGCAGTAATGCAAACATTTTACTGGGGTGACTGAAGACTGTTGTAACATGGGCTGAGTTGTACACTATCAGTTTAACCAATTTGAAATTAGCTACAAGAGTAAAATTACTATTGTAAATGTCCTCTGTCATCCTGAGGTTACAATAGAAGTTATGATTTGATTTGTGATCATGTTAATGGATGTTAAAGGACATATATCTGGTATCACCTGAATCAGCAGGCTCTATATAGTATACTATCCACACTTTTTCACCTGAATGTAAAAAAACAACAACAAAGTATTGCTACTGGACGCAAGATAGCACAAAATAGCACCATGTTTACATTTTACACAATTGTAAGAATGTGAGGTCTATTTTTTTTGTTGTTTTTTTTGTATAGTTATAGTTGTATGTTTTTTCTTGTTTCCTATTTTATTTGCTGTTGAACTATTTCATTTTAACTAAAATGCTTGAAATTAAATGAGGGTGAGGAGGTGAGGGGGTTGGCATGTTTGCAAATGTAATTACCACAACAAATCCATGCACAAAATGTAAAATGCCCATGTTTTCAATTGGTTGCAACTGTAACCTATACCCTACATTTTACCAGTATTACAAAATATAAATTTAGATGTGGCTGAAGATAAACATACAGGAAGTGAGCTCATTATGGGTTAATTTGTTGTCTACCTGTAAGACTGTGGAGGTGTGGGTGGGGTCAGATAAATGTACCTAAGCTAATATTAAATAATCTCATTTTATAGAGGCTTCTTAGGATCACAGGGCGCCCTAATGCAGTAAACAGACAACTTATCAACACAATGGCAATAGGATCAGGCACGAGTCATTGTCCACGATGCTCAAGAAATAACGTAATGTACCCATAACTGCCGCATTCCCGCTGTACATATGCGGGAATACCACCATGCAGCGGCTGTTTATAATATTATACAGGCCTATTCACATTTATGCATGTGGGCAAATAGTTACGCAATTGCACAACACGATTGCATGATATCAGCAAATAGATTAAATTGTTTAAAGCGGGTATAATCGTGTAGACATGTCTATTGTACAGTCAACGCACACATGTTGCGGGTGTCCGACAGCCCTTTAAATAAGACAAACCCCGTTGGCACTGCCGCTAAAAGCAGACGAGAAGGTCACGGTCGGAGAGACGCGCTTCACGTTAAAGTGCTTCGACATGCATACATTTAATACGCCTGTATATCGCTTTGATTTTTACGGCGTAATTACTTGCAAAAATAATAATAATAATACATGCGCGGTTAGTCTCAGTGCTAACTCTCAGACAACATAGACGAGATTGACATCGCAAAACTTCGGCAATCCGTTTTGTGCCACATCATTTTGATTAGGAATGATCTTTTTGGTGTCTGTATTAAATTGGCTGTACCTGTGTATTGCTTACCAGCTTTGTTGTGACGCCTCGCCGCTTGTCTGCTGGGCACGCGCAGCACGGTCGCTACTGCAGACTGCACTACTGACAGGGCGCATGTGCGAGCTCTCATGCACCTGTATAGTCCATGCAATATTACACGTAAAGCCAGTTTCATTTTAAGATAGGCCTGTTTAGTTATGTAATGATCAGTTTTAATTGTTTGCTTTCATTTTGCTTTCAAATATATTTCCCCAAGTGGGCAAAGGCACAACAGATTGCCGTTTTAATTGCATATTTTCAAATATTTTCATGGGGAATATTTTATTGGCTAGAGATCTAGAATATATTGTGTTTGGAATGTTGTTGTCTGATAATAAGGTCGCATAATAAGGATAATAAACTCATCACTATCCAGAAACTTGTCTTTATATTAATATTAATAACATATTTTGTTTATATACATTTATTTATATTATTGTATTATTATTTTATATAAATATTTATTGTGGTCAGTAAAAAATGCATAGCTACACAATGGAAATTCTTTTATGCAAATTGTGCAAATAAATTCCAAATTAGGCAACACCCACGATTTGCTGGTGTGTTTTCATCATCCATTATGTCAGATGACAGCCTTACAGTAGAGAACAATAGATTACAACAGAAACAAAGCACACTCCCACATCTATGCAACCTCGAACCGAAATCTATAACGTTGTAGTAGCTATAGGCTACATGCATTTTTTCCTCGAAAAAGAGCAAAGGAGCACGGTGTTTATTGCCAGCAGGTGTGTGTTGATGTTTATGTATGCTTTAGACATTAAACACTATCTGAGAATATATATATATATATATATATATATATATATATATATATATATATATATATATATTCAATAATATAATTCACAAATAATTCGACGCATTAAATCATTCCTGTAGTTATTACGAGCGACCACTAGACGCCGCTGTATCCTAATTTGTACTGATGTAAGATGCTATGCTGAAAAAGTAATGCCACTGCGTCAAGCCACTGGATCACTCCTCTATCTGACGTCTGATGTGTGCTTTGGTGTAAGTTTACGCATGTGTTTGTTTCTGTGTCAACAAGTACAACCCTGGGTCACATTTTTGTCTAAAGAGGAGTGGGAACCATCTGTGTGCTGTGTATATTGTGAAATCACAGGTCTGATATGAGCACATGTGCCATTTGTGGAATGTATAGGCCTACTTTGTTATATGTGGTCAGCGGGGTTCTGTTCTATCCAACAATAACCCATTATAGAACTGTCACATTACTCTGCATTAATCTTCACCTACTCATCCTTCATCTGCGGGCCGTCCCACTCTCATTCAATCATCTGCCGTCCACCCTCACATGTTCACCGTCATACTGAACTTTCTTTTAAATTAGAATGTGATTGTGTGAGAGTCAGCCATGCTTTTTCCTTTCGCATGTTAACGAGTGAGATCATGTGTGTGACCTCAATGCCCTGGATCAGTTTTGGATGCTGTTGAGCTGAAAAGAAAAATTGTTTCCTCCCCCTATCACTTTCATTGTATTTCATTGTTTATAAGATAATGGCAAGATGATTTTAGTTCTTCAGAGTTTCACTATACAGAAGCATGAGTTATGAAGAGTTAAACTGAATGATTAATCTATTTTAGATACTGCTCATGTAAAGCCACAATATGTAATTTTTCACCGCTAGAGGTCGCTTATTTAAAACAAAGGTGTAGTTTAATGACGCCTTGATTTCGCGGAGCTTTTATTATGCCGCAGGCGTACGCTTCCACTTTTTCCGGTCATGCATATGTGGGGTAAAGCCACAGTCACACTAGACTTTGAGCATGCAAAATTTCATCGGACACGGCAACAGTCATGATATGATGTCACTCTCTGAAGCGTCTTTTTTATAAACATGAATTTAACATATAACAAATAGTAATATATTCAAAATATACAAACTACTCGACTTTACTGCAAAAATATTGTTCTTTTAATTCAGCCAAGAGGTCACACTGTGACGTATCCATCTTCTATTGGTCACACGTCATCACGTGATGCGAATTCGCAGCTCAGAGTTCTCCAAGCTTGAACTTTGGAACACAGTGAAATTTATATGCACATTGGGTCTATGTATTGAAGCGTGTATGTGGCTACTTATCAAGAAAGGAAAACAAAAGTTTTATTCAAATTCTGATTATAGGCCTATTAATTTTTTTTTTTATATCGTCTAGACAGCGCTCGAAGAGCACTCCCTTTATAATCACTAAAAGCTGTCACTCATTCAATGAACGCGATCTCACAAAGTTCCGTTATATTAATCAGTGAAGCTGACGACACAATGAATCTCTTATTTACATAATGTCTGCACTTTGTTAGAGAGGATTTGCACGCGTGCAGAACTCAGCACTGGACAAAAACTCGAGTGGAGAGTGGATTCTAACTTCCACAACTGTGATTGGCCATTGCGTTCAAGAAATCAACAAACATGTCTGTGAGTGGCTACATTACTCACCAAAGCGAAAACACGTTGGAAATTTAATTATTTGACAAGCGCAATACAGATATGCACTGGATCTTTGGACAACTCTTTTTCACTAATAATATGCTATTATTACGAAGAGAACAGATCCTAGACCAGCAGTTATGGGCAAATTTTCCCTCTAAAAGCAATCAGTAGCAGAAGCAGCAGGCGGCAGTAGTTTGAGTGAGAAAAATACACTATTATCAAGTCCGTCTCCCTCGGTCCGGAGGGGGGCACAAGACCCCCCCCCCCCCCCCCCCCCCCCCCCCCCCTGCCGCCGGACTTGGTTTTGTGTGTTTTTCACGGCATTCACACTGAAAACCAATGCCTTTTAGCCACTCAGTGGGCATAACCACAGTCACTCCGGCCGATAGTGACATCACGTGCATACCCTCTATTAGATACATTTGAGTGTTTGTTATAATGCTACTCTGTGCATTCGCTCGGCGGCTACTACGAGACACTTGTTGCACACTGCAATAAGCTAGATCAATATTAGTCATGGTAAAACATGGTACTTGCGGTAAATCAAGAAAACGAGATTTAAACAATATGACTTACTGTGTTGAGCTATAGAACAATAATTAGTTTTCTGTCGATGAATGTATCCAAATAGTTGCTCACCTGTCTAATAAAACACATAATATATTACATTTGTATATTATTTGGTGTTTCCATGGTTTCTACAAAATAAAACCGGAAATCGAGGGTAAGGTGGGTATGATGTCATGGATAGGCGATGCATGGACACGGTCCATGTCCTGGTTAAAAATCGCTTATTTCTCTGGATTTAAACATTCTTGGAATCATTTGGGATAATGCACACAAGTGAACAAAATATATAACATTATTCTAGTGTTTTTTATATATATTTTATTCCAAAAATCTTACATATTGTGCCTTTAAATACATTCCACAAATTGATTCAAAGCCTGTCACTGTCTCAACACACACACACACCAAACAATGAAAGTACATTTCTTTCAGTATCAAAGAACAGGCAAAAACTCAAAACAACTTCTGAAGTCATGATTATGAGCTCATCGCTTCCAAAAGCCCCCAAATTTCTCACAAATCCTCAATATTACCCATCAACCCTAATAAATACTTGCTAAAACTACTTACTATTGAGGTTACGCCATCACTGACCAATTTTTATTATTATTATTTCATTTATTTATTGTATTTTTAATTTATTTTTAATTTTATTTTATTTCGCACAATATAAAATACATACAATAAAAGCAAGAAAATACTAATTATAGGCTACAGTGCTTATAGCCTCCAACTAAACAAAATGTAATTTTCACAAAACAATTTTTTTTTATAAATTAACATACAGAAATGTATATGACTATGTCCAACTATAATAAAAACACTATACAAGAATAAAATGGTATTTTAAGCATCCTATATGGAATAAGCCATTCTTATATAAATTGCTTCCCCTAAATATTATTGAGTATTGACCTCTACAAGTAAGAAATTTAGGATGAAAATCTGAACATGTATGAGTTAAATGACAACGAACTTGTGAATTTCCTTTCACTTGAATATATAAAAGCATTAATATAAAAATAAATAGTAAATAGTACGAATCTTTGGAGAGTAGGAAAAGTGTTCGCCCAAAACTACATTACAATATGAAAGTATAAAAATTAATCTATATAAGAAAGAGTAAAGAGTGATAAACCAGATTAAAAAATGTGTGGAATAAAGCAAGATATTCTTGAATATGTAAAAGGACAGGTTTCAGCTGGACTTTATCTGCATGTCCATTGATTTCCAGCATAGAACTGAAGCTGTGAGAAAATCTTGTGTGCAGAATTGCAGCGCTGATTAATTTACAAGGTAACAATGGCATCCTAGATCAGTACAGTGATTATTGATAAGTATAGACACTGGCACACAATGAACTGCTTCCAACTGTTCTTTTGAGATCTTTACAAAACAAGTTCCAAAGTTATCTCTAAAAAAACTAATGAAAACTTGCCAATATTTTTATATACAGTAAATGCAGTATGGTCTGGTAAATTCATGTGTCTAAAGGCTCTGCTGATAAATATGCTCAGCAAGATCAAAAATGACTTTTTTTAGTCTCTCTTTATGTATTTCATTCATGTACAGAGAATGAACACAGAACAATCTATAGGACACCATGTGCGGTAGATACATGTCTGTGCCAACTACTGACCATTGCCACACACACTAAACAATAGACACTTCTAAGCTGTAGTAGTGTTACACATACACAATGCATGTTCCGTCCACATGGCACAAAGAACTGCTTAACAAAAGAGAGGGAGAGAGACTTGCATATCACAGAACACCAGATGTGAACTCAACAACAGCCTCCATCCTGACCCACTCAACACACACATGCTAACACACACACACACAACATTCAGCTGTCCAATAAATTCAAATGTCAGCCTTGCTCATTACATCAGCTTCTCGTGTTCTGTCTATGTAGTTGACTTTTAACAACACACAACCACATGAATGTAGAACATGGAAAATCTTTGAATCGGAACAGTTAAATTTACACACATACAGGTTCAATATACACATCCTTTCGAGAAGAAAGGAGAAAATTGTTCCTGTCTGCATATGTGGCTGTGATGTGAGGAGAGTGGAGTCCTATAAGTACCTGATATACATTGACAACAAACTCAACTGGACTAAAAACACAGAGGCGATATACAAGAAAGGACAGAGCCGACTCTACTTCTTGAGAAGACTAAAGCCCTTCAACATGTGCAGTAAGATGCTTAACATGTTTTATCAGTCTGTTGTCGCTATAGTGCCATGTTCTACTCTGTGGTGGGGCTCTGGTGTTAAAGCTGGTGATGGTAAACGGCTAAATAAACTGCTGTAAGATACAACTCGGCCCTCATGTGCAGAGGCACTATTAACTAGTGGAGAACTTGTAATGACCACACCCACACCCTTATCCACCCCAAACAGCACATTGTTTAATAATCTATCTGTGTCTTCTGACATATAACATTTTTTTTATGTATGTGTATGTATTTTTTTGCATATATGTGTGTATATTTGTACTATGTTTAATATATGCTATATATTCGATTCAATTCACATATACATATCGTTTCAAAGCAGCTTCACAGAAAATGAAGTCTTCATAAGAAACTGGATCCAGACTGGAGCTGACGGACTCTCTAGTTACCTCGGGATGGGTTTCCTGAGATATTGAGATTATGTGAATGCTTGACTAAGGAGATGCATCTTTAATCTAGACTTAAACTGGGAGAGTGAGTCTGACCCCCGAACATTATCAGGAAGGCTATTCCAGAGTTTAGGATATAAATGTGAAAACGTTCTTCCTCCTTTCGTGGACTTAGATATCCTAGGGACTACCAGAAGTTTTGTGATCTTAAAGCTATTGTGTATTTATTTTTGATTGTCCTGTAATTATGTTATAGCAAAATAATTTCCCCATAAAGTATCTATCAATCAATACTCAAACACATGTCTTAGGATGAATGGACTGCTTCATATGCTCTCAATCAATAGGCTGTTCAGACCAGAACACACAGATTAGTGCATTAACACTTGTATATGAGAGAGAGGAAAGTCTCTGAACTTTGACCCTTGTACATAAGTGTGAGCTGTCGATTGATTGTGTGTAAATAACAGACAGGTGTAAAATAGATGTTCACCAGACTGGACCACACTGCAAAAAAAAAGGATTTTATTGTCATTTTTTGGTCCCCATGAGGAAAACAGCTTATAATTCATAGTAAATAATGTTTTTTGAAAATGTAAAAATGCAGAAAGTTTTCTGTGATGGGTAGGTTCAGGGGTAGGGGTAGTGTAGGGGGATAAAATATACAGTTTATACAGTATAAAAACCATTATGTCTATGGAAAGTCCCCATAAAACATGAAAACCCAACATGTGTGTGTGTGTGTGTTCATGTTTTTCTATCCCGATGGGGACTTCCAACTTGAATGCACACTGACTCATGGGGACTCATGTCACAGTGGGGACCTAAATGAAGGTCCCCATGAGGAAACAAGCTTGTAATTCTTACAGAATGATTTTATTTTTTATTTTTTTTGAAAATGTAAAAATGCAGAATGTTATCTGTGATGGTAGGTTTAGGGGTAGGGTTAGTGTAAGGGGATAGAATATACAGTTTGTACAGTATAAAAACCATTATGTCTATAGAGAATCCCCACACACATAGTGAACCAGACGTGTGTGTGTGGTTCAGGTATACCCCATGGGGACAAAGTGTCCCCACAACAATGGCAATATCCAAAATCCTTGTGGGGATATTTTTTGTCAACATGAGGGAAAACAGCTTATGAATCATATAGGTGTCACAATGATGGCTGTAATGAAGCACATGATCACGAGGAATAGAACAAAAAATTATTTTAATAATAATAATAAATCCACTACAGAAAACACTGGAGAACCACAGGGAGTCATAATAGCACAACCACACTAAACATCAATGGCACAGAACAATGAACTAAGGAAACTAAGGGCTTAAATACACAGGGAGTAATGAGGTAAATAAAAAGTAATGGGGGGCTTTTTACACGGCACCGTTTTCAACTAAAAACAGAAAACTTTTTGGCCACTGTCATTGTTATGTAGGCTACACGACAATGGCGTTTTAAGGGGCCTGAAAATGCACACTTTTGAAAACGGGATTCAGAGTGCAAACTTTTGAAAACGATACTGCTATTGTCTCCATGTAATCAACAAAAAAAGTGAATCTGTGAAAACAGTGACATCATGCGTATGCGTATTACGTGTTCAGTCTATATGCGCATAGTGTTTTTTTTACAAAGTGTCGCCAACTACTGGCCTGGCATGAATAATACAGCACTTTTAATTGTTTTCGTGGCTCCTTGTGAACATTTTGACAATGTTGTCGTCTGTGCACGAAAAAAAGTAAAGGAAAATCTTTTCCGTTTTTAGTACATCGTAGTAGTGTAAACGTACCCTAAGGGAACAAACTGAATAAGTGACATGACTAGTGTTGTGTGAACCTCAGCATATCAGATGAGTCCAGTCTCTCACTGGTACTGTGTACACACCCTCCCTAGAAATATATCACAGCAAGTGGACAGCACTGAGAGTGTTTCTCAAGGCCTGTGGAGTGATCAGATACTCTGCACGTGTGTGTCTAGGCTCTGAAGTAAACATGAGGCTGGTGTATTAGCCCTCCTCCCTTGAACACACTCACATTCTTCTGTGATACACATATGATACGCTTTACTTTAGCTCATATTTATCATTATCTTACATGTATTTGTGTGTGTTTGTGTAAGCAAGATTTTATAAGAATGTCAGAGGGTCTGTGTTGCCTAGTTTTCTATAGTTCTGTGAAGTCATTTAGATTTTATTTTTACACTTGTGCGTATCTGCAAAATTGTGTGTATTTTTGTATATCAGAGTGTGCACGTCCAGACATTGTTTTGTGTGTTTTGGCAATTCTAGGACTTTCCTGTGTGTTCATGTGAGTGTACATGCGGCTTTTGCTGGTCAGGAAGTGCCCTTCTCATTAGGAATGTACAGAAATCATTGTATCACAAACACACTGTTAGAGCTCAGACCGTGAGCAGGACGTCAGAGTGGGTCTCCCACTAAAAGAGTCCATTGTTCATATCTAGAGAGAGTGAGTGGCTGGGCTTCTGCCTAAAACCACATTCAAACACATAGGCTACACATTTGCACAGCCATAAACACACACGCAGAAGCGACTGTTACATGATTAGAGGGCTTCCAAGTTAATATAATGAGATTTTGTTAAGAATATATTTTTAAATTCAGATTTGAGATTCAATATGTAAATTATCAATACTTGAAGAATAATCTCAGGACCAAAATAAGCAAACTAGAGTAGGGTGACCAGACGTCCCCGTTTTCCGGGGACAGTCCCGGTTTTTAGTGTTCTGTCCCCGACTGGAGCTGTCCCGGAAATGTCCCCGTTTTACAGCTCGTTCAAAACAACCCGCAGATACATTGCAAAAAAAAACAAACAAAAAAAACCCAACATACAGCAGCCTGCTGGTTATAGGAGCAATCGTGTAGTGATTATTTCACCAGCAGATGGCGCTGTGAGATACGCTGACTCTACTTGGTCGCGCGCGCGCCGCTACTTCATAAAGAACGTAGAACCATTATCGTCAAATATCAAAAGAAACATCGTCATCGCTTTCAAGGTAGTAACATACTAACTATTCATGTTAAATTAAAGTAACGTTAATACTGTTGGCATGTGCTTTATAACAGAGCCTCAACATGTTTTGTCCCCAAAAGTTCTGCAGTCACAACACAGTGATTACCACACATCTGAACTATAAAAAAACCCTAAACAATTACACTTGCAACAAATACATGTGCAGAATACACATACTTAATGTGTTTTAACACTTAACAAATGCTTAAAATAAGCCTAAAATGCTAAATAAAAAGACCAATTAAAGATAGTAGGAGTTATTTTCAAGCACAAACGTAACAAAACATTTGAAGTAAAAAATAAAAAAGTAATTTATACAGTATAAACTTGTGAAAATACAATTATATTTGTTAAATAGTTTTATTCATCATATAATATTTGTTGTTTTATTTTTGTAATGTGTTTTTGTTAAGATATGTTATAATATTGTTTTGAATGGCTTGTGATTTACAATGGTAACTATTAACTGTATTATTCATTGTTTGTGTGTTTTTTGTTGTTTTTTTTGCGGGTGCGGTGAATTGTATTAAAACCAGACCAACAATCGTAATAATCAAACTAAATCATAATAATTATTAATGTTAATAATAATATAGGGAGCCCACAACAACAACAACGACAAAAAACATTAAAAAATATATTGTCCCCGTTTTGTAATTAATAGATAATAACAAATTAGATTTTTTGTGATATTTTGACCACTCAAATAGGAAATGTCCCCGGTTTCGATTTCAGAAATCTGGTCACCTTAAACTGGAGGTAATTTTACGAGTACTTGATTCAGCAAGTTAAAGATTTAAGTACACTGAACTCAAACAAAACCTTTTCTTACCAAGCTTGTTTACATTACTAGAAAAATATGTAGAAACTGATATCTGGTATCTGTTGTTAAAGGGATAGTTCACCCAAAAATGAAAATTATGTCATTAATTACTCACCCTCATGTCGTTCCAAACCCGTAAGACCTTCGTTCATTTTCAGAACACAAATTAAGATATATTTGATGAAATCCGAGAGCTCTCAAGCCCCTCCATAGACAGCTATTTAATTAACATTTGTTAAAATCGTCCATGTGACTCCAGTGGTTCAACCTCAGTTTTATGAAGCGACAAGAATACTTTTTGTGCGCAAAAACAAACAAAAATTTGTTCTAGCCTGTGTCAGTCTCCTACGCAGTTTCCGTTGTAAATAGTGCAGCGCTCTTGAGATCTACGGCAGCCGATGCTGTTCACGTGAGCACCATGACGCATGAGCAGGATACAACATAAACAGCGTAGGAGACTGGCACAGAACGAAATTGTTGAATAAAGTCATTATTTTTGTTTGTTTTTGCACACAAAAAGTATTCGCGTCGCTTCATTAAATTAAAGTTTAACCACTGTAGTCACATGGACGATTTTAACGTTTTTATAACTACCTTGAAAGTAGTAATTAAATAGCTGTCAGTGTCTATGGAGAGGCCTGAGAGCTCTCGGATTTCATCAAAAGTATCTTAATTTGTGTTCCGAAGATTTACGAGGTCTTACGGGTTTGGAATGACATGAGGGTGAGTAATTAATGACAGAATTTTCATTTTTGGGTGAACTATCCCTTTAATACAAAGACGTAAAGAGTGGAACAACAATGGTGCATTTATTAGTTTTTCTGTTTTTTTAAACTGCAAATACTGTTCAAATACTTTGTGTATCTAAATATATACACTCACCTAAAGGATTCGTAGGAATACCATACTAATACTGTGTTTGACCCCCTTTCGCCTTCAGAACTGCCTTAATTCTACGTGGCATTGATTCAACAAGGTGCTGAAAGCATTCTTTAGAAATGTTGGCCCATATTGATAGGATAGCATCTTGCAGTTGATGGAGATTTGTGGGATGCACATCCAGGGCACGAAGCTCCCGTTCCACCACATCCCAAAGATGCTCTATTGGGTTGAGATCTAGTGACTGTGGGGGCCATTTTAGTACAGTGAGCTCATTGTCATGTTCAAGAAACCAATTTGAAATGATTCGAGCTTTGTGACATGGTGCATTATCCTGCTGGAAGTAGCCATCAGAGGATGGGTACATGGTGGTCATAAAGGGATGGACATGGTCAGAAACAATGCTCAGGTAGGCCTTGGCATTTAAACGATGCCCAATTGACACTAAGGGGCCTAAAGTGTGCCAAAAAAACATCCCCCACACCATTACACCACCACCACCAGCCTGCACAGTGGTAACAAGGCATGATGGATCCATGTTCTCATTCTGTTTACGCCAAATTCTGACTCTACCATCTGAATGTCTCAACAGAAATCGAGACTCATCAGACCAGGCAACATTTTTCCAGTCTTCAACTGTCCAATTTTGGTGAGCTCGTGCAAATTGTAGCCTCTTTTTCCTATTTGTAGTGGAGATGAGTGATAGCCGGTGGGGTCTTCTGCTGTTGTAGCCCAGGTTGTGCGTGTTGTGGCTTCACAAATGCTTTGCTGCATACCTCGGTTGTAACGAGTGGTTATTTCAGTCAAAGTTGCTCTTCTATCAGCTTGAATCAGTCGGCCCATTCTCCCCTGATCTCTAGCATCAACAAGGCATTTTCGCCCACAGGACAGCCGCATACTGGATGTTTTTCCCTTTTCACACCATTCTTTGTAAACTCTAGAAATGGTTGTGCGTGAAAATCCCAGTAACTGAGCAGATTGTGAAATACTCAGACCGGCCCGTCTGGCACCAACAACCATGCCATGCTCAAAATTGCTTAAATCACCTTTCTTTCCCATTCTGACATTCAGTTTAGAGTTCAGGAGATTGTCTTGACCAGGACCACACCCCTAAATGCATTGAAGCAACTGCCATGTGATTGGTTGATTAGATAATTGCATTAATGAGAAATTGAACAGGTGTTCCTAATAATCCTTTAGGTGAGTGTATATATATATATATATATATATATATATATATATATATATATATATATATATATATATATATAATTATTATAAATATATAATTTCCTATGTGTATCTTTCATTACAATAAATGCCACTTAATTTCATATTTTGTTTTACCTAATCAGTGGTGGACAAAGACATTCAAACTCCTATTAAGGTTCATCTGATTCACTGATTTAGAGAATCACTCTGACCACATCATTAAATCAGCAAGTTATACCTGCTTTGGCCAGGGCTGCATTTCCCAAAAGCATTGTAAGCATATTGTGGAGACCATAGTGAAGTAAAAAGATAGACATTATGCTTTGGAATCTAGCAAAGTAAAAGCAATGAAAAGGCAAAACATAAAAATATTTAGACGGAGTACAGATACTTGACAAATGTGCACTCTTTGAAGAAAGGTTCTATATTAAACCTTAGAGGGTTTGGTCAGGCGCTTCAGATCCTTTCAAGGGTTTTCATCATGGGTCATTTTATGAATTTCTTTTTAATTTAAATAAATTAGTTTTAATTTATTTGTAATGACATTTTATGAATTTAACGGTTCGTAAACATACTTTATGCACTAGAAAAAAAAACTTGTTAAATATTATGTAAGACATTTCGTCTTATATAACCTTTTTGGCACATAAATTATTCTTTAAAATTGAATCAAGAACCATAGGTTCTATATAGAAATTTACTGAACTTTGGTAAAGAGTGCATGGTAAAATGCTTTTTTACTGTCCACTTTAAGTGCCTAAATACATTTTGGGGGCAGCTGTTTGGGTCTCCGTTGTTATTTAGGTCACTTAAGAACATATTCATATTTACAAAGATGCCTTTATTCATTGACTCTCCCCATCTCTTCCTCTCTCTGTCAGTCTTTATATAAGGGATTAGAGAGACAGAGAGGGAATGTGTGGGTGTGTGTTTGTGTGAGAAAAAGACAGTGCGTGGCGTTTACATGTGTGTGTGCCTAGTAAACCCTATGTTGTGAGGACCAAATGTCCCCACAAGGATAGTAGTGCTAGAAATTCTTGACCTTGTGGGGACATTTTCTGGTGCCCATGATAAAACGGATTATAAATCACACTAAATATTATTGTTTATTCTTTTGAAAATGTAACAATGCAGAAAGTTTTCTGTGATGGATATCGGGTTAGGGGCTAGGAAATGTCATTAACTCAGTATAAAAACCATTTTGCCTATGGAATGTCCTCATGACAAGAATACAAGTGTGTGTGTGTGTGTGTGTGTGTGTGTGTGTGTGTGTGTGTGTGTGAGAGAGAGAGAGAGAGAGAGAGAGAGAGAGAGAGAGAGAGAGAGAGAGAGAGAGAGAGAGAGAGAGAGAGAGAGAGAGAGAGAGAGAGAGAGAGAGAGAGAGAGTGCTGGAATGCTGAGTAAAAAGGGCTGAAAGTAAACAGACAAACAGACAATGTTATCTGGAATCCACTAACACAACAACACAATATGGCAACACAACATACTTTGGAATTTTTTTTATTGAAACTGAACAATAAAAACAAAACAAAACAAAAAACACCACCCCCAAAATACAAAGACAAACAGTCGGTCTTAAGTGGATTCTGAGATCAAATGGTCAAATGAGATCATAGAGTTACGGGATATAAAGAGGAATCTGGCAACAAACAAAAAAAATCTTTGCAAACAGTTGCAGTGTCTAAAGTCCTTTCTCAATACTGAACATTTATTCTTCATCATTCAGTGCACCTATTACTGATCTCTTAAAGCAAAGCCCAGGATAGCCACGCTCTAGAATGTCAGTAAGAAACACAAACCCAACATTGACAAAAAAGAAATGCAAACAACTAAACCATGCAAAATGTCTGTATGCTGCTAAAATGTTGTAATCCAGGGTGAGGAACATCAGGATTTTGGTTATACATGCCAATAGCAGCTGCGCGCATAGAGCTAAGCTGATTGGAACACATAATAATGATGCGTCCCAGAGGAAGTGATGTCACTTTTGGAATGGGTGACAGTTAAGAACAACACAGTCAATTCACTCCATATTAATGCACTTCAAAAGAGTAAATCTCAAGCACTTTTATGCGCTGCTCCCCTCAAATAATCATTAAAAAATATTAGTTAATGCCGCTAGACGGGTAAATTACACATCTTGAGCCTATTCTGAGAACAGAATGTGTCCACAGCATCTGCCTATATGTATCATAAACTGTACATAATGCATCATAGTCCTATTGGACACATCTGTAGAGAGGAAAAAGAGAGAAATTGAGAAAAATAATGATCTTGGATTGGCTTTTTGTCACACATGAAGAAATTAAGTTTCTTTGTATGATATTTACACTGTGTAATTTAAAAAAACATACAAGCTTTTGCTTTCATGTGCAGTTGTTTGCTTGTTTTTGTTTATTAGGCCCTTCACAAACTCACAGTTAGTGAGACCACATTCATTCACATCCTGTTACACATTAAAAAGGTACTGTAACTTCCTGTGGCCTCCCACTGTTAGGGTATAAATGAGGTTTTTCAGGCTAAATAAGGGGTTTTGTGGGCGTTGGGGAGGTGGTTTGGGGAGGACATCTTTTTCAATTAGAAAGGGGATGGGGCACTCTTTTTCTCCCCATATAGTCCTGGATGGTGAGAGTGCTGCTTGCATTGTTTTAAACATTAGAACAATAGTTCAGAACTTCCGCAATTTCTTCTTCTTCTCTTCCTGTCGTGCCTTCCTTTTCAGGGGCTGGTAAAGAAAGAGGACAAAGCAGTTTAGTACAAATGCAGCAGCAACAAACACTTATTAAAACTTATTTTATACATGTAACATAGACAAAGATAATAAAACTAATAAATTACAGTACATGTCAATATACATTAATAGGTTATTGAAAATTTTTTGATTCAGTTTTTTGATGAGTTTGATTCAGAAATGATTCAGACGTACTTGACAGAAATGGTAAAAAATGTTTTTAGGACATTTAAATACTATTGGTTATTTTTGGCCCTCTTGTTTTGTTTTTTGGGCAACACCATGTTAGTACCACAAATAATATAGCATCAACAGCACTGTATTGCCACTCCTTTTCAGCACATTTGCAGTGTGATTTTCTATGGTGAAGAGCGATGCTAACCATAGTAACCACTGTAGTTGTTTAATCTACAGCTAAACATTCTGTTTGGCTGAAATAAGATTCCATTATGACATAATTTCCTTGTTCGGCATTCTGATCTTTGATACGGTTCAGTGGTGTTTTTCTCCAATATTTGCCATTTAGATGAATATTGGTAGAAGACTACTTGGAGTAGCAATATAGTTGTGTTAAGCTGTAATACGTTTACATCTTATGAGCAACTGGGTTACACTGATTAATCAGGATTATCTATGAAACAGTAAGACAGTTACAGAGATCAAGATGCTGTCTTGTTTTTGAGGCTTTCGTTTCTTTGCAGTCCTAAAACATAGAAATCATTTACTGTCAGCATGCAAAATTTCAACTCAGACGTTACAGAGAACAGAGAACATGTTCCTAAAGCAGCCACTGACATCTGTCACACAATATTATCAGTACAACATTGGACCCCATTGACTTTCATTGTATGGGCAAAAAGCAAAGACATTTTTTGAAAATATTTGAAAATCCAAAGGAAAATCATACAGATTTGGAACGAAATGACAAGGTCTTGTAAATAATTGTAAAATTTTCATTTGTGGGTGATCTACCCCTTTAATGATATTTATGAATTAATAATATCCCTTACAGAAAAAACACATGAATTTCACATGTGCAAAAACACATGTGGTCACGTGACAACATGTACATGTGAAATTTAACATGTGAAAACATGTTAAAAGCACATGTGAAACAGTGGATCACATGTGAAACGTGTTTTGCACATAGGAAATGTGTGCTTTTGGAACATTTCCATGTGAATCCCATGTGAAACCCATGTCATCACATGTGAAACACATGTACATTCCCATGTGAAAAACTTAAAATTCCCATGTGAAACACATGAGATCACATGTGAAACATGTAAATTCCCACATGTAAAATTCCCATATAAAACCCATGATATCACATGTGAAACCCATGTGGAACACATGTGAAATTCATGTGGTTTTTCTGTAAGGGTATATACAGTGTATATATATATATATATATATATATATATATATTCTGCTTGAAAAGTGTCCCAATCAACCTGAATTCAACCTGAATATAATATTCTGCTCATAATAACAAAAGAACTTACGAGTACTGGCCCATTCTTCTGACCACCAAGATGATTACAGCAATGACAACAATAACTCCGATCAATGCGCCAATTACGATCCCCACCAACTGTCCCGTGCCCATACCTGGAATAAGGAAAAACACCAGATATCATGTCAATGACTGTTCATCCTCACTCACACACATTCTCAATTCAAATTCTCAACTGTATCAACCCTGTATGTCTGTAGTATAAACTCTAAATAAAAATGGTGCTAAATAGCACTAAAAGTGGTTAATTGGCTTGTAATCATAGGGGAAGCACTTTAAGTGATATATAGCACCTATCTTTAAAGGGGCTATACAGAACCTTTGTCAAATGGTGCTATATAGAATCATAAGAGTTACATTCATTCAAAGACTACAACCAATCACCATGTCTTATCTTTCTCTAATCCTCTAGTTGTATTTTAATGTTGTTTTAATCCTTTCCACAACTAAACTAAGAGACTAAGGGAGAGTTAGAGAACCTTTAAAAGAGCTATACATGGGCTTAACGGGTTCTTATATGGCAGTGGTGCTAAATAGCACCTTAACCACTCCAAAGAACTGCTAAAGAACCAATTTTTTGTGTGTGTATCTCACCTTCTTCCCCCTCTATCTCTACATCCTCTGGAGACTCTGATCCTGTTTCTTCAGCTTCCTCGGGTTCTGCTCTCGGCTCTATAACATCAGTAGGGGCATCAGTGGTGGCCAGCTCTGCTGGTGCAGCTTCTGTTGCTTTTGCTACATCTGTTGGTGCTGCTGTTTCTTTTGGGGCATCTGATTGTATATCTTGTAGTCCTGTGGAAACTGATGGCGTTTCTTCTGTTGAGGCAGCTGCTTCTGTAGCCTCAGGAACAGCCGCTGGTGTTGAAGCAGCTTCTTGAGGAGCTGATTCTTCTGTTGTGGCTATGACAGCAGGCGTTTCTTTTATAGTTTCTGGCTCTGGAGTCACGTCAATCGATGTTGGCACCACCAGAGTACCTGGTACAAGAACAATAAAAAGGTTCATAAAAATGTTATACTAGAAACCCACCCTTAGATGTTCAACATAAGGAGAGAGCTCAGCATTAGAGAGTTGGATGAAAATAGAGAAATTCCAGAGACACTGACACTGTTTGCTGTGTGTTTTGGTTCTCTAGTGGTTGTATCGGATGGGTGAGCCAGAATTTTTATACTGTTAATAGTAAGAACATTCCGGCCTCTCAATCAGCCCAATAAACATACACTTACACGTTCACTTAGACATTTACGTAAAAAAACATTATGCCATACCACCATACAAAAAGTCACACCCTAACTATTTAGCTCCACACTAATGAGATCACTTCCTTTTTACGTCATACCTTCAACCAGACTAATTGTCTCACTTCCTGGGTTAAGCTGGCTATAACTGCGCACAAGGAAATGAAGCATTGGAGAAAAAACATGGCAAAAATGTCAAGTTTCCTCAGTGGTTGATCTTAGATCTTTCTGCACCACTCACAGACTTCAGCAACCATTAGAGACACACAGCAAAAACTGATTTCAGATCTGTGCTGGTGTCGAAGCCAGATGGACTGCATATGAGAGACTTTCTCTTGGCGATCTGTAGGGAACCTCCCTTTACAATAACACCACCTCAGCTGCTGAAATACATGTTTAAAATATCAAACTCAGCATGGGTTAAAAAACTCAGCACACATTACACATCAACTCTGGGTTAATCGCAAATTAATGTTAGGGTTCTTTTGTAATAGAACTTTTTATATGAGTTTCATAAAGCAGATTTATCTTTTACTGATAATTATGTAACTCAGACACTTTCAGCAGTCTGGAATTTAAAGGGGACAACCCAAATAAAAAATGATTCATAATTTTCTTACCCTTACTTATCAAACCCATATGACTGTCTTTCTTCTATAAAACCCTAAAGGGGAAATTCAGAAGAATATCGTGGCCAATATTTTTAATATGTTGAAATTATATGAGATAATATATATATACAATACTTCTATAATTATATATAGCAGCCATATTGTGAGGCCGTACAATAACCTGAGGTTTGAGGTATAGACAGAAAGTTACGGTACAGTAAAGAAAGTTACTGGCACGTTCGCGAGAGTAGTAGCAATGCTCATTTTTTGAACGAATCCTTCACAAAACCAGAATGATTCACTAAATTAATGACAAACATTATAGTTTTATTATACGTTTATGGTACTTTTGAGTTCTTTTTGAAGTTTGAAAGCTTAATTTCCTCATTCATTGTAACTGCATTGAAGGAATGACAAGCACATAATACAAAATATCTTCTTTTGCGTTCCACAGAAGAAAGAAAGAACAACATAAGGGGTGAGTCAATGACAGATTCATTTTTGGGTGAACTTGTTTTAATAATATGTTTCCACTCAGTTTGTAATTTTAAACTTAAATTTATATAACCTAATTAACTAGACTCCCAAAATAAAGCATCATACCAATTTAAGACCTCTTACGTGAGAGGAGAACACTATTTAATGGTAAGTGGGAGTAAAAAAAAAAAGTTGAAAGAAAGAAAATTCTGCTCCACAGATCACTGTTGCTTTTCATAGTGCCACAATCAAACAAAACTGTCCTGTTAAGAAACATAAGGGTGAGGTGGGGTCAGAGATCAGAATGTCCTGCGTGTATGTGTGTAAGTTTGTGTGTTTATATTAATGTTCTTGTTGACTGCTGCTAACAATCAGCTCATTATGTTTGAGACCCCAACAATTAGTTCTAAGTATGGCTCTCTTCCCCTCCAATCACCACCACACACACTCACATAAATACACATGATGTGATGGGAGGAGCAGAGTATGGAGAAAGAGACAGCTGTTCTCTCCCTCTCTTTCTATGAGTTGTACACATCGGCATGGGCAGAAACTGTAACTGTAAGTTATGTAAAAAATAACGTACAGTCAACCGCTTATTATCGAGAAATAAACCCAGACAGGGGTATCAGGACTTATGATGGCCACTCGTTATTTTCTAATCTTACCTGTGTATTTTATCTTAAGCTTCTGCTAAGAAAAATAATCTACTACAATGTACAAAACAAATGGCATAGCAGCAAGACAAACACTGCAGCAATTTTACTGTAATAATAATACTGAATTCGGTAGGTCAAGATGGTGGCAGTTGCTTTTTAATGAAACAATCAAAAGCAAGTCTGCGGCGTGATACATGAAAGTAGCGGCAGTAGATAGACTAATATTCACGTTATTTTTTACCTTTTTACCACTACCATTTTTACCTTCAATGTACAAGATTTCTGGTGTCAGCCGCTTTAAATTATTTTACCTATACAAAAACAGTTTTTTATGCTGCTTGTGTAACATGTATGAGCAGCTCTGGTTTAGTTTCATTGTGTTTTGGTTCTGTTTTCCCTGTTCCTGTTTGCCTGTGTGACGGGGGTGTTTAACGGAAGGCTACATATCTTGGGTGCCACATCGTTGCTGAAGGCCATCTCAATTTTTTAAGGATCCTTGGAAGGCAGCCTTCGTTTTGCGTCCTTCATTCAGCCTGTTTTGGAGGATGCATCGGATGTATCCTTTGCGGCCTTAAAGGAGATGGGGTTTTGTAAGAAAAATATCCATATTTAAAACTTTATAAAGTAAAATATCTAGCTTCCGCCAGACTGCCTTCCGTATTCAAATAATTTAGTTCCTCTGTGTATTAATGCTGCCTTCACATGCTATCATCGCATTCAAATGTGGACTTGAGAGGGCGTTCATGTCCAATTTTGTACCTAAACTAGTATTTACGATAGCATTAAGCCCTTCAGTGTCATCTATGGTACATGGTTTTGCTTCATTTGCCTGTAGTTTCCTGAGTATTTGTGATTAAAGATTGTTATTTGAGCTATCTCCTTTTTCGTGCAATATTTATATTGATAGCAACTAAGCGTGAAAGCTTGCTTGATATTGCAAACTTACAGAGCCCGGCAGATGACATGCGTGAAAAAATATATTGTGCTGGCCACAAATTAATAATTCAGTCCCACGACTTACTATGTCAGCACATTTACTAATTAGTTTCCTCATTTTAGGTAAATCGTGCACACAATATAATAATTTGTTCCCTTGTTTTACTAAATCATCGTTGTAATAATTTGTTCCCTTGTTTTACTAAATCATCGTTGTAATAATTTGTTCCCTTGCTTTAGTTAAATCAAAACGAGTGAACAAATTAGTTCAACTTGGCCTCGATTTTCTAAAACGAGGGAGCGAATTTAGTTATGGGAATGAATTCTTAATTTGTCCCCTCGATTTATCTAAAATGAATAAACACAAGAAATGAAACTAAAACAAGAATGAATTCTTAATTCGTAAATATGTGGCCACGATATATATATTTCTGTCTGCATGTCATGTGCGGGGCTCCGTACAAACATTTGCTATCATATTAGTTTCATTTATTATCGTAATCATAAACACTGGTACTTTGTAGCACAAATAGTTTTACAGTTTAATGCACTTTGTTATTCTTCTAGTTATTTACCTATATAAGCTAATTCATTAAAATTCATAATTGTTTAGGAAATAGCTCACTTCTGCATTAAAAAATAAGGTGGATACAACGTTGCCATTGGAAATAATCCATCCATTCTTCAAACCATTTGTCCTTTTTGTGGACATGGGATTGGTGGCGGTGATTAGGAAATATCAGATCGCTGAATGCCGCCAATTATCAGAATCGAGTCATTTCAGAGATCTGTGTATAATTAACAGGAGGGAGATTCGAGATGGTAAGAAACATTGTAAGAGACTGTGAGAGACTTTCTAGTACAGACTGCAATGAGTCAAAACCTACTAAAATAGTGCAGGTATGTGTGTGTGTCAGTGAAGAACCACCCATTAAATGATGAAATTCAAATCTATGACCAAGCCTGAAACATTTCCTTGACAAAAAACAAACCATACAAGGGAAAGACAAGTAAAATGTGAGACAAATATAGAGGAGAAAAGCAGAGAACAAGGGAAATAAGGCACAAGAGGCCAGTATTGGGTGTCTGGTAAACAGTTAATGAATTACTCTCAATCTATAAAAAAATGATCTCCATCTACTGCTTGTGCGTGTGTGTGTGTGTGTGTGTGTGTGTGTGTGTGTGTGTGTGTGTGTGTGTGTTTGTGTGTGTGTGTGTGCATGCGTGTGTGTGTGTTTGCATGTTGTGAGGGAGTATGATGCTGGAATGTTTTTTGTACAGGAAGAGCAAGTGAAGAACATCTCATAAAGGCAGATTCCCTCCCTCTCTCTCTCTCTCTCACACACACACACACACACACATGTCATGAGTGGGCAGCAGAGGACAGAGCAAGTGGAAACTCTCTCTTATCACTAGAACAGCACATATACACATGCTTAGGCTCTCACACTCACAATCTCCAGGGAACAACATATCACAGACTAACACACACCCTAATCTAAAATACAACAGGAGTCCAGACCTGAGGGAGACAAAACTCAATATCTTGTCAAGCTCCACAATTCCCCACAAATCTAAATTCCAATCTAAATGCATTTGTGAAATTTACTTATATTGAAGACTGACAGGTAGTTCTAAAGAGTTCAGTTCAGATTCATTCTGATTGGAATTCAGATTCAGTTTTATGGAGTTAATTTGCATTCTACTCTGTCAGACAGTACTTTGAGGAGTTGTTTTAGATTATGGAGTTCATTTCAGGTAATTAAGCATGTTATTTTAGAATTATTTATATAGAGTATTTATTTTAATTTTAAATTACCTATCTAGCTTTAAGCTTTTTATTTTAGTTTTTTTTTACTTAACAAAAACAACACTTTTGAGTAGTGTATTCAGATTATGAAGTTGTATGGAGTTAATTCAGACAAAGCATAATAAGATAAATTCAGATACATGTCTAGCAAACAACACTTTGATTCAGAATGAACAGTGACTTTCATGTATTTTGAGTTGTATGGAGCTAAAGATAAATTCACATCAAATTCATTGAAAATCTGACTGCACTCTGAATTTAAATGTGAGGTTTATTGAGCTCTGTGAATAGGTAGGGCTGAGTTTGTGGTTGCATTCAGATGCCCTGATAGAGTTTTAAGGGTCCATGTAGCTAAATTAACACCCAGTACACCCAATACCTCGATGTGCTCTCACGTGTCAGTTTACCATTACTCTGTTCATAACACACACACCACATAACAGACAGAGTGTGACATCTGAAAAGTTAAAAAGTTCACAGAACAACACAAATAGTAATCTATTCTTCCAAAAGAAAACCTAATGCAGTATTTTAAACAGTATAGAGTAGAAACGTTTAGTTGTCTGATGAAGCCCAACTTTTAGAACAGGGAGTGGCACCACCAGACTGGGAGAACAGGAAAAAAGGGAGACATATGGCAGAAGGAGAAAGAATAAGAGAGACAGAAGGAAATCTGGAGAGGAAGACTGTGCACTGGGTGACGCTTCTCTGATTGCAGGGAGTGAAGTTTTCCAAAGTTTGAAACTTGCTGAGCATTTTAATGCGATGTTTAGAGGGCTGTAACCGACCCGGAGCAGTGAGTCAGAGGCGCTGCAGTTTAAAAATAACACACATGCCCCTCCAACCCACCTCTGAGAGGGGTGAAAGCTTGATACCCCGCCAAAGATGGTTACAAGCGAAGGGGGGTGAGGAGAGAAAGAGAAAGACGTACAAAATAAGCGCGTATGGGGCGTCTCTCTCTCTCTTTCTCTCAGGCCTGCACTGCTCTTAGATGTAACCAGCCTGTGTACTAAATGCTCAAATGCTTCCCTTAAATATAGAGTCGGCTCTATTAATACACACGTGTAACCCTGTCCAGATTGAGAGAAACAGGGAGAAACAGAGCAATAGATCAGTGCTGACTAACTCAAAACTGGTATATAATGGCATAGCAATCATTGCACCATTACATCATTTTCCCACCACAAGGTCCAAATGAGAGAAACACTGTATCAGCACATGCTTAGACGACTGGATAATGTTTATCATGAACAGAACACACAGAGAAAAGTCTAAATTGTTCCATTGGGGTACAACAGCTTATCACTGGGACAGTACCCTTAAAAGGACATATTTGTACCTTTTTTTTTACCACAAAAAGGTTCATAGTAGTACCTTAAGGTACGTATTTGTACTCTAATGTACTAATATGCACCTTTTAGGAGTAAAAAAGGTACAAAGATGACCTTTTAAGGGTACTGCCCTAGTGACAAGCTGTTGTACCCCTAAAGGTACAATTATGACACCTTTTTTTCTCTGTGTGAAGGCACTGAAGCAAATACACAAACATCAAACAAACATAATTTAGTAGAGATACTGTGTGTAATCAAACAAAACTGAATGAAATTAATGAAAGTTATGGTCACTAAGAAAGTAGAAACAGATGGAGAGAATGGACAGAGTGTGTGAAAGAAAGAATAGCACTGTGTGTGTGTGTGTGTGTGTGTGTGTGTGTGTGTGTGTGTGTGTGTGTGTGTGTGTGTGTGTGTGTTGACTTACTTGCTTGGATAAAGGTACAGAAAGGCCCTGCCAGGGCAATCAGCAGCAGCAGTATGATCCTCATCTTGGTCACTGTTGGTCACTATCCTCCAACTGAAACTTTAACAAACTAAGAGGCTCCTGAAGGTGCACAGCAGGCTCTGGATGAAATGCTGGCTCACACTTACAGATGTGTGTCTTAAAGTTGGTTTGAATGGAAAGGGGCGGTGAGGTCTGGAGCAGCAGACTGGACAGAGTCACTGAGAGCCAGAGTGAGAGAGAGTAAATGTGCGTTAGTGTGTCTTCAGAGGGTGAGGGGGTTGGGCATTGCAGTTAGGTGGTCCTGCCCCTCATGCCTTAAAGTAAGTCTCTGTCTGTCGGTCTTGCTCTCTCTCTCTCTCTCTACTTGACTATCATTTTCTCAAGAGAGTTTTTACAAGTTTCCATTATAAACCTGAAAACAGCTCCAAAATAACAAACTTTTTTATATTACTTATAACATTGCTTTTATTTTTCTTAAATAGTCTATTCCCAAAAATCAGTCTTATGGAACAGGGTGGATGTCATATGTAATTTTATGTGAATGAAATGGGTCTGTGAGAGACAGTCTGAGCAATAGTTTGTACGGTTGTATCCACCTAATTTTGCAGTGCAGAAGTAGCCCTAAGCTGTTTTCTGTGAATGCACAAGACTTCCGATTCTCTGCTAGCTATAGGTAAATAACTAGAAGAAAAACAAAGTGCAGTAAATGGTAAAATGTTCTGTGTTACAGACCATATATACACATAATTGAAAATATGGCTTTTCTAAAAAATAAATAAAGATTATATGTGACTTAATACAGTACAACCTATTGTACAGACTGTATGCCCGTCCCTCATAACCACGCTGTGTCAAGTAATTGCGTAAAATTAAATATGGCGTCTATCCTGACTATTAAATTATGGGAATTTGGTGAAGTTACAATGTAATTATGGACAGATGGCTTATTTTACGCCTGCAAATGAGGGCTGTATACTGCCACGAGTTCTAAGCAAAATCCTCCAGCACATCAGTTTATGATTCCGAGGAACTGGCACAGAATTACTTTCAACCGTTAAAAGTTTGAAATGGCCTGTGAGGTACTATTTGTTTGGTGTGAATGCGCCCATTTTATGCTGACATCTAGTGGCTGGTTAGTGTAATTACAGGAGCACAATGTTCCTTCTGTCTAACAGCAGCCAAATCATCTCTCACCTATCAACAAGACCACACAGGAAATGTACGTTTCATGGACTGAGGGTAGGCCTAGTTATGAATTTTATTAACAGCACATGTAAAATTCGTGTTATGTGTTAGGCTACATTTTCATGTCTCTATATATGTCTTAAAATATTGGATAAAAATTCAACTAAAAATGGAAATAGAAGAGAAGTTTCCTTTATCACGATATCACAATTAAGAACATGGGGTGAATTTCAAATATTTTTTGTCAAAATGTGTCAAACTAAAATATTGATAATATTGTTTTAATCATTTAACTAATTTAATGGGGGTTTCCTTTGCCTCAATATGACATTCCATCCTAATCTTTTGTCATTTCCTTTTAACTAACAAGCCTCTTCCTTAATGACATGAAGTGACATCATTATGGTGGGAAAATGGTTCGTTACGCAGGATGTTTGAGCTTCCGCAAGAACCGAGAGGTTTGTTCTCGCATGTCCAGCAGGTTCGGTGGAGCTTCTGTTTATTTTTGCTGATCACTGTTTATATGTGAATAAAAGCCTAAATTCAATCTGTTCGTCATATAAAGGGATCGTGTGTCTTCAGAAAATTTGGACTAAACCGCTCAATTTATATGGATTAGTTTTACGATTTCTTTATTAACTTTTTAAAGCGTCAAAGTGTTAGTTGCATAGTTGTCAATGGTGAGTACAGAAAGCTCTCAGATTTCATCATAAAGATCTTCATTTGTGTTCCCAAGATGAATGAAAGTCTTACGGGTTTGGAACGACATGAGGGTGAGTTATTAATGACAGAATTTTCATTTGTGGGTGAACTAACCCTTTAAATAGAACTAATGTAGGCTGCCTGGAAAAAAACAGTTTATTTCATTTGTATTTTTTTTATTATTTATTATTTTACTTTACCTCTAAATTACTAGATTTTTACCAGTCATTTTTAATATAAAGTGGCACATTCTTCACATTCTTTTACTTAAATATAAAATAACTGCAGTGCAAAGACCAGTTAAACAAGCACAATAGATCATGCACTGGGTGTCTCTGCTGACCTCTTGTGGGGAAAAGTAATATAACATGGAATTTCATGATTATTGCCACTATGACTCTATATGTAGCAAATTAGCATTGGGAACTAAAATTTAAGTCAATTTTCTTCAAAATCTAACCACTTTATATCTATTTGAGGTCTGCATTGTGACTGGTTAATTTTTATTTGAAAAAAAATTACCCCCATCATACACCACCCCCTTCATTTTAATGGGAATGTGTGTGTGTGTGCGTGCATGTTTTTCTATCCCGGTGGGGACTTCAACCTGAATGCACACTGACTCATGGGGACTCGTGTCACAGTGGGGACCTAAATTGAGGTCCCCATGAGGAAACAAGCTTATGAATCATTAGTTGTTGTTTTTTTGCAGAAAGTTTTCTGTGATGGTAGGGTTAGTGTAATGGGATAGAATATACAGTTTGTACAGTATAAAAATCATTACGTCAATACAATATCGGTAAGTCATAATTTTGCTATTGTGATACTACCTAGGAGGATGTCTCTTAAGTAAGAGGAAAGGTAAATTAGCAGGGGCAGAAGGGTCACTTGAAGAAAATATTCTTACATACACACAAAAATTATGTTCACACACACATTCCCAGGGGCAGTGATCTTAGATGCTAACAGTATTGCCTGCTCTCCCTCTACATGCAGTAGAGAGAGAAAGCAAGAAAGATAGAGGAGGAAGGAGCAGAACAGAAACAGGAATAAGAGCAGAACAGAAAGCAGTTATGTCAAGTATATAACAAAATGTACTAGTAACAAACCCACACACACTTGGAGCCACACGCAGGATGGCAGATGCTCCTCCGAGCCTCTGTCAGGTGACGGGTCCTCAAAGACTGCGGACATAAGCCAGTGAGTATCTGTTTTCAAACTAAAATTCATCTCATGCCATAATGTGTTGCAGTTGCACTTCTTGTGTTATCTGAGAGGTTTATAAAAAGAAATCAGTAATAATAAAACACTATGATAATCTTTATTGTTTTCATTCAAACGTTATTTGTAGTGATGGCAAAAACTGTGGTTCTTGTTTACTGTAATTCTGTCTAGTTATTCAGTATATTTGTTTAATATAATGCTACTATAATTCTATAAATTCAATTTCCTTCTGTTTATTTATTGTTATTTACACTTTAAAATAAGGTTTATACATTGCATTAGTTAATACATGTTTTATTTTTTATTTTTTTTAACATTATTTATTAAAATTAAACCAAATTAACACATAATAAATAGCTTATTAGTCTTGATTACATCTGGACATCTTTGAATTAAATAAATCAATATGAAATAATAAATATAAAGTGATTCATAAATGCTGTAAAATTCATTGTTAGTTCAAGATGTGTTAATATCCCCATTGTACATTATATAATAAACTCATTGTAAAGTTTTATCGGAATTCTAAAGTAATTCTGCTCAGAATAGACGGTTGTTTTGTGACTAATGTGCTATGTAAGTTTCTGTCGGATTTGGTCACAGACTGAGATGCTGATTGGACATAGTGATTGTTTCTTTAGAGTGTGTCCCCAAGCCTTCTAGGATACTTTCAAATTAGCCTGAGAAAAATAAATAGAAACCTAGTGTGAGAGAGCAAGAGAGAGAGAAATGTTTAATTTGATTGCTTGAATGTGTGGAAGGTCTACATCAACTTGATTTCTCTGACTGAGCAAAAGAAAAACTGCAAGAATGTTAATTTTTCACCCTTCTCAGCTTTCCTGTGGACTTCTTCGACTTTTGTGATTACAAATGATGAGGCAGATTATTCCACACACCCACATTGTCTTTCCGAGGCTGCGGTTTCTGTACTTTCTGTATAGATGCTGGATGTCAGCACACTCATTCGCCTGGCTGCATTTGCTCCATTCATTTATCCTGCGGGCTTTTCCCCCTGAGCGCTGTATAGAAACACTTCAGCAGAAGCCTCGTATACATTTCCCCTGCAATGGCAGGGCCTTCTGCACAGCAGCGCAGTGACCTAAGGGCAGCAGTTAAACATGACGTATTGCAAGTACCCTCACTTTAGATCATTTAAATGCAACACAACAGGACGTTTTTACATCACTGCAGTGGATTATTTGTGTATCTCTAAAGAACAGAGGGACAGGGGAGATGCTTCAGTTCTCTGACCTTTGGTGTCAGCTCTCATTATATCAGAAGCTTTATAGTCTGTCTGACACCTTCAGGTTACTCTCTCTCTCTCTCTCTCACACACACACACACACACACACACTCAAACACTTCAGCACAGGGATTGAACAGCATTGAACACTGTAAAATGTTAAGCTATTTCTACTTGATCTGGCCCTTAAAATGATTTCTGTACCTATAGTCTGTGTTGTGTGAGACATATCACCCTCTCGCTCTCTCTAATTGTACAAAATGTGTCATATGTTTCTTCATTGTTGTTTGGAGTCTCACCATAGAAAAATCTCTTTTTTTATCTTTTCTTTTCTTAAAAGTCTCACACTTGTTTTGAGGTGAGAAAGAGTATTAAAGGAAGATCTCTCTGCAGGCAAAATTTAATGAAAGAAGCAAAAGTTGTGTGTTGAAGTACTTTTCCTGACTGCCTGATGCTTAACATAAATACTAGATGATTAATGGAATGGAATGATATGCAGTATATTGAGGAGATCAGTTTGTTTTGCTCTTGTTTATTGACATGTGACCATTAGAGGGCGACATAAATCCTCAGTGTAACGATACAGACGCCCAGACGCCAATTACCACGGAAGTAGATTGCAAACATTTTCCCATGTACAATGCAAAGAATTACAAAAATGCATTTACTTTCATGCATAATAGGCCTATAATCACACTATAAACAGATTTGATGATGTTTGTAATTGTTTTTACAATCAAGGCAAAGCATTTCTGCATTAGCCCAGATTACCCTCATCAGCTGTTAGCACAGTAATTTTATGTTCATTATGTACATAGTACACAAAGAGTGGTGTATCATGACTCAACAGCAGTATTTACTCTGTTTTCAGTGGTGGTGAAGATGCACGTACACCCACATTCATTTTGTCGCAGTTGAAAATGAGAGATGTGCTTCAACATTAGGACTGACAGTCAATCTTGGCTGTCAAACATGTTTGTTTCATCAGAGTCACACATCTGATATCAGAAATACAAGAAACCCATGCTCTGAACTAATCGTCCTGTCTATATAGTCTCCTTGACAATCACAGAGCTGATGCTAGTATTCAGTGACATTCAGCCTATGTCGTCCTTCTCCCTGTCAGTGGTGTTTAGAATAATTAACATGCAACTATTAAAGCACTCCAAAAGATAAGTGGTCTAATTTCACTCAAGCATCTGTCATCAGCTAATGAAATGCTTAAAGCTGTAGTGGCCTGTATAACCCTCACTACAGAAACAAGATACTCCTTTAAAATGATCTTTTAAATTGGTTTTGAAAGAGAAAGATTTCCTCCCATTTTTCATTTTTGATAGACATGTATGTGTGTGTTCAGATTTGGTTCTGTGTTTATACCTGATAGTAAAGAGCAAATCCACTTTGAGACCATAAAAGACGATGTGAGGAAAAATATGACTCTAAAGGCAATAAAGTCTGTGTGAAGTGATCTGTGAATGATTCATAAGATGTTTAGATAAATTGTGTGATAAATTCTGACGCGTGAGCTGCTCCTTCAGTTGTACAATTTAGATTTAACTTAAACTCATTTGCATGCTAGAAAATGTCCATTTGTGGGTATTGATTTTTGGGTTGAGTGCTATTAATAAGAGCAGGCCCAAATGAAAAGGGTCTCTTGACTTACATATTGTGAATTTGAAATAAATATGAAGTATTAAAGAAAGTTAAAGGGATAGTTCACCCCAAATTTAAAATTCTGTCACATTTATTCACACCCAAGTTGTTCCAATTTTTGTGGGGTACTGTTCCCTTTAAGACACACAATCTCTTTGTGACGAGGAGATTCTGCTACTGGCCTAGATATGCTGGTCATTAAAGCTTAACTTAATTTAAAACCCATTAAATTAAACAGAAATTAAGTGCTGATTAACTCAACTTAGTCCAAATGGAAAACAGTGATCACTTAGGGACTATCAGCGTTAATACTGCCATTCATTGTGTTAAATGGATAGTTCACCCAAAAATGAAAATTATCCCATGATTTACTCAACCTCAAGCCATCCTATAGGTGTATGACTGTCTTCTTTCAGCCGAACACAATCAGAGTTATATTAAAAAATGTCCTGGCTCTTCCAAGCTTTATAATTGGCAGTGAATGGGGGTCGAGATTTTGAAGCCCAAAAAAGTGCGTCCATCCATTTTTCTTATAGCATTGCTTCACTTCAGAAGGTCTTTATTAATCCCCGGAGCCGTGTGGAGTCTAAACCCCCCATTCATTGCCATTATAAAGCTTGGAAGAGCCAGGACATTTTTTAATAAAACTTTGATTGTGTTCATCTAAAAGAAGAATGTCATATACACCTAAGATGTCTTGAGGGTGAGTAAATCATGGGGTAATTTTCATTATTGGGTGAACTATCCCTTTAAGGCATCTCTTTATCAGCTATATGCTGGTACTTGAATTGCGTATGAATGTACATGGACTCTTGTTCTTCTGCAGAGGGTCAGTCTTTGTGCAGTTTGAACGAGAAGGTCCCTTTGTATGGGTGGAGAAAGAATCAGGAAGATGAAGAGCAGGTGTCACTGCTTATCAAAAGAGAAGCACTTCAGAAAGCCATGACACTCATGACACACCTGCAGCTCAATGCACAGGTATGGCCAATTATGTTCCTTTATGTATATTTTATATACAATAGACTACCTTTCAAAAGTGTTTTTGCAAGGATGCATGAAATGAATTTAAAGAAACAGAAAAGACATTTATAATATCACAAAAAATTCTATTTTAAATAAATGATGTTCTTTTGAACTTCCTATAAAAAATTATTTAGGGTTTCCACAAAAATTTTAGACAACTGTTTTCAACATTTATAATAATAAGAAATGTTTCTTGAGGATCAAATCAGCATTTTAGAATGATTTCTGAAGAATCATGTGACATTGACGACTGGATGGACACTAAAATGTAATTTGCCATCACAGGGATAAATTACATTTTAAAATAGTTATTTTACATTTTAATAGTATTTTACTGTTCAGATATGTTTTACAGTATTATTGATCAAATAAATGCAGTCTTGATGAGCATAAAAGATTTCTTTGGGTATATTTTGGTTCATAATCTGTAAAATTCCCAAAACAATATGCAGTAGAATGTTGTGTTGGTCAGTGTGAACACGAGGGTTCCAGTATAGGTGTAAGTATGTGTTTGTGTTTGTTGTGTGCGTGGTTGGACAGACAATTTCCCTATCCCATCTGCTCCTCCTGGCCAAATCAAACCCTGATGAACCGAAACCTCCCCCTTTCCCAGACCAGAGATCCATCAGCCAACCTGCCACTCACGGCCAAAGGGGGGCTGGAAATGATAATGTTGCTGCCATCTTCCTGTCCTTTTCCTGCAGTTTTTAATAACCCGAAGCACACGCTCACTTCTCATGCCGTTCACTCACACATAAACACATTTATTTTGAGTGAGCTTTTTTAATAGGGTTACAAGGTTTATCGTGACTTGATGATTAAAAACCTTGCTGATTCAAGCCTCACGTTACACATTAATGACCCTCAGTATGAATCAGGCCTAGACGGGACCTAGCAAGGTCCAGACTAATCTCACCAGGGAGTCCCTGGGGGACTGAAAAGGTCTGCTAGAGTCAATTTGCTATTCCTCATCAAGCCTAACTTACCACACACACACACACACACACAATGGTCAGTGTGCATAGGCCAGCTGGTTCTCAGAGGGCACATGTCACAAATGACTAACGTATCCCACAATGCCATCTGCTTCTGATATCCCAGAAGGCCTCCAACCAATCAGAAACACATGGTCACCAAAGAAACACCTGACTGACATTAGAGGGCCGGCTGTTACCATGGTGATGCCTCAAACTCTACAACAAATTGTTTTAGCGGTTACGTGCATGTGTGTCAGGTTTGTGTTTAAGGTCTGAGTCAGTTTGGGAAGGGGGAAGATGCTTAGTAAGTGTCTCTAGGTGTATATGCGAGGGTCTGGCTGGTCTATTGTGTCTGGATGTGCAAGAGCTACATTAATTGTCTCTCCTCTCCTCATTTTCCTGCTCAGCAGAGCGGAGAGAGAGACAGAGAGAAAGGGAGAGGGCAAAGGACAAGGGAGAGGAAGATTCAAAGGGGCATAAAGAGAAGAACACAAAGAAAACCAGAGGAGATTAGACAAAAAGTGTAAATAAGAAAAATGGGATCTCATTCTTTCTTTTAAATCTCATTAAACCAAAGCCAGAAAGTAGTAATTAAAATCAAGCATGATGAAAAGCTTTGTTTCTCAAATGGTGAGGATCTTTCATATCTATAAAACAGCTGCTGGATGAGAGACTCTGGCTGTGGGATATCAAAGTCTTTAAAGGGATAGTGAAAATTCTGTCATCTCTTAAGGCCGCAATATACTCACTGCAAAGTTCTTTTTTGTTCTTCGCTTAGGGGTAAAAAGAAGTTTGAAGTATCTGAGTAGTGGAATCAGTGAGCATCCCGCTGCTGGATGTAGTGTTTAGATGAATATGTGCTGCACACTTTCAAGTAACAAAATGCACACACAAAAAAGCAGCAGTTAGAAAGCATCTGATCATAGCGATGTGGATGTTTGCACTAGCTCTGCAATTTGGCTCTCCAGTGAAGTTACGTTAATTTATATGGCACTACAAAAGATTGCATTAAAGCAAGCAGCTTTACAGTATTAAACATGAAGAAACAGTGGCAGTGGCATTTTTAAGTTAAGATATTCAAAGTTTAAGTAGGCAGAACTGGCAGATTTTAATGTTGTACTCATACATTTTAATTGCTCTTAACTTGAATTTTTTTAGTAAGTTAATTAATACATTTAACTTATAATTATCTCAATAATCTCAATTTAAATATTTTTAGTAGTGGAAATTTAGCTATAACTAGCTAATTCTGCCAATGCTAATTGGTAACACAATGCTTTTATAACATTATCATAGCATAGAAATTGCTGAATGAGTAGGGCAATATAGAACACTTAACATACCTGTTCTCAAACCAAGCTCATGCTCCACTTGTAACCATTATGGTATAGTATTCATTATTTTGAGCATTAGGGTTTACAGTGTGTTTTTACTCACGTGACATCTGACCTCAACGGGCTGAACAGAAGAAATTAACCAGACAAGATTTCCACGTCAAAGAAAGCGGAGCCTCAGAGCACACCTACCTATAATGTAATCGCCACAGACCAGTTGTAGTTGTCACAAGGTTTACCAGCTGAAGTGAACTTTTCTGAATAGATCACTTTGGCAAGCTCCAAACAAACTTTGCTTTGGCCTGATTTTGTTCAAAATGACGTCACACCAGTGAATTCTACAATTTAGCTTGAAGTATATTGGGGGCCTTTATTCACCCCCATGCCATTTTTTGTCCATTCAATGGACGTCAGTGTTTAGGTTACCAACATTCTTCAAAAGGTGTTAGGTATGTGTTATGTCTTATGTAGAATAAAGAAAATCATACAGGCTTGTAATTACATGAGGGTGAGTAAATGATGACACAATGCTCATTTTTGTGTGATCTATCCCTTTAAGTTACGCAGTTGTTCAAGTACTGAAGAGGTCAGTGGAAAACAGTCTTCCATCAGGGATTTTTGGTGCCGTTTGTGACTGACAATAAACACATTGAGAGAGACAGCTGAATGTCACCCTCACACACTGCTCTGACAGCAGCCTGGAGGAAGTGATGTCATAAACAGAGGGGGGTGTTGTCATCTGCTTCAAAATACAAGCTGAATGCATGTGTTATATTTAATGCAGTGTATTGCTCACCAGCAGTTATATGTTAATTTAATTTTCTTTAACAGTGTTTTTTTCTGCTTAATTTGTGTAGGCAGCAATTACTTGCAGCCGATGGTCATCATCACACATCCTTAGAGGGATGTAGTCAGTGCACTTTGGTCAGGGACGTAGGACTAAATTAACACAGAAAAAAGACTTGGAATGAAATACTATCTCATTGCTTACTGTGCAGTACTGTATACTAGCTGCTATTTTTGTGCAACAGAACACATTAAGGTGCTGCCACATTTCTGCACAAATTTGTGGGCAAAAAAAGTCAGTTGTCCTTGTCAATTGTGTAGCGATGCATGAAGCAAAGCTCACACAGAAGTCATTTTCAAAGCAAGCAGATTTCTGTTGGTCAGTGCGGTGAATTCACATGATCTACTTGAACCTGATGTGCAATCTTGCTATGTTGTTGTCACATGACCTCATCATTTTGCTTGTTCAATTAAAAAAATATTTTGAAGCTATTTTGCATTGTTTATTCTTTTAAAAGTTAAAGTTAAAACATTTTATGTAAAAATGTCTTTAAAAAAACTCTTGGCAGTCTGATTTAATAATGAATCAAGAAAGTGATGCTAAAAATCATCCCTTTTGAAAATAGAAGGTCAAGTTAACTCCTATTACTATGAATGAGAGATGTGCAGTATGGCAGAATAAGCCCCGTCTTCTAAATAATAGAGCCAATCGCCAATTGGTAAAGTAATTGCAGCTGACTGCAGCTGAGTGAAATGACTTGCCTTATAGGGACTTTGATTGAGTGCATTGCATTATGGAAAACAGTAAAAATTGCAGTGATACTGCACTAATACACAGTATTAAATGCAAGAGGTCATCCGAGTATTTTGTGCGTATTGTGCACAGTATACATACCACATACTGCTGAAGTAGTAAGACTATGCATACATACTATACTGAACATAGTCAAGGTCACAAGAACAAAACTAATTAAATTTCCTAAAAGCAGGTAATATTGAACTGGCATCCCACTGAAATACTTTTTAGAAGGTAATGGATGTTAAGAGGGTGTTGTGTGGTCAGTAATCTTTTAAACCAAGTCTCACAGAGTTAGACATTACAACATTGTGATTAACATGCAAGAGAGAATTAGCAGAAGATCTATTGTGTTCCACCCAGATGTGACAGGACTGACCGCAGTCAGGAAGCTTTTGGGATTCACATCAATGTGGAATCGTTTTGTTTATACAGAGGAATGAAGAAAAAGAATTCTCTAGCAGAAAGTGGCATAAAGGGGAATTTAGAAATTAGTCTTTTATTTTGCTTTGGCTCTTGAACCTCCTTACACACACACACACACACACACACATACATACATTCATAGCATTCTACCAAAACCACACTATTCTGCTGTCTCAGAGATGATTGAAGTGAAGAATTTGAGTGGGTACATTAGAACAAAACATATGCTCTCGCTCTCTCTTTCTCTCTCTCTCTCTCTCTCTCTCTCTCTCTCTCTCTCTCTCTCTATCACACACACACACACACACACACACAAACTGTAGCCTAAGTCTCACAAACACTTTGAATGCATCAGCTTATCCTCTCCCTTTTGGTTTGATATAAAGCAAATAAATGTATGTGGGAGTATGAAGTATGTAAGGTAAGAAATGGATGAGTGAGGATGAGTGTAAAGCTAGGGTCTCTAGATGCTATTTTTTTTTTACAAGTTTCACATTAATAACATTTACTATATCCTACTTTAACCCTCACAGAAACCAACTCACTTTATTAGATTTAAAGAGGGACATAATTTGGCAGATTTATGAGCCTCTCAAACATTGAGGAACACTTCAAATGTCCTCACAAGTAGTTTACACATGTTTTACTACTATATTTGTGTCTCCTCTGGGATGCATTTACTCAGTCAAACAGACCTATATACATGTAACATAAATTTGATATAGACAATTAAATAAAAATAAATCTATCAAAAATTATATTTGTTGATAGGCCCTATAGGCTTTTGAGGGGAAAAACTAATTATTAATTGAAAGGTAACTATTAGGTGAGTAATATTGCTTTATTATTATTAGCTGTTTTATACCACAGCTTTTTAATTTCTCCTTTACATATTAAAAAAACTATTTAAAGTAAATAAATAGGGAAAAAGTGTCCCAATCAACCTGAATTAAATAAATAAACAAATGTATTTATCTATTTAGTTATGTAGCCTACATTTGTTTATTTGAAATTATTTTAAAATCCTATATTGTTAAATAAATAAATAAAATAAATAGTTAGTTCGTTAGTTTAGGATGCAAATGTGACGTTCTTTTAGATGGTGTGCCCTCCTCCTTTCTTCCTCAGATGGTACAGTCCGTTTAAAGAGCCGCTTGGAGTCTCTTGTGCGTTCAACTCTCTCCACGAGAGCGCGCGGCTCTAAAAAATCGTTTAGCGAAGCACGCTGTTTCATTCTCTTCAAAGGCTCTCTCTCTCACTGTTTATCTTTCTCCCTGACAGCCACATCCAAACACTGGACAGTATGGGACTCTGAATATCCGTTCTCATCTTGTGGATTTTGGGGGATTTCTGAGCTTATAAAAGAAAGCAGAAGGACAGAATGGGGTTTTAGTGTGCTTATGATTCAGCAGGCGATATGACACGCTCCGTGGGTTCTGTGGATTCTCCCCGCAGGCGAAGATCCGGAGAATGATGGACGAGAATAAGCAGCTCGCGCAGCGGATCGATGGCGCGATCCAGTGCGCGAAGCAGGAGGTGGCGAACCTGCGCGCGGAGCTGACAGCCACCGGTCACAGACTGGCGGAACTCGGCGAGCTGGAAGAACCAGGCGAACTGCTAGAACATCAGCAACAACAACAGAACCACCACGGTAAGGAACCGTACCCGTGACCGCTCATAGCTCTTACCTGTGTGACCTTCGAGTGATTGGACAGAATAGCTACCAACTCTTTCTCTAATTCCGTTTCATTATAGTGGGTTAGTAAGGTGATACTGTTTTCAGTTTCCTCATTGACAGCTGGGGTGTTTCAGGACAGTTGTAGTAGCCTAAGATTTTTTTTGTTAAAGTGTCAGGACATTGTGTGTGTGTGTGTTTGTGCGTGTGTGTGTGTGTGTGTGTGTGTGTGTGTTTAAATACTTGCATTAAGAGAAAGAGTGTTTGTTCATCAGCAAGTTTGGTATCAGAAATCAACTTTTTGTTTTTTGCCCCACTGTAATTGGTTTTCAGTTAATTTTATTTACCCTTTTGATGGCATTTTTTTCTAACAACATTTGAATCAGTTATTTAAAATGATACATTGTCAAAACCCATGACTAGATATTATGAAATGCTACATAACCAATACAAAAATACACAATTTAACCCCCATATTTTGAGCATCTGGCCATTGTCACTTTTGGTGGCATTTTAGATATTTCCCTTGCTTAAACAAGATATCCACAAGAGAAACTGTTTTACAGAGAACCCGAGTAATGTAATCGAGCACGGCTCACGTTTCAGGAAATGGCCCTTCATTTCATTTTCCATTAACGCTGTCAGACTAAGTGTACCACACTACAGAAGAGAGAGCATATATGGCTCTCCTTTCATTCTGTTTGCTGTTGTAGCCATTGATTGATTGGTCAGTCTTCTGATTGTCTGTAAGCTGTGTGGTGTAGCTTGGTATGGCTTTGGTTTTGAGTCTCTTGGGTGTTCAGAGTGATTCTCTGTTTCAGATCCACCTGCGCTCACTGGGTGGAGTGGACACCCTGTTGTGGGTCATAACATTTAACAGATGCTTGTAAATCTAAAACAACCTACTGTACGCCAGAGCCACCCTGGGGTTGTGCTTAAGGACACAATGATGAATCAGGATTGTGATTTCTATAATTACTCAACAATCTCAGATAATTGCTGATGCATTTAATGTGCCCTGAAGTGACAGTGAAGATTTGTTTCACCGTACAAACATGCAGTCATCAATTTATTCTTTCATACAAGGTTGCACAATACAAGGTTAGTCTGTGTGTATGATTTGATGAAAAGTAATCCAGCTTGCCCTGTAAAAAATATTTTAAAATGCCCCTATTATGCTATTTTCAAGGTTCCTAATTTTGTTTTGGAGGTCTCCTAGAACAAGTTTACATGCATCAAAGGTCAAAAAACACTTTTATTTTGTCATAATATACATTGCACATCACCACATTTTTCAATGATTCAAACGACTCGTCAGATGAATCAGTTTCTCTAAATCCCTCCTTTCCGCAAGCTACTCTGCTCTGATTGGTCAGATGGCCCAGTCTGTTGTGACTGGTCTACCGCTTACAGCGCTTGTCAGAAGCTAATCATCCATTACCATAACTGAACTTAAGCTGAGGCTTCCTCAGCAATTGTACACATTAAAGACAGTAAAGATGGCGTCGATTTTACCATATCAATCCGAGTGCGAGTCTGACGATGAAACATTGGAAGAACTTATTCAACCCGATCCTCCATCGCAAGGACGACTTGAGCAGGACGTTTCTCAGTAATACACTACTCATTATGAGGTACATTATGAGATGTTGCAACTGTAAATCCTCACCATCAGCATTAACAAGAGTATGTCCATCAACAAACCGATGTGTGTGTTTTTAATTTATTGCGGTGCACATTCAGGAACTGTATCAATAACGGCGCATACATTAGCCAAGCACTAATGTGAATGACTGATATAACAAACATTTGTAAAAAAAAATCTTGCTCCATCCTTTATCTTTACTCAAAGTAGTAAGAATGACAGATAATCTGCATTAATAGACACAGTTTTAGTGGGCCCACAGCTGCTTAGCAGAAATTTCAGTAAGACAGTAATAGCGTGGGTTAGCTGGTTAGCCGGAAACTTGCACAATATAAAACACAAAACTACGTATTTTGAACATCCAATAGAAAATATATACATCAATAATTATTCATACTTACAGGATGTGATTCTGAGGAGCAAGCTGGTCCAAATAAACTGGGTACTGAGTCTAACCCATCTTTCCAAAGCAAGCGTTTTGCGAATCCTGTGTTGAACTCCGAGATTTGAGAAGCGGTCGTCAATAAAATACTGCATTGAAGGGCGGGTCAAGTAGTTTGCGAGTGGACAACGTACACAGGCGGGCATTATGAAAATGTCTTTTGTAACACAGTGGGATTCGAATTACAGACGACTCATTTAGGCGGTTCAGAGACGATTCTTTCTTTTGGGAGACAATAACTTTATTTCAGTCAGTACACTTAAGTCAAAAACACCATAGACAAACTTTGAAAAGTTATATTTGACGATATGGCTCTGTTCTAAATTCCCTGTCCTTATCATGAGATCCATGAAAAGCTAAGACAGGGAACAGCAGCAGCTTCTGCAGACATCCTCACATTTTTTTGGGAGATTGGGATGGGAGAGCAGCGTAATCCCCTCCATTGAGAACAGAGCATGCATCAATGACAACAGAATGACATTGATTAAGTTAAACACAAGTTTGAGGAGGAGCTGGGGAGGAGGTGGGTTGCAAAGCAGTGTGGAGTTCAGTAGCCAAGCAGGCAGACTGAACTTAAGCTGCGTTTAAGTAAGGCGCCCTGTTTGAGAGTTGCCAACTGAGTGCATAGGAATCGGATCAGCTGATATGGGCGGGGTTTGAATTTTGCCAGCTGATAGCGGAGCTTGACTACGTGGCCTGCCTGAACTAACGCAGAATGCTTGATTTATTGTGCACTCTTGACTTTACAACTCTGCAGAACGTTTACATTCACAAACAGCTATATTACACACTGCGTGAAAGGGAATATAAAAAAAAAACATAATAGGGGCACTTTAAAAATGCTACAGTGAAAACCTGTTCATTGTAAAATACATTTGCATTTATGCATTTCGCATACAGCTGCCATAATTTTACTGTAAATATAACCAAGTATTTATTTTTCCAGTGTGCACTTATTACATGGCTACTTGTTTGGTCATTCGTGGTGTTCATTTAGTATAATGACCACTAAACTGTATATTTGACCCTTGTCTGTGCCACCCAATTATTTCATGTCTGTTTATTTATTTATTTAAGCCAGCAGCCATATCACCCTGTAGCCTAAGACTGGTTTCCCATTGAAGCTAAGCAGGGCTGAGCCTGGTCAGTACCTGGATGGGAGACCTCCTGGGAAAACTAGGTTGCTGCTGGTAGAGGTGTTAGTGAGGCCAGCAGGGGGTGCGCACCCTGTGGTCTGTGTGGGTCCTAACACCCCAGTATAGTGATGGGGACACTATACTGTAACAAGCACCGTCCTTCGGATGAGACGTTAAACCGAGGTCCTGACTCTCTGTGGTCATTAAAAATCCCAGGATGTCCTTCGATAAAGAGTAGGGGTGTAACCCCGGCATTGTGGCTAAATCTGCCCATTGGCCCCTGTCCATCATGGCCTCCTAATCATCCCCATATATATATATATATATATATATATACGATTGGCTTCATCACTCGGTCTCCTCTCCACCAATCAGCTGGTGTGTGGTGGGCGTTCTGGCGCAATATGTCGCATCATCCAGGTGGATGCTGCACATTGGTGGTGGTTGAGGAGATTTCCCCCTTCCATGTACAGCGCTTTGAGTGCCTAGAAAAGCGCTATATAAATGTAACAAATTATTATTATTATTATTATTATTATTATTATTTGGTAAGCAAGCATATAACAAGTGGGAAAATGTACAGTCAGCCAGTATTTACTGCAAAACAAACCTCTTCAGAATGTACATCACAGGATGTTTATTTTGTGATTATGCTGGCTAACTGTACAATATGCATTACAAACATTGCTGCTATAAAAGTACTTCTATAAAGCATATAAAAAGAACATTACTCTTTCTATTCCTCAATAGAAATCCGTCTTATGACTGCAGATGAATCCTGACACTCAGGGCATCACTATGAGGCTCTTGCCCGCAGCTCTCTCTGATTTCATTCAGCACTATATTGAGAGCTCAGCAGATTGTGATCTTGTGTCTAATGTCCCACATCCACTCCAGGAAAGGCACTTTTCTGCCTTGGGTTTGGTTTGCAAAGTTACTTGATGCAATTTATTTGTATGCACATTTATGTATTTGGCAGATGCTTTTATCCAAAGCGATTTAGAACGCATTCAGGCTATACATTTTATCATTACATGTTTCCTGGGAATCAAACCCATGACGCTGATGTTGCTAGTGCCTGTTAAGCCACAGTATTTCAGTCTGGCCAAGCTGTTCTATCGGCTAATCGAGGACTTTGTTGTTGCTTGTGTCATTTTGGCACATGTCAGAATGCAGGACATGTGTATTGACAAAATAATGACTTATCAAGATGAAAAATCACACGGACACATGTGCCCAGACACGGGCTTGTCAGTGTAGATGAGAACAGTGCTTATTTATCTCTTGGAAGAGAGAGCAGCAGTGCAGATGGCCCTACAAAGACCTGCTGGTAATGAATGAGACGCTAAACGCATACAAATAAACACACACACACACACACATAGTCTTGTCTGCTTGTAGTTATTTTCTCCGGTATAGTAGCTACATTAACTATGGGATTTTGAGTTATTTTATTTGCTTAAAGATGATGTTCATAGAGCGTTTTCCCACTATGGCCAACAAAGGATGTGTCTAAGTGCACTTGGCAGCCATACATCTGACTTATGTGATATTGATGTTTCTAAATTGCCTTAATGGCCTGGCTGCATAATTGTTTTGATGTAACAGCTGTCGGCTGCCATGTATGTACAGAAGGCTGGTTGTTTCTGTTTCTGTTCAATTACACTTGCATACACATTTGAGAATAGCAAATATGAGCTAGTTATTATAAATCACTAACAAAGTAATTGCTCTAGTAATTCTGGGTAACACTTTACTTAAAGCCCTTATGTATAATGCATTATAAAAGTATTTATATACTGTACATTATAATATATATCTTTTCATAAATTTGCAGATTCTGAAATTGGTTGTTTGTCATGTGTTTTAATGCATTATACTTTCTAAAGGTCTAACAATGAATAGATAAGTATTATGTATTATAACTGTGGTTACAATTATTCATGAGATCATACAATGCATTATAAGGTGCATTACAAGAGATAATAAGTGAATTAAAATATTTTTATAATGCATTATACATAGGGGCTTTAAGTAAAGTGCTACCTAATTCTGCTTGAAGAGGCAATACCAACAGAAGATTCGCTCCACAAAGGTGAGCTTGTGTTCATCTTTAGATTATGTCATAGGGGCTGTTCAAGTTCGAATTCCCCCATCCATCGGTCTCTAGGCAGCAGTGTTGGTTGCTAGGCAATCTTCTCTCATTATGACATCACAAAGGGGAGGACTGATAATGCAGCTAAAAGCTTTTCTCCCTTCTCTCCATATACGCTTGCACACACTCCAGCTGATCAATGCTTTTAGTTTATCCTACTGACATTAATGAGCTATTAAGGGGGTCATTACCTCGTCAGATTTCGATTATGTTGCGTTGTATTGTAGTGATAATATTTTCATAAGGGTGTTTGTCCATGTGCTTGTCTATCTATTATTAAAATGCTAAATAAAGCTTTTTGTTTGTATCCCAGCAAGAGCATGTTTATAGACAGGTGTTGTATGTGTGTGAGCGCTGGGATGGGAGCCGGCTGAAAGCAGTCCTGATCCTCATCCCTCAGATGTGTGAACTGCCTAATTTAAATGCAAGGCAGAAGATGAAACATCTCGACATATATCCAGATCAAGCAGCTGGATTGAAGCAGTCAAGAGCTCAGCTCACCCATAAAGATCATTTCCATGCTTGGATCAAAAGGAATCACCATAATTTAAGATGTAAGGCTTTAAATGGCAGTAAAGCAGCATTTAAAGGTCAGGCTAAATCACAACCATCAAGTTAGAGACAGTTCCGGGCTCCGTTTTAATCTAATATTATTAGACATATGAGCAGGATGTGCTCTTAACTGATCTATGATACCTCGTTCTCTCTCTTTATTTGATCCTACTTGAATTCCTGATGGTGCTGACTGGTTTCCCCTGGCCTGTGATTCTGGCTCCTTTCTTGGGAATGATGTTGTTTAAAGATGCGATGAAATGGAAGTAGCGACAGATCTTTTGTTCCACATTATGACTTCCAAATGTAATGGATTATCAAAAAAAAAAAGGACTCTGTTGGGTAAGGACTCTGTTGTTGATTAGGTTTTGAAATGTGGGCGTTGCACTCAAAAGGTGAAGGGTGGGTTTGAGAGGCCGTTTACACGACACTGTTAAAATTGGAAAACTTTTAAAGCGTTTTGGCCGTTCATTTACACAACAACTGCATTTTGGGGGCTTAAAAACGTTATCATCTCTGTGTAAACCACAAAAACATGTGTAGTTTTTCTTTACAAAGTGACATCGCCAACAACTGGCCTGGCAGCATAATACTGAGTTTTTAATCGTTTTCACAGATCCGTGTGAACGGGATCATTTTGACAACGTTGTCATCTGCAAGCAAAGAGCACAAAGGAAAACTTTTCCGCTTTTATTACATTGTTGTTGTGTAAATGTACTCTGTCAAGTCGTCACCTTTATTTATATAGAGCTTTATACAATACAGATCATTTCAAAGTAGCTTTACACTGATAACAGGAAAAAGATTTAATGATGCAAACATTAATTTCGGCTGTACAGCAGCTTGTGAAAGAAAACACTCTCATTGTTCAGCTGATGTCAGTTCAGTGTTGATTCAGTTCCTTTGTAAAGATCATTCATTATAAAATTAGTTTATTTCATCTAATGCAGTTCTGCCGAAAACAGTGATGTCATCGTCCAGCTCAGTTCAGTTCTCAGTAGACTATATAATTGGAAAAGTCCTGCATACGTCACCAGAGAGAAGTCTGTTGTTGTTTTTCCTCCAGAAGTCAGGTTATGACATTTTGATTAAACATTACAAGGTAATGTTTTAAAAAAAATACAACCTATACATGAATGAATCGTTCACAATAAGATCAATAACATGCATTTAGAAAATAGATGCAGTGAAATTTAATGTGACTTTAACCTTTATACTCTTGAATAATGCAGACTCATTATTTTATTTTATTGATAATGGTGCCCTACTCTATTTTCTTATTATGTAGAGTCAATCTTGTAACTTGTTGATATTCACTCCCTTTTACCTCACGCCATAGAAGTGTGATTATAAGTGTGCTCAACACAAATATGACAAATAGTTGTTGACTTTTGTGACCTTTCAGACTGATTCATGATTTCAAAGGGCAGAATTATTTATGTGCTAGTGATGTCATGATTAGTGAATCAGCTGATATTTGATCATTTTGAAATTACTGGAAAATATTATTTTAGTGCATTGAATCAATATTGTGTGAAATAAGTGTTAATGTAAATTCTGTCTAGATTTAATTTAGTATAATTAAGTTATAGCCACCGTATACACTACCTGTTCAAAAGTATGGTGTCAGTAAGTTTTTTTTTTTTAAAGAAATTGATACTTTTATTCAGCAAGTTTGCATTAAATTGATCAAAAGTGACAGTAAAGATATTTATAATGTTACAAAAGTCAGCATATTAGAATGATTTCTGAAGGATCATGTGACACAAGACTGGAGTAATGATGCTGAAAATTCAGTTTTGCCATCACAGGAATAAATTACATTTTAAGATGTATTAAACAGGCAGGCTTCCATCACTGAATGGAGTGAGCGTGTTTTTTTATTTATTTTTATAGCTCTCCACCAATCTGTAATAAATTCTGTCAATATACCTTGTAATCTCTTAAATGTCACAAGTGGCTAATTCTGAACATTTTAAACAATGCAGACCAAGCATAAAAACTGAAGATATATTAAACTAGAAATTTTCAGTAATAATACTATTTCACAATATTACTGTTTTTACTGTATTTTTGATCAAATAAATCAAAACATCTTTCAAAAACATAAAAAAATCTTTTGGACAGTTTATATACAGTCTATACAGCAATATTTTTTGGTGATTTTTGCGATCAAAATGACAATGACAATGGTAATTTCCAGAAATGTGCAAAAAAAATTTTTTTTTTTTATTAGGATAGCACATTTACCATATTATGTATTATGTTAGATGCACAATAGTCATACACGACAATAGAACAAACAAAATGGACAAATCTGGTTTATTTTGGTATCTTACTAGAAAGGCTAGTCCAGTGGTGTACTATCTAGCTTTAATAACATGATCACTTAGGGTGGGAAATATGACTAAAATCTTACAAGTAAACCACAGCAATAATTAATTATTAGGGAATGAGTATTGTGTAGCTAGCTACGCTATGGAAGAACTCCTTTTCTCGAGAAATGCAACCAAAAATTATTCTTATAATTTTATGTAATGTAAAACACAGTGCAGCTGCACAGCAGACCCAGGCAGAGCGTACTAGCGTGCTGATTGGCTGTGCTGCGGCAACTGCACAAACCTATGGCGAGGCGGCTGAGACGTGCACCAATCGAGTCACTTCGTGCCCAAAAGCACGCCTAGTTTTGCATATCTAAGCTATAAAAGCCCATGTTACGCCATAGGATTCAGGTTAAATCGACTGAAGCGATCCCTGATCTAAGCACAATAGCACGCCGGGTTACGCAATACTCGTTACGCAGGACCTCTAAGATATAGAATCTAATAAGTGTGGACGGAGAGGCCCAGCCTGCCGCGGCACAGATATCTTCAAGTGGTATTCCACTGGACCAGGCCCATGACGAGGCCATGCCCCTAGTGGAATGAGCTTTGATGCCTATAGGGCAGCAGAGGCCTTTTGACTCATAAGCCAGCGTGATAGCGTCTACTATTCATCGTGACAATCTCTGCTTTGTGACCGCGCACCCTCTAGTGCGGCCACCAAAGCAAACAATGAGCTGTTCCGACTGTCTAGAAGCGGCGGAATGCTCTAAATAAAACCTTAGGGCCCTAATTGGGCAGAGCAGATTCACGTCTCTTTTTCATCTTGAGACAAGGGAAGAGCTGATAGCGAAATAACCTGTGCTCTGAACGGAGTGGAGAGCACTTTGGGTATATAACCATGTCTTGGCTTGAGGACGACTCTGGAGTCGTTAGGCCCAAACTCGAGACAGGAAGCGCTCATAGAGAGTGCATGTAAATTGCCAATTCGCTTGACTGAAGCTAGTGCCAGCAAGAAAGCAGTTTTTAGCGAAAGGTGCTTCAAGCTCACAGACTGAAGCGGTTTGAATGGGGAACCTTTCATGGCCTCTAAGACCGTGGAAAGGAGGCCATATAGGAACCGAAGGAGGTTGAGGCGGGTTAAGCCTCCTAGCCCCTCTGAGGAAGCGTACAATGAGGTTGCTTCTCCCCAGTGACTGTCCGGCCACATGAGCGTGAGACCGTGCTATGGCCGCCACATATACTTTGAGCGCCGGATGGCACAGCTGGAACAGCAAGGGCTGAAGTCCAGAAGAAGGAATCTGGCATCCTCAGAGCTGCAGGGCAGGAGCTAGTTCCGCTGAAGTCTTGTTGACGGCAGTGACTTTACAATCCGGAAGTCAGCGAAGGGTGAGTCCACTGAAGGAGATTAAATCTGAATCCTATGCCGTAACATGGGCTTTTATAGCTTAGATATGCAAAATTAGGCAGTGTTTGACGTGCTTTTGGGCGCAAAGCCACCCAATTGGTGCACGCCTCAGCCGCCTTGCCATAGGTTTGTGCAGTTGCTGCAGCACAGCCAATCAGCGCACTAGTACACTCTGCCTGGGTCTGCTGTGCATCTGCGCTGCGTTTTACATTATATAAAATTATAAGGGTAATTTTTGGCTTTATATTCTCGAGAAAAGGAGTTTTCCCATAGCGTAGCTATGAGTACTCTCGAAAGGGAAGTAGAATTTTTCAATAGTAATAATAATATTTCACAATATTACTGTTTTTACTGTATTTGTGATCAAATAAATGCCGCCTTTGTGAACAGAGATAAGAGACATCTTTCAAAAACATTAAAAAATCTTTTGAACAGTCTCCTATATATCGGCATCAGCTATTCAAAAACTTGTCTTCGGTCAACAACTACCCAGAATATTATTGCTTTATGATGGATTGATGTGTAGGATTTTAAAGACCCCTAAACACTAGAACATAGAACCTGTTGTTTTGCAAAGGGAAGTTCTGTGAAAGTGACAATCTGTCATGAGACAAAAAATTGAGAGAATACAATTTTTTGTTGCAACGCACTACTCTGCCGTTGGCATCCATTGAGCAACGAGAATCTCAGACAGACACGTACCACATTTCTTTCTCTCCCTGTCTATCTCTCCGTTTTCTCTCTCCATGTCCTTTTCTTTCATTTCTTTTTTTTCACAGGTACCTGAACCAATGAACTGTAGTCATAAATCTTTATTGCTGTGTTGGTGATATGTTTGCTATCACCATACTGAAGGTGTTTAGGTCACCTGACACCTGCACATCCTGCTGCTGCAATGCCCGTGATTGAGGTGGTTTACTCCTCAAGAGCATTACATTTCGCCTGGTCTCTGTATGAGTCACTTTGTATGAATGTGTGTGTGTGGCTGTATCTAAACATAATAAATCATGAATGTAGTCAAAGTTTGAAAATAACTTTTTTTTCACACCTGCCAATGATGAATTGAGAATTTACCATAAATATTGTATTTGTCATACATTTTTATAGAAAATTCTATTTTTGTGGGAAAAAAATTATGGATTGTAAATGGTTTTGACTTGCATGTCTCTGACAAACAATGATAAGCCAGTCCCAGTCTTTCGCTTAATATCAAAGGCGTAGCTTGATAAATCATGGGAGTTGTCGTCTTCACCTCCACAGCCGATGGAAAGCAATTTGATGGGACTCAGGCAGAAATCATGTTCATGGATGAGCTAATGTAATAGTTTTATTAACGTTACTGTGGTATGTAGCAGGGCGGGGCCGAGAGCCATGGGAGTGGAATAGGCTGTTTATGATGTTAATAAGAGACACCTGTGGGTCCTGCGCGACACCCAAGTCCCATGGAGGGGCCCCGGAGCTTTTATTATGCTTATATGGTGCAGTCGGCCGATGCCGCTCCTTTTGTTTTGTTGTTGGTTTATTTTATGATTTAAAGTTCCGTTTAACGTTTAACAATTTTCCCTGAACTTAAACTTTGATACAGTTACATTTTTTCACTTAAAACAGGGGTGTCCAAAGTCGGTCCTGGAAGGGCCACTGTCCTGCAGAGTTTAGCTCCAACTTGCCTCAACACACCTGCCTGGAAGTTTCTAGTATGCCGAGTAAGACCTTGATTAACTGGTGTGTTTAATTGGGGTTGGAGCTAAACTCTGCAGGAAAGTGGCCTTCCAGGAGCAGGATTGGACACCCATGACTTAAATTCACATTATTTGATTTAATTCAAGTGCTGCTGAATTACTAATTTCCTTTACTAAGGTCACTTTATTTGACTAATTAAAACGCAGCACTGTCTTACTTGGTCAAAACAGTCATACTAAAAACACAACTGAGTGTGTTGAAATTTATATTATAACATTACTCTACTTGTTGCACATTGCAGTATGCTAGATCGAAATTAGAATATTATATTAGGGTAAGTCATGGCCTAATGGTTAATTAGAGAGTCAGAGTGGTAAACTGGAGGTTGCAGGTTTGATTCTCAATACCGGCAGGAAATGACCGAGGTGCCCTTGAGCAAGGCACCTAACCCCCAATTGCTCCCGGTAGCCGCAGCAAATCCACTGCTCCGTGTGTGTGTTTACAGCTTGCACTGTGTGTGTTCACTACTCAATGTTCCTAATGTGTGTGCACTAACTTGGATAGGTTAAATGCAGAGGACAAATTCTGAGTATTACCATACTTCACGCCATGTCACTTTCACTGTCACTATAAATAAAAGCTGGATGATTTGTGTTGCAATTTTTTTATTATATAGGACTATTGTATGGCAGAGAAAATGCTGTATTATTTTTACTACAAATAAAGCTCTTTCTGATTATGCTGTTAGCCACTTGACAAAATAGGCTAGTGTTGTCTCTGAGACATGGTACAAACATGGTACTTGTGGTAAATCAAGAAAACAAGAGTTTCAGGTAGCACTTTATTTTACAGTCCTGTTCCTTATTATATTAATTACAATAAATGGGTAATAACTAGGTACTAACCATGAACATACCCCTAAACCTAACCTTAACCCATGTTACCTTATATTACCTAGTACTTTCTTAGGTAAATACACTGCAAGTACACATAAGTGCACGTACTGTAAAATAACCGAGTTTCAAATAGTTTTATGTCAATAAAAGTATCCAAACAGTTGCTCACCTGTCTAATAAAACACATAATATATTTAAGCTTCTTTGGTGTTTCCATGGTTTCTATATGGAAATCGAGGGTAATGCGGGTATGACGTCATTGACCGGCACACAAAGACACGGGCTGTTGCACTGCTAAAATTGCTGATTTCTCTGGATTTAAACATTGGAAATATTTGAGATGATGTAAGTACACAAGTCAACAAAATATATAACATTGTTCTAGTGGCTCTTGGATATTTTAATCCAAAAATCTTACATATTGTGCATTTTTAAAGCTTTTTTTCTACTTGCATTTGTTGCTTGTCGAGTGTTAATTTTGGCTATAAGCTAACTTGGCGTTTATCAGCACAATATAACACATTGGGTTGAATCTCTGAGAAAGGTGTGTGTGTGAGAAGGTGTAAAGGGGCAGTCTGTACAACCTTTGCACAGCATAAATTTCTCAATGAACTCACTTCACTCTTATCCCCCCCCACACACACACTTCACAGAGTGTCATGTTCCACCTGCTCTGTTAGTATGGAAGATCTGGAGGAGCTGACAGGACAGTTTTGCCTCTCGCTTTCTATCTTTCACGTTTGCTGGGCAACAAAGCAGACAAAAAACGTGAGTTGTTACTTTGTGTGAGAGGAAATGCATTAGTTGTCATTCACAGTGACAGTTACTAACCTGTAGACTAGAGCATGTGAGTTTTGATCAGTCACATTTGAATGTGCAGCATTTTCTGCCATATTTAAATGTTTGTCTTATGAGGTTTCAGTTCATTTCTTTTGTATTGTTGTAACATTATGCAGTTATGTTTGTCTTTATTATGTAGCAAAGTTTGGGACTTTGGGAGTGTCTATGTGATTTATATGGAGTTTTAAAAAACACATTTGTGTAGATTTTCAAGCAAATCATCTATACAGTGTGTTTAGTAGTTGATAAATCATAAACATTTTTGTGTTAATGTTTGAGTTGTAAGGGTGCAGTTTGTGTGTGCTGGTGTTTGCCAGTGTTCACTATAATGTTAAACACAGATGTCGAGAGCAAGCTTATATCTGTTTACTGTTTGGCATTAAAACGACTGGATGGGGTTACCAGAGAGAGAGAGAGTGTGTGTGTGTGTGTGTGTGTGTGTGTGTGTGTGTGTGTGTGTGTGTGTGTGTGTGTGTGTGTGTGTGTGTGTGTGTGTGTGTGTGTGTATTTTGCTATTTGCAGCACTCATATAGATGATATGCTTCTGAAATAAACCCTGCACACTGCCTACAGTACCAATGAGGTTTAAGAGGTTACAGCTAGATGTCAAACTCTGAGCAACTGGAATATTTTGGTAAGGGTTTTATAAGTTTTGGATCACAGACATTGTACTCTGCACTGCAGTAACAGGCTTTAATTCAAATCCAGCTTCTTATTTGATGTCCTGGATCAAAATTAAATTTTCCAATATTTAAACTGTTAAACCAGAGGTGTTTATCATTGCTGTGCCTCTGGACATTATTTTGCTGGGATTTGTGATGGAAAACGCTCTGTCTGCACATATTTTGATCAAGGAGAAGATTGGGTTGGCAGAGTTGTGGCATTAAAGCTGGGAGGTTAAAAAAGGCTAAAGGCTTTATTAAAAGCACTGACTGACATTTTTTAACGGTGGTCTCTCTACACCTTTAAAAGCAGCAGCGCATTCAAATTCAGCACATAGCTGCTTGATGAAGGCCTGAAGACACGCCTGTGAGAGCAACATTGATCACTTGTCATTCAGGGAATGTACAAGGCCATCAGCATAGCTTCAGCTGATCGGTTTAAACGGATCGCTCTATCACTGTTATTAACTTGTTTGTGTCCTATGAACATTCAGTGGGTTTAATTGCTTGCTTATGGCACTGCAAAGATTTTCCTTTTATTTTGCATTAATATTCCTTTAAAGTCTCAAGTCACGTAAGTGGTGCACTCTGATTTAACCGTGAATATAGAAATTGATTGAATAGGTTTGTTATTTATTCAGGTATTTCATTTCAAGGGCCAAACGTGTTTAATTCAAGTGCCTCTTAACTTTCTTTTGTTGTTCTGTACAAGCAAATAAATTTTTTTTTTAGATTTAAGACTTTTTAAGCATTTGCTTTATAATAGCGACAGTCCATTTGTAAGTGCATTTATACACTTTTCTTTGTTTTTATAAATTCAATACAATTGAAAATATTTAACAATTTAAAAAGTTTAATATTAATGCAAATGGATAGTTATTAATAGATAATACATTAAAAAGATTTCAGGTACCTTTCAAGTATTTTCTAATGAATTAAACATGAATTAAACCGCTTTAAAAAGAAACAGACAGTAGAAAAAATGGTAAATTACAACGAATTACAACAAGCAATAAAACAAATAGATTTTCAGTATCTAACTGTTAATTTCACCAAGGCTGCATTTATTTGATCAAAAATACAGTAAAAACAGTAATACTGTGAAATGTTATTACAATTTAAATGAACTGGTTTGTTGTAATATATTTTACATAAAATGTGTTGATGGCAAAGCTGCATTTTCAGCATCATTCCTCCAGTCTTCAGTGTCACATGATCCTTCAGAAATCATTCTAATATGCTGATTTGATGCTCAAGAAACATTTTCTTATTATTATGAATGTTGAAAACAGCTGTGCTGCTTAATATTTATTTTTTTATTTTCATGATTCTTTGATGAATAGAAAGTCTTTTTTGTTTTTTTTTGTTTTAAAGCGGCATTCATTTTAAATAGAACATTTGGATATATTTAATGTGCCTCTGCTTAATAAAAGTATTAATTTCTGTCTTTTTTTAATCTTACTTAACCCCAAACTTTTAAATGGCATTGCATCATGATTTCCACACACAAAAAAAGTATATCTGGCATTACTCTCAGCCGGTTTCTCACCAGAACAGACACTCAATATTTATCAATGGCACAGTGGGGACCGCAGCCTGAGTGGCTCTCTTGAGATGGTACAGAGAACATACCCACTAGATTTAAGCAGCAAAAAATCTTTCAACATTAACATTAAGAAATGATTTCTGAAGGATAATGTGACACTGAAAATTGGAGGAATGATGCTGAAAATTCAGCTTTATAATCAAAGGAATAAATTACATATTAAAATATATTTTAACAGAAACCAATAGATTTAAATTGTAGTAATATTTTGCAGTATTATTGTTTTTACTGTAATTTTGATCAAATAAATGCAGCTTTGGTGAGAAAACAATTTTTAACAATTTTATTTAACTCTTATTTTAACAGGATATTCTTTACAGTGTATCAATTGCTGTTTTCAATTTATGTAACTTGAAGAAAAAGTATTTTTCACCACAGGTGTTTCCTATTTCCTCTGATGACCTTCTGTCTGAAACAGGCATATGAGTTTTGGGTGCTGTTACCTTGGCATTAGTTGCTTAGCAACCCCTGGTCATATCCTGACTCAGCTCCAGACTTTCTGTCAGAGACAGAAGAGTTTTGACCTGAATGAGATGTTTCAAACTTCACATCCTCACAGAGCACACACAATGTCAGATCTGTTTAGTGAACCGATTGTGTTTAACCTTTCCCTTGTCATCCCATTTGTTTCAAATGGCGACAGGATGCTTATGGTGATGTGAATTTGCTTTAGAGGATGACTTTTTCAAGGATTTACAAGAACAAAAATGTTCACATTATGTATTTAAAAGCTTTAGTTGGAAGTTTCATTCTGCTGCATTTTGTTCTTAGTTTGACATGTCATTCCTCCCCCTCACTCTCTTTTATGATTCTGTCGCTTTGTCTGGGAAACAACACATTTCATCCATTCTTCATCGATCTATTATCTCAGCATGTGAGAGAGACACAGAGACAGGGACAATATTCCACTCAAATTGCTATGCTGAGAACATAATTTGTACTGAAAACATTTGTATTAAATTTGCACAGTTCAAAGAAAGAAGCATTTGCACTAGTGCCCTCAGACTTGTGTAGAGAAATGCTTTTTATATAATGCTCAACAATCTTTCACAGTTGAAGGGTTTGAGAAAGGCTGAAGAGAGAATGAGAGCAAAGGAAACTAGATGTCTTAACACTTAGCACTTTAGTGATTTTATGTCGCTCACAATCACAAAATCAATATTTTTCAAGTGCTTGTGTGCATGTGTGTGTATATGTGTAAGTGTTTTAAGTCGCTGACAGCTGAAGGATCTTATCACACTTATCTGAAGGATGTTGATCTTTGACTCTCTGCACCTGCCGAACAGGTTCTCTTATCCGTAAGTGCTAAATATTAAAATTGAGTGATAGATGATCAGAGAACACAAGTGAATACGTCTTCAGAGAGAGAGAGAAAGAGAGAGAACACATTTCCCCTGCAGATTAAAGCCAGTGAATTAGTTTTATAAGATTATGCTTATTTTAATTAGGTAAAGAAGCTTTCTAAGCATTGAAATCTATCCTGAAGGTGTTATAACAAGCATCCAGTGGCTGAGCCTCTATTCTGTCATTGATTTGTGTGTTAAATGCTTCCAGTTCCTTCTGCAGTGAGTGGTGTGATATTTCAGCCGGATCAGAGGCGAGATACACTGCTGCCGCTACCAGAGGTCATTCGAGCTGGACTCTGGATATTTATTTGACTAAAATGTGAACTTCCTTCCATATGTTGCGATCATAAGGAAGCCAGAAGAGTGAATCTGTATCGAACTTCATAAAACTAATGTTATGTGTCTGTGTGTTTCTCTCTCAGATGCACCGGTGCAAAGACAGAAAGCTTTGACAGAGCTTGGTCAAAAAGGTGATGTTGTTCTCCAGGAGACTTCATTAGATAAAGGTAAGAAATAGTGCACACACTGAAAAGCACAAAGAAAGTCCAGATAAGCACAAACACTCTCACACCATTGACTAGTGGAATGAAAATGAGTGTTTGTCAGATTGAAACTCAGACTGTGATCTATGAGTCTTCGTCTGAGAGATAGTGAATTTTCCTTAGCTGGAAGATAAACGCACACATACACACACACATTAGTCTTAACATCAGGCTGCACACTTTAAAGGGATAAAGGTTTTTTTTTAAATTATAAGCTCCACACTGATTGGCTTTGTCTCATACGCACATATTTATACACTACCATTTAAGTGTTGGGCTCGGTAAGATTTTCTTTTTTTAAAAAGGAAGTCTCTTATGCCTAACAAATCTGCATTGATTTGATCAAAAATACAGGGAATTTTTCTTTTCTGAAATTCAAATTTAAAGCTGCAGTCTTTTTTTTGGTTAAAATAAATTTTTGAACAAGTACATAACCAGCCAGTGTTCAAAACCATCTCCTTACCTTAGCCCGATTCACAACGGCAAGCTTGTAATAATGTATTATAATTTGAGTTGTACTGGTAGCTTTCCGCAGGAAATTCGGGCATGCCGCCGTTCGTCTAAAAATCCAAACCCCAAACCCCAAACTTTTGAATGGTAGTGAATATTTAGTAGTAAAATGTATTGTTTAGGTACCACTTTGCAGCAATGAGCATATTCTGAGGAACAACTGGGGCCGAATTCACGTAAATCTCATTAAGAAAGAAGTTGACGCTTCAGAGTACTCGTCCACATTCCTGGTAGTAATTTGTATTATATGCATCTAGTGTTATGTTGTAATGCTTAATATTTGAAACAACCCAATAAATTCATTAAACATTTGGAAGTTGTTTTAACTTTAAAAAGTTATTTACAATGATTTTTAAGAACTTTTTTTTCGGAAATATGAATACTTCTTAAATTTTATCTTAAGAACAATCTTAAGAAAAAGGATAAGAAAATTCTCAAGAAAAGTTTTTTGTAATACAAAATATTCCTATAGAATATAAAAAAACAAGAAGAAATAGGCAGTTAAGAAGAATTTTATTCTTAAGAGTGTTTAGAGAATCCGGCCCCTGCTGGTTACTGGAATTGTGAGCTTTGTGAGCTTTTCTAATAATTTCATCATTGTCTTTAGAACCTTGGTGAGAACTGTTGTGAATTTGAATGAGCTGCCAGTTTATTTTCTTTGTCGTGTTGTGTTGTTTTTTACATGACAGAGAAAAGCACATGACATGACCCAGATTGAACCTTTTTCCCATGAGACGACAGTCCTTGAGCATCCTGAGTATGTGCACAGCCGAGTGCGACACAGCTCTGATGCCTTGTTATTGTGGGGTTTCAGCTTTACAGCACCTAAAATCAACTATAATGTGTGGTTAGTTACTTTGTGTCAGTCAAATTACCTTTACCTATTTAAATGGTGATATTTTTTGGCGCTCTAATGTGGCGTGACATTCACAGATCACTGTAGCCCTCAGTTCAAGAAAACGGTAGCACAGCGCGCACATGAACTAATCACCTCCGCTGTACAGCACGGAAAAAAATCATGAATGAACACAGGGCTCAACCATAGACTGTAAGGGCTCGACATTAATCTTTGTCTGGGACAACTGAAAGAGGGTTTTACTTGCCCGACCGGACAAGTATCTTATAAAAAATAAAATAACCAGAAACATGAGAATTCTGAATTATTATTATTTTATTTACATTCAATGTAAACAGTGATTGATAATGGAGTGTATCTCTGGTAGTCGCGTTGAGGCTCGCGCTGCCTCTCGCGCTGCCTGTCTCTTTGACAGACATTCGTGGCGAAATCAAAACAAATGAGCAGCACTATAAACTCACAGAAGAAACATACTGGGGTAAAAATGTTAAGTTTTTTTTATTTATAATTTATGATATTGTTAATAACACAAGTCGACTAAGGGAGATGTTTTGCTGAATATTATCACGATTGCAAATGTTACATTGAATTGTGTAGTTCAATAAACAAGTAGCCTAGTTAATATTAAGTTACTTACATTTTAGACAACAAACAATGTTGACTTTTTTTTGTTCTATTTCACCGACGAAATAGTTCCAAAGGAAAGCAACATTCAGAGCGGTGTTTTGTTACTGAATGATTCAGCATTTTGAACGAATCGTTTGAATGAACGACTCAATGACTCACTCATTAAGTCGGTCACTTGCCGCCAATAAGCAAGTTCCGGTTCCTTTTCGAGAGTACTCTCGTATTGCGTAAGTTAGCTTACGCTTAAGTTAAAACTCCTTTTCTCGAGAATATGAAGCCAAAAATTATCCTTATAATTTTATATAATGTAAAACGCAGTGCAGCTGCACAGCAGACCCAGGCAGAGCGTACTAGCGCGCTGATTGGCTGTGCTGCGGCAACTGCACGAACCTATGGCAAGGCGGCTGAGGACGCCATTTCAAAGTGCTGCCCCCTCAGCCTCCTAAAGCAGCACCACCAGTCTTCCAGCCTCGTCCAGCTGTGAGACCATGCCTTCGTTCGCGCTCCGCGAACCGCCATAGACTGCCAGAGCGAAGGGGACCGTGACCCAAAATCGCGTTAAACCCAGAGCCTCCAGAGCCTCCGAGGCTGGACTACCACAGACTCTCATCTCGCTTCTCCCAGCCCCCTCTACTCAGGTGACTGGAGATGTCATTTTCACAGCCAACAAGCCTGTTGCAATGCACGCTCGCCTGTACACAAACGCCGTTTTTACGGCGACCCTAATAAATCACAAAAATAGCATTTCCTCTGTTCTGACTGTAGGCAGTGTGCCCACTATACAGTACGCACCCCTACACATAAGCACTGTTCACACAGTGACACACAATCACACAGATTCCCCCCTGTTGACTCGCTCGCTGGCTCGCACCGTGAACGCTCTAAGTGTAGAGCGCACCACCACACATAAGCACAGTGTCACAAGCACAGACCAGCCGGGCAAACAGGTCCCTGCTACAGAGCGGCCCGTCCCCAAGCTTAATTCATCCCTTTGCAATGCGGGCCGAGGCTTGGGAGGCCATCCCTGCTATATCAAAATGGGTTTTGAACACAATAAAACGAGGTTACTCGCTACAGTTTGCTCGCAGACCCCTGCGCTTTCGCGCCGTGGTCGAGACATCAGTGAGAAGCGACGTGAGTCACTGCTTCACGCCGAAGTCTCGAAACTGATAAAAAAGCGGGCTGTGGAAGCAGTTCAGAATGTTGACGACAAAACAAATCCTCGTGCAAATTCGCCCGGGAGACTGGTTTTTCACAGTGGATCTGAAAGATGCCTTCTTTCACATTCAAATAGCACCCCGCCACAGGCCATTCTTGAGATTCGCCTTCGAGGGGCAGGCTTATCAATACACAGTCCTTCCATTCGTCTATCCCTAGCACCTCGCACATTTACGAAGTGCATGGATGCGGCCCTCGCCCCCCTGAGACTACGGGAAGTGCGAATACTGAATTACCTCGACAATTGGCTCATTATAGCCCAATCAAAGGTGCATTTGGTAAAAACTGGAAAAATCCTCAAACTGGGTCTGCTGCACTGTCTTCAGCGCTGGTTAAAACCTTGCGTCCCGGCTTATACATGGCGGGCCACTTACGCAACAAAGTGAACCACGGCTGTATCAAAGCCCTGGACCAGGTTCCGGATATGCTATCCAGAGACAACGTTCCCCCAGGGAACCCGTTGTATGCTCCAAGCTCATTCAGCTGCTAAATATAGCCCCATGGCCAATACCGCTGAGGAGGAACCTCCTCATGCAGGCGAAGGGGACGATCTGGCATCCCCGACCCAACTTATGGGCCCTCCACGTGTGGCCCATCAACAGATACCCGGGAACCTCCCTGAAGGGGTGCTGAATACTATTTCTGAAGCTAGAGCGCCCTCTACCAGGCGGCACCTGCTCTCCTGTTGGCACTAGCTTCAGTCAAGCGAATTAGTGATTTACATGCACTCTTAGTGAGCACTTCCTGCCTTGAGTTTGGGCCTAACGACTCCAGAGTCGTCCTCAAGCCAAGACTTGCAAAGTGCTTTCCACTCCGTTCAGAGCACAGATCATTTCGCTATCAGCTCTTCTCTCGTAGGAGGAAGAAAGAGACGCGAATCTACTCTGTCCCGTCAGGGCTCTTAGAGTTTATCTAGAGCGTTCCGCTGCTTCCAGGCAGTCGGAACAGCTCTTCATATGCTTTGGAGGTCGCACCAGAGGGTGCGCGGTCACGAAGCAGAGATTGTCGCGATGGATAGTAGATGCTATCTCGCTGGCTTATGAGTAAAAGGTTCTCTGCTGCCCCTTAGGCATCAGAGCTCATTCCACCAGAGGCATGGCCTCATCTTGGGCTTGGTCCAGTGGAATACCACTTGAAGATATCTGTGCGGCGGCAGGCTGGGCCACTCCGTCCACATTTATCAAATTCTATAACTTGGAAGTTCCTGCTTTACAAACTTTGGTTCTTTCCATATAAACAAATGCATAACGCATTTGCAATACCATATGGCCCGATTTATCCGGTCTGGTGTTAAATTTTATACCATAAGGAACAATGTATAACATAAACATTTGTTCTAACATATCCTATACTATAAGGCCCGATTATATCTGGTCTAGTTTATCCAAGTTCATATACACAGTATATCATTCTATAACAATAAGGCTCGAACTCTGTCCGGTCTAGTTCCTATAATTATATGACACAGGAATATTTCCTGCATATACCCTTTATGTGAGGCTCTTATTGGGTCTCATACTTTACTCTTCTATGGGCCTCGGGCTCTCGCTCTCAGGCCGTAGTATAGGGCGACGTTTTAAAGCACGCACAGCGTTTTGAATTGGGATCCCATAAGCGTAAGCTAACTTGCGCAATACGAGAGTACTCTCGGAAGGGAACTTCTCGGTTACTAACGTAACCTTGGTTCCCTGAGAGTAGGGAACGAGTACTCGTGTTTAGACGTGCTTTTGGGCGCGAAGCGACCCAGTTGGTGCACGCCTCAGCCGCCTCGCCATAGGTTCGTGCAGTTGCCGCAGCACAGCCAATCAGCGAGCTAGTACGCTCTGCCTGGGTCTGCTGTGCAGCTGCACTGCGTTTTACATTATATAAAATTATAAGGATAATTTTTTATAGAGTTTTCCCTTAAGCGTAAGCTAACTTACGCAATACTCGTTCCCTACTCTCAGGAAACCAAGGTTATGTTAGTAACCGAGAAGTTTAGTTTCATGTTTAAAAGTATCATTGCATTTTTTTTCTTATTTGTATATTCAAACATTTAACACCTCAATCTCATAACATTATTTATTGCAGTTGTAATTTTGCAGTGTAAATTATTTAATTTGATTGGTAACAGCCCTATACTGTCTTATTATTATAACTAAATTTATTGATCAAATGTAAGAATTTGACATGAAAGATGATGCATACATTTAATAAGGTTAAAAATGGCCTTTATAAAAGTAAGTAACGCCCTGGGGTAAATATCACAAATATGCAGATTTAAGTATGTAAAAGCTGATAGAACACTGATGAGAATATTGCTTCAGAATAAATATATTTATACCACCAAAAATCCCCCCCATACATTGTACAGTACATACAATTTGCTATGTACTGTACCTGATAGGCCTGAAGTTAATCACTATCAAATCAAATTGTGAAATTTATGTCAATGCCCAGCGCTATTGTAAATGTTTTTTGTTTTTTTTTACTTGAAGCAAATGCTGTCTTTTCCCTTTATTTTCTTGTCAGAGTGCACCAGAATGCTTTGTTTACATGTTAAAATCACAAAAATGTTCTACTGGGTGGCAATGCTCCAGACCCCCCTGCAAGTATTTAATTCGGAAACATATCACCTTTTTTACCACTTGTGAGTTTGCAGGTCTGAAAATTACTACTGTCAACTAGTCAAATACACACTGAAACTGAAAGATCTTCACAACAAGCCGTCAAAATAAAAGTTCTGTTTAACTTCAAGAAATGATGACAGAAATATATCACTCACTACTGTATAATAAAATGTACTTCTCAAAGTAAGTTATTTCTAAGGAATATCATACAACATATTGTAGATATGGCACATATACAAGATATTTTTTCATCCATGTTTTACATTTACAGTTCTGTTGTGCAGCATTTTGACACAAAAAAATCCAATGTTTTGTTATAAATTAATTGTTATATTTTTATTTGATTGCATTTTAAAAGCTTAATTGATTAAATTGTTAAAGTTTATATAAATTTGTAACATAAAATGGAAAACACAGAATTTAGGGGAAAATTAAATGGATTTCATGGGGCCTTAAATTAAAAGGTAGCTACTCTGTGGAGTTTAATATTCACGTTTATATGTTTATATTCATTCTCAATGTATAACAAATGTGTGGAAAGTATATCCTTCCCCATTAATGGTACAGTTGGGCTCAAAAGTTTACATGCCCCTTGCAGAATCTGTGAAAATGTGAATAATAATAATAAAAAAAACATGCATTTTGTATAATCCCTCTTATTTAGTAATGTCCTGAATAAGATATTTTACATAAAATATGTTTTCAAATAGTCCACAAGACAAAAAAATAGCTGAATTTATAAAAATGACCCCATTCAAAAGTTTACATACCCTTGATTCTTAATATTGTGTGTCGTTGCCTGGATGATCCAATTTTTTGTTGTTGTTTTTTGATGGTTGTTCTTGAGTCCCTTGTTTGTTCTGAGCAGTTAAACTGCCCAATGTTCTTCAGAAAAATCCTTCAGGTCCTGCAAATTCTTCAGTTTTTCAGCATCTTTTGCATATTTGAACCCTTTCCAGCAATGACTGTATGATTTTGAGATCCATATTTTCACACTGAGGACAATTGAGGGATTCAAACACAACTATTAAAAAGGTTCAAACATTCACTGATGCTCCAGAAGGAAACACAATTTTAAACAGGATGTCCAAATTTTTCTTATTTTGTTCCGGATCTTCCAGCCGATCGCCTTCCGTATTCAACTTACAGAAAAAGTGTAGCGCCTTCCGCAGTTCAAAATGCTTATGCTACGTTTGACGACATTGCACACCAGTTACGCTCGTCAGACATAGCGTAAGCATTTTGAACTGCGAGAGGCACTACACTTTTTCTGTAAGTTGAATACGGAAGGCGGTCGGCCGGAAGCTAGATAATTTACTTTATAAAGTTTGAAATATGGATATTTTTCTTACACAAATGCATCGATTCGCTTCAGAAGGCCTTTATTAACCCTCCGGAGCCGTGTGGAGTAGTTATGAAGGATATAGATGCACTTTTATGGACTTCAAAAACAGAGCCACAATCACTGCCATTATAAAGCTTGGATTAGCCAGGACATTTTTAATATAACTCTGATTGTATTCGTCTGAAAGAAGAAAGTCATATACACCTAGGATGACTTTAGGGTGAGTAAATCATGGGCTAATTAAAATTTTTGGGTGAACTAACCCTTTAAGGCATTAACACTTTTATGTAAAATATCTTATTCAGGACAGTACTAAATAAAAAATAAAAAACGCATTTTGTATGATCCCTCATATTGTGTTAAAATTATTCACATTTTCACAGATTCTGCAAGGGGTGTGTAAACTTTTGCGCCCAACGGTAAATTAATATTGTGATAAATATCATACGATATCGATATCGATATCGATATTTATCACAATATTCACAATATCACAAATATGTTTTTGGTCATATCGCACAGCCCTAGTTCTTGGCCAGAATAAGATGCAACAATATGGACCAGACGTTATGTCAGTGGTCCAGTCTGGCTATGCGAGACTGCACACATTCACTCTCTACCGAACATGTCAGAAAAGGGAGAGAGATGGAGTGGTAGAGAGACGCTACCATATTATCTTACAGTGTTTTCTTGGCCCTGACTGCAGATTGATTCTTAGAAACTCAACTGAGTGAGGTTCTCTCTCTGATCACTGGCTTTGATGAATCAAAGGTTATGAATTATGAATCAGTTGATTCTTCATCTCCACAGAGGGAATGACTGCGGCTGCAGTTCTTAAACAAACCTCTCCTCTTTTATCATTTTTTTTTTTTTTTCAAAACCTAGATTTTTCATCTGGGTCATGTCGTCAATTTATGTTGGCTTTTGCAAGTTTGTTTATTACACATCATAAGTGTAAATGCTGCTGTTTCTGTGACTCAAAGACTAGCATAATCATCTGAAAGAAGGTGATGCCCGCCTGTAGTTGTTTTGCACAGCAGTTAGTCATACTTTACATTCCTATGTGTAAGTGGGATTGTATGTTTGTATGTGCGTTAGGCGTATGTGTGTGAACTCTGTTGACAGGTGTAATGTGTGTGTTGACAAACCATCCTGAGGGTTCTGTAAAATTAAGCTCACTGTTGAAAAGCAACACCGCTATATTCAGGCACATTAATTTTGGTTTGTAAGTACCTGAGTGACTGAAAGTACCTGAAAACTTATTTTAAATGGTAACATTAGTTCACATTATTACTGTTTTGATAACTTTTGATAATTATCTGATGTAAGAGAAATCATTTTATCAACAAAAATGTAGGTTCATCTAAATATTTCAATGACATAATGTTTATTATTATTTTTAAAAAATTCAATCTGAAATGGAGATGTGATGGCTAGTTTGGAATCTCGTCACAGCCTTGATGAAATGTTTTTGTTAACTTTTTAAGAGAGATGACTAATTTAAAGGGAGGGTTCACCCAAAAATGAAAATTAGCCCATGATTTACTAACCCTCAAGCCATCCTAGGTGTATATGACATTCTTATTTCAGACGAACACAATCAGAGTTATATTAAAAAATGTCCTGGCTCTTCTAAGCATTATAATGGCAGTGAATGGCAAATTTGAAGCCCAAAAAGTGTATCCATCCATTATAAAAGTAATCCAGGGGGTTAATTAAGGCCTTCTGAAGCAAATCGATGGGTTTTTGTAAGAAAAATATCCATATTTAAAGCGTTATAAAGTAAAATATCTAGCTTCCGACAGACTGCCTTCCGTATTACACTTACGGAAAAAGCGTAACTGCCACAATGATGACATCGGACGTAGCGTAAGTGTTTTGAACTGCGAGAGGCGTTACACTTTCTTCATAAGTTGAATACGGAAGGCAGTCCGCTGGAAGCTAGATATTTTACTTTATAACACGTTAAATATGGATATTTTTCTTCAGAAGGCCTTTATTAACCCCCTGGAGCCGTGTGGATTGCTTTTATAATGAATGGATACACTTTTTTGGGCTGCCATTATAATGCTTGGAATTTTTAAATATAACTCTGATTGTATTTGTCTGAAAGAAGAATGTCATATACACCTAGGATGGTTAGGGTGAGTAAATTTATTTTCATTTTTGGGTGAATTTTGAATTTAAAACATTCGACTGCGGAAGATAAATATTTGACAAAATTGTTTATTTCAACATCAGTTTTTATTGTAAATTTCACACAAAGTGAAACAATTGCAGATCTTTCTCTCTGACAGGAATTGATCTTTACTGAAGTGTGCTGTGTACTAATGTGCTGTGTAAGTGTCATCTTACCCCCCCCGCCCCAAGATAATTGGATCAAAACTGATTGACAAAAACAAGTGAATGGAGATAGATACCAACACCAGGGGTTTCCTGTAATTTATTTTGAGAACAATGTTAGTTGTTGATTTGTTAACTTCAGTGTGTGTGTGTGGTTTCCTCTTACCGGAATCTGGCAAGTGAGAGTGCTCTGTGTGTGTTTATGGATGTGTTTGAAAAGAGAGTCATTACCTGCTTGAAATTCTGCACCTTGACCTTAGATCCTTCTTTTCCTTTAGCACGACGTGTGTGCGTGTCAGTTGTAGCTCCTCCTTTTTTAAGCAAAGAAAGAGAGGAAGGGCTAAATACAGTTAATATCTGTAAAGTTAAACCAGTGGGAGTTGCTCCTGGCGGGTGAAGAGGGAGTTTGAGCTTTTGAATTTGGCTTGCTGTTGGATTCCGTTCAGGAGATGATAGTTGAAGTTCTTTTAGTCCCCATCATTTGATTTGGTGCCAGCGAGGAATGAGAGGTGAATGCGGGTGAGTAAGTGAGTGATCGTGATCGCTTCCCTCAGGCTGAAGAGAAACAGAGAGCAGCAAAAGTATCTTTGTAGTTGCATGACTGGTTTCACTGGGAGAGGGTTTTTGTGTGTGTTCATGTGATGTATTGGCTGATTTGATTTCAAGTGGTTTTCAAAGTTTGTTTTTGTAAATGCAATGAGGCATCAGAATGGACCGTTACATCATCAGGCATGTTTATATTCAAATAGACACACAGTCATGCACACAGGCACGCTATGTGGACGCATACACACAGACACACACACACACACACACGCACACATGTTGGTGCACCTATCATTATGAGGACATTCCATAGACGTAATGGTTTTTATATTGTACAAACTGTACATTCTATCCCCCTACCCCTACCCCTAATCCTACCCATCACAGGAAACATTCTGCATTTTTACATTTTTAATAAAACATTGTTTAGTATGTTTTTAAAGCTATTTTTATTATGAGGACACCGGAAATGTCCTCATAAACTACGTTTACGTTGTAATACCAGCGTAATACCCATGTCATTTATACAAATTTGTGTCCTCAAAAATCACATAAACATGCACACACACACACTTGGATAGTTAACAAATGGACAGGATATCAAGAGTTTAAATTAAAGTAAATATTTGTAAAGGGTAATTTTTTTTATGTTGTTGCTGAAGATCATTTCTTAAGATTTAATGGTGTGCACAATAATAATAATAGAACATTTTACCAAAAATTGGCATATTTAAAATATTATAATATTACATTTATAATTGTATACAACTATTTATATTATACACTAATATAAATATGTATAATTTGCTTTATTTAATGCTATCAATACTAAATATCTGGTAACACTTTATTTTAATGTGTCCTTGTTACACGTTACATGTATTTACTATAGTAATAACTATAAATTAGGCATAATTACAGGCATAATTAACCCTAAACCAAACCCTAATCCTACTCTAACTCTATAGTAAGTACATGTAGTTAATTACTATTACTCAGTATTTAAATGTATAAATACACTGTAACAGGACACATTAAAATAAAGTGTAACCAAATATCTCTTTTTTTTTATTATGTGGAGGCGTCACGCCGTAAGACTAAGTAAATGAACATTGAAGTACTCCCACATAAACATTACTTAATTAATAGTAGGAGGAAAGCTTGAAAATGTCTTATTTATTTCCTGAAATGATTTTTGTGAGTTACTCTGCAGGAATCTTTTTTTCTTGATGAAAATATAAGACCAAATGAATGGCTTTTTTTTTTTTTTTAGATATGTCAACATTGTTCTGTTTAAAGGGATAGTTCACCCAAAAATGAAAATTACCCCATGATTTACTCAAGCCATCCTAGGTGTATATGACATTCTTATTTCAGACAAATACAATCAGAGTTAATATAAAAAAATGTCTTGGCTCTTCCAAGCGTTATAATGGCAGTAAATGGCAGCCCAAAATTTGAAGCCCAAAAAAAGTGTATCCATCCATTAATAAAGTAATCCACACGGTTCCGGGGGGTTAATAAAGGCCTTCTGAAGCAAATCGATGGGTTTTTGTAAGAAAAATATCCATATTTAAAGGTAGTGTGTAGTATTTATGAGGATCTATTGACAGAAATGCAATATAATATACATAACTGTGTTTTCAGTGGAGTATAAAGACCTTACATAATGAACCGTTATGTTATTATTACCTTAGAATGAGCCATTTCTATTTCCATACACCGCTGGTCCCCTTACAGTGAAGTCACCATTTTGCACCGTCATTCTACAGTAGCCCTAAACGGACAAACTTCTTTACAGAGCGCTAGTCACTCTCTGCTCACTCCGACGACGACATTTTTGTATTGTGTCGGCCCCCATAGCTTCTCTATGTGCTTCGAAAGGGAGGGGTGAGCGTTGAGTGATTGCATTTCACAACCTCACCGCTAGATGCTGCTAAAATTCACACGCTGCACCTTTACCACACACTTTTTTGGGCTTAGTTTTTGGGTGAACTATCCCTTTAATGTAAAATTCATTTTTAAAAGCTGACAAAACATGCAGTGATGCAATGTCGTCGAGCTGTTTGCATCAAAATAGCCCACCATCAGAAGATGGATATCACAGAGCATGGTGGCACTGTGGGAGTTGTATTTATCACACTGGACAGGCCTGGCATCACTTCATCCCACTGTACATAAACTGAAGCATGAGCTTTCTGGGACAGAAACACACACACACACATCACAAGCCAGCGGTCTCTTTATTATCAAGTGTCACTGTTATTTTTTGAAATGCTGTTTATGGTTGCTGTGAAGTAAATGTATCTTAAGTACTGTGCCTGATCACCTTTATTTAATTATTTAACATTTTTTGCCTTTACCACTTTGTTTTATATTAATTAAAAACCCAAAGATCAGACCTCTCAGACCTAAGGGTCACAGACTCATTTTGTGGTTGACTGCACTAATAGAATTAATCAAACTCTTTAGAGCGTGGCTATCAGATCTCTGCCCTTTTCTGTAGTGTCCTCAAAGGCCAAGACACTCAAGACTCTTTAAATTGCATGAAAAGCCCACACATTCTCTCTTTTCTTTCTTTGTCACACTTAAAGTTTATTAATAATGTCATGGTTAGCAAGTGGTATTTATTTAGAAGAAGGAACTTAAGTGGAACTGACAGGAAAAATTGCTCAGTAAAAATAAACTACTTCTGAATAAAGGTTTAGCATTATTTCCAGATACCGATTGGTTTGATATTTTGTTATTTCATGCAATGAACGTTGTCTGCTTTTTGAGGGGCTACTTCCGTAGGGTGCTCTGTCTAGCTTGTTTAAATAAGATCTGATATCCTGTTTTTAAAGGCCCAAAAATAGCCAGCACAAGAGTCCAGGTAAAAACTCACTCCATACACTTATGTAATACTTAACAATAAAAAAAAATCCTGTCTGGACAAGAAGCTACAGGCTAGTGCCAATTGTAACCCTTCACTGAACCCAGCTAATCTAGAGTCGCATCTGCATTCTAGAGTCTCATTTTTGGATTAGTTGATGCCAAGGTCTTACAGCTCTAATCCGTATAATACAGCCTGCCGGATCTGCAGTGCTGTCTCATATCTGCTGTCTGAAAGTAATCTAAAGCAGATTCTAGAGATGCATTAGATGCCTGTGACAAGACTACAGCCTGTTCTGGCAAGGAGGAACACCAGATGTTCAGGATTCCTCACCTGTTTCATACCAGCCAACTGTGATGTGAATATTTATTAGATTGTTGAACTTTTAAAACTTACATGATCTCCTCACAGTGTTTAGAAAGGATCAAGAGTGAATCAGACATCAAATGAAGCTCTCACGTGACTGAACTGAACTCTTCAGAATATGGCAGTAACTCAAACAAACTCATAAACGCAGCCAGACAGACACGGGTCAAAGCTCATTATGAATGCCACACACACACATCACACCTTACATTGCTACACACCTCACAGGCTGCTGTTTTTATGGTTTTATTCACACATTACTGTGTCTGTACGCATACTTATCTCTTTGTGTAAATCCAGAAGTGCTATTTATTCTGTATTACAGAATATTATCTATTCTGTATACATATGTGCAGAATCGTGCATATTTAGATAATGTGTGTGTGATTTTGTTTTGTATATGCATGATTACTGTGTCTTCGTTTTCACTGAAGCCTTCTAAACATTTTACTTGACATTCCATCTCACCCTTTACCTATATTCAGTTTCTATAGCTTCTCTCTGCAGAAATTACAGAAATGCTCTCATGCTTGTGTCCCAACACAATCTACTTGATCTACTTGTTTCAGAACGCATGTAGGAGGAATATTTGCATATTGAGTATAAAGTAAAATGGATGGAATATTTCAAAATATAAAAGATAGTTAATATAAAATATAACTAGTTCCAGTCATGGGTTATAATTGGCATTCCAATAAACCTCTTCAGGCATATTGTGATTTATAGGTGTGGTTAGAGGTTGCACTTCTTATAACAATAGCTGCATTTTCATTACCCTTTAAATTGCGCAAACTGAAATTGCGAATTGAAAATCCCAATTTCGCAAAAACGTATATCGCAAAACCAATTTTACGCTCGCATGAGGTGGTTTTTCAGGCAATTCAAAAAGGAATATTTCACAAAAAACTGCAATGGAAACAGGTCACCTGGCATATGTTAAAGTCCATCATTCTTTAAAGATGACGTAGTGTGTTTGGACAGAAGACGAGACAGAGTTCTTAATTAAACTAATAAAAGACAAATTATGAGAATACTGGATTCTCGACAACAAAGAAATGGCACAATTTATCAAGACCTCGAAGCAGATGGGAGGGAGAAACACCTCATATGTGGCCGCTCCCAAGAATAAGGGGCTTTCCTTGTCATTAATGCTTGGATAAAACGCCTACGTCTCTTTCGATTAAAAATAATGCCTAGTGCAGTGGCATCCGTTGCCATGATTTTTGGAATGACTTATAGCGGCATAACATCGGTTAATGGAAACACTGTCATTTCGCAATAGTTTTTAAATATCGAAAAAGTATCGCAAATTCTGTAATGGAAATCCGGCTACTGATAGCAAATAATTGAATAATAAAAACCTTCAACTGTTTAGCAAGGTAAATGATGAAACCATGGCAATGTTTAATTATTCTCTCTCTCTTTGTCCCTTTCTCTGTAGTGCTGTTGCATGAGGAGGTGGTGCGTCTGCAAGAGGAGGTGTCAGTGCTGAAGCAGGTCAGGGAGATGTTGAATCGTGAGCTGGAGGAGACAGGTGGAGGCTGCTCCGTGGAGCTGCTGTCTGTCTCACAGCTCAGAGTGCAGCTAACACAAAAAGAGCAGGAGCTGGACAGAGCAAAGGAGGCGTTACAAGGTACGACAATACCATGAGCCCGACCTTCACCCCCCCCCAGCTCTCAACCTACCCTAGACCTGTCATTTTGAAATAAACAATATACATAAAAGCACAAACCCTTTGCTTAGTGCTATCTGCCAACTTGCTCAGTGAAAACAAAGACTATAAATATTATGGAGAGAATAGGAGTGCTTGATTGCTTTATTGATTTCATTAATTTATGAGTGATTTATAATGATTTATGCATTCATTTTGGCACATTTTTAACTTGTAATTTACAAGAATTGACTTATGGAAAGGCATTAGCCCAATATCATACCCTTATATTACTGTTATATTATATTTAGGGCTGTCGATTTAACGTGTTCATTGAATTAATTAGTTATGGTAAAATAATGTGTTAAAATAAATTAACACACCCGCCCTGCCCCCAGACCTATGTAGATAATCTTACATTTCATACAGTTAATTGGTGATGAACATGATGCAGGGCAACAACTGCGTGGTGTAGCCTATAGAATGGAGTTAGTCTTTCTTTATTTTGTCCTGCTGCTTTCACAGCTCTGTAGCTGTGAAATGCAGAAGTAATCAGAACAGCACTGACCACAAAACTGGCATAATATTCTTAGTGTTTAGGTGTCGAGGGATTATACTCTCCTTGGTCTGACTTTGCCTTGAAATCTACTTTTTCCAATGACCCTCAAAGCCTAGTGTGACAGTAATGCAGGAATAGATGTTCTTGTGTTTCACACGCTAGAACAGGGAGAGTTAAACAGCAATCCTAAACATTAACAGCTTTGCATTGTGGGTGCTGTCTTCTGTGCTTCGAGCAGTAACTGACTTTGTGTGTGTGTGTATACAGTATATGTGTGGCCAAAAATATTTGCAGTATTCTGCGAAGGCTTATTCAGTAATGAAAATCATCATGACCATTGTACATTTCTGCTTTAGTCATCCACGTCAGCAAGAGATGGAAGGATAAAGAAAACTCATATAACTAATAATGTGATTTGTGTGTGAGCTTAATGAAACATACTGTTTGGGAGAAAATTGAAGAGGATCTACTGATCTGAATGTACACTGCTATTCACAATCTCTCTCCACCTCCTACCAGGTGTTCGTGTGTGTGTGTGTGTGTATGCGCACATGAGTGTGTAAAAGGCTTTTTTTTGTGTGCCATTTGGCTCCTGTATAATGAGTCTTTAAGTGGTGGGTGAATGGACTCAATGTCCTTGGAAAAGAGGAGCTGCAATTTGCAAGTCAGAGTAGAGACTACAAACAACCTAAAACAGTCAATTACTGCCTCTGTTATCACACAATATTAACCACAGCCAGCTGGAGAGAGAGACACCCTGGAAGAGGAAAGAGAGGGAGTGAGAAAGAGAGAGAGAGGGGGGGGGGGGGATTGGAGTGTGAAAATGGACATCTTGGACATCAAGAGAATAATAGTAATGTATAAATGGGAACGGTTACATGCAAATGAAACCGTATTAAGTATTTAAATTAATCGAGACCACAATCCAAATAGCACATGAAAAATTCTTTCAGAAAATCTTTAAGGTGTAATATATAACTGACAGGTGAATTGATTTTATCATCATTGAGTTTCTCCATTATAATGGGTAGATGAGTACATCTTTTTCTTATGTATATCTCAGAGATCCTTCATGTTTTTTCTTGGCCTGTGAGGTCTTCACGAATGTGATTTTTCATTCATACTGTTTAAATCAGAGCAGAAGGTTGATAATTGTCAAGGTTGTGAAGGACTTCTGATTTGTCAGGGCAAAACTAGCAGTGGAGCACAGAACCTTGATTTTTTTTTTTAATGATTTAAAATTGTAACACACATTGCAAAGTTAATATGAGTATTTTCACTTTCAATAGAGAGAATAATTATTGCTTATATTGTTTTCTCTTTCTTTTTGGTTTGTGTTCTTTAATTATTGGTGATCGCATGGCCTCCACTAAGGATTGCTATTGCTCACACTCAGGGTTAGGATTTATTTTAAACCCATAAATCTATGTATTAAACTCTAGTGTTTGTGCTATGGACATGAATTATACCTATAATCATGCGACTTGAGGAGACAGACTACTGCTCAAAGGTTTGGGATTGGTAAGATTTTTTCAAATGTTTTTGAAAGTCTCTTATATGGAAGCTTGTTTCTGTCATAGTATAAAACATTTTAAAAGGTAATTGCGACTTTTTATCTCACAATTATTTTATATATTGACTTTTTTCTCAGAATTGTGAGATATAAACTCACAATTGCGAGTTATAAAGCCAGAATTGTGTGATATAAACTCGCAATTCTGACTTCTTTTCTTAGAATTGTGAGATATAAACTCGTAATTGCGAGTTATAATGTCAGAATTGCGAGTTATAAAGTTATAAAGACACACAATTTATATCTCGCAATTGCGACTTTCATACAATTGCGAGAAAAAACGTCAGAATTAGGAGATAAAAAGTTACAATTACCTTTTTTTTAAAAAAATATATATTCTGTGGCGGAAACAAGCTTCCATACTCATATGTTCACCAAGGCTGCTTTTTTATATAAAAATACAGTAAAAGTAGTAATGTTGCAAAATATTATTGCAATATAAGTAGATAAGTCACTTCAGAAATCATTCTAACATGCTTATTTGGTGCTCAATAAACATTTCTTATTATTAACAATGTTGAAAACTGCTTAATTTAAAGTTGCTTAATTTTTGTGGAAACAAAAAGAGGTTTTCGAGAAGGGTCCATCTAAGGAACATTTTATAAATCTATATCTTTTCCTCTATCTCTCTTTTTCCCCTAGCAATGAAGACAGACCGGAAACGTTTGAGGTTGGAGAGGACTGATCTCGTGAATCAGATGCAGCAGCTCTACACAACACTGGAGAGCCGTGAGGAGCAGCTACGAGACTTCATACGCAACTATGAGCAACACCGAAAAGTATTTTTCTAGCATACTCGCATATCATATGCATTAATACCTGCACAGCAACTTTAAACATGCATAACTTCCCACTTATACACATGCACACACATCAGTATTCACACACAAACTTGTTTGTTTTGTAGGAGAGTGAGGATGCAGTGAGAGTCTTAGCGAGGGAAAAGGATCTGTTAGAGCGGGAGAAGTGGGACCTACGCCGACAAACCAAAGAGGCCACAGAACATGCAAGTGCACTCCGCTCTGCACTGGACCTGAGAGAGAACAGGATCAAGGAGCTGGAAGCTGAACTAACTATGGTAAGATACGCATAATTTAGAAAAACAGGCTACCACACATTAGAATATCCTACTTCTTGTCTGCTGAGTGGGTTCAGAGATATTTGAAATGCGTGTTTGTCTGGTTTAGAGTGTCTTCAAACAACCTGTCAACTAGCTCAAAAACTTCAGTGTTAAGTAGTGTATGGGTGCTTTTGTTTATGTGTGTGTTTCTTTAACAGATGAGTAACTTTATGGCTCAGAAACTAGAGAGTCGCGTGTTTGTTCGATCTCCAGAAAGACCAGCATCACCTAAAACTGTGTCGGTAAGATCAGCCAGGCCTGTCACTCAACCCCAAGTCTTTCTTTGATTGGTCTGCAGTGTTGACTCCCTCTTTGATATGCTCAATTTAGACCAATTTATTGGTTGCACATGTATTTTGTTTTGAGAACATGTTTGTTTGTGTATATGGAATGGAAAAAGCATGTTCAGTTCTGTTCCCTCACTGTCAGTATAAATGTGTTTGTGTGTTCCTCTCTGCATGCTAGTTTATTAGAATGTTTAGAAACTTTGGAAGCATTCTAACATAATGATAATGGAGAACATGGCAATGGTGGTGGTGGTGTTGTTTGGGCTTGTTGTTTGTCATGACTGGTGTGAAATTATTTTGAACTAGGCCCAACATGGAATCTGCAGGGGGGGGTTGCCTTCAGTCCCATGTAAAATAGCTACATATATAAAAAGCCAGTTATTTATATCTTTTGCTCAGTAGGAAGTATCAGTTTATATTTCCAAACATTCCTTTTGCCATTAATTGTAATAATCCACTGAGATTTTTGTAGGCACAAGGTGTGTGTGACAGCAGCCGGTTTGAGCCACACAGAGATCTGATCTCACCATCATCGAGTCCATCTGGGATTACATGAAGAAACAGAAAAAGCTGAGACCGACTAAATCCAGGCGAACTGTGGTAACGTCTCCAAGAAGCTTGAAGAAAACCTACAGTACTGTGAAAAGATTTAGGCACAACCGGCTGCTGTCAGACTTCTTGTGCATACAAAAATCTCACTGGATTATTACAATTAATGGCAAAAGGAATGTTTGGAAATGTAAACTAATATTGATAAACTGATATATATATGTATATGTAGCTATTTTATGTGGGACTGTAGGAAGCCTATTTTCTAAATTTATTTTATAAATATAAAAATCTTCATATTTCATATATACTGTGCATATGTATGTATGTATGTATGATGTGTGTGTATATATATATATATATGTATATATATATGTATATATATGTATATGTATGTGAAGATATATGAAGATGTTTAATTTATATGAAACATGCTAATTATTTTTAGATTTATAAAATATAAAAAAATTATAACTTATGATTTATTGGTCAAAAAATGTGAAAACAATGGGATTTAACACATGTGGGGGAATAAGAGCTGTAGAATTTTGATAGGAGTTCAAATTTAGACATATGTTGTACTTTCTGCAGAATTCTGTTTGGGCCTATTAATAACGTAACTTTAGCTCCAGACTGCCACTATGTTGGGAGCAGTTATTCTGGGCAGTACTACGCATTCATTTTCACACATTTTACACTTGTTTACAACACTCTATGGACAAGGAAGTGGACCTGATTGAATTAAATCTGTTTGTGTGTTCCAGGCAAAACAGTCTTTGGCTACTCTCACTAAGGATGTTCCTAAGCGACATTCGCTGGCCATGCCCACGGAAACTGTCGTCAACGGCAACCAAGAGTGGGCGATGCATGCAGAGCTTCCTCTGACTGCAGCGATACGACAGAGTCAACAAAACCTTTACCACTCAATGGACAGACAGGGTACATACTGTACACATTACACATACAATAATGACCAATAATGATTTTAACTCATTATACAATAATGTTTAATGAGTTAAAATTAGACTCCTAATTCTAAAACAAATTCACTGAATCAGTAATATGTTTGTGTCTGTTAGTAATGAAAGCATCACCATGCGTGTGCGATGCTGATGGCATCAGCATGATGTCATCAGCCGCAGCCAGGATCAGTCCGTGTCATTCGAAACAACCGTCTGTCGTCTCAGACGCTTCGGTGATGGAGGGAGAGAGATCCTCAACGGCATCAGATTCACCTCGACACAGAACACACTCCCTCTGCAATGTAAGAAACAAACACAGCATTCAACTCATTGTGATACTCTTTGCATTACAAAAATACACAAATGTGTACGGTAGTGTGGCATGATACTGTCTACCTGACACCCAAATCTCAAAATACATTTACATGTATTTTTACATTTAAACATAGACTCTTTTATATATCTATGACTTTTTTAAATATATCTAGCAATTCATCACAGAGCCAACAATATTCATAGTAAAAGTGACATGTGAAGGACAAGTATAGTAACCCATACTCGGAAATTGTCTTGTCCCCTCATTTAACCCATCCAAGTCAGTGCACACACTGTAGTGAGTAGTGAACACACACACACCCGGGGCAGTAGGCAGCCATTTTGCGGTGGGCCTGGGGAGCGATTGGGGGTTAGGTGCCTTGCTGACTCTCTAACCATTAGGCCCCAATTATATTATTATATTATGACCATTATTATTATTATTATTATTATTATTATTATTATTATTGTTATTTTAAATATGATTCTAATAATAATAATAATTTATATTAATTCAATATTGCAATTAATTGTAATCTGAAATTATAATAATTGTATTATTGTTACTATTATTAAAAATGCTTTGCGCAACATGCATGGTGCATATTATTTGCTCAGACAAAACTTTTTGTCTGCAATAACAAAATAACTAAAACAATATAGGGACTATTTAATAATTATATAATAATCTATATAATTATTTTATTTTATTTATTTTAATTATAATAATAATGATTGCTATTAATTCAATATTGTGATGAATTATATTTTATATAATTAATTAATTATATTAATATTTTAATGGTACTATTTTTAAAATTGCAATCTATAATAATAATAATAATAACGTAATAAAATCCATTGAAACGATGAATAATTAAAACCACAGCAGAGTTCCCATGGAATTCTGTCCTTGCACATCTGAAATGATAAATCTTGAGTGGTATTATGATACTTTAGGTGGTATTGTACTGTGAGATTAAGATATTGTGACAACCTTCATGTGCATTGGGCTACAGTATGATACAGAATAGCTTCTCTGCTCATTTTTTATGTATCACCTTTACTTCTATTACTCATTATTTCTTTCTTTGTCCCTGTCTCCAGTCTCTAGAGGATCTAGAAGAGCAGAGACGCAGAAAGAAGAAAGAGAGGATGGGTCTGGGCTCTCTCTCGCGGGTGTTCGGTCGAGGAAAGCAAAGAAAATCCCTGGACCCCACTCTGTTTGATGGTACTAGCACACCCGACTACTACATAGAAGAGGATGCTGACTGGTGACACTGCTGAGAGCCCCGCTACTCATTTGTGTGTGTGTGTGTGTGTGTGTGTGTGTGTGTCTCTATCGCTGCCATCTTTATGAGCACAAGCTGACTGTTCAATGATTCCAAACTGTGCCGCAGTAGAACCAAACCTCCCCAGAGTGTGTGTGTGTGTGTGTGTTCATTTTATACCCACTTTAGCATCTCACTGGAAACTTGAAGGACTGCTGAATGTGTAAATAACAGTCATTGTGCACTCAGTGCTTGTAAATGTTTCCAGATGCCTTTTATATCATTTAATGCTCATTGTCTCAGCTGTTTTTAAACCTGTGTGTTAAACATATTGATGAAGCTCTCCTGTAGGAAGTCAGCAGGACCCTCAGTGTGTATGAAAACCCCCAAAAGGGATGTGTGCCATTTCACACTGTGATCTAAAAGATATCTATTCATCTAACTGTAGCATATTATGATATTTGGATATTTGATGTAGTCATGTGACTTTAGTGAGCAGTGGCTCGTCCTGCCTTTCCCACAGGAGAATTTATAACCACCGTAACGCACACTAACTCTGACAACTGCCTTCACAACACTAACCAGGAGGCAAAAATTGAGAAATTTGAGAACAGTGTGGAAATACAAAACCCACTGGTTATAAAAGCTTAGGGTAGTTGTCATGGAAATTATTACTATACCTTTAATAAAGCAGGGTATGACATAGATCTCCATAGTAGTTTCCCATGCTGCTTTGCAAATGGGGACTGGATTACCTTTACTCTACAGGGCCTTTCACCATTAAACTGTAATTATAGTCTCTTTTTTATTTTTCTGAAATCAGCCCTAGCTATCATTCAGTGGCAGATTCTTACCATTGTGTACATTTCAATATTGCACTGACATGAAATGAAGAAATAAACAAGTTTTTTTAGAGCATGTAGTGTGTTCTTCATCAGCTGGAGATGGAGAGACGGCTCTCGTTTTCCCTGCTGCGTTTGGCTCAGGCTGGTGCTGAATAGCATGGAACTCTAAATGGCATGGAAATGAAAATGGTAATAAGTTATATAACTACATACAGACTATTTTGAAATAAAATCAAAAACACTGAACAGCGTGTGGTTTTGTTCTTTGCTCTTTGTAATTGTGTTTTGGCACTTCGCCTCCCTGGGCTTGTCTTTGGCTATCTCATCTGGTGGATCTCAAGTAGTAGAGTGTGTGTAATCATAATTAACTCATTACTAAATATCCTTAACCACATGGGGCATTTATCTGTGTGTGTGTGTGTGTGTGTGTGTGTATGCTAAAATGCTAAATCCATTCGTCCTCTTTATCTCACTTTGAAGTATTTACAGGGGCTCTCAAAGTCACTTTGGCGCAGGATGAATTCTGTATTGTTTTTCTCTGCAGTGCCTCGTTAGCTTCTGGTGATGTACAAGCGCCACCATCCTGATAATGAAGCACTAATAGAAAAGGGGGGGGGGGGGGGGGGGGAATACAGTTTAACATATGGATGGCTTGTGTACATAAGCTGAAAGCATTAATCTCAGGCAAAACCAGGCTAGACGAGCTGTGTATGTCTTTTCCCAAAACGTTTACACTTTACAAGCACTTAGCAGTAGCCATCTGGTTTGTCAGTCATGAATTTATAACCTCTGGAGTCTGGACCCAAACACTTAAGGTTGATTCTAAGCAAACGCTCCCAGGATCTCACCCATGGACGCTTGGGTTGATTGCAGTTTTAGAGGTTTAGTGCTGCCGTCTACTGGTAAAGATACTGGTTCGCGCACACACAAGAAGCTTTAACAGGCTTAGTAGTGGCTGGTGTTCAAAAACGTGATATAAATGGAAAAAAAATATGTGTGCTTCATGACATTTATCTAAATTCTTATCACTGAATTTATATATTTTGTATTTATGGTACCGTAAACACATTTTGTCTTTACCTGAGAGGAAAACATAACGGCTGAATCCGAAATCGCCCCCTATTTAAGAGGAGAGCCATTTGTAGTGGTGTCCGAAATAGTGGACGTTATTGAGTGCACTCATTCAGTCCCACAATGCACCGCAATAACGAGTGTACAGCCCATAGATATGTATACGGTACAACCAATGTACACACAGCGGCTGTACACCTTCAAGTGCACTGTATTACTGAACTAAAGTAGAGAATAGTGATTGAGGGTTTAGGGGCGATTTCGTATTCAGCCACGATGAATATGCTCGCACTTAAGCGCCGCCCCTCTGCCGTCATCCACCAATCTAGACTCCGACAGTTTATCAAGCCCCGCCCGCCTCAGTGTGAGCCTATCAGAATGCGAGGAGCAGCTGGATCGGCTTCAGCAGGTGGAGCTCGCGCGGACGGCCCCCATGTCTCGTTGGCGTGCAGGAACCGTGCAGGCATGGCTGGAGGTGATCATGGCTATGCCGATGTACATACGGGCCTGTGCAGACAACGTTAAAAGTGGGAAGGTAGATGTGACCTTGTCAGTGTGATACATAAACACGTCTACATGAGTCTATACAATTAAACACACAGCTGATTATATCAGCTCTGAATACTTTAGGCTCTTCAAACAAGCAGTGTTTGTAATGTAAGAATTAAACATTAATCTCAGCTTTTTTTCCTTAGGTCTTGTTAGTTCTTACGGACGAGGACCTAGAATTTGTTTTGGGTATCAATAATTCAATGCACCGTAGAAAACTCCGACTGGCAATTGAAGACTACAGGGATGCAGAATCAGGACATGGGTGAGATACACCATTAGACATAAAATATGATATCTTAGAAAGGACCCCTGCAGAGCCTTATTGCTGCGTGTCAAGGTCACACTTAAAAAAATACCTGAAGATTTGACCTTTTCAATGACAAGCATGGTTAGTTCAAATGATAACGCAAAAACGTTTTTTTTTATTTTATTTTTTATAATAACGCAAAAACGTAATGCTATTTATGTTATTAATAACATTACAATATTATGTTAAAGGGATAGTTCAACCAAAAATGAAAATTCTGACTTCCATAGTAGGGGAAAAATACTATGGAAGTCAATCAACGGTTCTTCAAAATATCTTCTTTTGTGTTCAGCAGAACAAAGAAATTCATACAGGTTTGGAACAACATGAGGGTGAGTAAATGATGACAGAATTAAAATTTTTGGGTGAACCATTCCCTTAATAATTCATGATATTTGTGAAAATATCATGATGTATTCATACCTTTATCCTATAAAAATATATTCAAAAAGTTTCTAAATAATACAAGTTCAATACAAGTTAAGTTCAGACTACAAAATTTGTATCATAATGTTGACTACTACACACACACATATATATATTTTTCAAAACCATATGAAACCAGCATAAATACAAAGCATTTTTAAGCATTTATTTCTAGATTTTAAAACTATTTTTCCTTTTTCTTTATTGTGGCCACGTGTTTCAGCCTTTCTAATGCAGCTGATCTGGATCATCACTGGGTGGCTCAGGCTTGGCTGACTGATGTGGGTCTCCCTCAATATTCCCAGTTCTTCCACACTCACCTTGTGGATGGACGTCTCCTAAGTACACTCACACGCACCGACCTAGAGAAACATCTGCACGTTTCTAAAAAAGCCCACCAGAACAGCCTGCTGCTGGGAATACAACTGCTACACACGCTCAGCTTTGACAAAGAGGTAAAAACACACAGATAAACCAGAAGCTGTAATCCTGGCAATTTCCACAGCCACCAAACCTTACAACCATCACAAACACACATCAGAAAAGCCCAGTTTGGAAAAACAACCTCTGAATGTTTAAAAGTCTCTATAGTAAGTTAATGAAGCTAAACAACAAATAACCAGATAGTGTTTTTCTGCAGATTTTGCAGTCCAGGCGATCTGAGTGTGAGAATCAGAACACAGACCCTCTAGTGTGGACTTGTCATCGCATCATCAAATGGATCAAAGAGATTGATCTGAAGGTACCAAAGAGAGAGAACAGCAATGATAACAGAGAGTGTGTAGGTGCTGGTATATGGAAAGACTCAAAAGAGGTTTTGTGTTTTCATTTAGGAGTTTGCTGACAGTCTTCAGAACAGTGGGGTTCATGGTGCTGTCATGGTGTTGGATCCCTCCTTCAGCTCTGACAGCATGGCAACAGCTTTATGTATTCCAAGCAACAAGCACATGGTACGTCATCACCTGAATGAAGAGATGAAGGCAATTGTCAGTGCAGCCAGGTAAGAGAGAAAGAGAGATGCACTGTCATCTCTGAATAAATCTCTCTGTCTCTTGAACTCTTGATATTACAATAAAAAGTGGAGTGGTGCAGATTTCTCATCAGATATCTGTGTATGCAGGGCAGGGCTTGATCAGGAAGTTGAACCTTTGGGGACTCCGCCCACACTCCACCGACAAAGTTCTCTAAGCAGCTCATCACCCAGTTGTCATGACGATCAACAGTCTTTAAGGAGGGTGAAGGTAGAAATCTAAACCTGAATTGTAAATTCTTAAATCTCTTACTAATGTCACCTTTAGGGGGAATCTTTTGAAACCTGTTAAGAACATGTATCTATGGCAACATCAAAGATAGAAATAAACTATTATAAAAGAAAATAAAGGCCTGTTCACTTCAAGAATTATAACTATATAGTTTTGTTGTTGTTTGCAGTTTTGTTGTCTGTCGCTTTAAATGCTTCGAGATGAAAGATGAATTCTGATTGGTTGTCAATGTTTTTATCATTCTGCAACTGATTCCAACGATATTGCTTCTCTGTGCTGTTATCATTATAGTTGTGGTGTGAATTCTGCTATTGGTGTGAACGGGCCTTAAAGGGTTAGTTCACCCAAAAATGAAAATTATTCCATAATTTACTCACCTTCAAGCCATCCTATGTGCATATGACATTCTTCTTTCAGCCAAACACAATTGGAGTTATATAAAAAAAATATCCTGGCTCTTCCAAACTTTATAATGGGAGTGAATAGTAACTAAGATTTTGAAGCCCAAAAAAGCGCATCCATCCATCATAAAAGTAATCCATACTAAAAAGTAATCCAGGGGGTTAAATAAAGGCCTTCTGAAGTGAAGCAATGCGTTTTTGTAAGAAAAATATCCATGTTTTAACTTTATGAACTATAATCACTGGCTTCCGGTAACGGCCGTACATGAGGCGAGTTCCGGCGGAAAAGTGACCTCTGACCCGACGCATGACGTAGGATGTAGCCCTGCGTCCTTAATCGAATACTTACCTACTATATAGTATGTGAAAAACAGTACGCCAACAGAGTAATGAAAAACACTTATAGGTTGCACCAATAAGGATTAAAGTAAGCAAAGTTTAACACTAATCAATTCACTTCGTAGATAGACCGTCGCTGCGTCTGAAATTGAATACTTCCCTACTATATAGTATGCGAAAAAAAGTACACCAACAGAGTAGTATGTCCGAATTCATAGTATTAAAAAAAACTGTAGAAAAGTCCCCGGATGACTTACTACTTCCGGCGAGATTTACTATCTTTACACTTTACTATCCCATGAGGCCACGGGAGAGGATTTATGAACTGACACTGGTAGGTCACATGATAATGACAATATGGCTGTGGTACATCCGGATTACATTCATACTACACACATTCATACTATATAGAACACTTTTTTAACGGTCGCAAAGTAAGTTCAAATTCAAATGTAGTACCTACTCAGATAATGCACGATTTCGGACACAGCTTAGGAGTAATGTAAACATAGGTGAGAATAAATGCCTCTCGCGGTTCATACAAATAGGGCTGGGCAGCAAACTCAAGCTCCTTCGACATTTCTCTTTTTAGACTTCTCGTTTTAGACTTCTAATTCGTGACCAGTGTTTTGTTTTGCTCTATCCTCTGCACTTCCGCATTCGTCAATTTGTCATACGTCGGGTCAGAGGTCAGAACTAGACTCTCAGACGGCCGTTACCGGAAGCCAGTGATTTATAGTTTAAGTTAAAAATATGGGGGAAAAAAACTCTTCGCTTTGCTTCAGAATGCCTTCATTAACCCCCTGGAGCCGTTTGGATTACTTTTTAATAGATGGATGCACTTTTTTTGGGCTTCAAAATCTCAGGTACGATTCACTCCCATTCTAAAGCTTGGAAGAGCCAGGATATTTTTTAATATAACTTTGAATGTGTTTGGCTGAAACAAGAAAGTCATATACACCTAGGATGGCTTGAGGGTGAGTAAGTTATGGGATCATTTTCAATTTTGGGTGAACTAACCCTTTAAATCCTATTTTTTTTGTGATATTAGATTCATTTCAGTTAAGCATCTCCAACTACCAACTACCAGTAAATTATTCTGTCATCATTTACTCATGTTGTTTCAAACCTGTATGACTTTTTTCTGTAGAACATAAAAGAAGGTATTTTGAAAGGTTGTCTCAGTGTTTTTTGTCCATACAGTGGAGGTAAATGGTTGAGTGTAGTTCTCAGTAACAGTGCACCCACAGAGAGTGAAGATTTGTATTATTTCTTGAATAATTCTTAAAAGCCAAACATTTGTAGAACCAGTGAATCAGAAATCTGATGGATCCATTTCTTCCTTCAGCAGCAGCTTGGTCTCAGCCCAAAGAATTTCACTGGACGGAAGATCCGTCACCAGAACAGGTCCGGCTCATTTCCAAGGAATGGAATTCAGGAGGTCTCGCTACAGCGAGAGCATTGCCCAATTCGACATTTTTCTGCTGCTGAGCTCACCAATGTTTGAGTCTTTCTCCTTTCTAGACCACTGTTAAAAAACATGACACTTTCTTAAAGCTCCCAAATGGAGGGATTTTCTTTTCTTTTTCAAGGTCAACATTGAAGAAATCTCAAAGAAAGTTCACATTTCCTGACTCTGGACTCTCAGTGTGCCAGTATACGGGCCTTGGCATTGTTTTGTAGACCTTATGTTGTTGTGATTGTGGACTTATTTGTCTCAAAGTGAGACCAAGTTAACATTTATTTATCTGTTTAGATGTTTGATGAAATTATAGCTGACATTTGTGTGGAAATTGGAATTTTGTCTATTAAAATTAATATTTTTTACATTGAATGTTAGCTGTAGATGTTAGATTTAAAACCACAAAGTACTGAAGATTAGAATGTGAAATGTCTTGGTAAGTAGTACGTTATTATTTGAATAGATGATTATTTGAATTGAAGTTCATATCCACTGGGGTTCAAATAGTCATGTGGTTCATATTATAATACAGATCAGGAGGATAATTGATATCAGGTAAATAGCTATTGGTTACTACTCATGCTTTCCCAATCACAGTGCACAATTATTTATGATAGGAAATTTCTCTTAGAAACCCAATGGTTCAAACCTGCTACTTTTGTGTCCTAACTGTAAATTACCAACCTATATCATGCATACATACTGTAATTCGTATGCCATACCAACTCCAAGGTCATGCACATTGGTAAGGTACATTGTAGCAGAGGTTATTCTAATCATCACAGCAAATGTGCAAAGATCAAAGATATGACATTTTTTATTAGGCAACTTATTAAAGAAGCATAAAAGAATGCATATTTTTATAGACTACATGTTCTCCATTTAAAAATGGTCTTAAATTTAATTTCTGTTCTTTCTGATACTTTTTCTTTATTGTATCTTAGGAATTTAAGAAAAGAAACTGGTATTAGGGGTTTGCCATTTATGAAAAATAATCCGTTTTTTTATCACTTGTTTCTTCATTAAGTATTTGTTCCACATATTTCTAGTATCTGTTACACGTAATACCTGCAATTCCCACAATTTCCCCACACAGAATTAATAATGTACTTTATTATACTGAGAAAAATATGAAATGCATATCAGAGCACACCTTATTCTGTTTACTATAAAAGTTACATGACGTTCCTTAACTTAAACAGACAGCTATGAGGAAGCACCTTGCTTATATGGTCAACCTTTGTCCAACATCACTAACACTGCCAGAATCACAACTGCCCATAAAGTAGTTAAATATTGTTGAGCGTTTGTTCTGCTCTAGGAATTTATGTTTGGGTGAACCCTGTTTGACACATTTATGTGGGTGCTGCTGGTGATTTGCACCACCCTGACTGCAGACTGGTGTGATTAATAATGCTTGTATATTAAAACATGTATGAGATTAGATATTTTCTGAGAATCATAAATAAACTCAGCGTCAGAATGCCAACAGATCTACAGTCTTCCTATTTTACCCCTCCCCCCATGAAAAGATGAATGAAAAAGACTTGGCTGCTTAATCAGTAGTAGTATGTAGTTCATGTTATTTTAAAATAAAGTTTACATTTTATCTGTATTATGACGTTTTTATTTGCATTCACTCTGGAATCATGCATCAACATCTGTTTCACTGAAAGTCTCAAAATGTGCTTCTGTAGTTTTATGAATCATCACTGTCAGGAGATGGGGAGGTTTTTACCCTTCAGAACACATGGGCGGGGCGGGAGCCTGAATGGGTCTGTTAAAGGGTTAATTCTAGACTGCAGGGACAGGAAGATGTTCATATCTGTGAAACTTAAGGCCATACGGCTTTAAGGAATTCTAGTTCAGCTTCACCGTCTTAAGGAATGTAGCTTCGGTATACGTGTGCATCATTGGATTAAAAGTGGTTTTATCCAGAATTTAAACGGACTGGGTAAACTCAAGGAAGTGAAGTTTACTCGGTAAGACTCTCTACATTACAGTGAACATGAAGTTTGACTCGTTTTCCTGGAACGTTTGTTACTGTTTACATGGTTTTACATAGCGCGTTCGGTTTTTTTAGCCACATGTGCGCAACGTGATTTGTTGTTTTAAATTCATTTTTGTATATTTAATCTGAGAGGATTTTTTTTTCGTCCTGCAGTGTGATTTTGTAAATTATTGTTTGCCTTTACTGTCTCTCAGTATATAACGGGACTTCTGGTTGTGTAAAGTTGCATTTATGTCTGTAAAATGTAAGTATCTAAATAAGATATTTAACTCTTCTTTATTTAGTGTTTAGATGTTTTCTTCTTTATTATTATTATTAGTAGTAGTAGTAGTAGTAGTAGTAGTAGAAGTAATATTCGTTCATAGACGTTAAAAATCTAGCTCTACTCATAGTAGATTTTCGGATGTTGATGCTTAAAGGGACAGTTCACCCCATTTTTTTTTTGCCAGTATGAGTATATAAGGAGATGTTTGGCATGAGTTGTACGCTCTGACAGCCTTAGAGGTCATTCACACGGAACACCGTTTTGTTTTGCTCTTAAAATGCTGCAAGTTCTAGAGACCTTTTCTTTATTTGAACTACTTTCAAACACTTAAATTTGAACTTTAACGCTGCATGTTTTAGATAGGGTTGCAAAAGGGGAACATTTCCCCTAAACTTTCCAGAAACTTTCCAAAAGTCTCCAAAATTTCCAAAAAATCCTGAAAAGTTTCTGGAAACTTTGCAACACTAGTTTTAGAGCACACTATGTAGAACTTCATTGTTTTTCTATGTAAACATTAGACAGATGTCTTTGACCATTGCACTTGTGTTTCACCTCGTTTGCGTGAAATGTCATTCTTAAAAATGTGACACTCAAGTTAAAATTCAACTTCAAAGTCTGACTTTTAAAAACGCGTCTGGAGACCGTTCCACTGCCTTGCGCATTGTTTTTAAATGTAAAACTGTGTTCTTTGTGAACAGCCCCTTATTCTAAGTTCTATAAATGATGAAATGTGAGTGTACAGTTCCTTCTAAGATACAGCCATCTGAAATACTGTCTAAATAGGGGTGTCGCTTGAGCTTCTGGGCCCCTGGTACAGTTTGTTGCCTCAAGCTCCTTCAGCTGAAACCTTCCTTCCTGTTACGGTGCCCCTGTGTAATGTGAATTGATGTGGCACTTTTTTTGTCTAATCTGGCTAAAGTGGCTTTTGTGAGAGGAGGACATTCTTGCCATTCCACAGCGTAGATTCACTATTATAATTTTATCTGCCTGCATGCTTAGACGTGCTTGGTAAACTCTGTTTTCAGTCTACACTTTATAAACTTTGCTTATGCATAAAGGAAATTTACAAAAGTCAAATGTGCCGGGATGAAATTATGTCTGTCCATGGAGACTTTAATCACCCTGCAGGAATAATAACACAGAGCTCATGAACAACTGGCCACATTTTTCCATATGCACAGCATAACGTATGAGTCACTGCTGAAGGAAATAGATTCCTTCATAAACCACCTGGCTCTACATGTACGTGATTTACACTGATCTGAGACCATGGCTTAATGGTGCTTCCATACTGAGAAATGATTAAAGGTGCGGTAAGAATGCTTATCCCAAACCTGTCTGTACAGATAACCAATACCAGAAGTTGTGTTGTGTTGTGTTGTGTTGTGTTGTGTTGGCATGACACAGCAGAGTTATGATGTGCTTTCTTTAGTGTGTGTGTGTGTGTGTGTGTGTGTGTGTGTGTGTAACTATTAAACAATAACACATTGTCAGTAAAGAAATTTTCGAGTTTTTTTGTAACTGGCTGCCTGGTCCTACTCCAACGTAAACCTTTCAGAGCAGAGATGAAATTTCACCAAAATCTGTGTTCATGACCTCTCTCACTTCACTCTTGAATCAAACTCTTTCTTCCATTTTCATGCACCTGTAACTAAAGCTTAGCAGGCGGAACACCTACTTAATCTCATTGAAGGAATTTATGTGCACACGATGTGTGTGCAGACAATAAATATGCTTTGATAAAAGCTTTATCACTGCTGAAGCACAGGCCAGGTGACTGCTAGGCTATTTTCACACAGGCTTTATGGAGGGACTGGGCCTGGATCTTTGACGTTTATTGATTTAACACACTTTTATGATTCTGATTATTCAATCACATTTTGATGCCTGCTGATTCAACTTTATTTGATTTTCTGTTCACAGAGCGGGTCAGTGCTCCAGAAAACAAAGGAAAAAATGAGATAGGTCAAGTTTTAAGACATTTTGATAGGCATAGGACGAAATACAACGTGTCTGGAGGAGATTCAAGTCCATGGTAAGGTTTGGAAGCATGTCCTACAGTGACCAGACTCCACCCAGCCCCAGCAGGACCAGCAGCAATAACTCTGGGGCGCAGTATGCTACTGCCGCGCTGGGCGTAGGCCTCATCGCTTTGGGGATTGTCATGATTGTGTGGAGCGTGGTGCCGGCGGGGTCCGGAGGGAACAGCTCCAGGCCAGGCATGGACTCCGGTCAAGTTCGGGAGACCTCGTCTGTGGCTTTCGTCCTTGTTGGGGGAGGAGTGGCGCTGCTGTTGCTGTCTGTGTGTCTGAGTGTACGGAACAAACACCGGGCGGCCAGGGGACAGGAAGCCGGCAGTACACCCGCTAACACACAGGAGGAGGGGGCTACGTGAGTACATACTGTTAAATACACACCCAGGTGAAGTCACATTCATTCACTTTACAATGAAATTTAGGTCAATGACGTGACTTTTTAAAAAAAATATTATTATTATATTATTTAAATTTAAAAATACTATTTATACATATAGTGACTTGAATGCACTTCTATGTTTTTTAGTTTCTGAATTAAAATGCATGTTCTTTTAATTTTATTTATTTTTTGGAGTGTGAAGTAAATATCAGGTTGATGCAATTTTTTTTGGTATTATCTTGTATTATTATGTCCTAAAAAAGAAAGTTTTTACAAAACTGCTTCACTGCTTATTAATATTTGAAAAACTTTTTGTCTTCCAAATCAATATCATGTTTCATCCAACATGCAGGAAAAAAGAACCCTGCAGCCCCTCATGACTGTGTGTCAAGGTCAATAAGTCTCTTAAAATATCATATAATATGGCACGCTTGGTTGGGGTTGTAAAATGTCTTGCGGCAACTCTCAAAAAATTAATAGAATTTATTAATTAAAAATTCATGAAATTTGTTAAAAAAAAAAAAACTTATTAAAAAATGTTAAGATGTGTACATATTCAAGGTGTAAAAAAATACTTTACTCTTAGACCACATGACATTAGTCAATCTTTTATTGAATATATATATATATATATATATATATATATACACTCACCTAAAGGATTATTAGGAACACCATACTAATACTGTGTTTGACCCCCTTTCGCCTTCAGAACTGCCTTAATTCTACGTAGCATTGATTCAACAAGGTGCTGAAAGCATTCTTTAGAAATGTTGGCCCATATTGATAGGATAGCATCTTGCAGTTGATGGAGATTTGTGGGATGCACATCCAGGGCACGAAGCTCCCGTTCCACCACATCCCAAAGATGCTCTATTGGGTTAAGATTTGGTGACTGTGGGGGCCATTTTAGTACAGTGAACTCATTGTCATGTTCAAGAAACCAATTTGAAATGATTCGAGATTTGTGACATGGTGCATTATCCTGCTGGAAGTAGCCATCAGAGGATGGGTACATGGTGGTCATAAAGGGATGGACATGGTCAGAAACAATGCTCAGGTAGGCCGTGGCATTTAAACGATGCCCAATTGGCACTAAGGGGCCTAAAGTGTGCCAAGAAAACATCCCCCACACCATTACACCACCACCACCAGCCTGCACAGTGGTAACAAGGCATGATGGATCCATGTTCTCATTCTGTTTACGCCAAATTCTGACTCTACCATCTGAATGTCTCAACAGAAATCGAGACTCATCCGACCAGGCAACATTTTTCCAGTCTTCAACTGTCCAATTTTGGTGAGCTCGTGCAAATTGTAGCCTCTTTTTCCTATTTGTAGTGGAGATGAGTGGTACCCGGTGGGGTCTTCTGCTGTTGTAGCCCATCCGCCTCAAGGTTGTGCGTGTTGTGGCTTCACAAATGCTTTGCTGCATACCTCGGTTGTAACGAGTGGTTATTTCAGTCAAAGTTGCTCTTCTATCAGCTTGAATCAGTCGGCCCATTCTCCTCTGACCTCTAGCATCAACAAGGCATTTTCACCCACAGGACTGCCGCATACTGGATGTTTTTCCCTTTTCACACCATTCCTTGTAAACTCTAGAAATGGTTGTGCGTGAAAATCCCAGTAACTGAGCAGATTGTGAAATACTCAGACCGGCCCGTCTGGCACCAACAACCATGCCACGCTCAAAACCTTTCTTTCCCATTCTGACATTCAGTTTGGAGTTCAGGAGATTGTCTTGACCAGGACCACACCCCTAAATGCATTGAAGCAACTGCCATGTGATTGGTTGATTAGATAATTGCATTAATGAGAAATTGAACAGGTGTTCCTCATAATCCTTTAGGTGAGTGTGTGTGTGTGTGTAATATTATATATTATATTATATTTAAACCATAAGAAAATTCTTATTTATTACATTTGTTTAAAACTTTAGGGTCAAGATGTTTTTTTAGAAAGAAGTCTGTTATGCTCAGCAAGGTTGCTTTGCTTTGAGCAAAAATACAATTAAAACCGTAATATTGTGAATATTGTTACAATTTAAAATGGCTTTTTTATATTTTTACATTTACATTTTAAGATGTCATTTTTCCTGTCATAGCAGAATTTTCAGCAGCCATTCTTCAGTCTTCAGTGTCACATGATCCTTCAAAATCATTCTAATATGCTGATTTGCTGCTCAAGTAACATTTATTATTATTATTATTATCAGTTGTGCTACTTAATATAATTATGGAAACCATGATACATTATTTTCAGCATTCTTTTTTGTAACAATGTAAAAGTCCTTATTGTCGCTTTAATTGATCAATTTATTGCATTCTTGCTGAATAAAATAACTAAAATTTGATTAAATATTAGACACCAAAGATTTAAATGGTAGTGTATAACAACCTAAATAATGCTGTGTATGGTTGTAAATGGGCATTTATTTTTGCATCTAGGATGGAGCAACTAGCTCAGAACTTCATGGTCCCCACTTATGAGGAGGTGGTTTTGAGTGGCCAGTATCCCATCAGTCAGTCCTCTGAGCAACACAACAGCATCACCCAGCTGCCAGCCTATGAGGAGCTAGAGGAAGATCAGCACACTGTACAGGATGGATCCAGCCCAGCACGCAGACCTTCATCTCAAATCGACCCCAGCACTGGAGCGGGCAGCCGAAGAAACAGCCGCCCAGGTCGCAAGCTGATTCCCCTTAAAATTAGGCGCATCAGATCTGACAACCTCAGAAGGAAAAGCTTAAGCGATATCCAGCAAAACAACGTGTTCACCATCGAACCCCTCACTCCGCCCCCACAGTATGATGATAAAGTCCCTCCACTTCCTCCTAACACACAACAGTGAACGTGCTTTGAGGTTTACACTGACGTTGCAGTGTCAAATTGTGATGAAGTGTGTCTACCACCATTATGGAATACTACAGCATTGAACTGCATATTACTCATCTGGATAGGATGTGCCTTCATCAGCAGCACAGGGTTCACAGAGACAGTGACCGTGTTCTGTAAAGGTCGAGAGCCTTCAGGATGTCTTCCTGTGTTGGTTGTAAATCTCCTGTTCAGCATTAGCAAGCTTTTTGGACTAAACCCGAACTGGATTTTTGAAAGATGTTTACTGAACAGCTGCTGCTTTTGATATAGGCTGGTCTTGTTATTGCCGTTAAACTTGAAATTCAGTATCCCAGCTGCCAGACCTTTATTTCATTGGACGTCCACAAGAACTTTCGAAGAGATGTGAAACTGTAAACTGTGAGTCACATCAGCACTGTTGCGTTTTTGCACTGATGTGTGCGTGTGTGTGTATCAGGTGTGTAAGTGTGCATGTGGTGTTGTTTTGTAAATTTTCCATGAACTTAGCTTTACTTTCTGTGTTTGTGTGCAAGTATGATTGTTCTTGGTGACCTTGTTGCCGGAGTGACAAACTGTGAGGTCATCCGTATGTGTCTCTCCTCATGGTTTACGACACAGAGGTTCTTTGACCCTGCAGCTGCCTTATATCACTCTCTCACCAACACACACCACCAGACACTGAGAATTTCTAGTCTCCCTTTTTCACTAACATTGATACACAAACACTCAGTCTTTTCATCCCTTTATTTTTAACTTTTAGAGTTGATTTGTGTGAAGACAACTGTGTTTCTCATAGGGCAGCTGTGGCATCTCCATGCTGTGAGGTTCAAGCTCGCCGTCATCTGTCTGCACTAGCGTCACTCCTATAAACACTCCAAGATTTTCCCATAAAGACACACCCGTAACTGTATATTATTGAAATCAGTGTTTCTTTTTCTGGAATTTTTGCTGATGACACTGCAGTTTAAGACGTGTGTGGATGAAAAATGTTGCTGAATCTCATGTGCTATTTAATGATCTGTTATTTGTTTCTTCTGTTAATTCTATTAATTTGTTTCTTCTGTTTTTCTATGTTGGAATATTCTGTTTATAATTGTAATCTAGTATGCTATGAGAAATAAAAAAAAAAAGGTTTGACGTGGTTGTATTTGTTCTAAAATATAAAAAATGGGTAACATCTTATTTTGATGTTCCCCTATAGATATTCCTATACAAGTTATGTTTCACCTATTTTCCAAACTAATTCTCATTAGAGTAGGCTGTCTGCTTAATATCTGCTAACACTTTATTTCGATGGTCCACCAACAGACTTGCAGTAACTTTGCAAGTACATGTCTTCAATCTAACCCCTTATTCTACAAACCCTAGCCCTACCCCTAACAGTCTAATGCTCAACTAATACTCTGAGAGCTAGTTAACATGTCAATGCAATGTTACTTAGTCATAAGAATGTTTAAAGGGTACCATCAAAATAAAATGCAACCAAAAAATATTTGCGTCATTTGAAATGCTAATCAAAAAATAAAGTGAGTGAGTAAGAGAGAGAGAATAAATTCTGTCCTCCAGAGCATTTATTCTATTTTAGAAATATTATGAATGAATAAAAATGTTGATATGATTCATTGTAGAAATAAACTTGGTTGATACGTTTAAATCTTTATTCATAGTTTATATTACCCACAGTAGGAAAAAGATGACTGTAAAACACATTAAACTAATTTATTTTCTAACATTTGGAATATACTCTAAAATTTCCATCTTGAATTGATGTATTCATTCAATTCACACCCTAACCTTGACCTCTGTTTATTCATTCAGTGAGTAATAAAGTTTGTTCAGTGATCCTTACTGCAGGATTGGTGATTCATTGAATCATTCACTCAACCGATTCATTCCGGAAAGGGCGTATCCCTTCAATAGGTCCAACCAATCAAATGCACCTTCAAGCTTCATAGAATGCTATTGGTCGTGCTCGTGCCACACAGGAAAAAGCTGCAAAGCAAGCATGCGCTTTGGAAGTGAAGGACATCATTTAAAGGAAAAAGTAATTTGTTTAAAAACACATCTACACATATGTTTGATTTTAGATCAATTTGAAGATAACGCAAATGCTCAACTTAGTGGTAGATTGGTATAAAACATAATATTTCAGTGTGCACTGCACACACATAATACCTGCTGCTATCGTCTCAAGGGCTGGTGAGTAACAGTGAAAGTTACCACATTTCTGCATTGCAAATAAATATACCATGCCAGTGACACACGCATTTTACAGTGTAGATATTTATTTTCAAAGGATTGCATCTAAATATTAATATCACTCACTGTCATCTAAATCACAAACTAAATATACTAAGCATATACTACTTGATTTAAATAGCATAAAGTGACATCTAAATGGGCGTTGACTGGTTTTCTGTAAGAGTGTTTTATTTTTAAGGGTGCTGTAGCTACAGCAGATTTTAACAGTCGTGCTTTAATAGTACAGAGATCACATGATCTAGATCATGTGGCCACTAAAAAACTATTTTATGCTTATTGCAAATGATTGAAATCAGAACATGGCTGTGTTCAGGTCAGAGGCTCATGTTGAGATTGAAACATCCAGAAGATGTATCCTTAGAGCCAGACTACAGTATTTAAATGCTCAAAATGCTCAACGCATATGCTATTAATAGAAGTGCGAATATTGAGTTACCCAACAAGTGCTTTCTATGCAGATTTTTTTGTTGTTGATAAAATGTATTTTTCTGATGTTTAGATGCTGGTATCTGGATTGTTTTGTAGTTGTCAAGGAAGGGCCCCTTTTTCCTGTTTTGACGGATAAACCAACAAGATCTGTCAATCATAATGTCACTCACAAATGAGAGCTGGTCATTTTGAACACACCTGGAGGCATTGACTGCTTGACCTTCGACTGGGGTAAAGAGAGATTTTGTTGAGGGAGGAAGGAAGAGGAGCCTAGTCTTGTCAAGATTAAGGTGACGAGAAGACTTTCAGTTTAATATATCCATAAGGCAAGCAGAGATCCTTTCAGGAGTTGAGTAATACATTGGTATAGCAGAGGTATGAGAAGTTTCATGAGATAAACATCTCGAGTCCCACCACCAACTTCACTGATTATTGTAGTCAGTTCACTCTCAGAAAAATAGGTTAAAAAAAAGCTGTCACTGCAGCGATACAAAAGGTACTAACATGTTTCTTTAAGGTACTAATATGCACCCTATAGGGGTAAACAAGGTACAACGGTGTACCTTTTGAAAGGGTTCTGCCCCAGTGACAGCTTTTGTACCTTGTTAGCCACAATATGTCATTTTTCACCGCTAGAGGTCACTTATTCAAAACAAAGGCATATCTTGATGATGCCTTGATTTCGCTGAGCATTTATTATGCTGCAGGTGACCGCTTCCGCTTTTTCTGGTCATGCGTGTGTGGGGTAACGCAGCGCTGTTTTATCATATTAGATACATTTGAGTGTGTTGAAAGTTATGTTATAATGCTACTCTGTGCGTTCGCTCGGCAGCTACTATGAGACACTTGCTGCACAATGCAGTAAGCTTGATCGATATTAGGCATGGTAAAACATCGCTGTAAATCATGAAAACGAGATTTAAACAATAAGACTGTGTTGAGCTATTTAACAATGATTAGTTTTCTGTCGGTGAATGTTTCCAAACAGTTGCTCACCTGTCTAATAAAACACATAATATATTAAATTTGTCAATTTTGTGGTGTTTCCATGGTTTCTACAAAATGAAACTGGAAATCGAGGGTAATGCGGGTATGCTGTCATTGATAGGCGACGCACGGACACTGCTTGTGTCCTGGTTAAAATCGCTTATTTCTCTGGATTTAAACATTCTCGGAAACATTTTGGATACACAAGTCATATATAACATTGTTCTAGTGGTTTTTGGATATTTTAATAAAAAAATCTTACATATTGTGCCTTTAAGGGGTATATGAAAAAAAAGTGAAAGACGTTTGGCCAAAAACCTATTTATTTATTTATTATAAGGCTCGTAGAAGTGGCAGTGTGTTTGTGTTGTCGGTGTTATCTTGAAGAACATTTCCTGTGATGTGTAACAACATTTATAGTCCAGAAAAGTCCAGAAAAGCAAAGTCCAGCCAACAATGCAGCTATCCCCCTGTAATGTGTCATTCATCCAGTAAGTGGCAGTGCATTCATACAAAAGTAACACACTCGGATAAATTACTGTGTGCTGTGCTGTGACACCGTGGTCAATTTTAATCCATTTTCCTTTGAGAAACAAATGGTATTGTGTATTTCTGCCAGCCCCAGCAAAAGCCCCATTAAATTAAAAAGAACAGGGAGAACGGGGGAGGAAATGAAAGACAGTACTGCATTGTGGCATGTTCAACACTGTGGGTAGAATGTTTTGTCCCCTTTACGTACTGTGTCCCATTCTTTAGCGTTAGCTCACTTGTTTAAGTGTGTGTGTATGTGTGTAGGATGGTGTGAGGTCATACTGTGTGAGATATGAGCCGCTGTGGGGAATTCAGACACACTGACCAACCCTGTGGGCAGTAGAAGACACAGTCTCTCTCTCGGCCTTTCTGTAAGTCCCAGAGGAGCATAAAGAGCTGTTGTAAGTACTTTAATGTGCTCAGCGTGATTGCTAGTGAGGAAAACCACACACATGCTCAGAGAGTAAGTTACAGCTTTGATTTAATAAGAGGAAACTGTAAAACGCTGGATATTAAAGTAAATGTTCACATTTTAAGTTTATTAATAACTGCATTTCTACCTTTTATAGAAAACAATCACCTGATTAATTTGTGATTTATACAAACAGAAAAAAAACAGGTCCATTCAGCATATATTTAAAGGTGAAGTGTGACAATATATATTGGGACCATATCATACTGACCAATGTATATATTAATATGAATGCCTTAAATTATGCATTAATCAAAAGTGAAAGCAAAGACATTTATAATGTTAAAATAAATTCTGTACTTTTGTTCTTTCAGTATTCTTTGAGTAGAAAGTTCAAATCTATTACGGTTTCCACAAAAAATATTAAGGCACACTTTTTTTAATAATGATAATACTTTTTTTTTTTTTCTTGAGCAGCAAATCAACATATTAGAATTTCTGAATGATCATGTGACTCTGAAGACTGGAGTAACGATGCAAAAAAATTCAGCTTTTCCATCACAGGAATAAATTACATTTTAAAGTATATTAAAATAGAAAACTGTTGATTGTTATTTCACAATGTTACTGTTTTTACTATATTTTTGTTTAAATAAATGCATATACACTACCAGTTAAATGTTTGGACACACTTTCCCATCAAAGAGAATGGGAAAGTGTGTCCAAACTTTTGACTGGTAGTGTATATTCACATGTACTGACAGACAAAACATTTTATAATACATTTTAGTGTTTAGTGTTTTATTATTACACTGTAAAAAAAGTTTGGAAATCGATTGCCTTATTTTTGCAAAGCAAACTTAAAGGGAAAACTGAAGTTAATTTAATAATCAGCTAAAAGTAAAGAAAGCTAACACCTCCAAAGTAAATTAAGTAATAAATATCAAGTTAGTTTAATGCCAATTCTAGTTAATATACTCTAGAATATTTACTAATCTTACTTAAGATTTAATAGTAAGATTACTTGAGTAATTCCATTTAACTAACAGTGTTATATTATGTTCTGCAAACATCTTAAATACTATTATTCTCAACATAGTTTTAATCTGTCATTTTCAGCTATAGCGGTTTCCACATTTTCCTAAAGTAAAGTGAACGTATTTTTAGTAGTTCAACTAGCATTGAATGTACTTAACACTCTGTTAAGTAAGCTTAAAAGAACACGCCGACTTTTTGAGACTTTAGCTTATTCACCGTATCCCCCAGAGTTAGATAAGTCCATACATACTATTCTTATCTCCGTGCGTGCCATAACTCTGTCTGATGCACCCACCGCTAGCCTAGCTTAGCACAAATACTGGAGGTCAACGGCTCCATCTAGCCTACTGCTCAATAAGTGACAAAATAACGCCAACATTTTCCTATTAACATGTTGTGATGTGTATAGTTACATCGTGTACTAAGACCGACGGAAAATGAAAATTTGCTATTTTATAGACTGATATGGCTAGGGACTATATCATTAATTCATTCATTTACATATACAGGTGCTGGTCATATAATTAGAATATCATCAAAAAGTTGATTTATTTCACTAATTCCATTCAAAAAGTGAAACTTGTATATTATATTCATTCATTACACACAGACTGATATATTTCAAATGTTTATTTCTTTTAATTTTGATGATTATAACTGACAACTAAGGAAAATCCCAAATTCAGTATCTCAGAAAATGAGAATATTGTGAAAAGGTTCAATATTGAAGACACACTCTAATCAGCTAATTAACTCAAAACACCTGCAAAGGCCTTTAAATGGTCTCTCAGTCTAGTTCTGTAGGCTACACAATCATGGGGAAGACTGCTGACTTGACAGTTGTCCAAAAGACGACCATTGACACCTTGCACAAGGAGGGCAAGACACAAAAGGTCATTGCAAAAGATGCTGGCTGTTCACAGAGCTCTTTGTCCAAGCACATTAATAGAGAGGCGAAGGGAAGGAAAAGATGTGGTAGAAAAAAGTGTACAAGCAATAGGGATAACCACACCCTGGAGAGGATTGTGAAACAAAACCCATTCAAAAATGTGGGGGAGATTCACAAAGAGTGGACTGCAGCTGGAGTCAGTGCTTCAAGAACCACTACGCACAGACGTATGCAAGACATGGGTTTCAGTTGTCGCATTCCTTGTGTCAAGCCACTCTTGAACAACAGACAGCGTCAGAAGCGTCTCGCCTGGGCTAAAGACAAAAAGGACTGGACTGCTGCTGAGTGGTCCAAAGTTATGTTCTCTGATGAAAGTAAATTTTGCATTTCCTTTGGAAATCAGGGTCTCAGAGTCTGGAGGAAGAGAGGAGAGGCACACAATCCACGCTTGAGGTCCAGTGTAAAGTTTCCACAGTCAGTGATGTTTTGGGGTGCCATGTCATCTGCTGGTGTTGGTCCACTGTGTTTTCTGAGGTCCAAGGTCAACGCAGCCGTATACCAGGAAGTTTTAGAGCACTTCATGCTTCCTGCTGCTGACCAACTTTATGGAGATGCAGATTTCATTTTCCAACAGGACTTGGCACCTGCACACAGTGCCAAAGCAACCAGTACCTGGTTTAAGGACCATGGTATCCCTGTTCTTAATTGGCCAGAAAACTCGCCTGACCTTAGAAAATCTATGGGGTATTGTGAAGAGGAAGATGCGATATGCCAGACCCAACAATGCAGAAGAGCTGAAGGCCACTATCAGAGCAACCTGGGCTCTCATAACACCTGAGCAGAGCCACAGACTGATCGACTCCATGCCACGCCGCATTGCTGCAGTAATTCAGGCAAAAGGAGCCCCAACTAAGTATTGAGTGCGGTACATGCTCATACTTTTCATGTTCATACTTTTCAGTTGGCCAAGATTTCTAAAAATCCTTTCTTTGTATTGGTCTTAAGTAATATTCTAATTTTCTGAGATATTGAATTTGGGATTTTCCTTAGTTGTCAGTTATAATCATCAAAATTAAAAGAAATAAACATTTGAAATATATCAGTCTGTGTGTAATGAATGAATATAATATACAAGTTTAACTTTTTGAATGGAATTAGTGAAATAAATAATCTTTTTGATGATATTCTAATTATATGACCAGCACCATATATATATTCCCTTCCTTTGAAATCAAATCACTGTGATTTCTTGTATCGCTGCATCAGTAGGAAGAGAATTACAGTAATATAAAGGAAGTTCCAAGTGGCCAACCAACCATAATGGTGAGAAATTTTAGAAAATCAACATGAATTTATGAAGTCAACTTATGTGACGTTCTCCCAAAATTTTTTGTTGTATTGTCAATAACATTCAAGATGACTGGAAAATGAGTGAATGCAACTAAGGAGAACGATGACTGCAGAAGTGGAGAAAATTTGTGAAAAGTCTATTGCCTCGCCTCAAAAACCTTTTGCACCGCCTGTTTTTTATTTTTATTTATTTTTTTGCTTTGGCAAAATGGTACTCAAACCAGTCAAGTAATGTTTACTTGGGTTTTCTGAGTAATGAAGGCATAGCATGTAGATAGTTCAGATTACTAAATTATTTTAAGTTCAACAAATGATTGGACATTAAGTAAAGTTAACTAAAAAGTCTTAGTAAGAACAACTGTTGGATTTTAAAGTATGAACACAACTATCACCTTAAATAATTTTAGAACGTATTATAAAAGGGTAAAAAAATTCCCAGTTACTAATAAAATTTAGTACAATTAGTAAAGATTATGAAGACATTTTTTTTTCAAAATAATGTGCATAAATAAATAATTTATGATAGGATATAATATTTTCACTCTCATGTTTATTGTGTCGTTTTGTTTACTGTAACATTTGGAAAGTAACACTCAGCAAGTAACACTCCTCGAACATGCAGTCAGTAAACTGCTCCGACTGTCGCGATTTAGCCTTCATTTCACTCGTCTAATAGCTGCTCTCCATCCTCTCTCTTTGTCTCCTGAGCTTGAGAACAGAAAGACCGAACATTCACACAGGCCTAAAGAGCAGTTTAGAGGGGAGGGCAGCTTTAAAAAGCCCTTTTCAGTTTGGACACCATCCTCTGCTTTATTTTGCTCATTTTGTGTGCACTCCACCTCTCCCGTTCCCTCCATCCCTTTTCATCTTTTGATTTTGTTCTGCCTTTCTTCTCTCCATCCACAGGCTTTTTATCTTTTCTTTTTTTCCACCAGGTGACGCACTGCAAACACAATACAGCTGAAGAGGAAGAAAGACGGATGACTTTTGACTGCCGCCTCCTCTCTCTTCGTCTCTCTGTTAAAGGGCAGACATTCAGTGTGTTGCGCAGTGAGCGAGCTGGTGGGTGTTACTGAAGTTTGTGTGTGTGCGTCAGTGAAGTTGAGGATTATGTGTGTTTGACTGTAGCTGCTCGTCTGAAAAGAGTCAGTTGAAACAGGTGCACCTGTGTTCCTTCACTGAATAATGAATGAATGACTGAAAGAGAAACATGAAGAACTGAGAAATAAGGGAAAAAGAGGGTTTTGTGAGGGCTGGGTGTGTGAATGTTGTATGCACTGCAAAAATCATTTTTAAGTAGGATTTTTGTTTTGTTTTCCAACATAAATACATCTAAACATTCTTAAAACAAGTTGCAAGCATAAATCTAACAAAAGAATAGAGAAGACATTTTTTATTTTTTTACCAGGAAAACAAGACCAAAAAAGTATTAAGAAGCATTTTTGCAGCATGTGTGTGTTGTCTGTCTTTATCCTGATCACCGTGTGAACCTTGTCCTGTGTCCTCTGTTTATTTTCTTTCTCTTCTTTCTCACGCTTGCCACATTCTGCCAATTCGATATGGTGTTTTATTCTTTTCGTATGCTCATCTCTTTCGCTCTTTCTCTCTGAGAGTGTGTGTCAGCTTGTGTATTTGGCAGTAAACAAAGATATGCTTGATTGTGCCCGTGCATGGTTGCCATGCCTGCTGTGTCATTGTCCTGGTTGGCACCAACACCAGGTTTTGTTTTCAAAATGTTCATGGTTTATTGACCTTTCAGATTATGACCTCATTTGAGTTGATAAATTATATTTAATGTAGCAATAATAATGCAAACTAAATTTTTAAATACAGTGACAAAAAATTTAGACCACTAAATCTTACTGGGGGCAATAAGATTTCATAATTTTCCCCTTTATTCTACCAGGGGGCATTAAATTAAATGCTGTTCTTTTGAACTTTCTATTCATCAAAGGCTGAAAAATACTTTTTCCACAAAAATGCAGCACAACTTCAACAGTGATGATAATAAAGAAATTTTACTAGAGCAGCAAATCAGCATAGCAATGATTTCTGAATGATCATGTGATTCGTGACTCTGAAGACTGGAGTAATGATGCTGAAAATTCAGCTTTATCATCACAGGAATAAAATACATTTTAAAATATATTACAATAGAAAACATATATTTTAAATTGTAATAATATTACTAGAAAAAAATCTTGGAGTCCCCAAACTTTTGAATGGTACTGTATATTTTTTTCAATCTGAGATTGAAGTATATAAGTATATAACACATCACAGCATGGTAGATTTGTTGTTCAAAGAGTTTGTCTTGTATAAATGGGTGTGTCATTATGGCAGCATCTGGTTGTGGATTGTAAAGCTATGGGTACTTCTGGAAGGACAGAGGTCGTTTCCGTGGAGATGTTAATGTGTAAGTGTGTGTGGTGCGGTGATGTCTGGGGCATACAGCTTTACACCGCCCACCTCAGTGACCTCAACATTCACCTGCCAACCTGGCCAGTCGCCATAGCTACTTACAGCCTGTAATAAAGTGCGAGATGACTGAGTAGCAGGTGGCAGGATGGGTGTGATTTCGGTATGTCACTGACAACAGCTCAGAGTGCTGTGTGTGTTTGTTTTGAATACAGACAGATACAGGAAGGATTGTGAAGAAATTGACAGACCATTTTTGAAATATTTGCAGCCTTTTTTTGTGTGTTGTGGATCGGTAAGATTACACTTCTATCTCATCATTCTGAAGAACGGCCCATAGAACATCCAAAACCACCTTACTACACACAAACACATACTCGCACTTCACACCACATAGAGTTTGTCAGTGTCCACTGCTCTTGGTATTTGTGTAGGTGGGTGTGGCTACAGGTTGTTGGTGTGTCCACATTGTATGTGTGAGTGCAGGCACATTTGGTAATTTGCTATGCACCATCTGCCTTTGAGCCTATTTTTGATGCTGGAATGGATAAAGGTCCTGTCCTGTCTGTAACTCATATTTAGTATGCCCAAAAAATATTTGTAAAATCCAAAGAACTAAAACTCAGAATGACCACTGTCATGGCAAAAAATTAACTCTCAGTTGCACCACTGAATAAGAGACAAACCTTAGGCAATCGTCTTTATAAAGATTTATTTTCTTGCAAGAAAAGAGTCACAGTCATACAGCCATCCTGAATGTCTGTAGAGTGCTAACTGAAGACATAACAGAAGCTGCAATCTTTTATACCCCCCAAAGTGTAAACAATCCTTCTCAGTAGTTTTCCACACATGGTAAAAGTAGGAGGCACAGCACACAGATTTAGAATTAGTTCTGCCCGACACCTTTGGTACAGGAGAGCCCTCAAATAAGGTGTCCCGCATGGCAGAAATACATGTTAGCTCTTAATTAATCTTCCTCTATGATTAAATTTTTCCACCACACCACATATCTCAGTCTATTCAAGCCGCTCAGTTATGACTGAAGTATTGTATTTAGCCTACCGGAGCAATTCTCTGTCCATCATCCCTTCAGGTTCAAATATACTGTTGTTCAGCTACTATTTACATCACTAATGGCAGTACTAATAATTACAATACACTCCTGGGCAAAATATTTAGTGGTATTTTAATAGTCTTAACCATTTTAATCTCAAATCACTGGAAATTAGCAAGAATTGTACAAATACTGTAGATATAGTAACTTAACACAGAATAGTCTTCCCCAACTTGCAGACAGCTTTTTACAGGTTGGTGTCAATGTTAATGGCTTCCAACAGTTCATGAGTAGTTAAAAAATGTCTCCCAGTTTGTTCTCCCAAATATTTACTCTAGGGTTCAAATCTGGACTGACCAGGCCAAAGCATGAGACTCATGGACTTGTTCTCAAGCCAATTCTTGGTTGTCTTTGCAATTTGGGCAGGAGTATTGTCTTGTTGAAAAATAGCATCTGATCATTCCTCTTTAGATAATAAATTTTAAGTTTTGGGAAACAAGCTATTCTGCAATATTCTCCAAAGCATTAAATGACTTTTCACAGTGAAGTAGTTCACCAATACCAGCAGCTGAAAGGCTCCTCACACAATGACATCTGTTCTTCCATGCTCCATGCTAAAGATGCATTTATTATTATATTTCTCAGCAGGTTTTCAAAGACACCGCTCTGGAGCATCACCATGCAACTCGTGTTTAATTGTGATTCATCACTCCACACACAACAATCTGTCTTTGATGTTCTTCTGAGACAGCAATGGCTTTTTGAATAGTGCATTTTACTTAAATTTCCGGACCAATAATTTGTGGTTAAGACAATTAAATGCTTAGTCTTTAGCCATTTTGTATATATGTGTGAAAGACTTTATTTAGACGAAATTTAGACAGACCAAATTTTTTTCAAATTTCAATGAGTTTTTGTCCCAATAGGTGTAAAGGACAGAAAAAAAGCTAATTTACTTATGTTACTTTTCACTACAGCTTACTGTCTCTCTCTCTCTCTCTCTTTCTGAATGTAGCAAAAGTGGTTATTATCTGATTTGCACCGTTACTGAGGATCAACTTTCACTACCACAGATAAAGTCTATAATTTATCTTTCTGTGTGAAAGTCTGGTATGTACAGTACTCCAAGCTGTTGAGGTAAATGTTTGGATTTTAAAATAGGACCAGACTAAAAAGGCTGGTGTACCTTTTGTCAGTGTCCATTGCTCTTGGTATTTGTGTAGGTGGGTGTGGATACAGGTTGTTGGTTTGTCCACATTGTATGTGTGAGTGCAGGCACATTTGGTAATGCGTGTTCATATAAGGTGAACTACAAAGATCATTTACACTACTTAGTGTTCACACTGCAAGTGACTCAAACTCAATCCGTTTCATTGAGAACGGGCTTTTTTTTTATTTACATGAGCGACAGCGACAAGTATTTTGAAAACGACATTGAAAACTTTAACTTACTGCTTAAGTTGCTCCACATTTAAACTGCCATTTGGAGTAAAGGCAGAGGTCCTGTTAATCATCTCCTGCCAGCTGCTTTTGTTGTGTCAGAAAGATGCAGTGCAGTGAGTAATTTCCTGAGTAATTTCCTTTAATATACAGTTTTGATATTCCAGACCAATGAGATTTGTCAGTGGATGAGGTGACACTACAAAAATGGGACCTGTTACTTGTTGTGGCTTCTTGGGACTAAAAACTCAGTATGTAAATATGTAAAAGATGTCGTGCCTGTTTAGAACATGGTGTTAGAGTTGCTGCTTTAGGTCAGGGCGAGTAAATATCAGTGTTATTTTCGTTGAAGAAGTTAGCCCATGTATTTGCATATAATGTTTAAAACCAGCTGCTGTATTTCAGAAACCTCCTATCTTAATTCTTGACTTAATCTTTGAAGAAGTACAATTTTCTAAGTGAAAAACACAATAGAGCAAATTGGAGCACTGGTAAACAGTGTTGGGGAAAGTTACTTTGAGACGTAATGCATTACAATATTACGTTACTCCCTTAAAAAGTAACTAATTGCATTACTTGGTTACTTTAAGAAAAGTAATGCATCACATTAATTTTGCGTTACTTTTGCGTTACTTTTTCTCACCTGGGCTGGGCTTGTTTTTTTGTTTATATTCGTATATATAACATAATTGTTCTATTAAATGCATAAAACTATTTGTTTTATTTAACATATTTAATTATTGGAGGTTCTGATTTAGCATTTGACAGATTTTATTCATTTTGAGAAATACTGAATCTTTTTTGTGCAAGTGAGATGAGTAAATGACTGCTCACATTTAGTCTAGAGCTACTGTACAATAACCATCATGTTTACACAAAAAGCCTCTGCACTTTTTTTTTCCTAACATTGGAACAAGAGAGCTGTCAGTCAATAAATGGGAAAACAAAGTAACTTTTACTTTTTTACTTAAATTTTGCTGTAAATTTGAAAAGTAATGCATTACTTTACTAGTTACTTGAAAAAGTAATCTGATTACGTAACTCAAGTTACTTGTAATGCGTTACCCCCAACACTGCTGGTAAAGCGCTCTGTGTGTTCCATGAATTAATACACAAGTTTTTGAGACCATCATTTTCACATATCTCATGTCAAATCCATGTAAACATTTCCAAAACAGGAACTGTCTCCTCCTCAGATCACTTTTATGCTGTCAGGTCAGATCAGACGTTACAGGTGTATGATTATGATTTCAGATCGTACATCAGCAGCACAGATTAGATTAGGTTTTCAGCATATTCTACAGTGCTGCATTTTTTTCATCAGGAACTCCCTGGGTGTCAGAGTCAGCTGCTCTCTTACCCATTTTTCCATTCCTCTATCCATCTTCTCCTCCATCAATCAGAGCTCCTAGTTATCCTCAGGGTACGTGTAAAGACCTATCGCAAAAGAGGTCAGGGTTATGCAAACACACTTATACACACTGTGCTCTACTTTCTATGATATTAATCATTATCAAATATGTATATGTAGTAGTATTAGCAATGCTATTATATGATGATATAGAAGGAAACATATAATACCATTAAATTGTTTACATAGTTTTCTAAAACTCGAAATTGCCTTGATTGACACTAGTGTGTGTTTGTGTGTGAACCACGTGCTCTCCTATACACACAGTGCGCAGGTCAAAACGTGTTACTTAGGCCTTAGGTCATTAGGTTGCTCAAGATATGGTTAACCCTGAGCTGAGAAGGTTGCAAAGAAACAATAAAAGAAACAGTGTAGTTACACCATAAGCTACGTTTTAATGAAATCATTTCGATTGATGAATCCGAACATAGTGTTTACATAAAATCAGATTTGATCTTTTGACATGCACTCACTGCATGAAAATACAGAGTTTCCCGCTGTTGGCACATACTAACCATCATCCTGCCATTGCTTCTTTTCTTTGTTTTTAAAAAAATACTTAATATTACTAAAAATACACACTAAAAATACATTTGAATGTGTTGAAAGTTGTGTTAACGTTACTCTGTGTGTTCACTCAGAGGCTGCTATGAGACACTTGTTGCACATTGCAGTGAGCTAGATCGATATTAGAATATCATATTAATAAAAGCTGGATGACTTGTTTCTTAATGGCATGCAATTAATTTTAAAATATAGGAGAAAAATATGGTAGAATTTTCTTTTTATTACTGTTACAAATAAAGCTCTTTCTGATTTTATGAGTTAGCCACTTGACTAAATAGTGTTGTCTGAGGCATGGTACAAACATGGTACTCGCGGTAAATCAAGCAAACGAGATTCAAACAATAAGACTAACTATGTTGAGCTATATAACAATGAATAGTTTTCTGTCAATAAAGGTATCCAAACAGTTGCTCACCTGTCTAATAAAAACACATCATATATTAAATCGCCTTTAGTGTTTCAATGGCTTCTATGGAACTAAAACCGGAAACCGAGGGTAACGTGGATATGACTTCATTGACAGGCGACACAATGACACTGGCCGTTACACTGGTTTAAAATTGCTGATTTCTCTGGATTTAAACATTGTTGGAATATTTTGGGATAATGTAAGTAAACAAGTCAACAAAATATATAACATTGTTCTAGTGGTTTTGGGATATTTTAATCCAAAAATCGTACATATAGTGCTTTAATATTTGATTGTAGTGTTACAGTTTTTTTTATTTTTTCAGGCATGTTCGCAGTACATTCTTAAAATATGCAAACTTTAGAATCATACAATTTGTTTATAAGAAATGGCTTTACCCTCACTGTGGAATGTGCGTGTTTGTGTGAAAGTGGAAAAAAGATTCCACTGAATGTGTCTGAAATGTAACACACACACACACGCTGATTTATATCTCAGAGAGGTACTGCAGGTCCTCTGGGTCTCAGATACAGCCTGCACATGTCTACCTGCAAGTGTAATGTTCAAAAACGTGTGTGTGTATATATATATATATATATATATATATATATATATATATATATATATAATATATACACTCTGTATATATGTCAAAACATGTATATCAAAACATTGCACCATTTGAGTATCCCTGACAGCAACATTGGCTTAACTAGTAGCATAAATTTGGAGCGGGATTTCTGGTTAATCAGGGTAGCATTTAGGGAAAAAAACATTCATTGTAAACAGTAATCTTTTTTTTTTTTATGTCGATTTTACACACTTTAGCTTTAACGGAATAGTTCACCCAATATCGTAAATTGAATTAGTAGATTTAGTATTTTAGTAAATTTAGTTTGACTTCACATCCAAACTCTATATTTCTTTTCACTATTTGGCAGGGATATTCTTCAAAAATTCACCTTTTATGTTCCACAGAAGAAAAGAAAAATTATCACTTTAAGCAAACGGAAAAAAAATCAACACCAAACATGTGTGCACAGCACACACATGCAAGCTTTGTTTTGAGATTGTTCCCAGAAAAATCTGCATCAATTTTACATGCCCTTCTTTTCTTTTTCCATTTTCTGTTCACTATTTATGGAATTTAGATTTGGCCTCTCAGTGACACACAAGGGAAAAGCAGTAACACACACACAGGAAATATTGTTTGCAGGATATGCAACAGGTACTGAAGATAATGCAGATAGAGCAGCTATTAGTACAGCCTTCAGGTGTTCACACAGCAGGGGTGAACCCAGCTGACAAAGACAACCTTTACATTCACACACATGAGTACACATACAAACAAATACATCAATAAGCAACATAAAAACAACCACACACAGACTTTAGCATTTTGCATTTGTCACCGGTCCAGTGAGCGCAAACACCAAGAGCAGGACAAGACCAAACACAGCTTACCACGAGCACACACTTGGATACATATGCACATGGTACATGCCAAGGATAAATCAAGGATAAAAGTTATGAGGAAACTGTAATGTCAGGGTGAATTTAGAAATGAATTTAAAGGATCTGTTCACATTAAAAGTGACACTGAGAGAGGGAGAGATGGAAACAGAAAGAAAAGCGAAACCAAAATATCATAGAAACACTTTTGGAACACCCTAGCAACTTCATAACAACCACTCGGAACGCCTTAACAACCACGTAGCAATACACTGGCAAGCACTGCAGTATCAAATTTTGCCCAGGCAGCTCTCACATTGTAGTCAGAAACGTAATAATGTGATTGTTAACCTACAGTTGTGAAATGCAGAAATATTATTGAGGATAATCTTTCGAGATCTGCCAGCAAAAACTGCTACATTTGTCCAACAACGGCTAAACCACCAGACATTTAATACATCCTAATGCTTTAACACTGCCCGAAACAAGCCGATTATCCCATTAATGGATATAAACCTCACTCTCTTTCTCTTATTGGATCAGCTGATGTTAACACCACCCCTTTCCTCCAGTTATTTGGGTAATGTAACCTTCTAATGTAACACTCTGACTCTCTTCCAGAACCTAGTGAGCTGAATACTTCCTGCATAGGTAGCTGACTACTAAGTTTTAACTGTCATTGAACCACAAAAGTGAACGCTCTAGAGTGCTATTCACACAGAAGTTTTTTCGTTCCACCACGTTACTTTTCCATTGTTTTTCTATGTTGACATGCTAGACGGATGTGTTTGACCATTGTGCTCGCGTCTTGCGTTTTTTGCAGCATTTCCTACATGACATGGCATTCTAAAAATGTGATAAAATCTTATCAGCTTCACTGATTTCAATAGAGTTTGATGTTAACATGTAGCCAAGCTAATGATTTGAGATTCTCTAATATGCATACAAAAGCACACCACACAGAAACACTAGGAAACAATATTTTTTTTTGTTGGACTGAACTACTTTTCTGTTACTTGGATATATTTTTACTTTCTGCAGTGCATTCTGGAATTGCCTTCTCCATGAATGTGGCCTTGGGATTTGGCCAAAACGATATGTCTTAGGTGGCATATCTTCCTCTGTCTCTCCTCTTCCTCTTCTTTGTCAGACCATTATAGTGTAATTTCCACTATCAGTTTTATTTCGCCCTCCCGGTTTAGTCTCACTCTCACATGAGGGGGGAGGAGGGTGTTAAAGTGTTAAACTTATTAGTTATTCAAAATATACAGTAATCCTGAATGCTTACAGTACATCTCTTTATATATACCAGAAAGAGGGTTTACTGTACATTTGTGTGTGTGTGTATGTGTGTGTGTGTGTGTGTGTGTGTGTGTGTTAGTAAGTTAGGGAGGCAGGCCCAAACAAAATGAAACCCTTAGGGTGCATTCTCTCCTCGTCCTCTTTCTCTTTCTGTATTTTTCTCTCTCCCTCTTGCACTGATACTATTGAGTCATAGATTAGGAATGGAAAGGCAGAATAATAGAGGCATAAAATTTAAGAGTGAGGCGGAAAGGAATGAATGAACGTGAAAGTTTGAGAATGTATTTACCCGTTAAGATTACCACTTAATTACATGTTTACAGTGTCCTTTTTGTCTTTGACTGTCTGTAGTACTGCTCAGAAGAAATTCACACAAGACCAAGGATACAACTAAATATTCCCTATTTAGGGGGTCAAAATGGAAGAGTTTAAGAAATGTTCCTTTGTAAAACCCGTATTGATTATTATTCTATATAGATAGACCTCCTGTTTTAGACAAATCTTCCTTGAATGATCTCAAGGAAATAACTGCACACTAAAGGACACTGTTCTGTTATGTGAGACCATGTAAACACCATTCCCAGCACTTGTCCTTCAGAACAAGTCCACACCTGTCCAGGTGAACAGTGAGCGATAGAGAGAAGGGCCGAGGTTTATGCTGATATATGTGCTAATATTGCACATCCACATGTGCTGCAAATGTTCCCATCAATCTTTCCTTCCCTCGGGGCGGTTGTTTTATCAATCTCTTTTTCTCCCCTGAGGATGGTTTATTGGTGACATGTTTTCCTCAGCATGCTATATGATAAGGACAGATGGGAACAGGGGTCAGTTGTGCTTACTAGTGACTTCTGGATAAAACTATTCAATATTTTGATGCATACCTGATTTGTAAAAAACCTGATATATGTTCAGTGATTTAAACTTTGTAGTTGGCTTAAATTTTTTGTAAATTAATTAATTTGACATGAGGTGATTTAATACTATTAAGTGGCATCTTTACACAGTTTTTGGAGGTTACGCATTAGCAGACACAAATGTCAGGTTTTTTTGTGGGTACCAGAACGGTTTGGTTTACCAATATTATTCAATATATCTCCTTTTGTGTTCCACAAAAAAAAGTCATACAGGTTTGGAATGATGTAAGAATGTTCATTTTTGGGTGAACGATCCCTTTAACAGACTGACCGCTCAGTGCTGTTTCTGAAGAGTGAATTTGTATTAAAGTGCTTTGTAAATTTAGAAGTTTTACTGGATATTCTTAGTTGTAGTAGGTTGGGAATCGTAAGGAGTTTAACCATTCCGGTTATTTAATGTTTACATTTAATGATTATTTTGAATTTGAGGAAGACATATTTGAACAGAAATTAAATTCTGTTGCCAGATGTGTTAATCTTAACAGACAGTGAGGGATTTTCATTCATTCCTTTTTTTATTCTTGATTCCCAATTCATTTGTTCAGAAATCCGACTTCACTGTTCATTCTGTATGTTTTTGATTCACTAAAAATAACTGTTTCATCAGAGTCAGTAACTCAAGAATCAGACTTCATTGGCCAAACTATATATTTTATGCTGAATAAAAATGCAGGAATGCAGTTTTAGTATGTATGTATGTACCAGTTATAAGAACCATTTCTTGATTTTCAACTTTACTTGATAACTTCTATAATGATTGAAACTTTTTCTTATTTTAGGCCAACTATTTTCCAACAGTTTATTATGTATGCCTTATTTTTCTGAACATGAATCATTAGTGTGTCCTCCCTGCTCATTCTTTTTCATTTTGGTTATGGCTTTCTCCCTCCTTCTGTAGGGACATCTGCCAAGTTACCGTCAACCAATCTCATGCCCACTGTGCTCTGTGGTTGTGTGTATTACATGCTATGAAATCACAATTAATCACAAGCCACATTTTAATTTCCTCCTTCCCTGTTGAGCAACACACACAGGGTTAAGCACATACCCACACAAATACTCTTCCTTCCGCATACACAAATATACACACGCTCTTAGTGCATGCTAAGATTCAGAGATTTAGAATGGGCCATTGACTCAGTTCAGGGCCATGTAACATGAAGGATATTTTCCATCTCCGTTTCTCAGTCTTTCTCTCTGTTGCTGACAGGTGTGTTGTGGCAGTGAGTGCTGGGTATGCCTGAGTGTGTGTGTTTGTGTGGCGTGCCTCTTCACTAATTTGGCACATTGTGTGTTCTCTGTGGTTCACCGGTGAGCCAGGTAATGTTAGACAAGAAAGTAAGCACCAGCAACAGAGGGTGAGACTGAAAAAAACATGGTCTGTGAATGACAGGATTGTGAGTTTGTGTGTGCCGTACATAAAAGTACCAGGGTGGTACCATAGTGCAGTGGTGGTATCAGATGCTAGTACCATTGTACTTGTGATTCATACTATATGATTAAATAATTATCATTCATATTTTGTATTTACATGGGTACCATAGGCAGAGCATGTTTAAGGCTGGGCAAGGCTTAGCCTTCCACTGGCCACAGACGTAGATATTATGTAAATAAGAGATTCAGTCAGCTTCATATAATGGGACTTTCTGCCATGCCAAATCCCGCATACAGTATCTCCTCCCTAAAATCAGAGGAACAGTCCTGAGCGCGATTCCCCTTGAATCAGACTAAATTCCAGAATCATTTTGTACATTTAAATATCGTCATTAATGATATCTGCAATTAGGGTGTAATGGTATGAGATTTTCACGGTATGATAATCGTCTCGATTATGAATATCACGGTTTCACAGTATACGATATTAAACAAAACAGTGGGATTTTTTTTTTGGTTGAACAAATGCTTGAAAGCATTTGTTTGTTTTGTTTCTTCAAATTTCATTGATCAAAAACATCTAATCTTGATTATAGATTAGTTTAACAACTTATATTTATCATTAATAACTTATAAAAATGAAATTCTGGTTTGACTGTTTTAATTCTTCTGGATTATATACTGATTTAATACAAATATACTATCAAAAATGGTGGTAATGAAATTAATGCATAAAACCTTAATTTAAATAATGTTTTAAAATGTAATCAAATGAAAATAACTTTTATCCTTTTATGTTTTGGCTGCACAACAGAGATTTACTAAATTAAAATATGGGGAAAATATATATTCCTTAAACAACGTTTAGATAAATTGAAGTAGCCTACTGTTGATGATGATGATGCTTATTATAATTTTGAGAAGGCCATTTGGGGCCATTCAGGGCCATATGCCAAGGCTGGATTACAGACAATAATGTTGTAAATAATGTTCAGTTTCTTGCACAGACCAATCATTTCACTTCATAAGACCTCAATGTATCATCAGCCACTGGTATTGATTTTGTTTTGCCTGTATATGTTTTTTGACTCCCAAAATACCGGTAAGAGACCATTCACACATCAGCAGCTGAATAAATATGCTTTCCATTGATGTATGGTTTGTTAGGTTAGGACAATATTAGGCCGAGATACAACTATTTGAAAATCTGGAATCTGAGGGTGCAAAAAAATCTAAAAAGATATATATATATTTTTTTAAGTTGTCCAAATGAAGTCCTTAGCAATGCATATTACTAATAATAATAATTTTTTATATATATTTACGGTAGGAAATTTACAAAATATCTTCATGGAACATGATCTTAACTTAATATCCAAATGATTTTTGGCATAAAAGAAAAATCAATAATTTTGATGCATACAATGTATTGTTGGCTATTGCCACAAATATACCTGTGCGACTAGTTTTGTGGTCCAGGGTCACATATTATATTATTATATTATACTACATGGAAAAGTTCAATTTAAACGTCTTCAGTGTGACATCATGTCACCATGCCATCCAATAAAGCGTTTCGAGCTTTGTTGGATCAGAGTAAATCAGAACTGTGGAGAGTTAATGGTGAATCAAATGAATCCGATTCATAGTCATGCAGTTCAAAGGCAGGTTAAATGGACAATCCATCATTGTGAACTCCCTCAGAGTCTCTCAACACTTCTTTTCTTCTTCTCTTTTTCTTTCAGTGGCTCTTTCTCTCCAGTGACTCAGTCTGTCCCTTTATGTTAACTCCTAGAGACACAACATGAGCGTGTGTGGCCAAGGACAGTTCAGATGGAGCTCTTTGTTTTCGTCTGTGTGGCCACTTGGTCCTTGCACACCTCATTAGCTGTTACCACTGCTGGTTGCCACAGAAAATGTGTGTCAGTGTGTAAGTGTTGTTCCATTCCCTTATACTCTGAAATGAGCAGTTTTTGAGGGACCAAGAAAGGGAGGTTAAAAAATAGAGGCCAAGGAACTCTTCAAGAGCTCTATGCCATTCAATTCAAGTTCAAACCACAAAATAAAATTGTCATGCACACAAGCACACTGTAGATATTTGGCAGTGTGTGTGTGTGTATGCCGTTCCTTGAGGCCTTACCAATTCTTTAGCCACATTTCAGGGAAATTTAATATCCTGATGGTGCCTGATGCTGATGTGTCCTGAATTCTGCAATGTGCAGTTGCTTAAACTTTTATATGAACTTGAGTGTGTGCAACTTTGTAATCATATGAATGACATATCTTGTAAAATATGCATTTACAGTATGAATTACATAGTTTATTTATTTATATTAATTTATTTAGTAAATTATTATTACTCATTAAATGCACTCATACAAAATCATATTAAACCCATATTTAATTTTGTTTTATAATATAAGCTTATAATTTAAGCTAAAATAAATTTTTTTGTCTTTTCACTGTGCGCTATTTTTATGGCATCAGAATAAATACTTTTGAAGATTTTTTTTTTTTCGAAGGACATTGTTCTTTTGCTATAATATAAGTTTGCAATAATGTTGTGATGTGGGACACATAAGTCAGTCCTTTTTTCTGACCAAAGACCTCTTGGTGGATCAAGAGATGATGCCCTGTTAAATATTGTGTAAAATTAACGATTATGTGCATGGCCTATAGCATGTGTTTAGTACCATATTATTGTGTTATATACTTTGTTACTTATTAAATTTGAATATTAGTTATCGTATTTTTGTATAATGCATAGTTTTTTCAATAAAAGAATTACCTGTAGCACTGCTGTAGACCCCTGATCTTACTAATCTAATCTCTTACTTAATTATTATTACACAGACCTGTTAATATTCAACCTACCTTCACCTGCGGCCTGAATGTTTGGCACCATTCCATTACCCAGAGTTCATTGCTCTCCCACATGTTCAATATTAAATGCTCAGTCATTTTAGTTTCCTCATTCACACACACACAGCAGCAGCTCCTACTAATGGAAGAGCCAGACAAACATCTGCTTTAACAATGAACAGGAGGAAAGATAGAGAAAGAAAGAAAAGCGAGAGAAAAAGAATGAGGGAATAAAGTGAATTTGGTGTCAGTGGGCAAACGGTTCGGAAAAGAAACACGTTTCACCATTTAACAGACAGTGAGGGATTTGTATCAGTAAAAGAGGTGGGTGAAAGAGGAAAACACTTTAGCTAATTTACCTTCCATCTTGTGTGTGTGTGTGTGTGTGTGTGTGTGTGCGCGCTCACAGGACTACATCGAATAGCAGCTGGTATCTGTATAATAGGCAGCTTTTCTAGTATGGATGCATGCGTGTGTGTGTGTGTGTGTGTGAACTTGAGTGTGCCTTCAAGAATGATTGTGTGCTTACACTTCGTTTTTATAAATGATATGGCACGGCACATCAAAGGGTTTGGGAACAGATCAAACAAAAGCGAAAGAGTTGTTTCGGAGCGGATGAAAAATGAGATGAATGATGAAAGAAAACTTTCTTTTCTCGGTCACTTCATTCCTACATAGTTTTAGAGGCACTATCAAAACAAGGTTTTGGTCATTTTTTAACTCGGTTCACCAAACCAACCACATAAATGTTAAACTGGTTCTCATCAGTTTTTGCATTGGAAATCAAGTGGTGACCAGCAATATGCAAGATTATTCAGATGATATAGACTGACTAATGTTGACAACTTTGTCAACATGTAAACAGCAGCAGACATGCAATTTGCAGTCTTGATTGTCTGGTTTGGTTTGTCTCTTGAATCTCTTGGTTTCAGCAGCCAATAATTCCCTGCAACAAAACAAATTGTGGTCGGCAAGTGTATTTATCCTCATTGCAAATGGAACCATCTTGGTCATATTTTCATTTTTCATTGTTTTGAGAATATTATGCTATCTGTCTATCATGGCCTCTGGCTAATTTGGCTAGCTTCTACTAAGTGACAGATATATTTGCACCAAAATACCTTTTTTTTATCGGATACATGACCTATGATGTTAACAGCATTAAAAGTGATTATTTTTGAACGTTAATTTTTTTAACGTATCATCGCTGACTCTGATCTCAAGCTGTTTACTGGTTGCCAGTGTTTCATGATGATCTATTCACAACTTTTAAAAGGATTTAATTATTTTACATGTTTTGTATTTTAGTATATTTTGATGCAGCATTTTAACTTAAAATGTGGCAAGCGGCACTTTAAAAATAAATAATTTGATCAGTATTGTTATAAGCAGTTAAATTATTGGTGAACTGTAAAGGCTTCAAAATTATTGTGCATCAATGATTTTATAATTTTCATTTATTATTTACCCACCAGTTAAGATCCACTGCTTTAGTAGTTATGGCAAGAGTTCAGGAAAGAGAAAAGAGAGAAAGAGAAGGCACTTTGAGCTATAAAAAGCAGAAAGGGTAAATTTGCAGATGGCAGGATGAAAGGAAGAAAAAACTGATTGAGAACAGATTGGGCTGATTGAATGCAATTCTTTTTAGAGCTTTGAATGAACTGTGTTTGTCCATTGTATTAATGTAACTGATGTGATATGTATGCATGTGTGGTAATAGAACAATTAGCAATTCATTCGATGACAATATGTATGATGATGTAAAAGGTCAGACAGTGCTAGTCGCACACACATACAGTGATGCCAGTGAAATATCACACTTAGATTCACATTCTCAGTGTCCTCATTTGATTAAGTGAATTCCCATTTCTTTCTCTTTCTTCCTTTTTCAGTTCATGTCTTGTAAACATTAATATTCCCTCACTTTTAGTAGATTTACACATTTACAGACGACAATATTACAACAAACCAAAAATATTAACAGGCTTGCAATTGTCCTGGTCAAATGCGTTTAAATGTATCGTGGATTTATAGACAATACATATATATTTTTTGTAAACTTACATTTACTGATTCATTGAGTTTATCAAAATGTACACATACTGATTCTGTATTTTGAATGTACACTGAGTATCAGGGGCATGTGCTGATGGGTTTACCTTAAAAATCATTAAAAGCACTAACATAGAGTTTAGCTGCAATTACCAAGTCCCTCACACGTGGCTCGAGCATGTGTGTATGAGTCAGTGTGTGTGTGTGTGTGTGTGTGCGTCAGGGAAAAGCCCGAATGCTTTAAAGTCTCAATTACAGTGTCTGAAAAGCAGAGGGAAGTCCCAATCTTTGTGCAAACTTCTGTAAAACAGCTAATGTGTGTGTGCATCTTTATAACTGTCATAAAGTTGGAGTAGAAATCACAGACAGACATCTATACAATTACGTTGCATGAATATGAAACTATTTCCTGAAAATGAGTTTCTCGTTCCGTTTCATCCTTGCTTGACTATCATCTCTGTCCTCATTTCACATCTCGCATACTTACTATTTTCTCTTTAACTGGCCTTTTCTCTAGCATGGATTTTATTGGTTTTATTGGGTTTCCCAGTTTTTCTGTCTCCCTTTTAAGGACTTGCACACATCTGTAACAGGAAATAGCTCTGTGGCTTAAAACAGACAATTAAGGGCATAAACCACTGGGTAGTGTTAATGTGGCTGGTAAATTAAGAAATGGGCTTTAAACGCACTGAAAACACATACATTTGCAAACTTGGAACTGAATAACGTAACTCAATTTGATTAGATGTATTTTAATTGCCACTTCACATTAATTAACTAAAGCACTCCACTCTTACTCAATAAATCATTTCGTTTTCATGTTTTTGTGCAAATGGCACAATTAATGTTTTTCACAATTAACATTTGCATTTTGTGTTGTATTAATCTCACACTGATGCAAGCCTTTCTAAAAAACATTATTTTCACATTTTCATTTTAGGATGTTTTCACTTAAAATCAAAGAAATAATGAAAGCTAATGTGACAAACATTTTAACACATCAGGTTTTCTCCTGCACTAAATTCTTGTCAGACTTCTGAGAGCTTTTCTCAGCATTTTGAAAATGAACAGTAGGCTCATAAACCAATTTATGAAGTAAATCCAAATGGGTTCTGTGCTAAAGTGATGCTATTACTGTATAATCTATCCAGGTATGGCACACAAACAAATCAAAAAGTGTAAATTATGTATATATTATAATCATTTTTGTTTTTGAATACACTACTGTTAAAAAGTTTGTGGTCTGTAAGATTTTTTTTAATGTAAGAAGTATTTTATGCTTACCAAGGCTGCATTTATTTGAAAAAAATAAATATATATATAGTGAAATATTATTACAATTTAAAATACCTTTTCTATTTTATTATATTTTAAAATGCAATTTATTCACATGACCCTTCAGAAGTCATTCTAACTCACTCATTTGGGGCGCAAGTAAAGTTATTATCAATGATGAAAATAGCTGCTTATTATTTTTGTGGAAACCATGATACTTTTTCAGGATTCTTTGGAACAGTTCAAAGGAACAGCTTTTATTTGAAGTAATAATCATTTGTAACATTATAAATGAGTTTACTGTCACTTTTGATCAATTTAATGCATCCTTGCTGAATAAAAGTATTGAATTTAAAAGAATTGACTGACCCCAAACTTTTCAATGTTAGTGTACCTGACTATTCAATTGCTTGAACATTAGAGTTTAATAGTTAACACATGTTTTTTTTTGGAGTCTAATTCTTCTGTTCTTTCAAACTATTTATTGTGGTGGCAGCGGTTGTGGATGGTGACTTTAAGGCCTGACCTCACGGCATGATAAATAACAACAGACTAATACGCTAGAGCTGAGTGATGCACACACACGCGCATAGATACTCTGTATCCATAAAACACGCACATAGTCAAGCATGCTACAACGGAACCTGCTTTTGCCAGAAACCGCTGTGTCCCTCTTCCACTGTTTTTTCACATTCTGATCCCATCCTCTTTTCTTCCATCACAATCTTCTGTCTCTCCCTCTCATCCTAGCTGAGCCAGTATAGTGATTGATAAACTGTTTTCAAGGTCTCGGCCACGCTGATAGCAAATGTACCACAATGCTTGCAAAGACCTTGAGTCGTGTATGTGTGCATACAGCTTGTGAACACATTCATCAACTTGCAAATGCACCATGAACCATCATGTCAAGAGTATTATACATTGTTGTAGGTAACAAGTCATTCTTGCCCGACATCAACACACCTAAGTGTCAGGGCTGAGACTGTAGGGTCAGAACAGGCAGAGCTACATGTCAAAGGTCATCCCGGCGGGAACAATACTGATCAGACAGTCGGCAGTGAAACAATACACACACAATATAATAATGCATTCAGTATCTGAGGGGAGAGGGGGCTCAGCTCTGCATTTTGAAACAACATCAGAATTCCAGTGCGCTTTGTGTGTGCGGAAGACTTTGGCCGGAATGCCTGAATTCCACTCAGTCCATCAGGAATGCTGGCTGAAGCGAATAACAGAGAAAGACAGAGGGATCAAGCAGGGAACATTTTGATTTGATTCAGCTCTCTGATCAGAGAACGGGGTATTAAGTGTCGTTAATTATCGATATCATCATGACTCCCTGTTCCCCACTTCAGCTGAGTTGTTGTTTACGTTTTAAATCATACTATTGCATGAGAGAAGTAGTTGTTCTCTGATTTCTTATGATTTTTACAACTAAGCTCTTTAATACTTAATCATTAGTCTAGAAGTGATTTACGATGCCATTGAATGTACAGTGTGATCTTGTGATTTGTGCTAGAACATGGCATTTTTCCACATTAGTTTTTCTTCAAATAACTTTCACAGCTGAATACATTTCAGTAGCAAGACTAAATTTCTGTTGTATAAGAGATCAGTGACATAAAGGACAGACTTTGAATCCATCCATTATGAGCTAGCCAAACTTACCCTACCCTACCAAACATCTGAGCAGAAAAGCCTTCACATGACACTGAAAAGTCTTATTTCAACAAAAAAATTTAATATATTCCATAATACATTTTTTCCCCTTAATGCATTGTTGTTGTGGAAGCAATACTATAATGCGCTGTCACAAATTACAGCATTTGCAAGAATGGTGATGTATTTAATTAAGTTTTGAATGTGATGTATATTATTTATGGATGTAGGAAACATTTATTTTAATTAAATCAATTACCAATATGGTTTAGTTGAGAAAGACAGAACATTATAGATATTATTGCATGTGGTTAGGAAATGTATACATGGTTGTATTGTGTAAATGTAATTGAAAATTATGAATGTTAATGAAAAAGGAAATTATTCATGGTATTTTTCATTCATCAAAATCAAAGCTAGCATTCACTTGCCAATTCATGTTGCCAAAAATGAAAGTGGGTGAAAAAACTATTTGTCAAGATCAAAATGGGATCATAAATGTTGCTTTTTTTCTCAAATTGTGCTATAAAGTCTTTTCAGGCTGGTCCAGCTAATGTACAAATGCATTAGGTGATGAAAAGCAATATCTCTATTAAAAGACTATTGGCTCTTAACTAAAATATAGGATTGCATTACTTCAGCTGACATTTTGCGCATTATGATTCCTTGCATTCATTTTTCTACCGGTGGTTTGTCTCCTCCTTATACTGTCTCTGAGGTTAGATGAAGATGAGGAGTAATGGCTGTGTGGAGTAACAGCGCTGATGTGGTAACAGAGGTCACAGGTTTAATCTCCAGTTGGGGCAACCCGTGAAATGAACGGTTACCAAGATGCCCATCATGTTCTGTCACCGCCGTGCCCTTGAGCGAGCCTCTTAACTCATGGTTGTACAGGAATACTCGTGTAATTACAGGAACCTGTCCTTATTGTAGGCCTTCTGTGAGATAAAAGGAAGCAATCTTGACTTGGGAATTTAATGCAAGGTTGTATCGCTCAGATATGAGCCAGGTTAAGCGAACACACATATTTTGTGATTTGTGTAATTTCATGTGTTTAGTTCATTTAGGGTGGTCCTGCCTTTATGGCTCTCACTGCACCAGTCCCGTTTCTTGATTTGTTTCTCCACCTGGACCATTCAGGCTGACACACACACACATGAATGTGGCCCGGAGAGACCAAGTCTGTGTATATGTGTGTGTTCTCCATCATCCTTTAGCTGAGAGGGAAAAAAAAACAGGAAAGTAGGATAGGAGCAGGTGAAAAAGTGTATGTACACTCAAAAATAAAGGTTCCAAAAGTGGGGGTGCCATAGAAGAACCATTCTGTGTTCCCCTAAGAACCTTTCAGTGAACCGTTCTTAAAATAATCTGAACCTTTTTTAGACTATAACCTTTTGTCCAATGGAAAGGTTCCATGGATGTTAAAGGTTCTTCATGGAAGCATGGGTGCCAATGAAGGACCTTTTTTATTTTTTAAGGGGTCATGAACTGCATTTTTTTATTTTAGAATGTTCTTTGAGGTCCACTCATAATGTTACCAAGATTTGTACATCAAAAAACATCCCAAATTAGAAGTAATAAGCTATTTTCTATCCTGTTTTTGACCCTCTCTTTCGAACACTCATTCAAGACTTGGAAGTAAATGCCCCACCACTATGATTGGGTAACAGTTTTGTAAATTAAAATAATTTTCAATGTCTCCGCATTTGCACGTGTTGAATTGTTTTGAAAACGTCTAATTAAAAAATCTTGTTACATAGTTTAAATATTTGAACATTTTCTTAATGTTAGGATCACAAGGAAGGCAATGCAAAGACTGTTTTTCCCCATCTTGGCACTTGTAATCCTCAAAGTCATCTCTATTGTTTTGTTGCTGGAGTAATCCTGTGTTTGCGTCTCTCGTATTTACTACTACATGACATGCGCAAATAGATAGGTGGGGCTAAAGAGGCAACGATGTAGAGGTAGGCGTTGATTTTCTTCTGCAGAGGCAGACTACACTATTCACCACACTATTACATCATAATGTGACAAAATCCAAAATGAGTCTTTTTTTGGCAGCTTGGTTTCAATGAAAGCTGTTTTGGACTAACAAGGAAGTTTTGAGTTCTGAAGCTTACAAGATATTTTTATAGTACAATGACCTCTTACATGTCAAAAGGTCAAGGACCATTTGATTTCTCAATTCTTAATTTTGTCTGTTTAACTCTTCAATTTTCTGTTATTTGTGAGAAAACGCTTCCCTGACAAACATTCCCTGACAAAAACGTGAAAGTCTCTGTTCTTTCTTTTGATATATTGCATGTTCAGATATTCATACAACAAAATATTCATACAACAAAATGTTTCTGTTTAAATCATTCTTACACCTGTGCATGTGTGTTATTGTCTTTCTATGTGTGTGTGACGCTAATGGAAAACAAAGGTTTACATTATATGCTGCTGACGACATCAGGTCTCCATGACAGCTTATGGTAAGTATCATATAACATGGGCCAGCTCTCTCTCATTCTATCTTACTTCCTCTATCTCTCTCCCTCTCACAGTGAAACTTGGTACAGTTGAGTATCTCTGATTATTGTGATTTCAGGTGCCAAAGACCTAGAAATGGATGGTAAGGTGTGTTTTTGTGAAACAGAAGGAGGAAAAGAGAATAAAAATAAGGAGATAAAGGGACAATGTAAATGTGTTTGAGAGCTTGATGAAATCATATTTGCTGACTGTTGCCCTCTAGAGTGTCTCATCGGTGCCATAATGACGCCACTCAGTCGAAAGTGTGTAGTGCAGCTCACACTGAGCTGTGTTTAATGATTGCAGATCTCAACTGTTAGACAGATTCATTTTCATGGGTAAACTGTTTTAAATATAAAGTTATATAAAGGGATAGTTCACCCCAAAAATGAAAATTGTGTCATAATTTATTCACTCTATTATTGTTCCAAACCCATATACATTTCTTCCTTTTTTCTTTCTGAAAAAAAAAGCAATTACAATAAATGGTGACTGGACTTTCATACATAAAAGTGATTAATACGATGTGTGCACTATATTTCATGTCATCTGAAGTCATACAATAGCTTTTTGTGACCAGCCACGATTTGAATTTTTATTCACTGACTTCCCACCAGTGAGCTGTTAACCACTGTGACCGGATCATTGAATCTGAAAACCGTATCTGTCCAATCTGTGGACAAATCATGTAGGTTGGTTTTGTGAATTGGATCAACTGAATCATTGAAAGTATCTGACTCAAGAATGATTCGTTCATGAATCAGACATTGCTAATTTCTTATGTCCTCTGATGAAAGACGTTCAGTGAATAATGTCTTAGGTTTCAGTCAGTTCCTCACACAAACTTATCATATGGCTTCAGAAGACTTGAAAAACTAGAATATTCTTCCTTTTTTTCAAAAAAGTCATTTTGAGTTCCACAGAAGAAAGAAAGTCATATAGGTTTGGAATGACATGAGGGTGAGTTAATTTTTGGGTAAACTATCCCTTCAATAATTTACCTCATTACACTCCTAAGGTGAACTAAAGTTGCGATGCAGTCTACAGGAACTCATCCAGAACTAATTAAAACATTCCAATGCAAAAAAACCCACATCTGATAGTGTACATCCCTGTATTCACAAGAGAAAGAGAGACTTTTACCTCTGACCAGTCTCCACCCATAATAGCCTGCCATCCAGGAGGGAGTGGCTGACCGAGGGAGGGGAGAGAGAGAGAGAGGGAGAGGGAGAGGGAAAGCTGGAGAGCTCTGCGGTAGCAGTCAGCGCAAGAACCAAAGCAGAGAAAGACTGAAAAAGAGAGAGAAGGGGGGAAAAGAAGGTCGATTGAGAAAGAAACAGTAGAATTAGCAACTAAGAAATAAAATAAAGGAGAGAGAGAAGTCTGGAAAATAACTTCAGACCAGGACAGAAGAGACTGAGAGAGAGAGCGGGGGAAAAAAAGACAGACACATGAATTAAAAGAAGTCTTGGACTTCACATTGGAGACACATGTTCATGCGTGGACTGTTGCTGCTGCTGTGATCTGTCATTCCTCCTCACAGCGTGTGTGTGTGTTCTTGAGAGGCTGAGGAGAGTGTGTGTGAGCCTGTCGTTCCTCTGGAGTCTACGGGACCATGGCACCTGTCAGGAACGGATGAACTTGAGGCTTAAAAGACTCGTGGAAGAAAGCGATAAAAGCAGAAAAGAAAAAAAACTGAAAGAGTAAAAGGTAAGTTTCTTTCTCTAGCAGTGCTGTGTGTGCATGTAAGAGTGTGTGTGGAAGGTTCTGCTTGTTTAATTTGTGATTAGCTGAGATGTATCTTACCTGTTTTTCATATTTTTGATATTTCAATACTTTGAATAAAGGCCGTACAAATTGTTTAAAAAGTGAGAGTGTGTACATTGGGTAGGGAGCCCTCCAATGCGACAAGCTGTTCGACCTCTTTGTGCATGTGTGTGCATGAATGATGGCTTGGTATTGTATTTTTAGACATGAATATTGTAGTTTAGTCTGAGATGTGTAATGTATGGATAAATTATGGGTTGATGTGTGTATGAACACTTGTTTAGATTCTGTCTCTCTCTGTACGTGTGTGGACTGACCTAACTGGACTGTGTTTTCTTAATATAGGTTGATATTAAAAGATTTAATGGTCTGTGAATAAGCAAGGGAGAGAGAGACAGATAAAGAATGGAAGAGTGATAGGGAAAGACAAGTTAATTCTGTAAGTGTGTTTCTGCTGAAATATTTACCCTGGTGCAACTATGAAGGTTCCTGCGGTGCTCATGGGATGATGTTCTTTGGTTCACACAAAGAGCAAAAGACTGTTATCATCATCATCAACATTTTATTATTTTTATATTTTCAACCCCAAAACCATCACAGATTAATGGAAATATGACAAGATGAGACAAGATCACACACAAACACATACGTTTAGTTTAGTTTTTTTCTGAGTGGAAATGTTCCATAGACTTCTATTATTTTATTTGTGTGTGTGTGTGGACACTTTTTTTTTTCTACAATTACAATACATTATTTATTTTATTTATTTATCAATCAATCAATCAATCAGTTTTTCAAACTGAGAACATTCTGGCCATCCTAAAAAAGTGATTTTGCCCTCAAACTATAGCAAAGTATGTATACACATAATCCATACCATGCACTACCCAAAATAGTAATTAGACACAAACACTCACATACCTACCTTCTCTCTCACACACACTCTTACATTCACATGCATTCACACAGAAACACCGTGTGCTGTGTTTTTGGTCAGCTGTGTTTTCGGGTAGGGGAAAAATGTTGTGTTGTTTTAGTGGCGACTCTATGAGAACATTGTGTGTGTGTGTGCTTGATGAAATTACACGCAACGACTCTCACGCACACACAACCAAATGGTCCCAGACTCTCCTTTAATGTGCATCACCAAGTGACTTTCTTTATTTCTCTCTGGCTCCTTGATTCTTGCTCTCAGGATTAGGGGGTGGGTAGAGAGACAGAGAGAGTAAGTAAGAGAGATTGAGAGTGAGATGGCTTTTAGCCCGGTGCCTCAGCCGGTGTGGATCGTTAATTGAGCTGCTCCCATAGGGGGGTATCAGACCCCAGATTAATTTGGCTCCCCCTCCTCACACAAGCACACACACACTCATGCTTTCACCCTCACACAAACTCACACTCTCTTTTAGGGCCCTTTATATCCATCTATTAGACCACAGTTGTCAGATGTCGTGTCACTGCTGGAGATTCTATTCTGATTGGAGATTGCGGGTGGGTGTGGGCGAGTGTCTCTATGGTGGGGTTATTGATTGTTTTGTGGAGTGTAGTACTATTTAACTGTGGTGGGACCTGTAGGCCTGGACTCCTTAGGTTGTCTTATAACAAAGAATTCATTCTGTACATCACTGTGAATGTTCCAAGCCATGAAAAATATATCAGGAATCTTACAAGTGTGCACTCCAGTCATATTATACTCAACTTTAAAACATTTCATCATTGCTTTTGTTTAGAGTTAAACTTCATAACAAGCCATAGTGATGTAATTTTGAGTCGGTTCTTTTGAATTAATCAGTTATTAATAAATCAGTCGGAATCAAAATGATTTTTTAAAGTATTCAAGCAGACCTGAAAAGGTCATTGAAAAGTGCGGAAACCCTGATATGTCACGTTTGCACAGACTTTGGAATATTCTGGGTAGATGAAGCAACCACAGAGATTCATTTGAAACTTCCTTTAAATACTGTTGTTCTCCATTGTTGCTCTATTATGAAAGTTACAGGCAAATTAAGACATATTAAATACTCTGCAATTGATTTTTTTGTGGTTGAGGAGACTGGATTAAGACCTACAGCATCGTCTCTAGAACGGCAGTGTGACTCAGTGGTTGCTTCCGAAATCGTATGCTTCCCTATACAAGTAGGCGAAAAAAAGGATATGACAAAAGTTAAAAAGTAGGCAAAAAGTACCTGGATGACCTACTACTAGATTCTGAAATATGCATACGATGGACAATTTACTATTCCATGAGGCCACGGGAGAGAATTTGTGAATGGAGGTGAAGCGATGAAACTGATGCTGGTAGGTCACATGATAATGACAACATGGGGAATGTAGTATGTACGGATTACTTTCATACTACACATATTCATACTTTATAGAACATTTTTAATTGAAAATAAGTGCCTACTCGAGAGTATGCGATTTCGTACGCAGCCAGTGATAATATATCAATTTGAGATCTGTCAGAATGAAGATGTGAAGGTTGATTAGATCTTCAAATCCTACCTCACATGTTCAGATACTGTAGAAGGAAGCTATTGGAAGTATGAACAGCTGTCTTGTGGTCCAAAACCAAATAAAAGCAATCATGTAAAGTGGCACATAGTGTAGTGTAGGGATAGAGGAGTGTTTTAACTGCTCGTGTTTCTGAGATGTGCAGGATTGTGGAAAAACACCAAGTGTGATAACTGCAGCAGCTTTCCAGAACTATGTTCAAAACATATAAATCTAACATGGTCACTCTCGTCTCCTCCTGGGCTTGGTGAGCTTGGAGATTTCAGATTCAGACATGCCATTCCAACATCCATCGGAAAGTTATTCCACAACAGCATCAAGTTGACTTCTGATTTTATGATGATATTTGCCATTTGAATTGATTAAACTACAAACCAACACGTTGGTTTATGTATTATATATTTTAAAGGGATAGTTCACCCAAAAATGAAAATTAGCCATTTTTTTTGGCTAAAATCAGTTTTTTAAGTCCATAAAAGTGCATCTGTCCGTCAAATAACGTGCTCCACACGGCTCTGGGGGGTTAATAAAGGCCTTCTGAAGCAAATCGATGCGTTTGTTTAAGAAAAATATTCATATTTAAAACTTTATAAAGTAAAGTTTCGGTTGATCGCCTTCCGTATTCAATTTATGGAAAAAGTGTTGAAAGTGCCTCTGCAGTTCAAAAGGCTTATGCTACCAGGTACACTCGTCAGCCGTAGCGTAAGCATCGTGAACGGCAAGAAGGCACTTTCAACACTTTTCCATGGAAGGCGATCGGCTGGAACTTTACTTTATAAAGTTTTAAATATGGATATTTTTCTTACACAAACGCATCGATTCGCTTCAGAAGGCCTTTATTAACCCGCCGGAGCCGTGTGGAGCACGTTATTTGACGGACAGATGCACTTTTATGGACCTAAAAAACAGCAACTATTACTGCTATTATAAAGCTTGGATTAGCCAGGACTTTTTTAATATAACTCCGATTTTATTCGTCTGAAAGAAGAATGTCATATACACCTAGGATGACTTGAGGGTGAGTAAATCATGGGGTAAATCATTTTTGGGTGAACTATCCCAAATCATCAATCTATCCTAAATCATAGGTCAGTTGATAAATAGGTCTATAAAAATAATGCAAAATTAAAATGATTAGTCTTATTTAGACAAAAAATCGATCACTTATTGCCTATTAACTCTTTAAATCCATGTTTTCACTGTTACATGGGGCACTATTACGTATCTTCTGAAAGAGTACAGAATCTCTGGATCAAAGCTTAGACAAAGTAGAAACAAGCAATAGAAGTATTGCTTTTGCGCATGTAAGCTAACGCGATCATCTAACATTAAACGGCATATAAGCCAAAACTGCCTAACAAACCCATGAAGAGGTATAGGACTGTGAAGCTTTGGGGGGTGTTGATGGACATGATCTACTTGATCTATGTTTTGATCATTGTTCTGAATCCGATCTGGACGAAGTCATTTGTAGACAAAAATGTTGCTTTTTTTAATGAAAATTACCCACATTCAAGTATTGATAAAAAAGAATGCATCAAGCTAGAATAAAATGTTTGTTTTTTTTAAAGCAGAGGCTCTGTCCTCTCTTTTGATATATTGTATATTCAGACATGTTTTCTCTAGTCACACATAACACCACCCTGAATGCAACGAATGACACTTCATTAGAAGAGGTTTTGTAATCTTTTACAGTATCTTCAAGTCTAAGCAAATCTTTCTTTGTTGCTTGAGCAAGACCAAAGTGCTGGTTTGGTATAAAGCTTGCCGAAAGTTAATAATTTAACAATAACAGAGCTGTCTATAATACTTGTTATCTCTTCCTGTTTTGATTATTCAGATATTGAGTTTGTTTATGTTGAGTGTCTGTGTCTTTCTTGAGAATGTCTCCTGAGAGTTTTTAGAGGATATTAAGTTGGCGAGAGAAGAACAGGAATGAGTCAACAAGTGCAAAAAAAAGTTGAACAGGTCAGTTTACTGAAGGTGGGACAACATACTTAGTCTGGTGGGAGAGGAGAAGATGAACAAATAAGACAGAATGATAGATCAGGAAGGATTAGAGAGCAGCGCAGGAGGGTGTTCATTTTTGTAATGATACTGTAGCAAATGCACATCATGTGTGTTTGTGTGTTCATGCAGACATGTACAGGTGTGTGTGTGTGTGTGTGTGAGTGTTGTACAAGTTGTTTTATGACGTAAGTGTTTGTGCATGTGCTGATTAAGGTCATTGTGATGGTCTTTTGTGCTGCTGTTGCCACATTTCACCTCTCACTTACGCACTCTTTTCACTATACACGCTATACAGTTTCACTAGACAGGCACTACTGTTCAAATTTGTTGGGGCGGTAAGATTTTATAAGTCTATTATGCTGATTAAGGCTGCATGTATTTGATCAAAAATACAGTAAAAACAGTAATATTGTGAAATAATATTACAATTTAAAATAATTTATTTTAGTATATTTTAAAATGTAATTTATTCATTTGATGTTAAAGCTTAATTTTTTAGCATCATTACTCCAGTCTTTAGTTTCACATGATCCTTCAAAAATCATTCTAATATGCACAAGAAACATTTTTTTAGGATTTAATAAATTGAATGCATCCTTGCACATTTTTTTCAAAGAAAAAAAGAAAAAATCTTACTGCCCCAAAACCTTTGAACAGTAGTGTACCTCTCATAGATCTTTCATGGTTTCTAAATGGAGAAACCATATTTGCTGATGATATTTGCTAAATCTCAGGTCTGAACCTACACAAACCTGTTGATATCAGTCGAAAAACATGATTTATGAACCATTCAAACAATGAGCACTTCAAATGTCCACAAAAGTCAGTTTTTGACGTTTCACTATATTTGTGAGGACATTTTCAAACATTTTATCCGCACAAGTACTGTACAGTTAAACCTGTGCAATGTGCACACACAAATACTGCATACACTGCTTTCTCAGATACACACAACACATACCACTGAGCACGATAAACCCCTCTCAGATGAATGTGTTTTCAGCTAAAGTATTTTTCCATCACTACATGTTTATTTTTTAAATTAAAGCCTATAGAGGTATGATGTCATTAGACAGTGCCCGCAGAAGAGTGTGTGTGTGTGTGTGAGCGTTCATATGGGTCTGAAAGATGACAAAACATTGCTGCTTGATTAAAAAGAGGGAGGCATTCCTGAACACATGCTTTTTAAAACAGGGAGTGTGTTTGTTTGTGTAGTGCATGTAAGTGTGTACGTCTGTTGTTATGTGGCTATGATTAAAGAGGCAACAGATAAATCATGATGACCTGCAAGTAGTAGGTTGGTTTGGAAAGATACTCATTGTGAGTTTTGTCAGTTTTGTCAGTCAATAAATGAATGAAATATGTGACCACTTTGTTTCATTTAGTATTGAAATTATCCCACATCCCAGTATTTCGTAACTACGGAGCCCCTGAAGGGACGTGGTGATGGAAAAAATATGAGATGGGAAGAAAAATTATACTGTATTTTATTGGTTTTGTGTTCGCCTGCAAAAGTTTAGCATTCCCCCAAGAAACATTTCGTTCTTTGTGAGGGAACGCAAAGTTTCTTGGGGGAACGCAAACATTTTGTGAGCGAACACAACGTTTCTCAGGGGAGCGCAAAATTTTTTCGAGCGAACGCAAAGTTTTTTTGTGGGAACGCAGACATTTTGCAAGTGAACGCAAAAGCATTGACATAATCTTTCCTCCCTTCTCACTTTTTTTTTCTTCACCATGTCCTTTTAGGGGCTCTGTAGGTAACATAATTGCGTTTTAGTTATTCAAATAGTTCTTCCTCAGATTCAAATGAATTGTTAATAGAAGCGTTAAGGAACATGAATTGTTAAGAGGCATCAAATCTAAATAAAGAACATTCCTCTGTCTCCCTCTCTACTTCCTTCCCAAAACGTTTGTCATTCACGTTTGGCCTCACTAGAGCTCTAGGAGCTGGTTGTAATAGGGGATGGAATACAGCATGACACCTCTGTAAAAGGTGCAAATGACTGTGTGACACTGATAGATTTCCCCTTTAATAGAACTGGACTCAGTGTGACTGGACACATACACGGGTTCAAATCCAACGGCTAAAGATGCCACTATATACATAGAAAGAGAGAGAGAGAGAGAGACAGTCAGAGTGAAAAAGAAAGAACGATACATTAAAAAGGCATTAAGGATTATGGGTAATGGAGCAGGCCCGTCAGTGTGGATTAGCTAATGCTCATCAAGGAGTAGAAGTGTGTGTGTATGAAAAGGGGGAGAATGTGTCCCTACATACACCCCTCAATAGTATGCTGCTCATGCCTGTGTGTGTGTGGTTATGTTGCATCCTAGCTCATTATTCCATAGTGGTCGACTAAAGTGTGTGTTCAGCAGCAGCTTTTAAATAATGAAAGAAGATAGAAGACATTGGACTTGCACAGATAGCTGTGTGTGTGTGTGTGTGTGTGTGTGTGTGTGTGTGTGTGTGTGTGTGTGTGTGTGTGTGTGTGTGTGTGTGTGTGTGTGTGTGTGTGTGTGTGTGTGTGTGTGTGTGTGTGTGTGTGGAAAAATGGTGTCCCATGATAAAGAGAGATGGGGGTGGTTGCAGTTTCTGATTTGATGCCCACTAACCCCTAACAAGCTAGAGAGAAGCGAGAAGAGAAGAGGAAATAATCCTCTCTTAGCAAACTTATTTGATTTCTTAAGTGGGATAACTTTCATCTACAGTGGACATTATTTACATACTGCAGAAGCACCACTGGAGAAACTAATGATCAAGTGAAATATAATGACTGTGTGTGTGTGTGTGTAGTGTTGAATGTCCATTGCCTTTGAGATTCTACCCACTAGCACTCTCAGCCATAGTAAATCAATACCTGTCAATCTCACACACACACACACCCACACACACAAACACCCACATATACACACACCTGGCTGCTGTACACACCCTCAATGGTTATTTGCCCTAGGGCACCTCAGAGCAGATAGTGGGGCAGTTTTGCCTGTGTATGTGTGTAGAGATGAGAAATGTGGAATTCTGTAGTTTCCTTACTACTGTGTGGTTTGTTTCTTTAATTAATCAAGTAGTGATTAGCACTTGCAATTCCCACACGTTTCCATTAGCACAGACACTTTCTGTACCAGATGTCAGCTGGTATTGACCTGTCCTGAACATTCAGCATACTGTGTGTGTGTGTGTGTGTGTGTGTGTGTGTGTGTGTGTGTGTGCTCAGTGGAGACAATGACGAGAATTCCTGCTTGCATTCCTTTGGAAACACACCGTACTTCAGGATTGAACAGCATAAAATGTGTTTAAACAGCATAAAACTTTTTATTAAAATGTGTCAATCTATAACAATTAATAAAAAATTATATAAATGTAACCTCATTGAGTTAATAGTAATGGTGGAGAATTGAAATAGGTGTTTGATAAAGAGAGACAGAGGGAAAGAGACTGTATATCATTTTAATCACATCCTATAAATAAATGCATTCATTTTGCTAACTTAATTTCACAACAGCATCTTGGACATTCTGCAAGGAGCCTCCGTTTGTGTTTTATGCAGGAAAGAAATCCATATGCATTTGGAAAGACATGAGGGTTAGTATGGTGACAGAATTTTGGGCCTCTTCATTTAGGGGTCACACTTGGCTTCTTCACGGTCAAAAATGACCGAAGCCTTAAAATGTAAATTTTTTCCCCCCAGGAAAACCAATGTAATATATTTTTGTTCAATAATATTTTTGGATTATTATTTAGAATTTTGAGGGTATTTTATGATACTATGCAATATTTATACAATTTCTATTAGCTATTTTTCCTCATTGAAAATAATAAAAAAAAAACAATCAGTGGTTGTGTCTATTTTGCATTTTTGATATTTTAGAGCGTCACCCCTTAATTGCTGTGCACTTTTTTCTGCATCATGGCATTGTGGTTCTTATCACCAAAAGATTCCCCGAGTTTTTGTATTTTTACATATTTCCCGCGGCTGCAGACGGCTCTCACGCACTCACGCGCACAGAGTAACGGCCAAGCTCAGTATTTTGACTGAATAATAAGGTTTCTTTCGCGCAAAACCTTATAGTATGCCTCCTGAACACTTTCGATATATGGCGCGCATCTCACTGTATCATTGCGTGATACTTTTGTATGATTTTTTTTATATTTTAGCCTGGTCGCCATTCACTGCCATTATATGGAGGAGCGCATGCAAGACTATTTTTTTAAATTTCTGCTTTTGAGGTCCGAAAAAGATAGAAGGACATAGGGCATTGGAACACCAGCAGGGTGAGTAAAAGATGGCTTTATTTTTAATTCAGGGTGAACTATCCCTTTAACCCTGTCATGCATAGGGGGAAAAAAATACCGTAATATACCGCGAAACCGGTATAATTTAGAAAAATACAGTGATATAAATTTTTGGTCATACCGCCCAGCACTAGTACATTTTTGTCACACTGTGTTTCACAGCATCATACAGTATACAAATTGAGCCAGTCTCTGTGTGAAACTGTACCTGTTACAAAAATATGATTCTGTTTCTAATATTTTCATCTTGGTGGCTTTATGTCTGGAATATTTCACATGCATTACCATCTGGAATTCTGGAGGAAAAAAACATCCAAGATAAACCTCTGATAGTACATTTTCCACTGAAGTAAATGTAATTTAAAGTCGCAATGTAACTGAAAATAGTTTCTTCTGTATTGTAATGTACATCAACAACAAACAAAAGTCGAGTTTAAGTGAGCTAAAATGACTGGAGAAGTCCAGCAAACATCACCAGAGAGAAGTCTGTCATTTCACCAGAAGATCTAGTTATGACATTTTGAATAAAAATAGGTCAAAAAGACACATGAAACAAATCCATGGAAGAATTGTTCACAAAAAGATCAAGATACATTTAGAAAAGAGATGTTTTGTTTGATAGACAGATTGCATGTCTTTCTAGCAATTCTATTTAAACTACATATTCGTTTATGCATTAGTATAGAAAAAACACTTTATTTACTCTCTAAAGTCGTTACTTTCTTTTTTCTTTTCTCTTTCTTTCTCAGTCAGTATATATAGGCCGTTTGTTCTGTGTGAAATTACATTTGTTCAGTTCTCCTGCAGCTGCGCTCATTACTGAATTAAATTAAACATTCACCAAACTGAACACAAAGTCTTGAGTGTGCACACACACGAGGCTGGTGTCTGTGCTGTCTACTCCCTGTGTAGATCTGCTTATACATGTTTAGTTACTTGACATTTGTCATGCCACATATCTTTAAAAACCTGCTGTTCAGTGTTCATAGTGATGATCATCTTATCATATGATCATCTTCTATGTGTGCGTGTTACTCTATGTGTGTGGGTGCACAAGGTAAAGATGGAATATATAAGTGCATATTATCTCTGGTTAATAATAGAGGGCTCTTCATGAAAATGTTAAAGACTCTAGTTTTGCTGTGGATGCTGCATCTGTGAATCTAATAAAGAGTTTCTTTATAGAACATTTTTATTGTTTGCAGGCCATTACATAATTTGTTCCACTACATATAACCAATTCAGATTTAGAGATGAATTTAGAAGTTTTGTCTCTGTCTCGGTTTCTGTGTCTGACTTATAATAGATGGGTTTAGGATTTTTGTTGGCTTTAGATGAGGAGAAAAGTGTGTTTTTGTTTAATCAAAAGTGAATTGCAGAGGACTAGATGCTTTTTAATGATGTGTGTGAGATTTTTCCCTTGACCTGTTAAGTACACCTTGCTCTGTTTCTTTCTGAGGGTGATTTCCCAGCTGGGTGGTTCCTTGGAAACCATAAATGGCCCACCTGCATGGTCCAATCACACTTTTAACTGACACCTGAGAAACAAGGTGTGTGTGTGTGTGTCTGTGTGTGTAAAACCCATCTATCTTTCTTTACTGCTGCCCCTGCCCTTCAATTACACTCTAATAGAGGGGATTTCTGCCACTTTTGAGACAGCTCATCTAGAGGATGTGTGTGTGTGTGTGTGTGTGCGCGACAGTAAGACACACAGAGTCAGTCAAACTTCAAATTTAGCAAAACTGCAATAGAACTGACAAGGGATTAAATGTACGGTAAAAAAAAAGTATTATACAGTGCAGCGAAGCCCCAATAAGTGTGTGTGTGTTTGAGAAGCTCTGACAGTCCCATTGGGTTAGTGTGGAGCTGAAACCCAGAGACTTGTGGGTCGAAGGCTCAAACTCCCGCAGTGATCCACCACTCTCATCCCATCACATTCCCAGCATAATCAGTCAAGCCACTGATAATCTCTCACCATCCCCATGAATAATGTTACTGCTGTGTGTGTATGATCATTAGTATTATACCAGAGGCCTTGACAGCTTCCTGACGGTATGCTGTGACACACTCACACACACTGTCTCTTTATCCAGTCTCCAGAATCTCTTCTGACAGCTCTTACTGGGAGCAGATCTTCAGCCGCTCCAGGGAGTCAGGCACTGTGTGTGAAGGCAGGAACAGGAATGGGAAGGAGAGCAGAAGACTTGTCAAAGTGTTTTCTAAATCTACTTCCTCTTCCATCCAAATAAGTGTGACCTCCACTTCTCCTAGACAAAATAGAGAGTGAAAGAAAAAAAGAAGAACAGAGAGCAAGAAGAAAAGGTTGAAGTCATATTAATCAGTGTCATTTTATCTATAAAGCACCTGTCAATCATCTATAATCCTACCAGGGGGTGGGGCCAGGGATTGACCCTGTCAGTGTGTGAGTGTGTGTAGTTGATGTTGGATTTCCCACTGGTTCCACTCTTCTGCTGTTTTAGGTCACGGAAAATGACCCAACGGAAGTGGCCTGGGACTAGTGCTAAATCGGTCTCATGAGAAAATGCTTTGTGTGTGGTGCAAAAGAGCTGGAACAGATATGTGCAGAACTCTGATGATGGTTTGGTTGATTTTAGATGGTCTCTGTTCTAGAAGTAGGTGTGCATGTATGTACTTCGCTACTTTAATCAGGGGTCTTGAACCTTTTTCATGCCAGGACCCCTCAGTGAATAGAGAAATGGAGCAGAGACCTATGTTCCATATTTTATAAAACATTTTAGGCCTGGCACTATAATAACATGCATTTAGTACCATATGAATGTATTTGCATATGTTTCTATGAGCTTACATTTAAAATAAGCCATCAAAATAAATATGTACAGATTCATAAATTACATTTTAATTTTATTTTACTGTGGAAAGGATTGTGAAACATTTAAGTTTAGCTTCTATAGCTTTAATTGAAGTGAACTTCATAAATTTTATGTTTTTAACATATATTTTCCTTTTTCACAAAAAATAGCTGGAGATAATTGACCGTTTAGCTTAAGTTAATTGACTGACCTCCTTTTGGACACATCCAGGAATGTCCAATGGTTCATAAATAATATATTTTTATATTCTAAAAGTTCAAAAAGGTCTATGTGCTAGGATCTAGGGTTTAGTCTTCAGCAAATTAATTAGATTTAATTAAAAACAAATGAGTCTATACTTCCTCATTTAGATAGCTAAGTAATCGTGTGTGTGTGTGTGTGTGAGAGAATTGTGTTACCTTGTTGCCCACTTCAAAGACACAGAGGATTATGGGTGAAAGGGTTTAACTTCATGATGGTTTGACCCTGGGGAGAGATAAAGGTGGGGAGAAAAAAATGAGAGAGTGAAATAGAGAGACTATAGATTATATTCAGTTTGAAAAGCATGTGGAATGTGTGCAGACCCTAATCACAGGTTCAGAGGCGACGTTTTGAATGCCAGAGGAGAGTGTGTGAAAAAAACAGAACCATGAGAAACAAAACTCTTAAACCAGGGCTGAAATGAGGAGCGTGTAATTTTCACCTTCTGAATGCTGGTGTGCTTTTAGCCTAAATTAGCACATTTAAATGTCAGCCGGGTGAGTTATGACATCCTCAGTCCCAAAACGTTAAGCCAATTGCGATAGTTCGCGCCTACTGGCCAATCAGATTGGAGTATTTTAGTCGGACCCGAGTGGGTGACACTGCGATGTCGCCGTAGTGATAATCACCCTCTTAGTTCTGGAATTTGTTTAATGTCATGTTGCCGAGTCAACCACGGTCATGGTGATTAGCTACGGGTCTTAGAACTTAAGCAACACGGGCCCAGAATCCAACCTGGGCTGAGATGGACTGATGTCCCTGTGTAAGACACACAGACACACACATACACTGTGCCATCCCGGGCTCATGCTAGTAATGGTCTTTGTGCAAAATGCATACAGTTTATAGGTTTATTTCAAGTCATCTCAATGGCTAAAAGTGTCCCAATCCCCCTGAATTCACCCTAAATTTCGCAGAGGCGGACAGTACTTAAGTATTTTTACTTTCCAAGTAATTTTATTTTTCAAGTATATGTACTTTATCAGTGTTCTTCTTTGGAAAACTTTTACTTCACAACCTTTCAAAACATAATACTTTTTTACTGCACTATGTTTCATATTGAATATCATTTAATACTTAATTACATTAAAAATGTAGTATTGTATACTTTTACTCAAGTAAAAGTAATTAAAATTTAGAAAGTACTATATTTTTAATGTAATTAAGTATTCAAGGTAAAAAAAACAACAACGTTTATTTATGAAATGTAGTGCAGTAAAAAGTATGACATTATAAATTATGCTTTGGAATATAATGAAATAAAAGTTTTCCAAAGAAAAACACTGATAAAATATATACTTGAAAAAAGTAGAAAGTAAAAATACTTAAGTACTGTCCAGCTCTGAAATTTTGTTGCCTTGTTCCAGAGCTCGAAACTAAAACAATCTAAACAAATAGTGAAAAAAGTCAATATTTATTATATGCAAAAAAAAATAAAAAATTTGCCCCAGTAAAGTTTTTTTTTTTGTTGTAAAGTTAGTGTACTACTTTTTAAAATCAGATTGGTGTCAGTAAAGCGCTTGAAATATGTAAAGATGTGTTAAGTGAAGAAAAAAGAAAAGAAAAATCACAATAAACATCACTTGTGAGTGAGTTATTTTATTGTGTCATTTCCAAAATTATTCAAAAAATATTATTTAATATATTGTGTTTATTTAGGAAATATAAATGCTAACTGTGAAATTAACCTTAGCATTTTCATCACTGTCATTTGCATCACAAAATGCTGTTAAATACAATACATAATTTGAGATGTGATGAAAATGACACTGGTGGGCACTTTCATGATTTTCAGAGAAAAAAAAACTACATTTTTCAGTGATGCATGTACACTCACCTAAAGGATTATTAGGAACACCATACTAATACTGTGTTTGACCCCCTTTCGCCTTCAGAACTGCCTTAATTCTACGTGGCATTGATTCAACAAGGTGCTGGAGCATTCTTTAGAAATGTTGGCCCATACTGATAGGATAGCATCTTGCAGTTGATGGAGATTTGTGGGGTGCACATCCAGGGCACGAAGCTCCCGTTCCACCACATCTCAAAGATGCTCTATTGGGTTGAGATCTGGTGACTGTGGGGGCCATTTTAGTACAGTGAACTCATTGTCATGTTCAAGAAACCAATTTGAAATGATTCAAGCTTTGTGACATGGTGCATTATCCTGCTGGAAGTAGCCATCAGAGGATAGGTACATGGTGGTCATAAAAGGGATGGACATGGTCAGAAACAATGCACAGGTAGGCCGTGGCATTTAAACGATGCCCAATTGGCACTAAGGGGCCTAAAGTGTGCCAAGAAAACATCCCCCACACCATTACACCACCACCACCAGCCTGCACAGTGGTAACAAGGCATGATGGATCCATGTTCTCATTCTGTTTACGCCAAATTCTGACTCTACCATCTGAATGTCTCAACAGAAATCGAGACTCATCAGACCAGGCAACATTTTTCCAGTCTTCAACTGTCCAATTTTGGTGAGCTCATGCAAATTGTAGCCTCTTTTTCCTATTTGTAGTAGAGATGAGTGGTACCCGGTGGGGTCTTCTGCTGTTGTAGCCCATCCGCCTCAAGGTTGTGCGTGTTGTGGCTTCACAAATGCTTTGCTGCATACCTCGGTTGTAACGAGTGGTTATTTCAGTCAAAGTTGCTCTTCTATCAGCTTGAATCAGTCGGCCCATTCTCCTCTGACCTCTAGCATCAACAAGGCATTTTCGCCCACAGGACTGCCGCATACTGGATGTTTTTCCCTTTTCACACCATTCTTTGTAAACTCTAGAAATGGTTGTGCGTGAAAATCCCAGTAACTGAGCAGATTGTGAAATACTCAGACCGGCCCGTCTGGCACCAACAACCATGCCACGCTCAAAATTGCTTAAATCACCTTTCTTTCCCATTCTGACATTCAGTTTGGAGTTCAGGAGATTGTCTTGACCAGGACCACACCCCTAAATGCATTGAAGCAACTGCCATGTGATTGGTTGATTAGATAATTGCATTAATGAGAAATTGAACAGGTGTTCCTAATAATCCTTTAGGTGAGTATATATATCATACACAGTTGGACATGTTATGTAGACAAAATTAAAGGTGCAATAGGTGATTATCCACAGAAAATTTTTTTTGTTATGCTGGTTGAAAGTCTCCTCATATCCTGATAGCAATCACTGTTAAGCGGTCTAAATTTATTTTTTATAAATATATATTGTCTGTGGAAGGCGTAGGACCATAACATGTTCGTTCAGTCATTGCATTCGATCCAAATGAAGTGATAACGTGTTCCCTGTCAGTCAACATGTGTTTGCATACCACTGCGCAGCCATCAGCGCATTCACGTACGCTGTGCAGAGAATGGCAGGCAAACAGTTGTTTACGCTGGTTATTGTAGTACTGTTACTCAATGTACTGTAAAAATTTCGCACCGGTAAATGACACATAATGTAATCCAGTAACGTTGTCTCTGGTCGTCTCGCTTCTGGTCTGTGCGCATTCATGTGTTTTGGAGGAGGTGTGGCTTTGGATGGCACTTTGCAGGGAGAGTGGGATCATATGCTTTCAATGCTAGCAGGCTAAAGTTAGCATTTCCCCGATCACCTATTGCACCTTTAAATGAACTAGTGAAACTGTGAAAAGTGTGTTTTATGAGATTTTATTTTGTATTAAGTCCACAGTGCCTGTATTACATTGTATCTGAAGTGATGCCACCTTCTGCATTACATAAGAAACTTTTAAAAGTACTCCCAGAAAGAACTAGTCCCTTAACAAGAAGTGAATCTCTTATGTGAACATGTAAGTGTGATGAATCAGCTGTTATTGACGTCAGCTGCTCATGCTGACGTAATGCTCATTTGTTGTCGTGGGATGTTGTGGTGTGGGACAAGAGTTTATTACCTTCTGAACTCTGGAGTGTGTGTGTGTGTTTATCTGTGTCCTCTATTCAAACTTTATAAGTGAAACACCCTTCATTTATTAGCAAACATTGAAATGACATCTTCTAAAAGCTCACCACTCTATCGGCTCTTTTACACAGCTGACCCTACAAACTCTCAGAAACAATACATTACCAGGACATTGTATGTACACACACACCTACCCTAACACACACACAGCTGTAGTCTGAGTACAGTATCAGAGTACCTCTTGAACTCAAGGGGTTTAAAGTGTTTAATAGACTTTAAAGATTATACAGCAGCACACACATCAAATACCCAACGTTACCATGGTAATCAGAAAACCAGACTGGGGTTAAGGAGCACTATTATCTGGGACACAGACAGAGAAAGAAGGAATACCTCTTTTTTTGTCCTACAAGTCCTTAACCCTTCCGAAGTGTTTGCACAGAGCCTCGCAACCCTGGATCCTTGCCAAACACACACACACACACACATACATATTATACATTACAGATATCCTTATATGTGTGTGAGTGAAGCTCTACATAATGTTAATAATAGTAATCCTAAAAAGGATTTTACATTTTGTGTTTCTAGGGGGTTGCTTGGGCAATTCTAGGTGGTTGCTAGTGTGATCTGGATGGTTGGCAGGGAATTGCTATGCAGTTACTAAAGTGTTGTAAATTGTTTTGTAGTGTGCTGCTATGCAGAGGCATAGGATGTTGCTAGGGCGAGTGGTTGCAAGGGTGTTCTGGGTGGATGCAAGGATGTTTCTAGGTAGTTGTTAGTGTGTTGTGGCTGGTTGCCATGGCGTTGCTATGCAGTTACAACAGTGTTTAGGTGGTTGCTAGGGCAATTGTCAGTGGTTGCCAGAGCATCGCTATGCAAAGTTTTCTAAGTGGGTTTGTTGTGTGTTACTATGCAAATACAATGTTTTATTCTAGGTCAGAGAGTTGTGGGTGGTTGCCAGGGCATTGTTATGCAGTTGCTAAGGTGCTTTCAGTGGGGCTCTAGTGTGACTTTATGCAGCTGCAAGGGTGTTTTGCATGGACACAAGGGCTTTTCTAGGTGGTTTCTATGGTTTTGTGGGTGGTTATGGGTCGTTTCCAGGGCATTGCTATGCAGTTTCAAGTGAGCTTCTAGGTGGTTGCTAGGGCAATTGTAGAGGTTTGCTAAAGTGTTGTGGGTGGTTGCCAGGGCGTTGCTATGCAGTTTCAATTGAGTTTCTAGGTGGTTGCTAGGGTAATTGTAGATATTTGCTAGAGTGTTGTGGGTGGTTGCCAGGGCGTTGCTATGCAGTTTCTAAGGTGCACTCAGTGGGGATTTGTGTGACTTTATGCAGCGCAAGGATGTTTTGGATGGATGCAAGGGCTTTTCTAGGTGGTTGCTATGGTTTTGTGGGTGGTTGCCAAGTTTTTCTAGGTAGTTATTAAGGCAAAGTTGCTTGCCAAAATCTAATACTTATGGTTACTGGTTTGTTCAAATCACTAACTAAATATAACCAAGTATAATCAATAGTAATAGTGATGCTCATCTTACACACATAGACTTACACATTCAGGCTGAAGAAGAGCTCTGAGACTTTTAGACCACCTGAACCCCTTTCTATCCTAAACTCTCTTTTTATATCTCTCTCTCATCCTTTTTCTTCTAATTTAAAGTTCATTCTATCTATCATTCTGACAGAGTGCCTGTGTGAGAGAGCTTTGTACTTGTGTGTATTATTTTAAATGGACTGAGGGCTTGTGGCTGACCTGGGAGATCGCTGCAGGCACACACACACACACACACACACACACACACGCACACATGCTGAAACTTGCCGTTTGCTTCTAACAGGGCTAAGATCCACCGAATTCATTCTCTGGACTCCATTTGAAGGGATTTGTGTCTGAATTTGTTATGTGTATACACAGTTTTATCTCAGAGAATGTAGTAGTTGTTCAGATCTAAAGCAAGAGAGTTGAGTGGTTTTATGTTCACATCTATGTGCCTGAGAGAGAGAGAGAGAGAGAGAGAGAGAGAGAGACCAAGGAGGGGGAGAATAAGTCATAGTGTACCAGCGTGCCCTTGTTGGACCTACAAAAGACCGAAACAGAAGAAAAGTCAGCAAGGTTGGTTGTTTCTTTTCAGTACAAAGACTGAAAACACATAACAAAGTATGATATTTCTCTTTGTCTTTCCTTACGAAAAACAACTCTTGGTTACTTGCATTTACTTAAAGGGATAATTCACCCCAAAACAAAAAGTTCAAACCGCATGGCTTTCTTTCTTTCTTTCTTTCTTTCTTTATTAAAAACACAAAAGCAGAACATTTGGGTTACACTTTATTTTACGGTGTCATTGTTACAGTGTAATTATATATTTAAGTACTGAGTAATATTAATTAACTACATGTACTTACTATAGGATTAGGGTTTGGTTTGTGGCATGTAATTATGCATAATTTACTGTTATTACTATGGTAAGTACATGTAACATATGTAACAAGAACACTGTAAAATAAATTGTTACCAAAATTAGAATAATGTGCTGGACGCTTCTTTCCAAGCAATTAAAATTCTGGAGCTTTTTTGAACAGGACTGAATAAAAGTAGTTCATACACTATATTCCAAGTCTTTTGTGGCCGTACAGTAATTTAATGAGAGAACAGACTCAAATTTAAGTCATGGATTTACTGATAATCTGAACAAATCAGCCATTTAGACTGTTTCTATGCACAGAATCAACTGATTCATTGAAAATATCTGATTCAAAAGAACAGTTATGAATCAGACATCTCTACTTTTCTCATGAACTCTCATGCGGTCGTGCAGGTTTTGATCAGCATGAGACACTAATTTATCTCAGAATTGTTTTTTGTGTGTGTGTGTGTGTGTGAGAACTATCCCTTTATTTCCCCCTGCATGTGAGCAAAGCCTCACACCAAAGTTCCTCACACATTTCGATCTTTCTTTTCTCTTTCGCTCCCTTACTGGAGGTTCTGACAGTTGGTCGCAGTTCAGAGGAGCCGCTCCGCAGAACAATCGACTCCTTTCTCCTCTTCTCTTACACTTTCTCTTGCTCTTTCTCTCTGAACCGAAAGGCTTATGACACAGTTACCTCCTTCTCTCTCTCTCATTTGGCTTGTTTTGTCTGGTGTTGTCATTGTGGCATTGAGGTCTTAAGGTTAATTATTGTTTGTTTATTTTGGATTTAGCAGCATTTCAGTCTGGTTTTAAGCCCTGGTTCCTGTGGAAGAGTCTTCATCTTTGTGTGTTTGTGTGTGTGTGTGTGTGTGTGTGTGTGAGCGTGTCCTGCTATAGCCTTGGCTGTAATGATGATGTATGATTTGCTGCGTTGGCACAGCCTCTTTGCTTAAAGAGATGTGAAGGGCGCTGGGATGCACTTTTCTGCTGTACTCTTGTATAAATCTCCCAGGACGGGGGTGTGAACCTTGCTGGATGTACTCGAATGCGTGTGTGGCTCACACACACGGGCCTGCAGTAGCTCATATTAACTGTGTGTTTATAGTAAATTAGCACAGCTAATCAGTGTGACAGCGCTACAGACAGAGGGACTGTGTGTGTGTGTGTGTGTGTGTTTTATTACGAGACTTCTGCTGTCTGCCAATGTGAATAGTTCCATTATTCACAGCGATAGAAACAGAAACAGAGGAAGGAAGAACAAAGCACTTTTATATTTGGTTTGGGATGCTGCTGTATTTGTTCCTTTGTTTAAAATAATTTTTTTTAAAAGTTCACATGCTGGAGGATAGTCTTGTTTTTCAGGATTCTGTACATTTTAGCAGTGCAGTAAAACTGTTTGTGCGGGGTGTGGGAGGGGGGGGGGGGGGGGCTAAAATCTATATTCAGTGGAGTCAGTAGGTCTCCTCTCATCTTACTGGTAACACTTATTAAAATTCAACACTGCAGCAAATGGGTGTGTAAAGTAGGTGTGTGTGTGTGTTGCTAAAGGGCTTTTGGAGATGTAACAAATTGAACAAAAAAAATTGCAATCCCTCTCTGTTGTATCTTCTTTTTAAAAAAAATTATGGAAATTTAAAAATTACATTTTTAGTACTGCCCTGAATAAGCTATTTTACATAACATGGTCCACAAGAAAAAGTAATAACTTAATTTACAGAAATAAAACAATTCAAAGTTCACATACACTTAATACTGTGTATTGTTACCTGGAATTTATATAAACATCTGTTATGTGAAATAACTTATTCAGGGCAGTATTAGATAAAAACAAAATGCAATTTTTATTATCGCTCTTATTTTGTAAATGTTAAACATGTTGCAGATTCTGCAAAATCTGTAAACTGCATGTACTTAAATACAGCAATAATCTGTCTTTAACTCCTAAACATCATAAAGAGATGGAGAAAGAAACTGAAAAATGCTCCCTTTTTTATTTTAGTATGCATTAGACAAAAGGGAGGACAGGTTTGAGCACTGAATAGAAAAAAACTGTATAAATTGACCATATGGATTCCTCTTAAAGTGAATTTCTTTCTTCTGCTGAACACAAAAGAAGATATTTTAAAGAATATGGGTAACCAAATAGTTGATGGGCCCCACTGAATCATTAGTATGGAAAAACTCATACACACACATACACGCACAGTCTTAAACCCAAAATATGAGATAAAGTGAGAACATTAAAACCAGGATGTGTGTAAATACGTCAAAGTGTGATCAGTTATCTGACTGTTTTGACTAAGAGGTTCCTGTTTTAGCTTGAGGATCTTAGCAGTTTATCTGAATGTAAGTCTGAATGATATGTTTCAAAATGATACGGTATAGAGTCAGACAGCTCCTCTCCTGTTCTCTCCTCTAATTTATTTTATTTCTTTACCCTCCACATGCTGAATTTGACCTAGTGCAGTAAGCAAGTATATACACACACACACACACACGGCAGCAATTAGAAGTTGTTGGTCTGAAATGAGAGCTGGACGGTGTTCTGACTGAGTGGATCTTGGCTTTCAGTTTGTGCGTTCAGTGAACCTGGACCAGAACCATAAAAAGACCAAATGAAAGGCTCAACAAGACCGAATACTTCGACATCCAGTTTGTGCGAGTTAGCGTATGTATGCGTATGTGTGTGTGTAATATGAGATCAGATTTCTCCCTCCTCATCTTAGACAGGACAGTAGCTTTAGACCATCTGCTACTGAAATAAAGCGTGTATGAGTGTGTGCGTCTGCATATCTGAAATATCATGGCTATTATCGGACTGGTGTATTGTAGGAGCGGGTGAAAAAGGGGTCAGGAAGGACTGAATAATGGCTATAAAAGGGAGATGATAATTCCTAAAGACTTTTTTTGTTTTTCTGGTGTCCAGCTTTCAGTGTAGAGAGGAAACTCCACATCCAGAGCATCACTGTCACAACAAGCAGGACGACTGAGAGCCGCTACGGCAACAGCTGCCACGACAACCAGCATCCCAGTCAACCATCTGTGTGGCAGCTGTCTGCCATTTATAACTGATAAGAAGTTCTGGTCCTCCTCAGAAGATGATGACTATGATGATGATGATGTGCAGCTCACTGGTCCTGCTCGGGCTGATCGGCGTCAGTCCTTCATCTAGCGGAAGTTCATCTTCCTCACCCCGGATGAAGCTGTCTTATAAAGGTAATGAAACTGGCTTGTATCTCATGTACATATTTATGTCTGCATATACATGTGTTTGGATTTACATTTCAGTTTTTGTGTGTGTGTTCTCCAGAACTTCAGCAGTTTAATGGCGTTAAGCGGTTTGACTTAGAGCGTTCGTGTTGTTTCGGAGCTCTCCTATTGGACGAGGAGAGGGGGCGGCTGTTTGTTGGAGCTCGTAACTTTCTTTTATCTCTCAGCCTCGACAACATCAGCAAACAGGAACAGAAGGTAGAGCACACTCCTTACTCATACATAATGTAAGAGTGAAAGGAAACATCTTCCCTTCTGTTTGTCTCTCATCATCTAAGTTTTTAACAAAGGTGTAACCCTGTCAATCATAACTCACTGATATACAGCATATTCACCTGGGGCGGGATTCACAAAAATCTTCTTGAGAAAAAAATTAAGTTAGTAAGATATTTTTTAAATGCAATTCTTGAAAAGTGTTTGTAGATATTTTAAGAATAAATATATAATATTAGTATAATATAATAGTAACATTTTTATTAATAATAATGTATATTATGTACAGTCAAACCAAAAATATTCAGACACCAGATATAATTTTTTTACTAGTGGGTGCAGGACACTATAGTTAATTTATGTGATGATAGCAAAATAAAGTAAACTGTGACATATTATACCCAAAAATTCTTCATGCCAGTAAAATGTATAAAAATTTGGGACCAAAATTATTCAGACTTTGACCTGACCATGTTATGCTTAATTGTTTTTTCTTGAATTGTTAATGCGACCTTTTACACCAGACTGAACAAAATGAAGCATTGCTTGGTAATTGGTAAATTGGTATTATCTAATTGTGTACTTAAATGTAACAGCTGATTGGTTGATTGTAATCCATTACATATCTTTCTAGCAAAGTTATCTGACATTATCAAGATGAATTTGTTCTCACACAGTTTCACTCTCTATATTTTATTACCATTTTCTAAACTATAGTGAATAAACTGTGATAATGTGAGAAAAGTTGAAGGTGTCTGAATACATTTTGGTTTGACTGTATGTAAATTATAGATTTTCTATACTAAAATATTATATACCACAAAAATATTGTGGTAATAACATCTGTTGTAATGCTTAATCTGGGAAACAATACAGTCAATTCATTAAACATCTTTCCTTTTGAGATTTATCCTAAATTTGGAGGTTATCTACCAGGTAAATGTGATTTCACCAAGTACAACATGTTCCTGGATCAACATCTTTGTTGATCCTGGAACAACATTCCAATCAACCAATCAGATTTGAGGAACAAGTTTATAGTTTATGTCAAATTTAGGTTTACAACAAGGGTTAGGTGCTTCTACATCAGTGTTATTAACTTATCATTTCCCTCTGATTTTAGGGATAATTTATCGGTAGGTTTAGGGGTAGGGATAGGGTTAGGACTATGTTTACGGACAGGAATGTTGTTCCAGGATCGGCAAAATCACGAAGACCATACACAATATCCTTAGCTTTATTCTTAAGTTAAAAAGAACATAGTTGTTAAGAATATTTTTATTCTTTAGGAATGTTTTGTGAATCTGGTGCCAGCTTTTTTCAATCCTGTGCTCTATCTCTGTCATACATTTATTTTAATGAAGTAGTCCACTGTCCAGGGGCATAATTTGGCCCTGTTTATATTAGAAATGAAGTGATTTACATGATTGAATATTTAATAGCCTGTTTACACTTGTATTTTGTGCCGCCCACATGTAATTAGATTGTGTGTGCGTTTGTGCTAGTGAATCAGTGAAGAAGCTTTAGCATTTATTGTGTGTAAAGTTAATCAGCCTTTAAAGTCACACCAGATGATTTATGGTGGTCCAGGCCAACGTGCCGATGACAGAATGATGGATTTTGATTTCTTTAGGAAGTAAAAGTAAGGAATGATGAGTGAGAGTTGTCGGTCACTGTGTGCTATAGCTCTAGACTCACACAAGCACACACAGGTGTGGTTATATGTCCGGATGTATGTGCATGTGTGCATCGCCCCTGGACATGTTTTAACTGTGTCTCTGATGGGGTTCAGCGAGAATGTCCCTCAAGCTACTGAACACGTCTAACCCTGCAAAGATCCTAACCTTTAGCCAAAACTCTTCCTCACCTCTGAACTGTCTCTTTTTTTGTCAGATCTACTGGCCAGCGCCTGTTGATTGGAGAGAAGAGTGCAACTGGGCCGGGAAAGACATCAATGTGAGTCCCTGCAATAATCAGATCTTGTGGTCATTAACACACCCGGTTTACACACTTATCTGTACCATCTCTCCTATGAGCTGTTTACACACAAACACACACAAGGCAATTAGCTCTATCACAAACAGCTCTCCCAAACGGCTCCATGATTTACAGACATAAATCAATGTAGAGCCAAAGTTTTCTCTCAGGGGTCTGTGGGGTCCATGAACATACTTCAAGGGGCCCACAAAGAAGATTTATGACATATTGAATGTTCTCATGAATATTTGCTTCTGATAATTATTATATATTGCAATAACGTTTTTTTAATTAATTTTATTATAGTGTTACTAATAAAATTTTGAGGTTGTTTGAGAGTCTAGGTGGTGAACCCTGGGTCTATAAATGTTGAAAACCCCTGGCGTAGAGTGATTTAGATTACGGTCAGTCACTGTTAAAAATCATTGTCTGGGATTTTTAACATTACTGACCTGTGTTCATTCAGTTATAGTATCAACAGCAGCGCTCCATAATACCATTGTACTACAGTATTGACACAAGTCACACGTCAGTAAGATTTTTTTTTAAGAAATTAATATTTTAATCAGCAAGGATGCATTAAATTGAACAAAAGTGGCGGTATATATAAGAATATATATAAGAAATGTTACTTTAGCAGCAAATAAGCATATGGATCATGTGACACTGAAGACTGGAGTAATGATGCTGAAAATTCAGCTTTACCATCACAGGAATAAATTACATTTAAAAAAATATTAAGTGTAAATTGTACATTTTTACTGTATTATTGATTAAATAAATGCAACATTGGTCAGCATAAGAAATTTCTGTCAAAACATTTAAACATTTTGCCTACTCCAAACTTACATAGAGTATATCCAAAAGGCATGGTTTATCCATGGCATATAAAAAAAAACAGTATTGTCATGGTTAAAATATTATTACCATGGTACTTTTACAGTTTTGTCAGTATGTCTTTGATACTTATGTGTTGTAACAGCATGGGCGTCGGAACCATTGTATGTAAGTGGGGCAAGACACCTCCCCCTAATCGATAAACACTTTATTATTAAACACACGTTAGATGCTTTATTTCCAATTATTTTCTTAATTTTTATTGAAAATAAATGCCTTTCCGATCTGATATGTGATGGGAAAAGGGAGTAGAGCAAGTTCGGATTCGAACTTCAGATTGATACACTATTGCACTGTAAATGATTAAATGTCTTCCATAATTTTGTCTGGTCCAACCAAACCTTTAGTAAACAAGGCAGGCTATTTGCACTTAATGTTAATGGCATCTACTCTAGTCAAATTTTTCTGGGGGAAAATTTTTTTTTGCTTCCGACGCCCATGTGTAACATGTTTGTCAAAAGGTCATAGTTCATGTATGTTGCAGTTTGAGTATTTTATCTGGTGTGTTAAGCGGATGTGTGTGGGATGTTTTTGGCCACTGTGTCTGTCTGAATGTTGTCTTTTATTGTAAAGGGCGTTTAAGGTTGTGTAACTTCAAAATGTGTGTGTGTGTGTGTGTGTCGGGGTTTATTCAACAGTGGGACTGAGGTCAGCTGACAGTGAGATCTTCAGTACACACACACAGACTTTGTTCAGTGCGCTGACCTGTGAGTTGACCCTCATTACATGTAGGTGTGTACAGGACGGCAGGGACAGAACCAGACCTCCATGAATAAAGACTTGATTTTCCCTAAGACTCTCCCCCTGACCTTTCACTTTCTCATGCTATCTCTCTTTTGTTCAGTCTCAGTCTGAACTCTTATTTCTCACACAGTATTGCTTTCAATTTACTCAGTTCCCTTAATCTTGGGTCTCTGTCTTTCAGTTTCTTTATGTCCTACTTCTTTCTCACTCCCTATTTTGGTCTTTCACTCATACAACCACAGTTCATAGTGACCACATCTCCAAGATGACAAAGAAACACCACAAAAAGTATCATAAAAGTGGTCCATATGACTTTTAGGATACTGTCCTATATTGCAAGTCTTCTGAAGCATACAGTAGCTTCAAATTAGTCTGAAATTTAAATAAGCTCTTCTCTTGAGAAACACTGCAATTTAATCACTGAGTCAGTGAGTTGAACTGGAGAACCAAATCAGTCAAATTTGTGAACGAATCCTTTGGTCTAAATTTTGTGAATCGGATCAACAGGATCAACATGAATCATACTACTTTGATCATACTACTTTGACTCAATGATCCCACGACAGTTCTTGAGTCAACAACTTTTAGGAAGATTATTTATTTTTGAATAATTTCACTTTCACTGTAATTTTAACAGTGTCTCACAAAGACAAACTCACAATGCTGTATTTATAAATGTGATGCTTGATGTGCTCTGACTACATGTGGACAATAACACAGGGATCCAGTGATCAGGCTAATAAAAGGTCAAAGTTGAAAGTTCACCGCACGTGTCTCAGCAGGAAATTCACACACACATACGGCTTACTTCTCCTGAGAGACATTGTTCATTTTAAAGCTCTTTTTCTTTTGTTCTGCACTCTCTGTCTTTCTCTCTCTCAGTCTTTATTTCTTTTTTCTGTATTTTTCTTTGTCTCGTGGGCTCACTTCAAAGAACCAATCAGCACACACACACACATGCTCACACACACCCCTAACACGTCCTTCCCTTATTGAGGGCTGTAAAGCTCTCGAAACAGAAGCACCAGTGTGTGTGTGTACAAGAGGTAGAGAGAAAGGGAGAGACCCCTTCCTGTATAAACACAGTTTGTCAGCAACTTAATTGGTCTTCGATGATTCTATTCCGCCACCCCCACCGTACAGCACACACAAACACACACACACACACACTCTTCACAGGGTGCGTTAAGCTCAAAGAGAGGCCTTTGTTCTCCACAAGCCCTGTATTTGTGTGTATGTGTGAGATTGTGTGCAGGGTTTAAGCATGGCAGGAGGGCACATGTCAATCACATCTTTCTGTAGAGGTAGCAGAGAGGTTACACACAAAACACACACACACACACACCTTTTAATCTGGCATGATTATGCTGCCTTCTAGGATACCTTGTTTATTTTAGCTTCCCAGAATGCTTTGTGATGAGTTAAAGCCAATATGGTGATTTAAATGCAGATTATAAATATATTGCATTAATTCAATTATTATAGATATACTTAAACTAATCAAGTTATTTTTAACTGATTTACTTTTGGACAGTCCATGGGACAATGGGTCAGTGTCACATTGTCCTCTGGAACTTAAAGGAGAAGTGCCTAATAACTGAAGTTCTGTGTGTGTGTGTGTGTGTGTGTGTGTGTGTGTGTGTGTGTGTGTGTGTGTGTGTGTGTGTGTGTGTGTGTGTGTGTGTGTGTGTGTGTGTGTGTGTGTGTGTGTGTGTGTGTGTGTGTGTGTGTGTGTGTGTGTGTGTTTTTCTTGAGCACATTTAAACAGATGTTCAGTTCAGGGTTCATTCTGCTGGTGAAAGCCCACTGTTAGTCAAAGAGAGAAGATGGAGTGAGGCATAATTACAGTCCAAACAGCAGGAACATCTGCAGAGTCCTCTCCTCTCCTCTCCTCTCCTCTCTAGTCTCTTCTCTTCCTCTTTCCATCTCCACTCTCTCTTCTCGTCTCTTTTTGTCTCATCTTGTCTCCTGGTTTCTCTGGACATCTTGTCTCTGGTTAACCCTTGTTGTCTTTTCTTTTCTTGAATCTTCTTCTCTAGTCATCTTGTCTTTGGTCTTCTCATCTCCTCTTTTTTTGTCTTGTCCCTTTCACTGGTTATGTTCTCTAGTCTATTCTCTTGTTGTCTTTGGTCATATTGCCTCTAATTGTCTCTTCTCGATATACATTCTCTACTCTGTTTCGTCTTTGGTCTTCTCTTCTCTTTTTACCGTGTCTTTTCTCTAGTCATCTCATCTAGTCTCTTCCTGTCTATGGTTATCTGGTCTCTGATTGTCAGTTGCTGTCTCTTCTTGTCTCATCTCGTCTCAAATCTTCATGTCTCTGGTTAACTTCTTGTCTCTTCTTATCTTGAATCACCTCATCTTTGGTCTTTCTCGTCTCTTGTCTAGTACCTCTGGTCTTGTTTTCTCATCTACTTTTTCATCTTGTCTTGTTTCTACTCTTTTGTGGTCATCTCATCTAGTCTCTTACTGTCTTCGCACACCTCGTCTCTGGTTTACTCTACTCTTGTCTTTTCTCATCTCTTCTTGTTTTGAAATGTTCTTCTCTAGTCATCTCAACTTTGGTCTTCTCTTCTCATGCAGTATTTTCTCTTCTTGTCTCATGTCATCTCATCTTGTCTTTCCTTTTCTCTTGTTGTTTTTGGTCATCTAATCTCTAGTTGTATCTTCTTGACTTAAATCTTCTCTAGTCTCATCTTTGGTCTTCTGTTGTCGTTTCATTTTATATTTTATAGTTGTCTCTTCTCTGATTGTCTGTTGTTGTCTCTTATTGTCTCATCTCATCTCAAATCTTCTGTTCTCCTCTCATCTCCTCCTCATCTCGTGTCATCCTTCTTGTCTCATGTCGTCTCTTCTCTTTCACATTCCTCTCTATCGGTCCGTGCTTCATCCCTGCTTCCTCTCCCTCTACCCTGGAATCCGGATGTTCCCGCTCCCTTATGTTGTCGTAGTGATTCCAGGCACTCTGGGAAACGTGGCATGCTCCAGCGAGCACATTCACAAAGGAAAAGAGAAACAGAAAGACTATATGTGTCCATGTATGAACAGTTGATGTTTCTTTGTTTTTATGTATGAAAGAGAGAGCGTGAGAGATTACAGAGAGTTCCGGGATCACGGCGAGCAGGCAAAGGTCAGCGCTTATGTCAGACTGTCGTCAAGGATATATACGTAATACAATGACGTTTCATTTATGATCCGCCCCATATGAGGTCCCTTAAGAGATGTTTTTTTGTGTATGCCTATGACTCTGAAAGTCAGTCCAGATGGTGGCAGTCTCCCTGTCTCACACATGTACTGGTGAAAGTATGTAAAATATGTCCTTCATAAAATTGATTTGTGCATGCATGTGTTGCAGACGGACTGTGTAAACTATGTGAAAGTGCTTCACCACTATAATCGGACTCACCTGTACGCCTGTGGGACTGGGGCTTTCCACCCAACCTGTGCTTATGTGGAGGTGGGACAGAAGATAGAGGTAAGTGTGTATTTGTTTTGGATGCATATGAATAAGTTTGTGTGATAAATGGCCCCAGTTTGGCTTTTACACAGCTATATTTTGCTTTGTCTCTATAGGATCATGTGTTTAGAATTGATCCCTCTCTGGTAGAAGATGGAAAAGGAAGGAGTCCGTATGACCCACGCCACACGTCAGCATCTGTTCTGATTGGTTAGCTGCAACTTTTCATCTTTCTAACTCCCATTTAAAAGATACTGTTAAACCATGACCAATCAGTAACCATATACTTGTCATCATATAGGTGATGAGCTTTATGCCGGCGTTGCCACTGATTTGATGGGTCGGGACTTCACAATCTTTCGCAGCATGGGACAAAGGCCCTCCATACGAACAGAACAGCACGATTCTCGCTGGCTCAATGGTGCGTTTGTGTATGATTTATTTCAAAATACATTTAAAAAAAAAAAATGCAATTCACACACACAGTGACTTAAATAGACTCTTCTGTGATAAGCATGTTTTGAATTTTTTGAATTCAAAACATAAAGTCCAAAAAAGTCTCATTAAAAAAGATCTTTAAAGAAAACATTAGTAATTATCAGGTTGTTGTTTTTTTTTTGCTTTTTGCAATAGTATAAATATTTAAAAGCCATGTGGTTTAACCAACATGCAGGGGAAAAACTGAAATGATATCATAGAAAGGCTATGCATATAGAGTATGCATTTTAAACTAGATATTTTAAAACGTTTTCTTTACTCTTATTTGTTATTGACCTATGTGTTTATATGCAACTCTGTTTTTGTATAATGGCAATGAGCCCTATGATGATGATGTGTGTTTCAGAGCCCAAGTTTATAGCGGCATTTGGTGTTCCCGAGAGTGAGAATCCTGACGATGATAAAGTCTTCTTCTTCTTCAGAGAAACTGCTGTAGAAGCTCAGGGATTCGGGAAGGTTACATATTCCCGGATTGGCCAGCTTTGCAGGGTTAGGAGCCAATCATTTATCACTAAGCCTAATGGCAATTGGCTGCTGTTTATTATCTTGATCTAAATGAACGTGTGTTTTTTTGGTTACAGAATGATATGGGAGGACAGCGCAGTCTAGTAAATAAGTGGACGACATTTCTAAAGGCTCGTCTTGTGTGTTCTGTACCAGGCAATGATGGCACTGAAACGCATTTTGATGAACTTAGTAAGAAAGCTCACAAACACACACAGACACTAAAGTTAAATTATGTTAATATAACTGACAATTGCATTTCATTGCCTTCTGACCTTTGTCCGTACCTTTAGGGGATGTGTTTCTGCTGCAGACCCGTGATAGAAAGAACCCGCTGATCTACACCGTCTTTACCACCTCCAGGTCAGAGTTCATCTAAGGGTGTGGTTTAAAGAGTTGGCTCACACAAAAAGTTAAATTCTGTAATTGGTTAATAACCTTCATGTCATTTCAAACCTGTATGACTTACTTTCTGTTTTGGAACAAAATTTTGTTCCACAGAAGAACGCAAGTCATACAAAAATGACATGATAACAGAATTTTCATTTTTGGGTAAATTGTGCTTTTAAGAATAATGGATTTATATAGAAAGTATTTATCTTCACTGCATGACATCATTCTATTTTGAAACATTTAAATTTAAACATTTAGGGTGAATTCAAGTATTTGTCATTTTAGTGAGAAAAAGTGGACCCAAATACCTGAATTCAGCATTTGTGTGACTATTTTTTATCTCCTTGTACTGTAACGTGTTAACGGTCTGTGTGTGTGTGTGTTATTATCATCTTACAGTAGTGTATTTCAAGGTTCTGCAGTGTGTCTCTACACCATGAATGACATTCGGCGAGCATTTTTAGGGCCTTTTGCCCATAAAGAAGGGCCCAATTATCAGTGGGTTCCATTCCAGGGTAAAGTGCCATACCCACGTCCAGGCATGGTGAGAACAGATTCAGTAGCCATTACTCCATTCTTCAGTGTTACATTTTTTTACACATTTGTTTTTTCATGATTCGTTGATGAATAGAAAGTTTTTTTTTTTCTTTGCTGTAACATCTGATTAATTGAATGCATCCTTGCTGAATACAAAAATTCATCAATAACTGGTTATAGGTTTGGACTTGCTGACCTGTGTAGACTGTTGATATCATGTGAACAGCTTGTGCTTTCGGATTCTACAGATATCTCTCTCTCTCTTCCGCAGTGTCCGAGTAAGACCTTCGGCAGTTTTGAGTCAACTAAAGGTTTCCCTGATAACGTAATCCAGTTTGCAAGGCACCATCCGTTAATGTTTAATCCAGTAACTCCACTGGGGGGTCGGCCACTGTTTCTGCGTACCGGAATACCATACACCTTCACTCAGGTTACCGTAGACCGTGTCAATGCAGCTGATGGACACTACGATGTAATGTTCATCGGCACAGGTAGAATGCTGACTGAATATTGACAAAAAACATTTAGAGTCAAGCCTAAACTGTCTTTACTGGTTATGGCCTTGGTTAAAGCTCCTCTCTGTTTCTCTGCAGATGTTGGCTCTGTGCTGAAGGTGATCTCTGTGCCCAAGGGAAGCTGGAGTAACACAGAGCTTCTGCTAGAGGAGCTTCAGGTCTTTAAGGTGAGAGAAGGAATGTGTGTGTTTAAAGGTGCAGTAAGCGATTTCTGAGAATCATTGTTGAACACTGTTGATATTTGAAATCAACCCAAACAAACACCCCCCTCCATTCATTGCTCTGCCCCCAAAATGCATGAACACGCATTGCCCGAGTGGTTGTCTATTTATCATAGCAGAAGCAAAATAAAGCAAAGATTTATTGATGTCAGCTTATCGAAAAAAAATATTCTAAAAATGCATAAAGCTTTCTTTTCTGGTTAGAGTTAATAGCAATTATGATTCACTTTACATTTAAAGAAAATAGAAGTGTATGATTAAAACTAGTACAACTTTACAATAAGGTTCTATTTGTTAACATTAGTTAAATACAATAGTTAACATGAACTAATGAATAAAAATACTTTTAAAGCATTTATTAATCTCATTATTTATTATAATATCTTAATATTATTTAATGGACCTGAGCTTACATGAATAGTTGTATTTTGGTTACACTTTATTTTAAGGTGACGTAGTTACATTGTACTTACTCAAATAAGTACTGAGAAATTTTAATTAACTACATACTATAGAGTTATGGTTTAGGGTTAATTACTTGTAATTATGCATAATTTACTGTAATTACTATAGTAAGTATATGTAGTAACGTGTAACTACGTTACCTTAAAATAAAGTGTTACCCTATTTTTTATGTAACATTAACAAAGATGAATAAATACTGTAACAAATGTATTGATTATTGTTAGTTAAAGCATTAACTAGTGTTAACTAACATGACCTTATTGTAAAGTGTTACCAACACACTCTTGTACTGCCTTCTTATTGCAGGATTCTTCATCTATTATCAGTATGCAGATTTCCTCTAAACGGGTGAGAATGATTCTTTATTTTTATAAAGTATCTGCTATTTTTAAACAGTATTATAGAAAGACATGAAAACAGCTTATTAGTAAATCATGTGAAGATTTTCTCTCTCTCTCTCTCTCTCTCTCTACAGCAACAGCTGTACATTGGCTCAGATACAGGTGTTGTCCAGGTGCCTCTGCACCGCTGCAGTATGTACGGTAAAGCCTGTGCCGAGTGCTGCCTGGCTCGAGATCCATACTGCGCCTGGGACGGACACACCTGCACACGCTACCTGCCAAACACAAAACGGTAAAGCTTTAGACATACTGTTCAGTGGAGTCTAAAATTAAGACCAAATAGAAAATCTGTCATTCAAAATGCAAAATAGAGACATTTGGAGACAGACAAACCTGATGAAGTATTTTTGTCAAGGTTTTTTTTAATATGTTTGTGTGTATGTGTATTAATGTGTGTAGAAGGTTCCGGCGTCAGGATGTGAGGAATGGGGATCCTAATGCTCTCTGCTCAGGAGGTAATATGCAGTACCTCTCTCAGCCTCTAGGAGGAGACATTGCTCTGTTCTCACTACTGTAATTCATTCACAATGTGAATTAAAGCAGTGGTTCTCAAATGGTGGCTCACAAGTATCAGAGATAAAATACACTACTATTCAAATGTTTGGGGTCAGTAAGACCCCTAAAAAAATCTTTCCACAGAAATATTAAGCAGCACAACTGTTTTCAAAATTGATAATAATTAGAAATGTTTCTTGAGCACCTAATCAGCATATTAGAATGATTATGTGACACTGAAGACTGGTGTAATGATGCTGAAAATTAAAAACATTAAATCCGTTTATGCTATTAAAAATTTAATTCTAAGTCCAAATGCCAACATGGAGAGGTTGCATGACATCCCGTCATCCTAAAAGTGAACGAAATCCCCCTTCAACTGCAGGCTTAAAACTTGTGTAGCCTACTTGAAATGTTAAATGTAATCTTTAATATCCATTTTCACATTGCACATACAATGTTGCAATGTCTAAATTAACTTGTAGTATTTAAAACTACTGATTTAAATTTTTACTGTTTTATTTTTAAATTGTATAGAATTTTAATATTACCTATTTATCAGTTATCTGCCATAACATTAAAATAAGTATTGTCTTATTGCTGTCAACCAGAATTTTAATATCAGTGCATCCCTTTTTTTACACATTGTTGATCCTTTGCCGTTCATATATTTCAGTGTTTGGTTTTATGGACATTTTTGTTTACTTTTTGGTAACATTTTTGTATGATAAACAATTTGGTACTATGTTGTGTCGCCTCTTGATATACAATGTAAAATCGAAAGCAAAATGAATTAAAATTATTTCTAATGAATAACTAGACTGTCTATATGTATGGCTGAGAAGTGACAATGCAAGTATAACAGTGTTTTGCGTGTGTGTCCTGCAGACCATCAGAAGCAGCGTGTCCTGGAGAAGAGACTGTACGCTGTGGATGGAAGCAGCTCCTTCCTGGAATGTATCCCAAAATCACTACAGGCCCAGATTACATGGACCTATCAGAGGCATCCGGAAAACCCACGGGAGGAGGTGAGAGAGAGGAGAGAGGCAGGCTGGGGCAGATATATGGGGTTATTATGAGAAAGACGGATGCAGACAGCATTGATAAGAGATGATGAATGTGTGTCTTTGTTTAAATTAATGACTTTCGTTCTCTCTCGCCTATCAGTGTAGTCACTACTGATGCTTGATGCATTCGTTGTGTGTGTGTGTTCACAGGTTCGTCTAGATGACCGAGTTTTGCAGACCGAGCGAGGCCTGCTGCTGAGACGAGCCGTGCGTAGAGATGGCGGCGTGTATCAGTGCCACGCAATGGAACACGGATTCACCCAGACCATCCTTGCGATCACTCTGGAGATTTTGCCTTTGGCTGGTTCTGCCCCTATTAACCCTCGCAGCCCTGCCAACACCCACACCAATCAAAAGCTGTGGTACAGGGACTTCATGCAGTTGGTGGATCACCCAAACCTAAACACAGTCGACCAGATCTGTGAGCAAGTTTGGTCACGCAAGCACAGCCTATCAGGGAAGGCCGCGCCAGGCCCAGCCAATGAGGCGCCGGCTCACGACCCACTACACTCTAAAAAGTGGAAACACCTAAAGGAAGTGAGGAAAGGGCGAAATCGCAGAACGCATGACGGGAGACCCGCACCCAGAGCACCGCGGAGCGCGGGAGAGTAGCGAGAGATGAGAGGTGGAGTGAAAGAGAGACTGAGAGACAGAAAGGAAGAGCAAAAATCCACTGGAGGTGGACAGATTCTCATTCATTGACTGTTTATCGCCTGGTCTGCTTTTTATTACCCCTGTGACGACACTCCACTGCCTGTTATCAGTCTCTATATACTCTATTGCCCTCATCTCCAGTCTGAAGACTCAATCTAGTGCCCCCAAGACCCCAATCCCGCTCCCGCCAGCATCTATTACTCCAAACCTTCCGACTCCTGATGGTTATCCAAAAACCCACACTCCATCTAATTCATCTAAATACTAACACAAACTCAAGTTCCTGAAGTCCAAGAAATCCCTTTGAGTTGTAACCGGAAAAACTTTGATTGGAAATCGAAGAGACGCAAAGACATGCATGTGCTGCGTAAATCAGTAAACACAGGCTCTTGTAGACACACATTGAGTAAATCCATGTATACTCTTCTATGTTTTCATCTGTGTGTTTATGCTACATGTGTTCTGTAGATTAGATTAGATTATCCTCTCACTTTGGCCCTGAAACAGAGACCCTGACTCACCAGCACCAGATGAACATCATCACTCTTCTTCTTTCACTGCTTGAAGACTTCAAACACAACATTTCAAGCAAACAAAAGACAAAAGGAGGAGGAAAAAAAATGTACATTTGTGATCTGGTAAGGCTGTAGCTACTATAAGAGTGTTCAAGTAAATGTTTTTTCATTTGACTGTAATTCTATACCTTGAAAGCGGTCAGAAAAATGTGCATTTCTGGCGCATATACAAAGTAACAAAGGTGAATTATTATTTTGAGTTACTAAGTTATGTGTCAGGTGTTCTGATTATGTGTTGTATGAGACTAAGATGAACACAGCATTAATGTACAGGGGCATTATGGGTAATGTAGGGAGATCTACAGAGAAACGTTTTTTGGATACTTTTAGGTCTAATCTCTCAACTAACCCATTGAAACCGAATAAGGCAGAATAGTTATGTATATTTGAATGTGTCTGAGTAAGAATTAGAGAGTGAGATTTTCCTGCTTTTTATACAGCTCTACCATATTCACTGTCTAAAGTGAGCATTCTGTGAGCATCATATACTGTAACAGCACAGCTAATGTATTATGTATGCTGGTACATAATGGGTTAAATGAGCAAACACAGATCCAAGGCCATCTCTTAAGACAACAAGAAAAAGTGCCCAAGAAATGTCCTTAGCTCTGACTGACAATTCAGATTAATATTTAATATAACACATTTAAGAGTCTAGCCAATTGTCGATTTTATTTTTTTTAATCGACTCGCCCTGTCTTTTGGGAAAAGGAGTGTTGAATTAGTCAGTAAATGCATGTTTACAGACGTTTGATGCCAAATTTCTTTTTGAATGCATTGAAAACAGCGATGTGGGAGTGAATCATACAAATTCCTGAAAAAATACCATAGCTAGGCTACTATAAAAAAAATATGTGGTAACTTGATATCCACCACCACAAGTAATCGAAAGCATACAAAGGTTATTAAAGTTTTTACAGTATTGGACTCTTATGTTTTGCAGGGTAAATGGGTGGTGCTCGCGCTGTGTTGTTATGGCGCTCTCTTCTGGCGTTTGTGTTTTCTGCTGTGTCGGATGAGAGCACTAAAATAATCAAATCCGAATCATTTGTAAACGGATGTAAGAATGTTTTGAGTAGATCTGGTGGATTATCATGTGGTAGTATTTATATCAGTTGTCAAAAAGTTGTAATGGTTATTTTTGCATGACTTTAAACGTCTTTTTTTTGTTTTGTTTTTTACAACAGAAAGAACATGTTTTAAAACTGTTTTGCGAGATTATCTGGTGTTTTCATCGTATATTTATGGATCGATAAGCTAATGTGTTGTGGTGGTTTGTGTTAAAACTGACCTACATGTGTAATGTCCATTTTGATAGAGGAGAATGAGAAGAACATCCTTGTGTGTATATTTTGAAATTCTTTCCCTTCTTTTGAATGCATATTTAAAGACCTAACCTGACACACTCCATTTGAAAATCACATTTTAAAAGACTATCCATACAGCATTTCCAACTAAATCTCTTTCTGCTTTGTGACGCTTCTCAGCTTTTGAGAGTGAGAGTGAGTGAGTGAGTGAGTGAGTGTGTGTGTGTGTGTGTGTGTGTGTGTGTGTGCCATTAAATATTAGAATTTCTGTACATGGGGAAAAGTGTTTCTCATTTTGTGGACAAGTCAAAGGCCAAAGTTGACGTGAACACTGTATTACTTCCTGGGTATTTTCTCTGTGGATTGTTGCATCAGACTGTAAATGATTAACACAATAAAACACAGTTAATTCGAAATAACACCTCTGTTTTATTTTTCATAGAATGAGTGAGAGATTACAGTTTTGCTCAATCGTCTTACCATTCTCTAAACTGTAAGTGCAATTGTCACAACTGTTCACTGAAATATCAGAACTCTATTGAATGTCTGCAAAATGTAGTTACTCACCCAAAACATTTCATTCATGCTTCAAAACCTAGTTGTGTCAGTAAATTGGCCAATGCCATCAAAATAGATAGTGTTTTTTATCATTGTGTGAGCCACACTGGTCAAAATATTTAGATGTTTTTTCACCATGGCAGTCAAGCGTGGAAATTATTGTTATATACAAATTTCATGCATGTTCTACATTTTTGATGACACTGAGTGCTTATTGTACTATACAAAAATGTTACAAAGCTTACGGTAGGTGAAGAGTTAGTACTGTAGTACACAGAAAAAGATTTATACAGTACATTTATTTTATAAAAATGTGTAACATGTAAACTGAAAACTTGTTCATTTTACTGTAATTTCTCATTTCAGTTTTAAATGTTTTACATGTTACAGTAACTCACATACTGAACAAATTTACCACAAAATACATCCATGAAAAACAAAACAGAAAACAAAATAATTCTTGGTGAACAACCTGTCTCTCCTGTTGGTCTGGCCAAATATTTTCATCAACATCACATCTGATGTTTTCCCTTGCAATGCACCAGGGAAAAAATCTCCTTGATTTAGCTAAATACTGCTGCTCTGCCAGCAGCATGAGGTTTATCTGCAGTCCTATGTACAGATAGATTGTTACATATTCCACGTTTTTGATTTGATTATGTATTTATACCTATCTATGGTATGTTGTACTTTTCAGATTTACCTTCACAGTCGTAGGTATTTATGGAATATACATGCATGCCTGACAGATTTTTATAACGGAATGGATCATTTAGCATGTGGAGGCTCACACGATGAAATAATGTTTAGAAGTTGTGATGAGTTTGACAGCTTCACTGAAAATCTACTCATCAGTTTTGATCAACAGGCCATATGCATTTAGTTGTGCAAATTGTAGACAATTGTACTTACTCTTTTGCACACGTGCCAAAACGCATGCAAATTGCTTAAATCAATAAGAAATCCAACTCAGATGTGAACAAGAAACGAATTGTTCAGAGACCTGAACTTGTTTTGAGAAAAGTCTCATTCGAGAATTGAGCCAAAGCTATTGAGAAAAACTGACAACTTTTTGTGTGCATTAGTGCAATCTCACCACGCGAGGGCGCTGCTGTGCACACTGTGTTTCACACTAGTTGTCACACTTTTAACTCCACAGAATATTTCTTGGGGCAGGTTTTTTTAAAGTTTTTTTAAAGGTTAGTTTCTGTACAAAGAAAAAAGAAAAAAAAACTTGCATTACTCTAAGTTCACTTTTCCGCCGTTATTGCCCAAGGGGAAAAAAGAATAGGCTACTTATGAAACATAGCCTAAAATGAATCCTGCAACAGCAAAAATTGTAATATAGGCTATTGAATGTGTGTAAAATTGCACAACGTAAAACATAAAAACTTGCCACACATTTTCTGTTCTGTCTGCTTATTGGTGTTAATAATGTCTCTCTGTGACAGCTGTAATGATTAATGATGCTAATTAGGCCTATAATTAACCCTTCATTATGCTCCTTAACCTCTCAGGCTCTCATTAGAGGTGTTGACTTAAGAAAGCATGGTCTCAGTGTCAACAGACTGTCTCACTAGTTTCTTAGATTCTTACACTCATATTCATTCTTTTCTTTTCCATCTTTCGCTCAGTCTCACTCATATGTCAGATCAGACAGACCGGGAGAGTGTCAGAGAAGAGGCTGAAAAAACAAACCATGACAAGATGAGCGGAGAAAGATGAGTTTGTACAAGTGGCATAGAAAAACACAGCCTCTCCAAACAATGAAAATTAGTTAATTAAGAGTTAATAAGGCTTTAGAAAAATATTATTTGTGGATTTAATTACAAGGGATGTGGCAAACCGGGCAGAAAAAGAGAGAAAGAATGTAAATGTGGCTTTAAACCTGTGCTAAACTGCCTGTAATGAAGCCCCTTGACAGTGAAAGTGAGTGCGCAGTGAATGGCGTTCCATTTCATACTTTGGCTTTCTGTAAGGTGACTGAATATTTCTATACAGCTGTGCTGCAAAGTATAGTGCTACATGTGTATAGAAAATTATGTGTTTAAATAAACCACTGGAAACAGGTATGTCCGATTGTTTGTTCATGTTTCTAAACAGGAAGTGGGTCAGTGGTGTGCGTCAATGATGACAGTTCCTGCAGCTGCTGCATTTCACTGTTTAGAGCAGTTACTTCCACAGCCATCACTTAATGACTCAAGTGTTTGTGTTTGCTAAGCTTTCTTGAGTTAGAGCCCTTCAGATAAATGTGAGGTTATGGTGGAACAGGATACAGTCAGGCAGAATTGGTGACTCCCTAAATTAAAAGGTTTCTGTAGAAGAAAGAAAAAAATCCACTTTATAAAAAACTGTGACAGAGTTTTGAGTGTTGCTTGCTCGCAAAACCTGCTACAATGTTGGTGTTAGTCTGACAACATTCCCAAGTATGTTTCTAAACTGTTCTGAATGCGTCTATACTGTAAGTTGTCTTTTCTGCTGCTTTGTAAATTCTGCAACTTCGATTTAAGGTATCATTGATGTCTGTAGCACAAACAGTGCACAATATGTGCCAAAGTTTGGAACAAATACTTAGGTTTAGGGCTTAGAGCAAGTTACTAACCCCAAGTGTGATGCTAATATGGTTTAAGATCAAACTCTGATTGTCTCTGCGTATATACTTCAAACTTTCACACAATGACAAATAAAAATAAGACTTTGGCAAAGAATGAAATGATACATAAATATACAGTATCCAATTACATGTACTGTAGACACTGGATGCAGAGTTTAGTGTCTTTCAATGTGCAAGTTTTTCTCACAGTCATTCACTTTTTGATCTGCTACATCCAATGCTATTAAACTTTGAAAGAGGCAGAGGTAATGTTTGACTTCCTTCCGTCCTAAATTTGAAAGAACCCTGAAAGGTTACTGTAACTAAACAGTTTCAAACACATGAAAGAAAGAAATGTTATGCTTTCACTTTATGCTACTGCCAAAGTGAAATGATTCCCATGCACTCAAACCCTTGTGAATCCACTCAAAATGAAGCCGTGATGATAAAAAAGGTGAACTAAGGGTACATTTACACGACAATGATGTACTAACAGCGGATACGTTTTTCGTGTATAGTAGACAACTTTGTCAAAACGATCCCCATCACACGGATCTGCGAAAAAACGATTAAAAATGCTGTATTATTCATGCCTGGCCAGTAGCTCGCGATGCCACTTTGTAAAAAAAAAAAAAAAACACACTACACACCTGGGCCTCTAATAGTTTGGGTGGGCCAGAATAATTCGCATTACCCCTTAATTTGGAAGAAAACTTAAAAATCCGATTAAAAACATAGCAACACAGCTAAAAGTATTCCTCATATTTAAGGCCTTTTATTGTCTATTAATATAGTCTACTTCTACATATTGATGTCTTCTCAAGACCCAGTACGAGCTGCGTTTGTGACGTTTGAGCGCGACGCGCGGAAGGACCGTTTGCAAGGTTGCTTTATCTATTTTTTTTTTCAATTCCGCTAGGTGTTACTAGTGTTGCAGAAACGAAATACCGTAAGCACTAAGCTCCGATCAAGTGTGAGCGGCTGCAGTGAAAAAATTGAAAACAAAAACAAAGCAGGAGAGAGATCCAACCCAAGTCCTGATAAATATATCACGAAGAGAAATCACAATGTCTGAGTCCTGTATCGACAACCTACCATTGCTAATACAGTACATGTGGCTTATGAACATTTCAGAAAACCACTTGCTCACAAATATTATATACAAATATTGCATAGCCATGCCACGGCGGCCCAGACTAAAACCCTACCCATAGCTTACCTTGTATGGCTGATGTCTGTTCTAAACAAGGGTCCGTTCTTCGTACCTCGCTTAATACATCTGATTTGACAGATCCCAGATCTTCTAATCGTGATAACTGATCTTTGGCTAATTTGGTTCTTCAAACGAATTTGCGGATTGGAATTAAAATATTTGGATTAAGTTATCTGAGATTACTCCGCGTTCCTGTGTTCCCTGAAGAGGGCAGATGCATCGATACTCGAAACCACGATCAGCAATGCAGCGATTGGCTGGCGGTAAAACAGCTTAGTAGTCACATTATATAATTAAAAAGACACCTGGGGCACATTCAAACTCAAACCGGTACACAACGTTTTGCTACGGTTTCCGGGTTGAACGATATGTTTCCTGGAAACGGTGTGAAAACGGCATTTGAGAGACGTCATTCTCTTATTAAGTGGGTGTGTCAAAAATGTCGCAATCAGCAGCAACATGTATAAACCGCGCGGTATTAAAGAAACAGCTGAGCTTGCACAATGGGTCCAAGTAAAGTCGTTTACAAATGTGTCCGCTGCAGCTCTGTATATGCAACAATTGAAGATATTAGAAGACATGTTTGTCTTTTCATCCTGAAATGCGAGGCAAATGTTAATCACAATAATTAGGAACCGTTTCCACAAATCCCTTCACTCTTTTATTCTGGACGGCAAGGGCAGTGACTGTAACATCGAGCATGTTTTGCAGTATTAAACATGTATTTATACCGATTTCATCAGGCTCTGAAAATTATTCAAAAAGAACACAGAGAATGGCCTTCTCAGCTGCCATAGTTGTAACTCCTTCATCATCAGAACAGGGTGTTCAACACACCACCGTTTCCGTTTAAAAAACGTTTTGCAACGTTTTGTCGGGGCTGAACGCAGCGATTAATTACATTTTTTTGTTTTAAAGATCAATTAATCTGCATCTCTTACGCTGCAAGCCACTCCCATAATATTCGTCATCACTCAAATTAATGCACGGCTCAGAGTAACTGGAAAGTATGTGTGTAAGACTCCAATAAAATGATAAAGTAATTATTCCATCACAAATAAATCTCTCAATCAAGTGGCTGTGTCTATAGTATTATACACATTTTACACAACATTATAATATTATTTTCAAATACATTTTTATATTATTATTATTATTATTTAAAATTATTATTGCCCCTGCTTCAGTAATGAACTCTTGTTATAAAGTAGCAGTGGCTGGGACAGATTTTAAGTATCACCTCAAGATGCAATCTAATCCTGTTTACATGAAATAAACCTGCTCCTGAGCAGGTTTGAGTTTATGGACCTGTTGTTATGACAGCAAGTCCAGGAAGAGCTTCGAAGAACCAAACAATCCAAGATCATGCCAAATTGTCAACAATCAAATCCAGCGGACCCCAAGTCGGAGTTGGCTGGGTTTTGAATTGAAGATGTTGATAATATCATCATATTCTGTTAGTTCACTTTAAAACGACAAAAGTGTTGTGGCGTCCTGTCATATTTGTCAAGACGTGTTTCTTTCTTAAATGTGTCAAAAAAAAATTTTATAACAAAAAAAGGCGCTGCTAGTTGAATCCGGATATTGCCGCGAAGAAGAACATACTATTGGCGTGACGTAACTGAAGAGACAAATTAAATTAGCATATTTGTATTAATATTAGAACAGAGTTCTAATGCATGACAAAATAAATCACATTTAAAATAATTATTTAAGAATTGTTAGAAAATAGTATTATAAAACTATTTCCCTGGATCTGACAGGGCAAGCTGTCAGGCCCACCTGTAGCTATGCTAGTGCTATAGGCTGAACATATAATATCCATGCCAATGACGTTTTCACAAATTCACGTTTTTGTAGTTTACACAGAGAAGGTAACGATATCATTTTCAACTATGCACTATGAAACCCGTTTTCAAAAGTTTGCATTTTCAGGCCTGTTGTAGTGTACAAGAAAAAAGTTATTCATACAAGTGCCCATGCATGGCATTTTAAATTTGTATTAATTTACATGACTTTTCCAGGTTTAGAAATCACATTTTTAAAATTAGGCTTCCTCATATTTCCAAGTTTTTTTAAAAACTTGGGATTCCTGGTTCTTCAAAGAAAAGGGGTGAAATATAATATGAAATAGCTTGATTATTTTGTTGTTGGTTTAGCTCATTTTAATGCTTGTTTTTCTGATTTTAAATTATTTAAAGCCATCTTGAGGTCCCCTTGAAAGTTTGCCAAGGTCTGAGTAATTTATGTCTCTTGCACCAAAGCTGAGGCGAGTTATGTGACAAAGTTTACTCTTCAGGTCTGGGTTCTAAAAACAAGTAGAAATAAAAACAGAGATGCCTGACTTTGCAATTAACTTTTTAACACTGAGAAGGAAACCATGGCACAGTTTGACAGTTATATGATGTAACCGCATCAACCTGCTAACTACATCATATATAAACGTACATTTGGGCCTCGTTTAGCTGGTGTTTTGGTTCTGGCTGGGTCTGGTTTATGAACGTCTTCACTGATTTTTATAGCTCTTTTACTGTGGTCTGTTCTCCAGCAGCAATATATCCCAGCACAGCCACTTGTTCTTAATGTCAAGCCTCGTACTGACTAATGACACTAACATATGACCTCACACGAATGGAGTCATTTTTAAATTGAGCACTGACAAAGACAATCTCAGGAGAAAAAGACCTTCTCAGTTCAACATGATAAACCAGCACACGATGGAGAACGTAAAAGGAACATCTGTAATGCTGAAGGGTCACACCCAACCCCTGGGTCCCGTTCTGAGCTGACCCGGTATGAAGCAAACCCATAAAACTCTCTGTGAAATGTTTTTATTTATGTATCACTGAACCAAATAGAGGTTGGAGTTTTCTGCATGCAAGAAACACTTTTAAATAACACATAAATATATCAGACACACTGGTTAAAACTGCATTTGTGTTGTATTTTACCTACAGAAAAAATAGCTAAAATCAGTACAACCGGTTTAAAAACAGTGAAAAAGATGCTGTTCATGTTATTAAAAGTACAGCACTCCTTTCAGATTATTGTTTTAATGTTGTATTTACAGTAAAACACTGATGACAAATGAAGAATCAGAGCAATGCTACTGTCTGTACACATTCACAAAAAGCAGTTTCAGTGCAACTAGTCTATGCAGTCAGTCCTGTCAGGGCATTGAGAGGATAAAATTATATTAAGTGAGCTTGTTTCTTTTGCTTGAGTTGTTCCAGCGGTTTGATGATTTTTCCCTGAAGTTCTGAAAAGACTTTGGAGAATGTTTGGAAGCCAAACAGTTTCTCTCCATCTCCAGGAAAGATTTGTAAAGGCAGCAATGTTTTAGAGAAAGCATTCATTTTTCCCCAGACCTTTCTAACTACAAATAAATAAAGGGTTCAAGTGATGCAGGAGTTTTTTGTATAGATGTACAAAGTAACAAGTAAACTAGTGAATGTGAGCAGCGAGAAAGGACACAGATTGCATGAAGGTTACTTTAGCCGCTGAACAGCTTTTGAATGGTAAAACATCGGATCAGCTGTCTAGTTTTGCATCAATTAAATTATTCTTTTTTAAAAACCATTGTAATACTTTATAATAAGGTTCAATTATTGAGAAAAGTTCAGTCAGGCGGTCGTTAAAATACATGGTTATTCACCTAATAAATATGTGCACATGACATATTAACTTTAAATTATAGAGTCTCACCAGTATAGCATCTTTAACTGTGGATAAAAAAAAAAAAAGTCCACTACAACATACTGTACAAAACAATCGGCATAGAAAAAAGATGAACACAGCAACAGTCTTGCAGTAATATTAATAATAAAGTTCTCCAAGGTCAGTTTTTTTACTACAATCGATAACTCTCATGCAATATAACACTAGTCGCATTTCTACAATCGTTTCCCAAATACACTATGCACTATGTACTCAACCGTCTTGTGTATGAATTTTGTTATTTTCTCATCCAGCATTGGACTCTGTTAACCTCTCCCCCTCCAGTACATAATTAGAGCTGTGAATTGGGTTGCACCTGGAGTAGTGTGTTCATACTGAAAACACCAAAAAGAAAAAGTTTACTTCAAACACTTGGATAGTGCACGGATGATGATTAACCAAAAAAACAAAGTGGGGAATGTCGAACACTTCTTGCACTCAACAGTCTCAGCTTTAGAGTAGAGTAGGGTAGGGTTCAGATGCTGGATGACAAAATAACCTTCTAAAATGTATTCACTTGATGGAAGAGTAATACATACTGTAGTATAAGTACACAGTGTATAGTAGGACATTTGGGACACAACTCAACAGTGTGATACATCAGACCACTGGATGCCGTGATTGACCAATTAGAGTCGAGTATTCCAGAGAGCTGTGTAATAACATTAATGCATTAAGTATCATGAACTAATAACAAACAGTATTTACAGCATTCATGAATCTAGGTTAATGTTCATTTATAAATATACCATTAATTCATGTTCATTTATAATAAATTAAAGTCAATTTACACAATGTCAAAAAAGTCAGTATATATTACAAAAAAACACAAAGATTGATAAATGCTGTAAAATTATTGTTCATTGATATTTCAGGTATTTATTTTACAGTGTCCCTTTTACACATTTTACATTTTAAGTCAATTACAAGTCAATTATGCATAGTTACATGCAACTAACCCTAAACCAAACCTTAACCCTAATTATATAGTAAGTACTTGTTGTTAATTACTATTACTTAGTATTTAATTGTATAATTACACTCTAACAAGGACACCTTAAAATAAAGTGTAACCATATTTCAATCTAGCTAATGCATTCAAGGGATAGTTCACCTAAAAATGAAAAATCTGTCATTATTTACTCTCACTTACTCTCATTACACTCTCTACCCTCACGTTGTTCCAAACCTGTATGAATTTCTTTCTTCTGCTGAACACAGAAGAAGATATTTTGAAGAATGTCAGTAACTCAGTTGGGGACACTAAATTTTCTCCAGAGCGGCTGTACAGCCGAATCAAATTCTGTTTCATTATTTTCCTGTTAACGCTGTGAAGCTGCTTTGAAACAATCAGCATTGTAAAAAGCGCTATATAAATAAAGGTGATTTGACTTGACTTAACCAAACAGTTTATGGGCCCCATTGACTTCCATAGTATTTTTTCCCATACTAAGAAAGTCAATGGGGCCCATCAACTGTTTGGTTACCCATATTCTTCAAAATATTTTCTTTTGTGTTCAGCAGAGAAAAGAAATTCAGGTTTGGAACAATTTTTGGATGAACTATTCCTTTAACGAAGAAATTGGACCTTATTATAAAGTGTTACCAAAACTTTACATTGCAAAGAAAGAAAAGAAAACTAACCCTGTACAAAGTTCTGTAGCTCATGATCGCGATGTGGTGTTTCAAGCTAATTAAGAACAAAATCAGTTCTGTTGAAGTCTCAACGGTCGTCAACCTATGATTTAGTTACCAGAAAATAGTCTAATTAGTCCAAACTTTTATTTCTTTTCAGCTTAATGTACTGGCAAGCTAAATTTTGTTGCGCGCTGCCATAGCTCTCAGTTGAGGAAAAGTCTCTAAGCCTTATGCCCAGTTGTATCACAGCCCGACAAATCTTAAATTAATGTAATTTTTTGGCACCTGTTATAGCAGTGGCAGCATTCCAGTCTACTAGTTCCATCCTGTCTGCCCTCATTTGTTCCAGTAAAAAGGTTTTGCAGCTGCTAAGTTCTTAAGTAAGACATATAACATTAGCCACGGTCTACTGTGAAGTGATGAGGGCCGGCTGTCATGGTCACAGGAATATTTGGAGAAGACGCTCAAGAATGTCCTAATTAACATGGAGAGAGCTTGGACTGTTAGACATAAAACCTACATTATTTTACATCACCAAAAGCAAGAATGTTTATGTGTGTGTATAAGGGCATCTAAAAATCCCGTCCACTTTTCCATTGGAAGTCCATTTTGCTTCACGTGGGTCTGTATTTTACTCTAGGGAGTGGAGGTCCCGTGGAGAGCGGATTCGGGATTCTCCCGTGCTCTTTTGGACTCGTGCTTTCCGTGCGGAGTCCTGCGCTTGCCGATATTTGTCCATCATGCTTTTGTGTTTGCGTCTCAGCTTCTCATTACACCAGACGCGTTCGCAGTACTGCTCCACCTGCGGCAAATTTGAAGGACCAATCAGCTGCAAGACGTCTTTGAACCACGCCCTGGCTGGGCCACGGTTGGCAGGGGCTGTGCTGGCGGGGCACGGTGACCACACTTTATATTTGCTGTCACGTGACAGGAGGTCCGAAAGGGCGTCGGCGTGTAAGACGTCCAACCAGAAGCGTGAGAGTGTTTGTGTAAATCCGTGTTCCCGAGATCGACACACGTAGATGCCTTCGTCCTGACGTAGCACACGCCGGAACAACAAACCATCATCTGTCTTAATGATACGTTCATCTAATACTACCTGAACAGAGAGGAAAAGAGAAATTAATGGAAATGTAAAAATCTAATGATTTCTTGCTCAAATACAGCGAATGAATAAATAAATAAAATGAATACATTTCATTGCATTAGAGAAACCAAATGGGATCTGCAAACAAATGATGTTAACTTCATTTTTCTTTTTTCCCCCAACAACTTTCATTAGCTAGTGAGCAAGTGGATATCTAAAAGTGTCTTTAAGTAAACACATAACTATTCATAACTATGGGTATGTTCCACTAAGTTTCACAGTCAGAATGTGTCCAAATGTATTCATTTTAAACTGCACAATTATTGGTTTATAATTTAAATGTAAAATACTTGGTGAACTTTTGTGAAATTTCAGAGAAATTTGAAAATGTATATTTTGTTGTTCATCTTTGCATCCTTGTAGCATAGTACTTTCTAGAATAGTTTTTTTTACTTATTTCTCTTCACCATTACCACCTTTAGTTTGCTCAGTGCGTGTTGTAAACCAAAATTCACTCTAATGCTACTTTGGAACACTATTTAAAAAAAAAAAACCTTTACAAATGATTTGAAACTGATCTCTTTGGGATTATACATTAGTATAACGGCCGCATTTAGATTACATGGTTCAAGTGACCCAATTCCAATTTATTTCCTCCTATGTGGCACAGATCGGATATGACATATGAACGTGTAAGCAGGAAAAATGCACATGGATTCCGATATTCTCAGATCGTTTTCAGGCCTCATTCATCAGTGGCGAATGACGTCAACTCAGGTGGACACCAACCGCAATCACATGACTCTTTTCAATGGCTCAATAGAGGATGAAGGCTCAACCCAATATTTTGCTGACCTACAAAGATGGTGCGGAAAGCAAAAGCTTGTATTATCATTTTGTCTGTGTCCATTGCAAATCGCACGATTTTAACTTCCTTTTTTTTTGCCTAAGCTTTTCCGGGTCAATATGTCTACCATGGGTTGTTTCACCAAGTGTATAGTGTAAGTGCAGATAACGGATATGGGTCACTTTTAAAAGAAGATGTAAGCTGGACATCCAAAAAATCAGATACATTCAACAAATTTGGAGACCATGCAGCCTAGTAGTAAATAGAAGTAATACAGAATTTGGAAAAAAAAAAAACTGATATTTAATTTTTTTTTATTTATTTTTTTTACCTATTTTGGATTTTAAATGTATTTAAAATTATTTTGTCTCTAGTGTAATGGCATTATAAAAGGCACTTTTAAAAGTTTCACAATTTGCACTTTTTTTAACAGTATGTTATCGTGTTGTCCTTACTGCACTTACCATTTTTTCTTACACATTATAAAAGGGTCTTTATAAATGAAAATATATAGTTGCTTTTATCCACTAGTTAAGTCTAATGTCACACGTCACCGTTTCCAGGTCCAAATGCTCTATGAGATATCAGAAGCAAAGAAACAATGCTAATATACACTCACTGTGTGCTGTATTACTGCAAAATCATAATCCTAACCTTAATCTCCAAAGCAAAATCTCAGTTGGCCAGATACATTATTCTTTTTTTTCTGAATAGTTATATAATATTGGTGTTCTGGACACCTTCAGTCCAGAGACTGTAGTGTACAGTTTATAAAAGCATAGTTTAAAGGTGTACTATAAAATGCTCATAAATGGCTGTTGAGATTCATTTGAAACGGAGTAGAGACTTTGAGCCAGAAACATTATTTATGTGTATTTTAGGAATGGGGGTTTTCACAAAGAGAACCCTGGCATCAAAAAGTTTAAAAACCCTCATCTAATGCAATGACATTTCGACATTTTTAAGTGTCTGAATACTTTTTGGTGTCCTTGTAAATATCTTTTAATCCCTATGTATGTCTCTCACCTCTTCTAAGTAGTCATCTCGCTGAATGTGCCATGTGACAGTGGCCTGTGGCGATCGAGGGATGCACTCCAGGAAGGTGCTGTTGTTCTCAGTGCCATAAATGACCCGTTCTTCAGTCAGATCCAGATCCTCCACTACAAAGAAAAACACATGACATTTTAACACAGTCACACAGCACGGTTCAGAGTAAGGTCAGTCAGGGATTTTCCACTGCATAGGTGTTTGTATAAGAGTGCACATATATTTATAATCCCTTTTCATCACCAACATCCTCACCTTTGGCATGCAAACACTCAAGCGCTCTTCACTCACACCTCTTTTGTTCTTTCCTCTCATTCTCTCTCTCCTCTGTGATGAGAGATGGAGAGTGATCTGTCTGTTCACCTCTCACTCTATCAGTTCCTGTCTTTCACAGAGAGTTTTTCTCAGTGGAGTGAGATTGCCCTTCAAACCCAATTAATCTTCCTATTAGAACAAGCTCAAAGGTGTATTGCAGTTTCTAACTCAAATGATTAAACAATTTAACTGCAAATCTCTGGAGGAATTGCTCTTCCCTGCGCTTTCACATCAGTGAGCTCTTTGACATGTAAATGCAATTGAAGTTGTCAGAGGAGACCGGTGGTGCATTGACATTCATGCTGCATGGCTGCACTCATTTAAGAAGGCTGTCATCTCTCTCCTTCTTTCTTACCGCTGAGGTTTTGGTCCATGCACTGCAGTGCTGGGTTTGCATGTTTGATGTCCTGTCTCCGGTAACGCCGTTTTGTGTTTGGAAGGTAGCGTGTGCAGGTGTGTCCGTCCCAGGCGCAGTATGGATCTCGAGCCAGGCAGCACTCGGCGCAGGCTTTACCGTACATACTGCAGCGGTGCAGAGGCACCTGGACAACACCCGTCTGTGAACCTACGAACAAAGTTTGCTGTAAGAGAGAAGAGCGAAAAATAACAGTTTAAGTTCCATTCTTCCACTGTTCACTTTAGCAAAACCAAATAGTTCAACCCAATTACAAAATTATATCATCATTTACTTTCTTTTCACTGTGAAACACAGAAGAAGATGTTTAGTAGAATGTCCTGGCTGCTCTTTTTCATACAATAAAAATTAATGAGGACTGGTGCTGTCAAGATCCAAAAAGGATCAAAAAGCACTAAAAAAGTAGTCTATATGACCAGAATTTAAAGGTACTTCTTTTGTTCAAAAATAACACAATTTAAAGGTGCAGTGTGTAGTATTTATGAGGATCTACTGACAGAAATGCAATATAATATACATATACATTTCAGTGGAGTATAAAGACCTTACATAATGAACCGTTATGTTTTTATTACCTTAGAATGAGCCATTTTTATCTCCATACACCGCAGGTCCCCTTACAGTGAAGTCACCATTTTGTGCCGTCATGTTTCTACAGTAGCCCTAAACGGACAAACTGCTCTACAGTGCGCTAGTCACTCTCTGCTGTCTCAGATGACGACATCTTTATCCTGTGTCGGCCACCGTAGCTTCTCTATGTGCTTCAAAAGGGAGGGGTGAGCGGTGGACAGTTGCAATTTGCAACCTCACCACTAGATGCCGCTAAAATGTACACAGTGCACCTTCAAATGACTCATCCAAAATGTGTTTTTTTTTTTACCTTGATTCACTATATTTAGCCTATTATAAGTGTTTATATTTTTGGCTTGTCGGGATGGTTTTAGCCGCGGGACATTGAGTACGTCACTCGCCCCGTGCGTGTCTCGTCCTACCCGTAAAATAGAGAAAAATTGCTTCAGCTACTTTGGCGCATATATGGTGTCAGAGTGCCATAAGTTAGTTGTTACAATGAGCGAGAAAGGTTGATATGGAGCAGCTCAAACCTACAGGGAATCACCCGTTTTTAAACAAATGCTGAACAGAGAAAAGTCTGCCGACGACAGAGCTCGTAATAAAACGAGAATCAACATCGTTTTGGCTTTTCAGAGAGGGCGAGAACTGAGGGATTTGAAATGTTGTAAAAGTGACGAGGAGATTGGGTTTTTATTACTCAACAAGTGTGCATATGAAGCTTTCTAACAGAGTTCATTGTAAAGCATTATCTAATGTGAAGGGTCATATTCATCCGCACAGTCACGCAGAGCCGAAACCAAAACAATGTTTTTACCATGAAAGTGGGAAAAAAAATCAGTTTGGAATGATTTGATGGTAAGTAAATGATGACACATTTTTTTTTTGGGTGAACTCTCTTAAACTCCTGTGGCTCCAGGGTTGTCCATGAAGTAAGTGAACTGTCAGTTGGTTTGGATATAAAGCACCTGCTTCATAATGAATAACTAAGCAACTGGTTGTTTTGCATGAATGTTTTATTGCTTTGGAGCCAAAAAGCATATACACACAAAGTGGAATCCCATTTCTCTGCACAAAGTAAAAGCCTCTTTGGGAAACTTGTGGAAAATGAATTTATGGTGGTGCTTATGTTCCTACGCATATGTTAATTTACTGGAACAGTACAGTGAGCGTGCATGATGCTTGAACTTACCCTCTTCACAGATATATCCATGGAGGTTATGGGAGTGGGTACCTGCACAGATATATACAATGAGAAACAGAACTAAAAGGTACACACACATATACAGTACACTATTGTTCAAAAGTTTGGGGTCAGCCATTTTAAGAAATTAATACTTTATTCGGCAAGGATGCATTAAATTGATCAAAAGTTAGGGTAAAAACATTTATATTATTACAAAAGATTTCTGTCAAATAAATTTTGTTCTTTTAAACTTTATATTCATCAAAGAATTCAGAATTGACAATAATAAAAAATGTTTTTTGCGCACCAAATCAGCATATTACAATGATTTCTGAAGGATCATGGACATTAAAGACTGGAGTAATGATGCTGAAATTTCCGCTTTGCCATCACAGGAATAAATTACATTTGAAAATATATTAAAATAGAAAACCGTTATTTTAAATTGTAATAATATTTCACAATAGTGTTTTCACTGTATTTTAGATCAAATAAATTGCAGCTTTGGTGAGCATAAAAATCTAACTGACTCCAAACTTTTGAATGGTAGTGAATTCAAATGACAAAAAACACTTTCTCACACACAAAAAGACACATTCTCACAGACAGACATATGAATACACACCTCATTATAGGTACACACATATAGTCACACACTTTTGAGCTCACAGACCTTGAACACCTGCATTTCCTCCAGTGTGATTTCCTCGCTGGTGAGAGAGTTATCATTCCCTAGTACGATGACCTTTAGCACTGTCCCAATATCTGAAGAGGTCAAAGGTCACAGTTTTTCAATCATTTAACCAAGGTTAATAAAATACACTTGAGTATTAAGTAAAGTGATAACACTCCTTCTTACCAGTGCCGATGAACATGACATCATAGTATCCGTCCTCGGCCTGTGTGCGATCTACAGTGATGTGTGTGAGCCTGTAGGGGGCGCCAGTGCGGAGCAGCAGTGGTTGCCGCTGTGAGGGGTAAATGGGGCGCCACATTAGTGGGTGTGTTCGAGCAAATTGCAAAACGGCATCTGGGAACTCCAGTGTGCTACGGAAGGCACGGCCAGGCTGGGCCGTGATTTTACTGGGGCAAACTCCTGGTCGTGGATAAGGGACTCGTCCTTCATATGGTCCCCACTGATAGTCCGGTCCTTCTTTATGAGCAAATGGCCCATTAAATGCCTCCCGGATATCAGCCATATTATAGACACACACTGCATAGCCCTGAAACACATTACTAGAGATAGAAAAATTTCTGTTAAACTCACAAAAACCTGATTGAGGCCCTTAAAAATGTATAGTACATTTCATGCACAATGGTAATTTAAAGTGCTTTACAATGGCATAATAAAAGGAGAGAAAGAAAAATAAAAAGAGCTAAATAAATGAATAAAAAAAGGATTTAAAATAAATACAAACATTTTTTAAAACAAATTATATATATATACACTCACCTAAAGGATTATTAGGAACACCTGTTCAATTTCTCATTAATGCAATTATCTAATCAACCAATCACATGGCAGTTGCTTCAATGCATTTAGGGGTGTGGTCCTGGTCAAGACAATCTCCTGAACTCCAAACTGAATGTCACAATGGGAAAGAAAGGTGATTTAAGCAATTTTGAGCGTGGCATGGTTGTTGGTGCCAGACGGGCCGGTCTGAGTATTTCACAATCTGCTCAGTTACTGGGATTTTCACGCACAACCATTTCTAGAGTTTACAAAGAATGGTGTGAAAAGGGAAAAACATCCAGTATGCGGCAGTCCTGTGGGCAAAAATGCCTTGTTGATGCTAGAGGTCAGAGGAGAATGGGCCGACTGATTCAAGCTGATAGAAGAGCAACTTTGACTGAAATAACCACTCGTTACAACCGAGGTATGCAGCAAAGCATTTGTGAAGCCACAACACGCACAACCTTGAGGCGGATGGGCTACAACAGCAGAAGACCCCACTGGGTACCACTCATCTCCACTACAAATAGGAAAAAGAGGCTACAATTTGCACCAAAATTGGACAGTTGAAGACTGGAAAAATGTTGCCTGGTCTGATGAGTCTCGATTTCTGTTGAGACATTCAGATGGTAGATTTAGAATTTGGCGTAAACAGAATGAGAACATGGATCCATCATGCCTTGTTACCACTGTGCAGGATGGTGGTGGTGGTGTAATGGTGTGGGGGATGTTTTCTTGGCACACTTTAGGCCCCTTAGTGCCAATTGGGCATCGTTTAAATGCCACGGCCTACCTGAGCATTGTTTCTGACCATGTCCATCCCTTTATGACCACCATGTACCCATCCTCTGATGGCTACTTCCAGCAGAATAATGCACCATGTCACAAAGCTCGAATCATTTCAAATTGGTTTCTTGAACATGACAATGAGTTCACTGTACTAAAATGGCCCCCACAGTCACCAGATCTCAACCCAATAGAGCATCTTTGGGATGTGGTGGAACGGGAGCTTTGTGCCCTGGATGTGCATCCCACAAATCTCCATCAACTGCAAGATGCTATCCTATCAATATGGGCCAACATTTCTAAAGAATGCTTTCAGCACCTTGTTGAATCAATGCCACGTAGAATTAAAGCAGTTCTGAAGGCGAAAGGGGGTCAAACACAGTATTAGTATGGTGTTCCTAATAATCCTTTAGGTGAGTGTATATATATAATAAAAAATACATAAAAGTTTAATTTAAAATGCATTACATTTATACAAACATGAAAACTGAATGAAATAATACAGTGCAAATTGGTGAGCTAAAGGAAATGCACAGATAAACAGATGTGTTTTCAGTCTGGACTTGATACAGACCTGATTGTGCTGAATATTGCGTAGATCTCTGGATTGGTTTCATCTTTGGTCCTTAACAGAAACACATCCTCTGCACGACGAACACATCACACAAGGGGCATAAGAGATCAAAATGATCTTGAGTTTATATAATATTGTATATAAAGAGCTGAGGGAGTGTGTTTGTTTATCGTCTCACCCAGCTGCTGAAAGTGTGTTTGGATGCCGTGAGGTCCAGGAACAGAACACACCAGTCGGGCTTTAATAAATGTGCTCCACTTATTCACCAAAACCCTCTGCCCACCCACATCATTCTGAAAATCACATAAACAATAAATCATGAGGCGTTGAATTGACTTCTGAACTCTAACAGATCGGCAAAAACTCAAATCCCAGTATCATTTACCCCCAGACCACACACACAATGAACTCAAACTATCCCTGCGTCTCAATTTGTATACGATCCATCCTAAATAGTATGCAAGATTAGAATTAGTGCATCCCAAATCATAGTGCATTGAAACTAGTATACAAGAAGTGCGACAGTGCATCCATACATGCTTTTTCCCACAATCCCTTATTAAATTAAATTTGTGACAGTTTCTCATTTTACTTTTTCGGGTGAGGTAGTTTAATTAAGGGGGTCACACACCCCAAACCCCTGTAATTTGAACACTGTTTATACATAAACATTCAGTTGAAACTGTTCCCGTGGGAACAAGAACAATTCAGTATCACAAAATATCTCACAGCAGCACCAAGTTATGGAGATTATGGCAATGTAAGGGAAGAATTGTTACGGATCCCAAAAAAGCAAAACAGCTGGGTGGTTTAAAGGATCTGAAAACTGTGTAATCTGTATATGTGGAAATAATCACCCTCTCTACAGTGTAAATGTGTGTGTGATTTGGGAATGTGCTAGAGCTAAACAATGAATAGCAGTCAAAGTGACAGTAATGTGCGATTGACCCCGGCTCTTTGAACACTGACCTCTGAATGACAGAGAGAGATTTGTACTGCTCCCCTTACTCTACAGACCCTTGTGTGTTAGTGTGTATGTGTGTGTATGGATACTGGGGTAATCGGTGACTGTGTGTGTGATTCAGAGGCATGCAAACCATCCAACAGCTGTGTGTATGGGGTTGACAAAAAGGCAAGAGCATTCCAGTATACTGGTCTACTTGCGCCTGGATGTATATGGTGCTTGTTTTCCTCACCGCACACAATCGTCCAATGCGTGTGTGTATGACTCCTTCATCGTCTCGCTCTGTGGTCTCTGTTGCTCTTTCAGTGAAGAAAAAATAAATTTTATCGTCATCTCTGTCTGCACTGTCAGGAATGAGGTGGGCCGCAACAAACCTGGGCTCTGCACACACACACACAAACACACACACGTAAACTATTATAATGCTTATCTGATTGTAGTATGTAGATTATACAAATCAATATGAAATTATTTTAGTAATTGTTTCATCAATGATGAGCACTTAAAATCCCAGGATTTAAAATATGAAAATACATAATAAAATAATAAAGATTATATTTTTAAAACTATAATTATGAATAAATAAAGACTGAAATACCTATTGCAATAGTTGCTGTGTGAAAATGCATACAATTTAATTTATATATTATTATTTGGAATTTAAAGTTTTAAAGTTTAATCTTAATTTTAATTAATGAAAATAATTTTTTGTAGAAAACAATATCAAAACTGATTTCCACAACAACTTTTCTACTAATAAAGTTGTGTTTCATTTCCAGCTTGTGCTTCCAGCTTTTCAGTTGAATAATTATTTAAAATATGTATATGAAAATATTATTTAATTTTGTGTATTTAGGACACATGGTGCTGAAAACTATGAAATTAGTCTTAGCAAGACAAAGTAGTTATTCATTTTATTCCCAAAAAATGTTTAAATGTCAACTATCATTTCCACCAGAAAATGCTATAAAATACATAAGAAATAAGAATGTTTATTAAAATCAATATCAAATATTTTTGTACCATGTAGAATTCTCTGATCTGTCTCTGTTCTCATGGGTGAGCGAGTCCCTAAACCTCTCAAAATCACAGAGTCTCTCCCCAAAAAATCAGCAGTCAGACCGGTGTACAGCTCTCCACCTGAGAGAGTGAGAGAGAGAGAGAGAGAGAGAGAGAGAGAGAGAGAGAGAGAGCATTGGAGGTCATTGCAGACAACGAGATCCTCAAACTCTTATGTGAGAGAAAATAAAAGTAAACAATTTTCTGCAGGAAGCCCCACTGTTAAAATTGAATTAAATCATGTTTTCAGCAATAAAAAACCCATTCACACACACATATAAATCTTTCAAAGTCTCTCTCTCTCTCTCTCTCACACACACACACACACACCTTACTTCTACCATTTTAAAGTTTTTTTAATACTACTGTACTTACTAAACTTAACTATGTTTATCATTTAAGTATGAACACACATTGCCTCTGTTGCCCATGAATTATCTGACAGAAATGCGTGTATGTTAGTGTGAGAAAGATCTCCAAGTTCACTAATACGCAATCTTAAAAATCTGTCCCAAAACATATTGCATCTGGCAAAATGACAAGCAAGGAAAGCCAAGATTGCGCAGTGTTGTAAAGCCACACACTATACGCACTGGGAGATGTGTCTATGCCCCAGAAGACTGTAACACACCCACAAACATACACACAGAATACCCCGTAACACTAAACCTGGCCTGAAGAGCACCTCAAATTTCCCCCATCAGAGCAGTCAATCTACAAAGGCCCATAAACTCTGAAACTGACAAGCAGAAATCTCAACCCTACACACACAAGAGCCAAAATACACACACACACACGCTTTGACATTCTCAAGCATAACACAAACATGTAATGGCATGAACTTTTACACATGAACTTAACACACTGGCACTGTACCTGTGAAGGTGCTTGCAAAGGGTAGTTTGGGGTCATGAGGACATTTCCCCCTCCCATTCTGCACCGTGGTACGGTCCAAACTGAACACATGCTGCCAACAAGAAGTCCGAAAATTCACATCAATTTCACAACTCAAAAATAAACTACAGCTCACACATGAATTTCTCTTGCTTGTGAGGCAATGTATTATTTATTTTTACAATACTGTAATGTATTATTAATCCTCATGTTCTGTTTGGGGTATAAGACACCCCAAGGCCCTTTTAATATTTCCAAAGATATATTCAATATTGTAGTATCAGGTTAATACCTCTTGATTTTGCCTATATGTATGAGAACTGATTATAAACAAAACCTGATAATATGTTTTAAAAATGTTACAATAATTCTACAATACTGTAAAAAAACATTTTCTGATGTACAGTTCTAAAGTCGAAGGGACTTTTTAATGTTTTTGGAAGAAGTATCTTATGCTCACCAAGGCTGCATTTATTTAATTTTTTTCACTTTTAGTCGCTACATTTCTCAGTAGGCTGACTGTATTTCAGCTGTATTCATAATAGCATAGCTTTTCTAGTAACAAACTACTTTTTGAGACAAGTACCAGAGTAGCATAACACAACACTACATCATTGTTATTCTTGTCATGGTCTATCATACACTTAGCCAACAGAGCTGAGGCAATGATTGTGCTTTCATACACAATCTTTTTTCACTCCCTTACTGTAAGTAGAACTGGGAAATGATTAGTTTGGGTTTACATTATATGAACCGGACGGCTCAAATAAATAATTTCCTGATTCCTGAAAGCTGTAGCCCCCCTACTAATGCTATTTCATACATTCTGACTTATTTACACTGTTTAAGAGTTGGATTCTCATGCTAAACATGGCCAAAATGTAAAAAAAAAAAAACAGTTGGACGTATGAAGGAGTATTTCTTTGCCAAATACACTCCTTCAGGATTCAAATAAGTTTCGGAAAGTTTTTTTCAAGTATGGCCCTGTATAACTTCATAAAGGGCGGAATTGCTTGTATGGGCCCTTCTCCCGGATGAGCGCGTGCGCACATCAACCAGAGCGAGAGCAGGAGTGCACCCATCAACAAGTTTCGATTCGATCTTTTTTTTGTTAGACCACGAAATCAACAATGTCACTAAAGAAGTGTGTTTTTGGTTGTGAGGGAAAGATAACCTTCTTCAGCTTCCCAAATAACCCAGCATTAAGAAAACAGTGGATGCAGTTTGTTTTTCCAGAGCAGCAACGGAGTTCTACAAGTGTGTTTATTTGTTCCCGGTCACAAGTCGAAAACGCAAGCGGTGAGTGAAACTGCATCAAATGTCTGTGTTTTGTTGGCAATCTGCGCATAAATGCATATAATGTAAAGAATACGAACGTATAGTGAATTGAAAGTTATCCAGGGATAATGCCATGATGTATTGTGTGTGTGTGTGTGTGTGTGCTCGTGACTCTTTAGCTCCGCCCACTGCACGCCTGCACAAGCTCGGCTGTTTTCGGAAACAATCAGTACAACGTATATGTCTTTTATAAATATGATAAAACTAAAGACTCTTCAGAGATATGAAGAAGTGACTCTATAGGTACTCAAAACATGAGACTGGCAGAAACTCTACAGTTTTAACTAGTTTTATTGGTTGTATTTATCATTAACATATCTTTTCAATGTATCCTCATTAAGTTTTTTTGCAGCAGATAAATACTGCTCTGATTATAAAATTAAATAATATTGTCTGACTTTGAGTTTCTAGGCTGTATCTTATAAGAGATTTTGGTAACACTTTATTTCAATAGTCCACTTTAGACATTCTACTAACTATAAGTAACTTTGCAACTACATGTCAACTACCAGTCATTAGAGTATTAGTAGACTGTCTGCTTAATATCTGCTCACACTTTAATTTGATGGTCCCCCAACAAACTTTCTACTGACTATAAGCAGCTCTGCAAGTACATGTCAACTTATTCCTCTAACCTAACAGTCTACTAATACTCTAATGAGAGTTAGTTGACATGTTTTTTTTTAAGTTACTCATACAGTAGTTAGTAGAATGTCTAAAGTGGACTATCGAAATAAAGTGTAAACAGTTTTCATTTAAAGTGTAATAATAGTAGTGGAGTTTTACTGTCAATGATGTCCGACAATGTATGATTGAGTCCAGTGATGCCAAAAACAGATTAAACCACTAGTGAACTGTGCCAGTTCAGTTATACAATTGTCTATTTGTCAAACATCTCTGATGTGCGATGACACATCAGTTAAAACACCTCAAAGGAAGTAAGAGTAGCTCACTCTGTATTCTGTCCAAAGCCAGAATATACACATGACTGTATCACACATACACACAATATCTCTCTTTTCTATCATCTGCTCTGAATCCTTTGAATTAGTGTGTGTCTGTGTTTTTGCTTTGTATCTCCTCTCATGATCTAGTCTTGACCTTTAGGGTCAGTCTGTTGGTGGGTGACCTCTGACCTTAAACAATTTGGTCTCTGATATACATAGGTAAATTAGATCCTCCTGATGTGCATACACAAACACACTAGGTGTGAAGTAGTGGGAGGGAGTGTTAGTGCGTATCCTACCTCTCCACGGTGTCCGACGTTCACATACGCACACACAGGTTGGAAAGCTCCAGTTCCACAGGCCAGTAGATGAGTGCGGTTAATAGGCTGCAGCAAACGCACAAAGTTTGCACACTCCGTCTGTACCAAAAACATACACACACAAACACACACAGATAGAGCCCATATTAAAATGTTGCAAATGAGCGTACAATTTGGATCTTCAATTACTTACATAAACATACAAACACATGTATTTTACATTGGATGACCAGGTTAAACTCTCTCTGATATTTCCCTGGAGTGTTTAAATGGAGAATTACAGGAATCAGCTAATTTTAATGGATCAGAGAAAAAGAGCGAACAAATATTAAGAAAATGAACCCTACTTAAAACTCACTGAAGACCAATCAGCGCTTTCAACATGAGAAAGAAGCTCTTAAGGTTTAATTACTGAAGGGTTCAGAAAGAGGAAGACGTCACACACACATACAAACACACACTATCAACATGTACACACTCTAACTATGGCCACCTGTATGCAGCCTCATTGACTGTGTAGGGTCAAAATCAGTCAAGCATAAATGAACGAAAGGGTCAAGGGTCATAAAAGATGCAGGCAGATGCTCAAACTGCGACCAGATGTTAACCACCAGGACTGAGAGAACAGGAGAAATACAAAGCAGCAATGTAACAGTCACTTAGCATAAACAAGGCATAAAACAGAGTGTGAAGCTTAAAAATAAATAAATGTTGTCAGTAATTTATAGAATAAAACAAATGTTAATTTTACTCAAACACGTACATATAAATAGTAAATCCAGAGAAGCTTCTAATTTTGTAGTGGTCTCTTAATTTTTTCATATCAGGACATAATAATAAAAAAAATCATCTGGTCCTTGGCAGGTCTTAAAATTACGTAAATACAACCTTAGATGAACAATAACACATAACATATTACACCGTGTCATTATTTATTTAACAAACAAATGAGGCCAAAATGGAGAAGCCATGGGTGACAAACTAAGTGCACCCTTACTGCTTCCATAGGAATTAAGAGAGTAAGTAGCAGTCAGGCACTGTTAATCAAATGCCCCCATTCACCCCAAGGTCAGACCGTGCAATACTCAGAGATGCTTTGCAGCCATTGAGTCAACCATGAACTCCTCTGTATCCCAAAGTATTCTAGAGTCAAATGTGAGGCCATCTGTCAACAGCTAAAGCTTGGCCGAAATTGGGTTCAGCAACAGGACAATGATCCCAAGCACACCAGCAAAACTACAACAGAATGGCTAAAAAAGAAAAGATTCAAGGTGTTGCACTGGCCTAGTCAAAGACCAGATTGAAATGTTGTGGCAGGACCTTCAGAGAACTGTGCATAAACAAATGCCCGAAAACCTCAATGAACTAAAGTGAAGTAGTAAAGAAAAGTGGGCCAAAATGCCTCCAGAATGATGTAAGAGACTAATAAAGTCATACAGAAAAAAGTGTTAAAGTGTCTCTACAAGTAACTGAATCATAGGGTGTACTTAGTTTGTCACCCATGGCTTCTCTATTTTTGGCTTTATTTTTGTTAATATATAATGACACGGTGTAATGTATTATGTTGTTGTTCATCTGAGGTATATATATATATATATATATATATATATATATATACACCAATCAGGCATAACATTATGACCAAACTCATTGTTGTGCTCCTCAAACCATTCCTGAACCATTTTTGCTTTGTGGCAGGGCACATTATTCTGCTGAAAGAGACCACAGCCACCAGGGAATACCGTTTCCATGAAAGGGTGTACATGGTCTGCAACAATGCTTAGGTAGGTGGTACGTGTCAAAGTAACATCCACATGGATGGCTTGCCTTCTTCCCATAGTGCATCCTGGTACCATGTGTTCCTCAGGTAAGCGACGCACACGCACCCGACTATCCACGTGATGTAAAAGAAAACATGATTCATCAGACCAGGCCACCTTCTTCCATTGCTCCAAAAAACTGCGATGCACTGTGTATTCTGACACCTTTCTATCAGAACCAGCATTAACTTCTTGAGCAATTTGAGCTACAGTAGCTTGTCTGTATGATCGGACCACACGGGCCAGCTTTTGCTTCCCACATGCATCAATGTGCCTTGGCCGCCCATGACCGTGTTTCCGGTTCACCACTGTTTCTTCCTTGGACCACTTTTGATAGATACTGACCACTGCAGACCGGGAACACCCCACAAGAGCTGCAGTTTTGAAAATGCTCTGACCCAGTCATCTAGCCATCACAATTTGGCCCTTGTCAAACTCTCTCAAATCCTTACGCTTGTCCATTTTTCCATGAACTTTGAGGACATAATTTTCAATTGCTGCCTAATATATCCCACCCACTAACAGGTGCCATGATGAAGAGATAATCAGTGTTATTCACTTCACCGGTCATAATGTTATGCCTGGTCTGTGTGTGTATATATTTATATATATATATATACACTCACCTAAAGGATTATTAGGAACACCTGTTCAATTTCTCATTAATGCAATTATCTAATCAACCAATCACATGGCAGTTGCTTCAATGCATTTAGGGGTGTGGTCCTGGTCAAGACAATCTCCTGAACTCCAAACTGAATGTCAGAATAGGAAAGAAAGGTGATTTAAGCAATTTTGAGCGTGGCATGGTTGTTGGTGCCAGACGGGCCGGTCTGAGTATTTCACAATCTGCTCGGTTACTGGGATTTTCACGCACAACCATTTCTAGAGTTTACAAAGAATGGTGTGAAAAGGGAAAAACATCCAGTATGCGGCAGTCCTGTGGGCGAAAATGCCTTGTTGATGCTAGAAGTCAGAGGAGAATGGGCCGACTGATTCAAGCTGATAGAAGAGCAACTTTGACTGAAATAACCACTCGTTACAACCGAGGTATGCAGCAAAGCATTTGTGAAGCCACAACACGCACAACCTTGAGGCGGATGGGCTACAATAGCAGAAGACCCCACCGGGTACCACTCATCTCCACTACAAATAGGAAAAAGAGGCTACAATTTGCACAAGCTCACCAAAATTGGACAGTTAAAGACTGGAAAAATGTTGCCTGGTCAGATGAGTCTCGATTTCTGTTGAGACATTCAGATGGTAGAGTCAGAATTTGGCGTAAACAGAATGAGAACATGGATCCATCATGCCTTGTTACCACTGTGCAGGCTGGTGGTGTAATGGTGTGGGGGATGTTTTCTTGGCACACTTTAGGCCCCTTAGTGCCAATTGGGCATCGTTTAAATGCCACAGCCTACCTGAGCATTGTTTCTGACCATGTCCATCCCTTTATGACCACCATGTACCCATCCTCTGATGGCTACCTCCAGCAGGATAATGCACCATGTCACAAAGCTCGAATCATTTCAAATTGGTTTCTTGAACATGACAATGAGTTCACTGTACTAAAATGGCCCCCACAGTCACCAGATCTCAACCCAATACAGCATCTTTGGGATGTGGTGGAACGGGAGCTTCGTGCCCTGGATGTGCATCCCACAAATCTCCATCAACTGCAAGATGCTATCCTATCAATATGGGCCAACATTTCTAAAGAATGCTTTCAGCACCTTGTTGAATCAATGCCACGTAGAATTAAGGCAGTTCTGAAGGCGAAAGGGGGTCAAACACAGTATTAGTATGGTGTTCCTAATAATCCTTTAGGTGAGTGTATATATATATATATATATATATATATAAATTGTATTATAGCAATAAATATTCAAATATTCAATTACATGTGTATATTCAAATAAATAATAAATACATTTTTTATTAATTAATTTATTAACAAATAAATTAATAATTAAAACATTTTTATTACAATGGACTGAATATCAATTCAACAGATGATGTCAAAATTAAGACTGTATAATTTTAATTGTTGGATACAGTTAAGAAGGCCAAAATGCCAAGGGTTGATGTGTTTAAAACAATCTATTATTTATTTAATTTATTAATCTATTTACATAAGTTTATCTAAAATATCTAATAGTTCACATATAAAAGGGGATTTGCACATCTAATGCTAAAAGTAGGAAATGTCCCATATTCATGTAAAGTGACACCAGTAATTTTTTGGGACACAAGAGTGAGTGAGCTGTGTTCTGGGTTACATAAAACAGTGTTACAGTGTTACACCAGCTAGAGCATAAATGAAAAACAAATATCCTGTTCAATTCCCTAACACATACTCATACAATGAACAGAGTCATTAAAACACCGCTGTGAAATCACACTCACCTGTCACATCAAACAATACTGCCGGGACAGTCACCAGAGCATGTAACCATAGAGGCACCTCACATTTCCACTTTACGAGCGAAACATGTTAAACACTAGCAGATGCAGAGTGTATATCCCTGTGTGTGTGTGTGTGTGTGTGTGTGTGTGTGTGTGTTGAAGACATTCCATCATTGGGGACAGAGGACAGGAAAGCTTTAACTTGGAGGAACATAATTAACATGGCTGAATGAGAAGAAAAAGAACAAGAAACAGAAATAGAAAGCAATGAGGAGTTTAACAAAATTAAAGTTCTGTGTATTGGGACAGCCTTCTTCGGTCATTAGGTTTAAGAGACTCATGAGTCACACACACACTTGCTTGGAAGCAAGACAACAATAAGTTAGTGGATCAAATCTCATTTATGGGCGTTTGGCTTCTGCTCTCCAGTCATCACGCCAACTGCAGCACACTCAGAGTATAGCTGAGGATGGACAGATGTTTCCATTTGAAACTCCAGAGTGAATCACATGAAATAAGTTTGAGAATAACACTAACTAAACATTCCAAAACAAACATACATTTGATGATTTTTACTGTCATCAGCTGGATTTAAGATATTCACTTAATAACCTGAAATCTAAAGTATGCCAGCTCCCCCCTTCAGAAACTATGACACACTGACCAGGACTCATGAGATTGTTGGTGTTTTTAGTGAATTCAGAACCAGTTATTCACTCACCTCGGGATCTTTCCCTTTGAGAATACAGTCCTCACGGTTCCCAGGCAACGAGGGCCAATGGATCTGGAGATAAAGAGGAAATTTATCATCTCATAAATTAAACACACACTAAGCACAGCGCTGTACCACACACACCCAGACTCAATTACTTGTTAAGACTAATTAAACCTACAAAGATCCAAACAATTACAAAATCAGACACCAGTTAAAGTCACCATGAAATCAAAATGGACAATTGTTATTTTTTAATTGAATGTTGCAGTGTTTATTATAATGAATTTAACTGTGTGCATAATTTTTGTCTTAAATTGATGTGCCCTTGTAATCTTTTACTCAAATGAGATCACAGCAGTTAGCAAACAACAACGATCCAATGATTCAATCAATCCAATGGACAAAATCAAGTCCCTCCCTATATTTTTTCTTGTTCCAGAAGCTGTTTCACTCGAATATCCGTCACAATAGTGGAGAAAAGATGATTGCAATTTCCATGCAATTTTGATTTTAAAGTTACTTCTGTGCCACTTGCAGCTTTAAATGGAATTGCAAAAATAAGTTTCCTGAACACCAATAAACTGCCATTGGTCAGACAAACAGACAGCCTTGCGCCATTGTTTGAGCTGATGTTGCTGTGTCTGTGCACTCAATTAAACAGTGCAATGTTTTGAAAGTGCCAGTGTTTACACTCTTCTGGGAAACCAAACTACAAATGGCTTATTATATTTGACTCTGCTCATTACGTAGGGTAAAGTGTGTGTCTCCGAGGGTGGGTGTGTGACAAAAACAAAACAAAAATTTGTGAGGGTTTTTTTTGCTGCTCCCATGAGTGTCAACGATAAAGATAGAGTTATGAAAACAATAAATCTGAGAGTGTGAAAGTCACAAAAACCTATTCTGATGTTTTGAATGATTGAGAAATAAACATAATTTCATCTGCTGGGTCCTCTATCCAAATATATATATATATATATACACAGAGATTGCACATCCTGACACATTAATTTCTCATGTGTCAAAGAAAAGTCTGGCACACAACGATTGTCACGTTCAGACCTCACACAGACTTTTGGGTTTGTTTATACAGATCTGCAAACATTTGCAAACTTCACTGCATTATATGCTCTCCTTTAGCAAAACAGAATATAATGCAATTTTAAATAGCAATTTGTGTGATTATTTATTTATATATATATATATATCAGTTCCTTTAACGAAGTATTGAAGCAAACATATAACAGTATATATCAATTACACATTAAGATCATGTTTCCAACAAAAACATATTCAAATAAAATAATGTTAAATAGTGATCCTGTAGCTCAAACCTGGAGCATGTACCTAGCAATGTCAAGGTCATGGTTTAAATTCCCAGGGAACTGATGTAGACTTTAAATGCAATTTAAAGTGCCCCATTATGGTTTTTTGAATATTCCCTTTCACGCAGTGTGTAATATAGCTGTTTGTGATTGTAAAAATTCTGCAAAGTTGTAAAGTTGAAAGTGCAAGATAAATAAAGTTATTGTCTCACAAAAGAAAGAATCAACTCTGAGCCGTCTATACTAGTCATTTGTATTTCGAATCCTAATGCGTGACTTTCACACGTCACTAGAAAAGACATTTGCATAATGCCCGACTATGTTGTACGTTGTCCGTCCGCGAACAACTTGACCAGCCCTCAAACGTCATTTTACTGATGACTGTTTCTCAAATCTTCAGCGCAGGATTCGCCAAATGCTTGCTCTTGAAGGATGGGTCAATACTCAGTTTATTTGGACCAGCTTGCTCCTCAGAATCACAACCTGTAAGTATAAATAATTATTGATGTATATATTTTCTACCGAGTGTTCAAAATACGTCTTTTTGTATTTTATATTGTGTAAATTTCCAGCTAACTGGCTAAATCACATTATTATTGTCTTACTGAAATAGTTTTGCAAATCAGCTGTGGGCCTCTATTAATGCAGAGTAGCTTGCGGAAAGGAGGGATTTAGAGAGACTGATTCATCTGTTGAACTGTTTGCGAATCATTGAAAAATTTGGTGATGTGCAATGTATATTACACTGAACAAAATTATAAACGCAGCACTTTTATTTTTGCCTCGATTTTTCATGAGCTGAACTCAAAGATCTAAGTCTTTTTCTATGTACACAAAAGGCCTATTTCTCTCGTATATTGTTCACAAATCTCTCTAAATCTGTGTTAGTGAGCACTTCTCCTTTGCCCGAGATAATCCATCCACCTCACAGGTGTGGCATATCAAGATGCTGATTAGACAGCATGATTATTGCACAGGTGTGCCTTAGGCTGGCCACAATAAAAGGCCACTCTAAAATGTGCAGTTTGATCACTCAGCACAATGCCACAGATGTCACAAGTTTTGAGGAAGCGTGCAATTGGCATGCTGATTGCAGGAATGTCCACCAGAGCTGTTGCCCGTGAATTGAATGTTCATTTCTCTACCATAAGCCGTCTCCAAAGGCATTTCAGAGAATTTGGCAGTTTGTCGTCGTAACCGATTTGAGTGGGCAAATGCTCACATTCGATGGCGTCTGGCACTTTGGAGAGGTGTTCTCTTCACGGATGAATCCCGGTTTTCACTGTACAGGGCAGATGGCAGACAGCGTGTATGGCGTCGTGTGGGTGAGCGGTTTGCTGATGTCAGCGTTGTGGATCGAGTGGCCCATGGTGGCGGTTGGGTTATGGTATGGGCAGGCTGTTATGGACAACGAACACAGGTGCATTTTATTGATGGCATTTTGAATGCACAGAGATACCGTGACGAGATAATGAGGCCCATTGTTGTGCCATTTATCCACGACCATCACCTCATGTTGCAGTATGATAATGCATGGCCCCATGTTGCAAGGATCTTTACACAATTCCTGGAAGCTGAAAACATCCCAGTTCTTGCATGGCAAGCATACTCACCAGACATGTCACCCATTGAGCATGTTTGGGATGCTCTGGATCTGCGTATACGACAGCGTGTTCCAGTCCTGCCAATATCCAGCAACTTCGCACAGCCATTTAAGAGGATCAACTCTATGAGATGTGTTGCACTGCGTGAGGCAAATGGTGGTCACACCAGATACTGACTGGTTTTCAGACCCCCCTGGACCCCCTGGAAAGTGTTGCGTTTATAATTTTGAAAATGAAACTGTTTTTTGATGTTTGATGCATGTAAACCTGTTGTAGGAGACTTTAATTTAGAAAGCTTTAAAATATCATAATAGGGGCACTTTAAGTCACTGTGGATATGTCTGTCAAATACGTAAAATGTAAATACTGTCTGGACTTGTTGACTGATCGACCTCTTTGCATCACACAGTTACAAAGACGTTCTTCTGCTTGTAAAATTTTAGACATCATTCAAACAATGTTGCTCCTTTAAACCAGCTAGTTTGAATCTTTTCCAGCCTTCATATGATTAAATCATTAGTGAGTCATTAGTTTTATGTATTCTTTCAAGCTCTTACACATTTTGACATTGTCTAAATCCGGAACCTGTAATCAACTACGTTATCCAGCATCCTTCCTGTGCATAAAGGTATTTCCTGTTTCCTTAATTAGTCATCACCTTTATTCTTCAGGACACTTTGGTACTGGACTAAAAATAGTTATGTTACCGTCATTGGGTCATTTCGACCTAAAAGGTCATTATTAATCATACAACACTATACTATAATACATTGTGTATATATTAGGGGTTGTGACGAGACCCTTAGCTCACAAGACAAGACGAGATACGAGATTAGGTTCACAAGAACGAGACGAGACAAGATTTTTACACAGTATTTTTAAGAAATCCTCAATGACAAAATACGTGACTAGAAAAATTGTTTGCAGGTGCATTTGAAATGTTTTAACTCATCATCTTGTAATGAATGTCATTTCAGTTCTACTGTACTTTCTGAGTATGAATTATCATATGCAGTAAAAGATAACAATACTCAAGCACTGTAAAAGGTTTTGTACAAACTCAACTGACTGGCTTCTTTCCTGTATAATTGTCTCTTCAGATCTTAGAACTGCACATGATTTATGAGCATCTACAACTTTTGACCTCCTAACTGAACTCCTTTCCACAAATTGATCATAGATATTAAGTGCAAACAATAAGTGCAACCATAATCAAAGTCATACTCATCTCGATATTCAAAGTGCAAATAGAGAGCAAATTTTTCTTCAAGCATTATACAGAGCTAAGAGATGTTTACAACTACACAGCCCAGCCTAAGATAGCTTTCATATTGGGAGATATTTGCATGCCTCAGGGAGTTGCTTTCAAACAGCGGTAACGTATATAAAATTTTATGAATGTGTTTGAATGCATGCTCGGGTTTACTTTCACTTTGGAGCGGTGGTGCTGAACCATAGACTGTAAAAAAAATATGGACTTAGTGTCCGTGATGTCACCTGTAGGTTTCTAAAGAGCATTTTTAAAGTCGGCCGTTGCCATCTTGGCAGCGTGTCACTCCTGGATAACTGAAAATGAGCAAAGAGGCGGGACAGCAGACAAACGGCAATCCACCTGTCACTCAAAGTGGCCACGCCCTTAATTATGCAGAACTTTAAGTCTTAATATAATTTAAACGGATGAGTTATAAAAATAATTCACCCCCCTCACAGTTGTCATGAAGGGCAAAATTAGCCGTATAGACCAAAACCACTATTTGTACCAGGCTGTAAACATGTTCTGCTGTAAAGTTGGGCATTTTAATAAGGGGGTTCAATGAGATTTTGCTCCCTTTTGGAGCATGTCTCTAGTGGCCAGTCGATGAATTGCAGTTTAAGTCACTTCCGTGTTGGCTTCAAGAGAAACTGGGGGAGGTTGCTGCTTGTGCTGAACGCGCATTTTACAAGATAAGACATTTGTCTGATGCTTCTGCTGCGCAATGAATTCTCCGCCATGGTCCTGTCAGTCTTCTCTAGTGCTGCGCACTATGTACGGCTCGAACAGCTCATGTTGGGCTGATGGAATTGAAACGTAGTGGTGGCATATTCTATCCTAACTTCACCCCACACTCCGACACGAGACAGTTTTTCACCTCAACGAGAAATCTCAGACGACTGATCCTGGAACTGACACTCCTCTAAAAAGAATAAATTAATGATTCCTCATACTGAACTGAGATCAACCATGATGAAGGCTGCAGTTGATTTAGGATTAACAGTAAATACAAGATGGAAGAAGGAAGTCTGATCAGGGTTGAGTAATTTTTCCGCTTGAAGAACAACATCATGAATCATTTCTTGATTTCTGTGTGACTCTCCACTTCAACTGGAAATTCACACATCCAAACACATTTTTTTTCTCGCTAAAAAAGGCCAATAACTTTTTCTGTACCTTGTTAATTTATGTATTTAAATTCTCAGTATTGAATGTAATATATGTGAAAACACAGTGGCCAGTGGTAGTACAGCAGCCGCACAGAGAGCGTAAGGGTCTAACGAGGCAGAAGTCTGTCCCTTGGTCAAAGGTCAAGGGGTCATAACCTCAGAGGTGGCAGCCACTCCCATGTGTCTGTCACCATGGCAATGCACTTCCTCTTCCTGTTCATATCATTTAACAAGGCCACACACAATGATAAGTTCTTTGGAGATTACATACGAAAACAACCAATTGTTGAGGCTCCAGTGACTTGAGTCAAAACATATTCACATGAACATAGGCTTTAATTAGGCTCAGCCACACACACATACACAAAGTTAATTGCTTAGTGAAAAAACTGCCAAACCCTCGGGACAAGGAGTATCAAAGCACTTCTGCTTTTACAGTCTATTTAGGTCAATACTTGTTTACACATACTGTTGCTCTTCTCATAACTCACAACTTTATTTTATAAACTACACCACAAAACTGTGACAAATAACATGAAAAAGGGGACCAAACACTGATCTTGTAAAATCAAGCAGGACCATTTACCATTTATATGTCTAAGTGTGGACTAAACAAGTCTTTGTCACAAGTGAGGTCAGTTTATATGATTTTAATGTGTTTATGGACAGCTGTTTTTTGTGATTTTTAATAAACATTCTGATGGATGAGAAAAGAGTTCTAAAGGAGAAAAACCACAAATAAATTCTTAATGTATTACATTGTTATATTGGATTATAGTATCACCAAACAAAATTTCATAAGTGTATATTTTGATATAATTTTTGAGTGAGAGAGTAAAACATTTTTGATAATGGTAAACATATTTGGCTTGCTTTCTTTTTTAGACCTGAGCGCTCTAAAAAAAATTATAATGTGTAGTATAATCATCTAAATTAGGGGTCGACAGCCTTTTTGTCATGACGTGCCATTTTCACGTTAATCAGTGTGCCATGCATTCCTCAATGTGTTAAATTACACATAAACATATTTAAGTTCATAACAGCTTAATTGAAAAATTAACACATTTTACAGTTGAAACCTGATGCTAAAACATTACTTGATCAATTACAAACTTGCTTATTTGATTAGCCAGAAATAGCCCCATTAAGTTGCTTTAAATATTATATTAATATAATGACATTTTTAAAATGATGGGTTTTATAATAGTTGTAATATTATAAAACAATATAAATATATTATATTATATAGCTTGTTGTGAGTGTCGAGTCAGTTAAATAGTTTGTCTATGTAAAGCAAGTCTCTATGGATGTCTTTGACGGGATGCATCTTGCTGTTTTTGAAACTCCTTGTCAAGTTAAAACAATTCAGCTTTTTAAAAAAAATCCAGCTTTTTCCATTCTGTTGCACTTGATCTAGTTTTTAAACGCAAGAATGCATCATAAAAGAACCGGACTTTACACAGCCTTTACTAATCATGTGTAAAATGTGCCAGCACATGTAAGCGTCTCCTGATTTTATCTGTGTCTGTAGATAATAGTCTCCAGTAGAGCAGACTGAATAACATGACACCTCTCACTAACATACCCTCATACAGCTACATCATCACTTGCACTTTTTCTGGCCTCTTACACATGTGTTCTTTGTGACAGCTTATTATCTTAACCTTATCGCAATGATAGTGTGTCCTTTACCTCTTTAGCATCATGTGTGTGATCCAATCTCAGTGAGTAGAGAACATCCTTCCCTCCCAGGAAAAGCCTGTCATGATATTCATCCAAAAACACAGCTGACAAGTGCAGATCGCCATGGAAACCACTGAAAACGGAGGTGCGGTTTGTGGCCAACAGGTCTGTAGGAAAGGGAGTAAGAGATATGAATTATGAATGACATGACAATGAACACTACATTTCAACTGAAAAATTACAATAAATCTGTCTCTCCTGGTTAAAGTAGACTGACTTTATGAGCAGAGAATGGTGATGAAGTGCAGAAAGACAACACTCATCTTAAATCCAGAACAGCAGGAGAAGCACTTGGAGCTTGTGGAATGTGAATGATGAGAGTTCTCTGAGAACTAACTGTTTATCTTGTTGTCAATTAAATGTAATTGTGCTTTATTGGCGTGACTATTTGTTCAAAGCTGCAAGCCAAAATATTACAGGTCGCAAGATTACATCAGTACTATTTGTAGCAGAGAAATTTTTACCAAACTTGGCAAGTGACTTTCTGAAGAGACTGTGGTTTCTGTTGAACATTACTAACTAGCTGATAAACTTCTACAAAGTAATTTGTCCACATTAAAAGCAAAAATGTTGTATCGACAAACAAAAGCAAACAATCAAATTGTCATGGGCGAAATCCAGTTATTTCAACAGGAATCCATGCAATTGGGAATTTCGTGTTAGGGCAAAATATTTCCCCATGCAGATTCTGCATCATGTTCAAGTTGGTCATGTGAATTTGCCATGTTTACTAACAGAAACTGTCTGAATGCACACAGACTCATGGGGAATTAGTTTTGTATTAGAATTGTAAAAATGCAGAACGTTTTCTGTGATGGGTAGGTTTAGGGGTAGAGTTAGTGTAAGGGAATAGAATATACAGTTTGTACAGTATAAAAACCATTATGTCTATGGAGAGTCCCCTAAGTGTGCGTGTGTGTAACCTAATTGAGGACATACCATAGACTTCTGTTGTTTTTATAGAAAGCTAATTATAATAACTTCAGATTAACCCAAACTCTGAAAGAAAACTTTTAGAATTTAATAAAAATCTTTTCCTTTTTTAATTGATTTCCCAGATGAGAATATCCCCCAAATGCCACCAGTAGCTCATTTTAAACAGATAAGTACTGTGTGCACACACACGTTGGGTTTCCATTTTTTATGAGGACTTTTCATAAGCATAATGATTTTTAAACTATGTATATTCTATACCCTAACCTTAAACCTACCCATCACAGAAAACTTTCTGCATTTTTACATTTTCATAAAAACTTATTTTTCATAATTCAGTATGATTTATAAGCCGTTTTCCTCATGGGGACCAAAAAATATTGGCATCTTTGTAGGGACATTTTGTCCCCCCCCCCCCAGTTGGACAGAAAAGAGGAGTGGAGAAAGAACAGCTGAAGGAGGAATAAGGCCTCGTTGAGAGGGTGGCACGCGTCTAAAGCCGCTAATGGGGCGCCGCTGAAAAGAGCACAAACAGAAGCCAAACAACAAAGCCAAATGTTAAACCACAATTATAAAAACACTCACACATGCAAAAACAACAACCACAACACTCCTTTATATAAATCAATTAAAACTCGCTCTCAGCCATTTAAGGAGTTTACCAAAAGACTTTTAGATTTTAACAATCACTGGCAAAGATGTCAAAATATATTCAAACACAAACACACAGTTCTGGGGTTTGACATTGTGTGAGGTATTTTGATATAAAGCTCAAATAAACTCACAAGCTGAACAAAGGAGAAAGAGTTTTGTTCTTTCTTTATTGGAGTGATCTTGCGTGCAAGTTTCACAATGATGTATAAAAGCTTTTAAGGGTTTGGTTTCCAGAACACAGAGTCCAAACAGTGAAATACTGACGCAGACACACTCTTTCTTACATACTGTACAAAAGAGCACATATACAGAGTCACAGATCACTGGTTATTTGTCATTTAACAGACGTTTCATCCAGCGGGTGCATACAGGAACAGTAATTGCATCGAGCCCCTGAGGTAACCTGCGGTTTAGTGCTCTACTCAAGAGTACAATGGTGGCAGATGATCTCAATAAGTCATGAATCAACCCTGTGTTCCCCATAAACACACATGTGAAGACAATTAAATATAACAGAGACACATAAATCCAAAGAAATTTATAGTCTTTTCCCTTTCTCTCTAACAATATATCATAGGCCCTGTTTACACCAGGTATTAAGACGTGTTTTGGTCAATCGGATCACAAGTAGACGAGGAAGAAACATTCCCGTTCACACCTGATGTGTTAGTCTGTCACTTTTGTCCACGTTTGACCACTTCTGCCCTGATTTCTTCAAGGGGAGGGTCTACGGGTGGGTAAATGTACAGGCTTTTTTAGATCTTGTACAATCTAATCTAATGTACGAAATCATCTCAAGCAATTTACATATGAACGCGAAAGGAGATGACAGAAAAACATATGGAGAGCAGCAGCTTCAGTTTCTGCTCTGACAGCCACAAGATCACACGTTTGTCTGTTTTTTTAAATTAAGAATACATTTTATTACAAAACATTTTGGTGAATTGTGATTTGTTCTTAAAATTGTTTGTACGCACATTTCACGCATTTGTGCGTACGTATGCTTAGTGAATGAGACCCATTGTGTTTAGTACGTTTTTTTCATCTACAAACCAAACTTAGGTCTTCAGCCGACAACATTTTTTAAATCCCATCTGGCTAGCGCGCTTCCCATTATGTTTACGCATTAGGTCAGTAGTCGGAGAGCTGGGGCTGTTTGAATGCATTCGACAACATCAGCGTTTACACTATGAAAGCAATCCAGTCAAGTGAAAGTGTACGTCAGAGTACACACTCAGAAAGTATGGTGCAAATTACACAGGTAGTCTGGGCTCTCTGCCGTAGATGTCTAAATACTCTTCTCTGTTAAAATAACAGTTCTCAATCACCAATTTAAAGGTATCAAACATGACAAAATTACGACATTACGCAGAGGTTTGAGTTGGCAAGAACTCCCTCTCTAACACACACACACAGTTGTGGTCATCCACAAGTGTGATAGTAAGAGGCCGTACGGATGCCAAATGTGTAACACTTTGGAACAGAACTAAAAATATAGTGTTGGTGTCAGAACACATGACGTAGTTTCAAGCAAGAGCTCAGGGTTTGTCTGGTTAGAGCAGGCCAGTTATAGGATGTTGTAACGTCACCATCTGCTGACAAATCATATTTCTCCATTAAGATGAATGGTAATGCTAATGCATGCTTTCTCCAGGTATTATAGGTTTCATACACAGACACAGTTGATAAAGATATAGGCCTTTTCAACTGATTCATGTTTTTTCTTCCAACCCTATGATCTTTAAATCATTTAGCTTATAATCACATCTGTGTTTGTGTGATCAATGAGAAAAAGAGGAAAATGAAGAGTTGAGAAAGGCTAAATAAATTCGAACCAGAGTTTACAGGGTGTGTTGGAATTGCAGTGACACATAGATACAGCACAGAAAATGTATTCCTTTCCTGTTTTTCTCTTAAACTTTTTCTTACATCAGTAGGCTTTCTACACAGTGGCACGCCACCAACTTTTTAAACAAACCATTAATAACCCACACATGCTTGTTGGCATCTTGCCTGCCTTTTAGATTTTCGCTTACTGGTAATGAAGTGAATGGAAAAGGATGGAGGGAGAGGTCTTGTGTTAGAGCTGACTGGGCTGTTTGCCTTAAGGATTGCATTTATTCTCATTTTTGTCTAAAGGGTCGTGTGTCTGTATGTGATTAAGAGACAGAGAAAGAGAAAGATAAAAAGATAAAAAAGTGAGAAAGGATATATAAATATGTAACCCTCAGGAGGAAACATGTCTGCATAGAAAGTTAATCATGTTCTCCACTCTAGTGTAGACAAATACATTAATATATAACTTGTATGTACTTTATGTTGTGTGTGTGTGTGTGTGTGTGAGATCAGTATCAGGTTGATCTTTTGGGGGTTTTGGGCTGATTCTGTCAGCAGTTGCGTAGTGGAACTAATTGATTACTGGCTGGTGCAGCGAGCAGCAGGGGAGAGCGTTCACAGAGTTGAACATCGTCAGGAAGATCTCTTGGTGTCTTCCCCAGGCACTGAGAATACACAATGTTAAGAACTGCACTCTCTCTCTTTCTCAGTCTCTCTCTTACACACACACACACACACACACACACACGGAGATACACAAAGCACTGCCCTTCTCAGATAACAAATGTAATATAGAGTATGTCATCATTTCACAGCAGGTTAAGACTTAAACAATCTAAGACATCTCAAATTCACTGAATACATTCATTATTATGCACAAAACACACTACACCACTCTGTTTTATACTATATGCACTAGTGTTTAAAAGATGGGGGACGGTAAGATTTGTAAAAATTTTAGAAAGAAGTCTCCTATATATATGCAGTGCGTGCATAATTATTATGCAAGTTGATATTCTGATCATAAGGCTGGAAGTGAAACACGCCATATATTTAGGTGAGTATAATTATTAACCATGTTTTCTTTTACAGTTATGACCAGTGGACAGCAAAATTATCATTGGTTCAGCAGGGTCATACTAATGGTGTACTCACACTAGGCAATCTGAACCGTGCCGGTTCGTTTAGCCGGCCCTGTCCCGCTTGGAAGAGGTGGGCCATAGCGCAGTTCAGTTGGGCTCGGGCGCGGTACGCATGTAGTGTGATCACTAACCGCGTCGGAGCACAGAACAGCTGTGTGCTACTGTCATCATTACAACAAACACCAAACTATTACTACTTTGGTACTCTTTTCAATTCAAGTATATTTAGGTTTATAAAGGGCCTGTTCTCACCTTATTGATGAACATGAACTGTAGTTTGCGAGTGAAGCTGCAAATCAAAGTCAGCTGCCTCTGTAATAATCTTCTGATACGTGCAGTGCAATCAAGTGAAAATCTTAAATATATTAGGCAGTCTGTTAGTGAAAGTGCATTTCTTCCTGTCTTCTTCTACAAAAAAGTTGCTTCGTGAATGACGTAAGTGTGCTCCAGCCCGGTACGTTAAGTGCAATGTGAGTGCAGGTCAGCGGGGGAGTGGGGAGGTAAGTACAGGCTAAGAAGAAAAGACACATGTTAACTGAAAATAAAAAAAGAGGAGTTAAGGTGAAGTATTAGGTGTGAAACCATCAGGAAACCTTTAGTCACCAGTGCCACCATTTTCCAGAACTGCAACCAACCTGGAGTCTCCAGAAGTATAAGGTATCAGGTCCTCAGAGACTAAGGTAACGAATCCTAAAATATGACTCACACTTAATACTTAATAGAATCACATACTGTGTTGTGAAATACATGAAGATACATTTTTTATAGGCTTTATAGACAGATAGGTTGGATGTGACTCTTAAAGGACCAGCATGACATCCTCTCATACCACTGTTTGAAGAATTTATCTTCCAGAGTCTGGTAGTAGGCTTTGTGAGTTGATTTTAAGTCCATCTTCTACCCTGAAAGGTCTCTCTTGCTCATTGTTAGTAGCAGCTCATAGCATGACTCCCTCGACACCGCTGCTGTTGTCTGACTTAAACTGGTGCTGGTCCTTCTATAAAGCCTTCAGACAGATAGGTTGCCTATAAATCTTCATGTATTTCACAACACTTCAGCTTGTGATTCTTATTAAGTGTGGGTCATATTTCAGGATTCTTTACTTTAGTCTCTGAGGACCTGATACCTTATACTTCTGGAGACTCCAGGTTGGTTGCAGTTCTGGAAAATGGTGGCACTGGAAACTAAAGGGTTCCTGATGGTTTCACACCTAATTCTTTACCTTAATTCCTTTTTTTTTTGTTGCAGTTAACATGTGTCTTTTCTTCTTGGCCTGTTTTTGTATGACCCTGCTGAACCAATGGGTGTTTTTCTGTCCATTGGTCATGCCTTAAGTTTGCAATTTCTAGTATTGGAAATACTAGAATGAGCTCATGAGCATTTAATAATTTTTGACTTTTTAGTGCAAGTTAAATCTCTTTTTTGGTCCATTTTACTTGTAAAAGAAAACCTGGTTAATAATTATGCACACCTGAATATAAGGCGCTTTTCACTTCCAGACTTCCTTAACAATTATATATAACTTATACATGATTAAATACAAAATGAATAGTAGTTATTTAGATTAATGTGGTTTAAAAAAAGGTAAAATGTGCTTGGGAAAAAATATGATCAGTATGTCAACTTGCATAATAATTATTCATGCACAGTATATGCATTCATGCAAAAAGTAATATATAACTATATAACTATTATTACAATTAAAATAACTCTGTTTGAATATTTGAATATATTTTATTTCTGTGATGGTAAAGCTGAATTTTCAGCATCATTCCTCCAGTCTTCAGTGTCACATTATCCTTCAGAAATCATTCTAATATGCTAATTTTGTGCACAATAAATATTTCTTATTAGTATCAATTTTGAAGACAGTTGTGCTGCTAAATATTTTTGTGGAAACCATGATACATTTTTTTCAGGATTCTTTGATATATAGAAAGTTTAATTTAAAATAATCTTTAATAACAGAATAAACGTCTTTAATGTTCATTTAAAGCATCCTTGATAAATAAAAAAAGTATTAATTACTTTTGGGGAAAAATCTTACTGACCCCAAACTTTTGAACGGTGTCTATATAGTGTGTTTTCTTTTCTTCTTTTTTTTTAAATAGATGAGTTATACCAGATGATGGGGGGAAAAAGGTAAAAACTACCCAGCATAGGAACTCAACAGCTCATGAAGTTGGAGTGTGCAGATCAGGAATCTAGACAAAGGATGACAGGCTTTCTTTAAAATTAGGTCTTATCTTATTCCCCAAACTTCTTTTTGTGTTATTAAATCGTTTTGATGACTTCACTATAATAATAAAATGTAGAGAAAAAAGAATGAGTACATGTGTCCAAACATTTGACTGGTAGCATATGCATGCTTATATATGCAATTCTCTATAGTATCATAGTATCTGCTGTTTCCTCTAATTCTCTTGCTTTGTCTCTGCCTGTCTGTCTTCATTTGTCACACACACTCACGTTACCGCAGGGCAAATCCAGCTACACTAGCTCTTACTGGTAAACTCATAAAAGCCCCTCATCCCCCTCGAACCCACTTTTTCTAGCTTATTTTCTCTGCGTTCCTTTTGTCAATCTCATTCTTTGAGTCCCTCTGTCTTCTCCTGCGCCCTGGCCTCTCTTGATCCCCTCTCTCCCCACAGCAAGAATCAGAACGTGAGGGTTTAGATAAACCCCTCTGGACAGCAGCCATGAGAGTCACTGCCTTCCCCTCTGTACACACACGCACACAATGAGACTCCAGCAGCTAGACAAAACACCTTTTTATGGCTACACACAGACTCCACGACTCGTTTACACATTTAGCCAGAAAGAATGAAAGAAAGATTCTTTCTCACACAATCTATATGACAGTGGGTGAAATTCATTCGGTGCACACCATTCCTCCTTTTATTTACCTCCATTTATTCTTTACTTTCTCTGACACCTTTCTTCTTTGCCCTTTATTACCCTGATCCCTTTTAGCAGCCATGTTTCCATATGTTAGTGTGCGTGCATTTAGTGTGTGTACAGAGGGTAGCTGTATTTGTGCAGTGTGCTTCAGACCATTACAGCTGCAATTAAGTGTGCATGTGTTCGTGTGACGGCTCCCAGGACAGTCATCAGCTCAGGGGTTAAAAAAATCTAATCATAGTTTAAGTGACCAGCAGCTGTTGTGGTCGTTATCAGTCCGTGTGATCACGTCCAGGGCTTGTGACCTAATTGCGGTAAGCTGTGAACTTCCCTCAGCGCAGGAGGAAACCTCCACAATGCTGCATTGTTCTGCCACGTTACACCGCAAAACCTCTTGACTGACTCCATAAGGATGGAGGGAATGTATGTTTTCATTAAAATTCCACCTGCATCCATTTTACACAGCACAAACACTGAATTCTTGTCTCCTGTGTGTGTATGCACACTGTACCTGTGTGTAAGTATGTGTGTGAACTCCACATGCATTTGCGCTAAACCCTCAGCAGGAAATTAATTTCCTCAATAGGTTTCAGTTTTGCGCACCTATTTTTTCCTACTTCACACACCATATTTTCCCTGAACTCCACTTGGACATGCACACAATCTGTGTATCAGTACAGTTACATGCACTTTAAAAGTTTGATTTCAGTTAGGACTAAAACTGTAATTCGTCTTTTAAATGTCATTTACAATAAATGCTTTAGTCAGACGTTTTATGACGATACAACTGGCCACAGGGTTGAGATCTTGCTTTGAAAGAAGTGTATTTATGATGCTTCAAATATTAAATTTCACATTGTGAAGATTGCAGATCAACTACACAAAAACTGTGCATGCTAACATGCTGTGAGATATTTTTTTTTCTGGTATGGCAGAAAATATTCCTATTACCTGATAGATTTGACTGAATTAGGTCCTGAGATATCTGTAAACAGGAAAAAAGCCACTTTGTTTTGCCAACCAAAAGACTTTAAAGCACTTTGCCACTCAATCATTGTGCACATTCATAGAGCAGCCCATATATGAGAGCATCTGAGATGTGGATCGTTCAAGCTAAATGCCATATTCAGCTTCATAAGCAGCTGTTATAAGCAGTTGTTGTTGAATGGATATTTTGCTACATGCTGCTGTTCTCCTGATTCGTCTCTGATTACAATATTCTCAATGGCACAACTGTATCTTTGTAATCTGGCTTTTGGTGAGAGGAAGCATGTCTAATTCAGTCGCTAGTCTGGCAGTTTCAGTTCAAACATCACTCAAAGCACCTTTAATATTTAGAGCAATTCCTAATCTAGAACCGCAATCTCATGGGAGAGTTTCACAACATCCATCTTACAGACATGAAACAAACGGTTCCAAGGAGCTGGGAATATTTAGGGAGTGAGAGAATGTGAACGGAACCAAAGAATCATCAAACATTCTCTTAGTGACAGATTCTTTAGCCAGACCCCACAAACCCTCCACAAACATCTGGGCAACGCTACAAAAATAAACTCATTAATTCATTCATGTAAACTAAAACAAACACAGATCCGCCCACCTCTGCGTCTCTGTGTATGTTTAACCATAAAAGAGTAAAGTGTGCCAGTGTGCGTATATGAATGCATGCGGGTGTGAAAGTGAGTGAGGGAGGAAAGACTGTCTCCTCCTAAATCCCTAAACCAGCACACACAACTGACCCACACCGAAGGACCCCACAGATCCGCACACACACACACACACACACTTAATGCCCAACCGCTGGCATATACAGGCCGTCCCTCATTTCCCATTCAAAACATAACATGCTCCCTCCAGACCAATCCATACAGCTTTGACAGCTTGATGAGTGTGTGCATGCTTTAGCATTTTTGGTTGGCAGAATGATCAACAGGCATTGTGAGACCTGTCAGTTTTGAAAATGGAAATATATGTAGTCCAACTGAACGTATCTCTAGGCTGATCATTATCAAGGTTAATAGCATGTCCGTGTAGAAGAACACAGGCCAATTACATGCAATCAGAGCTCCACACAGGGACTGGGCGCGCATTAGATGACTGCATTAAACTCTGCACAGATGCGCTCTAGTCACGCACTCACATCACTGGAGGGAAACTGGACACTCAACTCAGCTTATAATCATTAATGAAAATAAAAAACTTTTGAGGCACTGATAAACACTTAATACAAACTACTGCTTCACATTCCTGTCGCCACCATAAACCTTGTTCCTTGTACCCTGCAGCTAAATTAGGGTTAAACTAAGTTTCTCTTAAAGGCATAGTTCATCCAAAAATAAAATTCAATAGCCTATCATTTGTTATGATGTTCCAAACCCGTATGACTTTTTTCTTTCATGGAACACACACAAAAAATGTTTTAGGCAGCATCTTACAATTTTTTTGGGGTTATATATCAAAATATAGCCTATAGTATTTATGCTAGTTTGCACTGTCCCCTACTGTTGCTATGGTTAACTCCTCAAGCTAAAGCAACTTTTTCATGATCTTCATTATGTGGTTAATGAAACGTTATTCAAAAACACTGTTGAAACTATGATTGTATGTAATATGATGATTAAAACTGTTGAACCATTTGTTAGGGACTGATAGTCTCAGTCACCATTCACTTTCATTGCATCTTTTTTTCCAGAACATTAACTTTGAGACTGAAGACTGAAGCTGTAGCTACATGTAAAGGTGCGAAACTTTGGGGGCAAAAATTTAAATTGTCTATTGTCAATATAGTGTAGCGATGTATGAAGCGCATCTATCACAGAAATCACTTTCCAACCACTTTTTACGCGAAATTCACCATCGAGTAGATATTGAAATGACTGGATTTCGCATGCGAACACTTGCCGAACAACTGACCGCAACTTAACTCCTTATCTGTGTTCCTTGGAAGAAATAAAGTCATAAGAAATTAGGGTAAATGATGACAGAATTTTCATTTTTGTATGAACTAGCCTACTCCTTTAATAATTTCAAAGCTGCAGTGTCTAATCTAACAACAGAGTTAAAACAACTGAAACTCCCTCAGGCCACTGCAACATTCTCCTTGCACTCTATAAATCCAGTAATAGAGAGGCAAAGTGCGGTAAAAAAAAAAGCGTTAACTGTCTCGCGCACCGCGGAGAGTCTGACCGCGGGGAGGTGAGCGCGCGCCAGGAGAGCTGGAGGCATGAGGATCCCGTAGTTTTGGATAATAGCTGAAACAGTAGCCCGGAGTCCTGACGTAGCTTTTTCCCACAGTTTAAAAAGAGACCAGCCACAACAACTCTAGAGAAGCTCACTGCCATGCAGAGACGGAAACGGCGCTGTAAACGAGTTGAACAGGGCGCTCAGATTTGAATCTGATAAGGTCACAGAGGGACTGTGCGTAAAGCTTAAAAATACTCAATGTGCAAAGCAGGATGTGCGGAAAGCAATACAAATGCGAAAAGCGACAAGGGAAACAGCTTAATGGAAACACTGTTCTGTGAGATCTCTTCATACACTGTAAAAAAAAAAATGGCAATCATACTTTTTCACTTTTTTTCCGACCACTTTGAATTATACTAAAGCTGAAAACAGAATTGAAACACATACAAACAAGTAGGAAAATACTTTTTTGTTTTATTTGTGACAAAATAAAATAGGTTAAATTGATGTAAGCAACTATGTTAAACGTTGTTGAAATGTTTGTGTTACACAGTATTTCCAATAATAATCTTATGCTCTATTTAAATTCATATTTATAGGCTACCAGTGATTTTCTACATAGCAACTCGTATGTGCATTCTCTATACACGTCTATGATTTGTGTTCTGCTGGAGCTGTTATAGGCCTATTTGATAGGCTAATGAAAGCTTGTTAAAATTTGACTGTGTTTGTTTTTTCCCTCATTCTGATAGCCAACAAAAGTGCCATACTGTCACCACTCGCACCTGTAGACTAATTCACACACACGATGAACCGAGGGATGGCAACTTTAACATTAACACTCAAACTGTGAAAATAAACAATCATTAATCTACTTAAAGCACTGGACCGTGTTCTCTCCTCAAAGTAGCCGTGTAAATCTTAACGATTTTTTTTTTTTTTTTACATCGGTTCATTAGATTTTTGGCTTTGTGTTCCATTTTGAAAGATGAATAAAAATATAAATAAAAGTTAAACGCATTCAAATAAATGTGATGTGAGTAATTTACCTTTGTATGACAGGCGAAGACGCGGCACATTCAGTTTAGTGCTGGTACCGAAAGACAGGACCACCGCCACTATAACCAGAACCGGTAATTCCATGTTGAATGGACCACTTTCACTGAACCTTTCTTTATGTTTTACTGTAACTGTAATAAAGAGTCAGGGCTGTTTTCCCTTATAAACGTTTGAAGAAATGTTGGACATCCACAGCTGGACCCGAGCAGGCTCGAGCAGTTCGCATATGCCCCTGTGCTGTATTTTCCCACACAGCTCCAGTTCAAGTGCGCAAGTCTCTCTCTCTCTCTCTCTCTCTCTCTCTCTCTCTCTCTCTCTCTCTCTCTCTCTCTCTCTCTCTCTCTCTCTCTCTCTCTCTCTCTCTCTCTCTCTCTCTCTCTCTCTCTCTCTCTCTCTCTCTCTCTCTCTCTCTCCGTCCGTTCAGTCCTCAGAAATACCCTCCCCGCCCTCTCAGCGTCTCGACAGCGAAACGGGCCCCCGGTACTCTCCTGTCACTCGCGTTCAGTTCCTATTGCATCCTAGTGGTACCAAGGATGGGAGCTTATGGTTCTCAGAAATATTTTTCCTTTTACATAAGCATATTCTTCAAAAACGATTCCAAACAACGTTTTACTACAGTTAGTTACAGCGTTCGCGTGAGGAGGTTCCCATAGCAACAGCATGAGCGCTTCCTTCCGGCTGCACAACTCGAGGCAAAAAGATTAAACCATAAAAATAAGGACAAAATATCTTTAGTATTATATCTGTAGATGGATGCCACTGGGAGGAGTTTAAAGGGATAGTTCACCGAAAAATGAAAATTCTGTCATATACCTTCATGTCGTTCCAAACCTGTAAAACGTTGGTTAATCTTCGAAAGACAAATCTTGGTTGGTTAATCTTCTGAAAGTCCAGGCAACCAAACCTTAAAAGATTCAAAAAGGTTATAAAGGTGTTGTAAAATGAATCCATAAATCGATATGATTGCAGATTTAATTTAGGCTTTTATTCTAAACAACGATTGACACATATGAAGCGCATCAAATGTGGTAAACACAGAAGCTTGTGCATGCATCATGTGTTACACTAGAACAAACCTCATTGGTTCTTGCACATACCATGTTTGACCTGCATGTTTACCCAATGTCATGTGCCCTATATGTGTCAATCCTAAATTAACTGTTCATAAATTGACTGCATCTCTTCACAAGATTTCAACCACTCGATTCATAGGGATGTGTTTTACGATGCCTTTGTGACCTTTTTGGATCTTTTAAAAATATCTTAATTAGTGTTTTGAAAATTAACCAAAGTCTTATATGGGTTTGGAACAATTATTTTTTTTATATTTTTAAACTTCAGAAAACTAATTTAGTAATTTTGTCTTGTAATTTAACGAAAAAGTTATTTCAACTTTCTTGCAGTAACCAAAAATTAATTTGTCTTTGGTCTATGCACTCACTCAGACTGTCCACTAGTGTTTGAGCTTGGATGTTTTGTTTGCAGAATCCTACTCTGATTATTTTGACTCCAGAATATATAACCTAAGGCCACATTCCATCTCTCCCTTGATCTGCCACTTGGCGCTATTGTTGCGGCTTGGGGATTTTAATTAACTCAAGGGATGCATTGGGGAGGTGGTTTCAAAAGTGTCTTTTGTAAAACATTTTGGGGGGAGCGTTTAAACGCTGCGGGATCTTTTGATCAGGACAATCAAATGGCAAAATTGCCGACGTCATTTGTGCATGATGTCAGCATACCACTTCCAAAGCTGTTACTGTCATAGCAACGGCTGCTTGGAAATGACTGGGGAAAGGGAGAGAGAGAGAAAGTATATTATATAGGGGGAAACTTTGGACACTGTATGACTGTTTGCCAAGTGCAAACTGTCTGGAGTACTAGAACCACTTTTAACAGACTTTTAGTTTATTGTCTAGGACATTTCATAGTTAAAGTCTGCAAGGAGTACTCAGTCATTCCATGTCCAAACACAGCAGCTCACGTCTAAATATACAGAAGGATTCAGGCAATGATTTAGACTGACAGCCAGTATGTTGGTGGGCTGGGAGAACAAATTTAAGATGGTACGTGTGCGTTTATATAGGTTTTGCTCCTCCAATTTTTTATTAGCCGTATCTAGATGTTTTAGTGGTGTAGACTACATCTAATGCATCTGCGTGTAATTTTCTTTATCACTTACATTTTCTAGACACAAACATTTATGTGTGTGTGTGTATATACTAGTGCTGTCAATCGATTAAAAAAAACGAATTAATCACATTTTTTCTGTAATCGCGATTAAAAACATTGGAGTTTTTAATATTTTTATATTATAATTTCACAGTTACTCTTCAAATTGATGTACAAACAACTTAAAGACAGTATATTTTATATATTTGTTGTAATGGTATCTTTTAATGAATGAAGGCCAGTATCACTGATACTAATACTGCTACTGATATCTCTATGAAATTGAGAATGAGGAGTTAAGTCACAATGTTTTTACTCCGCGTTGCATTTCGGGAAGGCGCCGCCATATTGGGAGGATACGCTATCCGTTGCCATGGTTATTTTGATAGTGAGACCGAGAGAGCAGCTGAGATTTGTTTGCATTTTTGAGATACAGCGCAGTTTCTTGGGGAGAAATGGAGAAGGAGGAAGTGAAAGGAAAGGTGCTATATTGGGAGAGACTAAGTAACGCTGCTTGGAAAGAAAAGTTTAGAGAAAGTGCTTGACATCAACAACATCAACCCGTACGACCTGCCAGGTACAGAATGACGCTACCACCTCTCACACACCCTGACATCATCAGTTACCTGGTTTATAGTATCAGTGCCTACACAATGCAAGCGTTCTGAAGCTTAAGTCATTAGAAGTCATAACATGACCTGTTACACAACAAAAGTACATACATTTCATTCCATGCTACATTTCCAATTTCCCTTTGTCTGCAACAATTGCCCATCTGCTTTCCATTCATTCAGCCTAATCACACCTGATCTGCATGTATACAGCTCCCATCACCAAACACATTAACTTGTTTATGACAGTAGGCGAAAATAATTTCATTTTTACAATGAACGTATTACAATTATATTATTATACTTAACAATTTTATTTTATTTATTTTTTCTACAATAAAAAGCATTAGAGCGTAAAAAAAACATGAATAAAAGTGGAGTGCAACCTTACTTTGGCAAGTATGACTGAGCTCTTGCAGTTTACAGGTTTGTAAGTCTTGCACCCAACCGCGGCAGAATTGTTCATGAGCTTCTAATGACTTAATGCTTGCATTGTGTAGGCACTGATACGATAAACCAGATAATTGACGATGTCAGGGTGTATGAGAGGTGTTAGTACTTCTGTGTCTTTCGTCCATCCTGTAGCTGGCAGGTTGTACGGGTCGATGTTGTTGATGTCAAGCAGTTTAACGCTGTTTGGCTGTGTTATTTAGCCTCTCCCGATAGAGCCCCTTTCCTTTCGCTTCCCCCTTCTCCATTTCTCCCCAAGAAACTGCGCCGCATTGCAAAAATTCAAACAAATCTCAAGCTGCTCTCTCTGTCTCACTATCAAAATAACCATGGCAACGGATAGCGTATCCTCCCAATATGGCGGCGCCTTCCCGAAATGCAACACGGAGTGAACATCGTTACGTCACCTTCTCATTCTCAATAGATAAAAAAAAAAAATAATGATAGACATTTAACATTACAGTATAATTGAAAGCTATCAATTTCAACATTTATTAGGTTTTAAAAAAATAACTATTTACATGTGGCCTTCTTATCTGTTAGACATACAGAAATTGAATAAAGTTATCAAACACCTTTCTTAACTGCTGCACGACGTGGATCTGACACGCTGTCACGCGCATCTCATTTTCTCACAACTCTTTAAGTTCATTTAAGACTGCTCTTATGAGTATACTCGACAAAATGGGCATTTTGGTATAATTCTGTGTTATTGTTTGTTCAAGCGCAAAAGAGAACTTGATTCAGGCACACTGTCTGTGTGCGCGATACTGGTGCGCGTCTTTCTGTGTGTCATACAGACACCACAGACAGCGTGTTCTCTCATGACTTGTCACGCTTAAATGGTTTAAAAGCTTTTGCACGAATAACAGAAGAGAGAAAGAGAGAGCATTTTCACAAGCATTTGAAGAGAGAAAAAGAGAGGACTAGAATGAAAATACTACAAAAGCGACAAGTTGTTTCACCAAAGAGCGTGTGTAAACCACCTGCTAGACAGATGAAATGTGAGGTAACCCCAAATCCCTACAGGGGCTTGACCTTTGACCCTATGAAGAGGAAAGAGGTCAATTATAGAATGTCTTGATTGTACTGTGACCTCTGACACAGCGCTCATTCTCCTCTCTTCCTTTGCTCTTTTTCTCATTAATCTTATTTTCTCTTTGAGGATATTCCAGTGTACTTGTCATCCCACCCTTTCCTGATTTCAAGATATTTCTCTCAGACCGATAACAGCTAAGACAATGAGTAAACATGCATGGAAGCACATGCACACATACTTATTCGTAAACTATTCACTGCTAGCTTGCTACAGACAGACATCTTTATATATATAGTGTGTATATATACAAATTGTGCGTTAGTGTGTTTCTAGTGTGGGACATGATGACAGATAGATTAAAAGAGGAAGTCTCCAGAACAGGGTGAATTTATAGCATATGGCTGGATACACAAGAACTTGAACCTTCCCTGGTCAGTAGAAAGATTAATGAACATGTTCAAACCAAAAACTACAGTACAATTATACCGTGAATTGTGCATCCTGGCTTATATTTCGGAATATATTCATATTCAAGCCTCTATGTGGGTTTGGGCTTGTTATGGTTTGAATCCTTATCTTATCTGAATTTGGGGAGGTAATTTGATAACATGAAACTCTTTTGTATAATGATGAAGCTCTAATAACGCGCACTCACTAGGCCTCGCTCCAGGTTGCGGTCTGGAAAGAGCGTGACGCTTCGCAGCGATTGGTCAAGCATGTTAGGGTCGTGACCCTGACATAGATGATCATAATGACATTGTCATTGACAGTGCCTCGTGACTTTTGACCTCCAGCACATTCTGACTGCATTTATTTGTTTACCCTCAAAACCCTGATGGTCATAAATCATAACTGTCACAACAATGTGTGTTTATAGAGATAATTGTGTGGCTTTGAGTGTCGGTCTATATGTTTGCAGGTGTGTGAATGTAGATTTCTGAGAAAAATGGGTTAGCATAAATATTTATGTTTGTGCACATCAATGGCCCTTTGTTTAGTTTGTTGGAACGTGAATGCATGTGTGGTTTGAAGATGTGTTTTTAATTTGATAACAGCTGAATATTACAGATTCATGTTTACAGTGGTGAATCACTCACCAAAAGCTACCTGTAAGCTGCAGAGCACGGACACACACACACACACACAGCTGAAAATGCTTGTGAATATACTAAACAACAAGATACATGCCGATTATAATCAACTGAACAAATTTTCTGTCAAATAAATTCCTATTATATGACACAGCGGAATACTTGATACTGATATCATATTTTTGAATAATTCATAATATTTTTTTCTTTTATGCAGGATTATTACATCAATTTTCATTTGTATAATGTAGAATCATTTATTTTTACAAGTATTAAAAAGACATTTAAAGATTACACAGAGCCCCACATGACATGCAGGAAACTAGTAGGCTAAATCGTGCGCACGATTTATAAATCGAGGGAACAAGTTAGTAAATTGTGTGGACGGTTTAGAAAGTCGAGGGAACTAAGTAGTAAATCGTCCGCACGATTTAGCAAATTGAGGGAACGAAATAGTAAATTGTGCGCATTATTTATTAATAGAGGGAACAAAAGAGTAAATCGTGCGCACAATTTTCTTTTTTTTCTTGCACATCATGTGCGGGGCTCCGTAAGATTATGATGACTTGCACAACCGTTAAAAAGTTCGAGGTCAATAAGATACTTTTTTTTAATTAATACTTTTATTCAGTAAGGACATTAAATTGATCAAGTAACAAAGACGTGTATAATGTTAAAAAAGATTTCTATTTCAAATAAATTCTGTTCTTTTGAGCTTTCAAAATGTATCAACGGTTTTCACACAAATATTCAGCAGCACAACTGTTTTCAATATTGATAATAATAAGAAATGTTTCTTGAGCTCTAAATCAGCATATTAGAATGATTTCTGAATGATTGTGTGACACTGGAGACTGGAGAAATGGCTGCTGAAAATTCAGATTTAGCCTACCATCATAGGAATAAATTAAAAATGTAAAATATATTAAAATAAAAAAATCATTTTAAACTGTGATAATATTCCACATTATTACCGTTTACTTACTTTTTTTAACAAATAAATGCAGCCTTGGTCAGCAAAAGACTTATATGTGTGTGTGCTCATGCTTCCAAACCTGCGAGAGCAAGCACTTTTTCCTCTTTTCATCCTTCATTCTGTTTTTCTTTTATCACTGTCCTCCGCTATAACCATCCACAGAACAGAGTCCAGAGCCACCTGCTCAGTTTGAACAGAAATTAGTGACAGAAAGGATAAAAAGGTTTGTTTTGCCTCTTCCCCAGCCTGTTTCCTCCGTCTATTTCCTTACATCTTTCCCTGGCTTTATTTCAGTTGTGTTTTGTGGTTGATCAGGTTACTGTGTTTTGGCTTTTTGGGGGCCTCTGGAGTCCGTATCAGCATCAGCAATTCAGCAGTCTTAACTGTTAACACAGCTAAAGTTTGAGTGGAAAAGGTTTTAACTGAATAGCTCTCTCATGTCACCCCTCTAAAACCGTATGACATCCATCCACAGAACACAAAAGAAGGAAATAAGAAAGAACTGTTTTCCGTGCAATTACAATGAAAGATTTCTAAATGGACACAAAAGCACCATAAAAAAAAGTCATAAAAGTGGTCCAAACTATATTCAAAGTCTTCTAAAGTTATACGATAGCTTTGTGTAGAACAAATTTCATTAAAGGGATAGTTCACCCAAAAATGAAAATTGTCATCATTCACTCTCCCTCATGTCTAGTATGATATTTCTTTTTTGTTCATACAGTGGAAGTCAATGGGGTCCATCTAAACTTTCCTTACAAACTTACCAACATTCTTCAAAACATCTTCTATTGTAATTCACAGAAGAAAATATCTATTCAAAAAATCCAATGACTTTGAGACAATGCATATACATAAATCTAAATTTATTCATAAACATTTGTCTTATTTTTTCATTGAGCTAATCACATATGCATTCTTTGGCTATTTTACAAAGTAGCGCATTTAATTGTTGTCATGTAATTTTAAAAAGAAGAAAGAAAATCATATTTGGCATGAACTATACCTTTAACAAGTCAATAAACCACAGATGGTTGCAACAACATTTATACACACTAAATAAAATACATTAAAACACAAGATTTGTGTGTGTGTGTGTGTGTGTGTGTGTGGGTGTGCATTTCATGCGTGTTTAGGGTGTGCCCAATTCATTTACTGACTTAATCGCCCCACACACTAAGTTCAGCAAAATAACAAATGAATCACATTGATTAATATTGCTACTAAAAGCCATTGCAGATGTCCACCGAGAGGATGTCTGTGTGTTTGTGGGTGTGTTCATGGGAATGCCACATAAAATGGTGATATATGCCTCAGTGTACGGATGTGTACAGCACAGCCATTGAACAAAGCTGCCCTATGGTGCTTTAATTTGAGCACACTAAATAAACATTTGAAGATCATGAAGAGAACATTTGTTTTATTAGGCTCTGCTACTCCGTCTGAACCCAATGAAGACCAGACCTCACCTTAATCCTGTTTTTATTTTATATAAATACCTTTCTCTCAGCCTCCTCCTATTTAAAACACTGAGATTTATTTTAGATAAGTGTTTGATTCCCAAACCTCATCTAAAGGAGCCAACTTGCCCCCAATGAACCTCTAAACCTTCTTAAAACTCCCCTAACCTCCTTAAAAAGACCCTTAATAATGATCCAAACTTCGATCTGCCCCACCTACTGTATACCAGCTGCCAAACCCATTTACCAGAAACCCAGACCACCTCCTCCAAAACGGTCCCATTCCTTTTCATTTAGTTTTATATTTTATTCACTTTGATTATTGTTGTATGGGTTTGAAGAGAGCAATACAATTCAGGCTGGAATTTGGCTGCAAAACAAGAAATTAATAACCACTAACGCTTGCTTCACATGACATTAAATGCTTTGTTTTTCTTTTCACACACTTCTGATTGGCTGCTGACCCACAATGTATGGGCACAGAAATTATTACTATATACAAAAGTTGCAACCCGAAAGTTAGCATCACACTGGTTACCTTGACAAAAAGCCAGTAAGATTTTTCATTGACTTTTGGATAATTGCAGAAAATAAGCTGTGACCAATGATTCTTATTAGCCTAAATATAATCGGCACAAGTCAAAAGCTTTAGTTAGACTATAAAAGAACTACACAGCGGTCACATGACTTCAATGTCACTACCACTAACCTTCTGAAAACTTCTGCAATCTTTATTTAAAATGTACAAGTTGGAAAGCTTGAGTTGGAATAGTTTGCTGAAAACTTCTGCAATCTTTATTTAAAATGTACAAGTTGGAAAGCTTGAGTTGGAATTGTTTGCAAGAGCGTGAGTATAAACACAACAACTTGTTAGCAAACACCTTTTTCAAGACACAGTTGTTGTTTTTTTTAGTTGTTTTTTTTTTTTTATCACAAATGGGGTATTACTGATGTACTTTATGCCATAGAACAAAACATGAAAATGTTGAGCTTGTGTTAACCACAGACCTTATTTCAGGCATTTAACCAAAAAAATCCAATGACTTCGGGACAATGCATATACCGGTACATATTATGGCCCGAGCAGTAATGGTGTAAGGACCCTATCGGAATTGCTGTCTATTATTATTATTCTCCGAAATTAATCACTTTTTTGAGGCCTAAACATGCTCGAAAACTCATGAAACTTTGCACATGCATCAGAAGTGGTGAAAATTTTCATCTGATATGGGTTTCAGAATTAAGAATTAAGCGTCGTTCGTGCTACATTTTACGTACAAGTGTGAAATTCGGTAGACACATGTAACAGCCTAATATCTACAAAAAAAGTCCCTGGGAGCTAAATCTAACCCTAACCCTAACCCAACAGGAAGTCAGATATTTTGAATTGTCTCTGCAAATTTTTTGCAGTTTTTGCCATTTCCAGACGTTGTACTTTAAACTTTAAACTAAAATATTTGGTCAGTCTAATCTAAAAGGCCTTTGCGACGTTAAATTGCAAAGATCTTGAGTTTTCCCTGAAGGGCGTGTCCGTGGCGGCCTCACAGAATTCGATGTTTCGCATTGAAACAGGAAGCTGATTTAACTCAGGCATACAATTTCCGATCTGCCCCAAACTTCACATGTTTTATTAGAGTCCTGTCCTGAAGACATCTACATGCCAATATTCAGGTACAGTCATAGCGCCACCTGCTGGCAACAGGAAATGGCAGGCTTTACACTGTAATTCACTCCCTGAAATACATTAAAATATGCCATCAAGTGCCAAACATGCTAGAAACACGTTAAATCATGCAACACTTGGCTAAGTGATAATATATGCGATTAATGCCACGAAAAGCTGTTGTAACTCAGGCATACAATGTCCGATCTGCCCCACAATTCACGTTTGATAATAGTCCTGACCCGAAGACATCTACATGGCAATATTCAGTCAGTCATAGCACCACCTGTTGGTAGCAGGAAGTGTGGCACAGCAAAATGACTGCTATTTTTCTTCAAATTTTACCCGCTTAAATGCATGTCGCTCACTATTCACTGTTTTCCTGAGGCCATTGGGTGGTGGTGGCCCCAGGTGCGAGGGCCCTTTCATCGCTGCTTGCAGCTTTAATGTTTTCATTGAGTTTATCGCAATACATTCTGACGTGAAATTTGGGTAAAACAAGCTATTTTACGAGGTAGCGTAATTAAATTGTTGTCATGTCATTCTAAACCTGTTCCGCTTTCCTCTGTGGAACATAAGAGAAGATATTTTAAAGAATGTTTCAGATTTTTTTTGTCCATACAATTAAAAGTCAGTGGGGTGCAAAATGACATTGGCACCTATTGAGAATATGTGCTTTTGTGTTCCACAGAAGAAAAAAAATTCATACAGGTTTGGAATGACGTCTCTTTGGAATAACATAAGGACACCATGCCTCTCTCTTCCAAGTAAATATACAAAGTCACTCCCTAACCTGCGTGCACAGGTCCACTATATAAGTCTGTTTCCTGTCAAGAATCTGTGCCAATGTCTCAATGGAAATACCAGTGTGCTTTCTACAAAGCCTTCTGGACACACACACACAGCCTCAGGCTAATTTCCCATTTCCACATGGCGCCTGGTCCTAATCCCTCAGTGTGACTTTATGGCAATAGGTCCCATAGGCAAACGCACACATACACACATACAAAACCATGTCATATACACAGTCAGTCATCCACCAACACAAAGAGGTAATTTATACGTTGGACCCACATAGTTAAAGTATTGGCAGTTTTGTTTATAGATTAGAGCTGAAATGGTCTTTGTGCTTCCTGGACATTTACTACCAATTACCACCAATTACCCTCTCAAACCAGCCACAGCAGGGACTTTATAGTTGGACACATGAACACACACTGCGTCTATTAGGTACATTCACACATGCATTAGTACATGGCTACTATCCAAAAAACACAGGCTTCCAAAAATCAGCAAGATATTATGTATTATTAAAATGTATTAACATTTCTAAACCTATATGACCACATACAAATCTCAACAGTATGAACAAATGAACTACACACTTTTCATTTGTGCACACACACTCATAATAGACAGACACATACACACACTCTCAACACAGTCCAGGGTCCAGACTCCCCAGAGATGAGCAGATTAGCCAGAGCCAAAACCACTAATCCACACATGTACAAAAAGTACACACAACACACACTTGTGTTACTTAAAAAGCCAACATGCAAAATATTCTGATTGGTTCAGCTCCTGAACTACAATCACAACCGAAATCCACAGAACCACAAACAGCCAATCGTTTCACAACTTAACGAGGACCCACTAACAAGGGTCGAGGGGTCAAAGGTTAAAACCACATAACCTCCTCAAGAGGAACTGTGTTACCTGTGGACAAAGGGTGAGTGAAACGGAGGGATGAGAGAGAAAGACAAAACCTTTGTGATATATTGAAGCAGATGGTTTATACATTTTTCAAACACAAAATTCATGACATTTCACTCCGCCGCCAAGACTGAACAAATGAATCCAATGCACTATAAAAGATTTACCATTGCAAGTGACATGTAAGTTTAAGTTTAATAAAAAGCAATTTATCTCGCTATGTACAACACATATGGACCATCCCCGTTCACTCCCACTTGGACTTTTTGGCATGGACCCAGTCAAAATCTGGCATTTCCAACGGCGGTCATTGATCAAAATTATCTTTTACATGGCAATGGCCCAGCAATCACAAACACCATGTGGCGATGACCCAGCAGCATTCCAGCAATCATCTGGCAGCTGACCAATAAGCATCAGGAGGTTGGCATAGCATCATTGGCGTTCACCTTGCAGCCAGTAACCTTTAAACTTTCACATTGCTGATATTTTTCTACATGCAGCAAATCCCAGACTCATACTGAGTGAAGGAGACAGACAGACTTACTCACACACACGTTGGGTTTTCATGTTTTATGGAGATATTCCATTGATTTTTATACTGCACAAAATGTATATTCTATCCCCTACCCCTAAACCTACCCATCACGGAAAACTTTCTGCATTTTTACATTTTCAAAAAAACATAATTCTGTATTATTTATAAACTGTTTTCCTCATGAGGACCAAAAAATGTCCCCACATATTTTGTCCCCACAACGTAGGGAAAACCTGAACCAAACACACATACAAACTGTATTAATCTTCGAGCTTGTGTACTTTGACTTTTCCTCATGAAGTTCATTCTTCATACAGCTGTGTGCATATTAAAGCCTCATCATTCACACAAACACACACACACACACACACTAGTATGAGGCCTCGGCCCTGTCTTTCATCTGTTTAAACAGCTTACTCATTTGTCATTTGTGAAGACAAATCTATCCGTCAACTCCAAAACCCCTATACAAAGTCACACAAATGTCAGGACATCATTCACCTCGAACCACGCCTTCAAAACTTCCCTATAGTCCAAGCAAAACCTGATTTAATGGCAGAGTTAGAAGATAAGTTCATGTTAAACTCCACAGAAACTCACCTTAGCTTAACTTATATGACTTACTGTGCATCTGTTTAAGACTATATAGATTATGAAGCTGCTATCATAATCTATAGTCTTAAACAGATGCACAGTAATATGTTTTCCTTTCTGGGCTGTCTGATTGCCGTGTTATTCTTCTAGTGAGACTTTGAAATATTTTCAATGATATTTACTGACAGAAGATTTGCTTTGTCAAAAAGGATTTTACCTTATCGAGCTTAATTAATCTTCACTTGATCTTCTTAGTTTTGTGAAAATAACATAATTCTTCAGGAATGTTTGTACATGGGTTTCATCTTGCGTCTGCTTTGTCTCCATATGACTGTTTTTCATTATTATTATTCATTTGTTTCCTGCTGACTGTCATTAAAAAAGGGAAAGAGATAAATGGGGTTAAATAAATCATTTTATATGCAGGCACAACAGCAACACAAACATTATTTCTAATTAAAAATAATTAGAATGTGAGAGGTGCACGAAAATAAATAAATAAATGTCTTACTCATAAATATATAAATAAATATTTCTTACTCGTGATATATTTCTTATTCTTTTTTTTCCATAATATTTCTTACTTTTTTCCCACTAAAATAATTGAAACCTCTGAAAAATATATTTACTTAAGAAGCAAAATTGCAGAAGATATTAAGACTTATTGTACGTATATTGTACATCTTGAATTAAGTACGTTTCTTACCCAACTGTCAAAGTATAACCTCATTTTAAGCATAAACCTCACTAAAACAAGAAAAAAAAAATGGCATTGGGGTAAAAAAAAAATCTATTAGATAAAGAAATTCTCTGAAAACACGTATTACTATCTTATGACATTTTTTTTCTTCTTGGTATAGTACCTGCATTTAGAAATTTTTACTGGTGTAAGGCCCGCCCAATCGTCCCAATGACGGCTTACGATTGGTGGGTGAAGGTTTCTTGCGCGTTCAGTCTTTTCAGCGGGGCAAAGTGATTTAATTTCAATTTATCTTTATCTGACTCCATTTTATCATAGCTCGAATTTAGGTTAGAATGCCGATTAGTTATTAGGTCATTTGTATAACAATTTAACTACACATTTGATTCATTTATTTTTGATTTAACTCTTTACTCTTATTGAAATCATTCATTCGGTTCTCAGAGTCGCACAGGGTCCTTGCACCGGCCGTTCATTATGCGGGCCCACGATCACAAACTTGCCAGTCTTGGTCACTAAACAGGGGTAATTGACTATACTGTTTTAGAGTGCCGCTCTCATGCTTGCTTTCTCTAAAAGTATTTTATTTAGTCCCCATAGATCTGTGTACACTTGAACTAAAATAACATTATCTCTAATCAGAGGTCATGACCAGATATAAGTTGACCAACATTACTCTTCTGATAGTAGCTTTGGTTTGGTCATGCCATGGTTTCCCACGTACACTTAATTAGAGTAACATTACCTTAAACAGAGGTAAGGCTCACCCTATTTAGGTTGGCCGACGGAAATTCCCTTTTTAGCCTTTACAGTCCAAGTACACCTTGAACTAAAGCCAAGAGTTAGCCGGAACTCTAAAATCTCAGTTGGTGTGCCCTATGCTCCGTTACTAACTTGACACAGATTTGCGGTAACAATGGATAGATCGTAATGCACTAATTTCAGAGTAAGTCAGAATAAATCAATGTAACAATTTATTATTAGTCAGGTAAATGTATCATGCCAATTACATAATCAATTCAAAGATAATAGATACATAACATCAAATGCTTAAAGAGTAAACTCTTAAAACCTTTGTTACCTTTTGCTTTACTTCTGTGAGAATGAGACCTTTGTACCAGTCGCACAGAGGCATTTCAAATGAAACCAAACATGTATAATACTGCATAATACTTGTTCACATTAACCCACACAGACCCTGGGTGAATTGTATTGGAGAGATGGGGGAAGAGGCAGTGAAGGGAAAGACATGTAAATTAAGGCAATCTTTAGATGATTGTGTGTTATAGGTGTGTTGTCGTCTCGGATGGAGACGCTAAATGCACAACAGTGAGTTCAGATGTTAATTTCCTTTGTTTTCTCAGAGAGTCGCAAGAGTCTCCTACAGTTCTTACAGTTTCTCCAGTCTTACACTGGACAAGATAAAAACACTGATGTAAAAAATACAGTGTAGGTTGTGAGTATGCAAGTATTTATGTGTAAGGGCTGAATTTAGTATATGATGGATGACTGGTGCGAACACAAATCATCACCCCCTCATTCTAGGGACTGTGTTTGTGCGTGGTTCCTCACTCATTCCACAAAACAAGATAATACAGGAAAAAATGTTGTGGGAAACCTTACAACACACACTCACAGGTATGTCTGATGTTCTGGAACTAATTTTCTGCTGTTGCAAAGGGAGGTAATCTACTGAGCGCGCTCTGTTTCCACATCCATAATCAGCACAAATCAACACCACAATAACAGCCTCATTCCCACAGTGGAGTGGGTGATATAGAAAGAGAGAGAGAAAGTAGGTGAATGGAGGGAAGGTGAGGTACTCCTCACTAGCCTAGAAATCTAGACGCACCCTAGCAGCAGCAAATGTAATTTGCAGCCAGGGTCAACAACATCCTGATGTGGGTCTGGCTTGTCAGGCTAACTCATCACTACTCTCTACTCTAAATTCAAAGACAATCTAGTTTCCAAAACAGCAGCATCAACCAATCAGCACTGAAATCCCATCAAGAGGCAATAAACAATATGCTTTATGGAGAGACGTTTTCTTGTTACACATATACATACAACACAGAATGGGTTTGTATGCATATGAGAATAAAAGAAAAATCTCTAAAATCTAGTTAACACACATACTATATAACCAATCATCATGCATATTTTATTTTTGCTAAAGGGGCACCAATGACAGTTCCCTGTGCTCTAGACAGGACGCGAAATGATCAACAGAAATTAAAAATTAAATTAAATTAAAAAAAATATTAAATTCAATTCAATTAAATAAACAAATAAAAACCTTTAAAACCAGTTATTCTGGTTCAAATCCTGTTCTAAAATAATAAAATATGCATATACTGTATATTTTTTTTGTTATTTTAAATTAAGTAGTTAACTTAAAATAATAGTAAAGCTAAACTTTTACTTTTTTTTTTTTTTTTTTTATAATTTCGACATATTATATTATATAACATTATAGTCAAGGCTAGTCAAGTCACCTTCATTTATATAGTGCTTTTTACAATACAGATTGTTTCAAAGAAGCTTTACAGTGATAATGGGAAATTAATGGAAGAGAAAAAATTATTGTCCAGCTAAAGTATGTTTTTGATTGATTCATTTCCGCTGTAAAAAATCATTAGTCATTTACTTTGGGGCTACTTACACAACACCATTTTCAACTAAAATAGAAAACTTTTAATGCGTTCTGGCCGTTCATTTGCATGGCAACAGTGTTTAGTGGCTTAAGAGCGCAAATTTTGAAATCTTTATAAAGAAATGTATTATTTCTTCCACAACATTTTAGACACTCTGACCTACAATAATAGGGCAACCTATTCTTTTTATCTTGCTTTTAAAATCTACTTAGCTCAAAAATTTGTTTGAATGGTCATAACAGCTGTATAACAATAAATGATTGTGACAGTGTGCATTATAAACATGTATTAGTAGTACATTTGTCAGATTAAATACAGGTCACATGTGACCTGTATATAATCTGACATTTCCTTCCTCTTTCAGCCCACTGACTGTACAAAAGTCAAAGGTCAAGCTTGTATTGTTCAATTGCCGATGTCGGTGGAGAGTGGAGATTTCCTGATCACGTAAACTTGTATTGTTTAACTGAAGAGGGCCACACCCATGCTGGAAACACACACTCAGTTGTATGACTGAAAGAGATGTCAGACAGAAAGTAAAGGGAAAAAACATCAAAAGAGCGAAAAGAGACAATCCAGAGTTTCATAAGCTTTACATTATACACATCACAGACAGACCACTTCAGATACACAAACTCAAGAGAGGGAAACAGATAGGACAAATGAAAGTGATTGAGGATCAACAAATATAATTTCTCACAGGACCCTGCAGTATCCTTCACGCTTGTGTCTTTCCTTGTCACCCCACAGACACTGATTCTTTATAATCGGAATAATAGAATAGAATAATTCAGTCTCTAGCCTGAAAAGACAGAGAGAAGGAGGAGGAAAGAAAAGAGAAGTAGGACTGGTCCGTAAGGAATGGTATACATGGATTCTATTGAGAGTTAACCTCAGACTAGCACAGATCACAGGAAATCACACGTGATTTTGTATTTGACATCCCTTCATCCCTTCAGAGACTGGATTCACTGCAATTTCTGTCAGACTTACTTGTGAGTTTTGGCCAGGTTTGGGATTTTTCTCCTGCCTGAAAACAGAATAATTTCCACATTAATGCACTCACACCATTCAAAAGTAAAAGAGTTAAGTAAAAAGTAATTGAAAGAAAGAACCATTACTCTCATTACTCTTGATTGTTAATTTCTACATATACCTTTACTAATTTGCTTTATAAACAAATATGAATTAACAATGAATGTTAGTATATTTACAAATCAACATTATCCTAGATTAATAAACAAAAGGTCAAAATCTGCTAATATTGTTAGCTCATAATACCTAATGCAAAAACTACTGCTACAATGAAACTTTATTGTAAAATGCTCTAAAAAGAAAAAAGAGCATGTCTAAAATGGATGGATGGTTAATGTAAATATATAGCTGGAGCATTTGGGAGGCAAATGTGTGGGTTTACATGACCGCACAGTAGGAGAGAGAGAGAAAGAGAGAGAGAGAGAGGTGGAAGAGGGTGTTCTTTGCGATTGTGTTTCTGTTTTGTTAATGGTCAAGTTCTGGATGAGTATGTACAAGCACATGTGCACAAATCCCTGAATTAAACCCTGCAGGAGTCGCCACATGTGCTCAAACATCTCACTCTATCTCTCTCTCTCTCTCTCTCTCTCTCTCTCTCACTTTCACATACACACACTCCTACTCATTTGCTGGTCTCTCCAGTGCTTCAGTCATCCGAATGTTGCCCTCCCTTGAAGGAGAAACAGAGCCTCCATCATGGAGGGAGGGATTTACACAAGAAAATGAGGAGGAGAAGATTACTGAGGATGGAGGGATGAGGGAGAGAAGGACAGGCTGTAATTAAACAAATCTCATTGACAAACGAGCACTCTCACTCACTCAGCACTCCCTTGTCAAAGCCGACAAACACAACCATCTCTTTCTCTCTCTCACACACACACACGTATCCTCCCCTCAGCAATCACATCTCAAAGAATGCATAACACACATTCTTACACTTTACACACGTGCTGCACACACTTTCACAGAAACCCCATAGTTCATAAAAACTTAAGAACTGTAACACATAATATCTTACAGCCTAATAATTCTGTCTCTTTTGTGTTTGAGGAACATCTCATCTCACCCTGGGCCTGTACCTCTGCTCCTCAGTTTCATTTAAGATGGGAAAGAACAGTTCATCTCATGGCTAGATTAATAACATGCACATTTTTCTTTTTGGTCCATATCCAAGTCTTTCCCTTAAGTTTCTGATTAAACCAGGCCTGGAATTAGACGCCTTATAGCTCTGGATTATTTAACTTTGGAACATGATAAAGTTGATGAAATACTACTATTGAATTCTAAATCCACTTTTAGATGGCACAATTAATAGTTCTTTGTCTTGTAAAGCTATTTCATTGTATGTGTCCTAAATACACATAATTAATTTTCTGCACACATGCCTCATACTTCATATTTCACTTTACTAACACTGTTGTCTCTTTAGTAAGCAAACTTACAAAACTTCACAAAAATTTTATTAGGGGCAAGAATGTTGAATGGAAATGATATCACACCTGTGAGAGTCATAATTAAATAAATAAATACATTTAAAAATAAAATAATTAAAAAACAATATAAAAGCAATAATTAAAATGATGGAATATGGAAATTGTAATCATGTTTTTATAATAGATTTTCTTAGGTTAAGTCTGTAACAAGAGTAAAGCAATAAAACAGTTATAGTAGAGCATTTTGCTGATTGCAGTTGATTGAGTTTGGGCTATAGAGTAGTTTGGGTTATAGAGTTGATGATGTGATTTAAACAGACGCTGTGAGGACTTCCATCTGCACAACTCTGTCCAAACACAGCCAGATCACATCACACCGGAACAAACACAGACAATGAGAATTATGAATAACACTGAACATCAACAATCTGTCTGCTCAGACCTCTCCACCTGAAGATGGAGAAAACATATTCTCTATCCTGGTCCCTTAGCCTCTTTGTATGCGTCCTATTGCTTTCCCATCTGCTGACCTTTACTCACACATATCTGATTCTAATCAAAACCCTTTGGCCAAACATTCACACACCATGTGCACGCACACACACACACACACACACACACACAACATTTGTGGGGGGGGGATAACAACATAAACACTTCCATGTACTCGCCATGGATTTAGCAGTGCTGTAAACAGCGACCTCACTCCAACCCATCAAAATCAAAGCCAACAGACATCATTTATGCTAAACATCCTACCTTTAGAGATGAAACATGCTTGACTCATATGGAAAACTCAAATATCTTCTCTTTTCTCTAGACATTTCTATCAGAATGTAGAAACAAATGTCATATTCACCTTTCTGGAGTTGTAGAGCTGTGATTGCTGTTTAATATGTGGGAATTTAGAGAGAATAGAATTGAAGTGAGAGGAGAGGAGAGGAGAGGAGAGAGAGAAAGCAGGTGAAGTGAGGTCTCTGAGGTGTAAAGGGTCTGGCCTCTCTCAGGACCTTCCAAAAACTCCCACAGGCCTGTCAGAAGCCTGGGGCTGGAGTAGAAGATGCCCCAGGGAGAGAGTCTGACCCTGGGCTGCCCTCTGGGCCTCAGCAGGGCGCGAAACAGGGCTCTTTTGTGTCTACTGTCTCTACCCACTGTGTGCCCTCCACACCTTTGCTTTATCACTCACACAACTTCCTTTATTACCTTCCTTTATTCATTATACTCCCTCATGAGCATTTAATTTCATCTCTCCTATACTCCATTCATTTCTGCTCAGTCTGCAAATTCATTTTGGTTTAAAAAGGGGGAAGAAAGGAGGAAGTTCTCTCGCCTTCAGAATATGCAAACTTTCATTATGATTATACCAATCTCAAACTCTACAGTCCATCCATCAAAAAATTTACAGAAACTTTAGTTCAACTACAACTGTTAAAGAAATTGATTTGTAGTAACTGAAATAAAGCTGAAATAATATAAAATATAAATATTAGAAGAAAATTTTAACTTAGAAAAATAGAAATGTTACCTTGGCAACTAACGGTTGTAACTAAAATTACTCAAACTAAAATAAAAATAAATATGAAAAAAAATGAAAAAAGTGGTGCATAAAATTATTAAAATTTAAATTAAAATGAAAAATGGAAAATAAAAAGATAATCAGAGTATCATGTAAATAGTAAAAAAAAAAATACAAAAATTTGATAACCATTCAGCACCATGGTATTAGATTTACTGATTTCATACAATATCTACACTATATGCCAGTGGGTTAAGTGGCAAAACCAGTTGAAAACCACTGCAAAATACCTACAAAGTACTTTCTGTCCTTATTATTCTCAAAGCTTTTTTTCTACTTGCTCATGTCTCTCTCGCTCTCTGTCGTGATTTTTCATATAAATAAACAAATCAGAGAAGAATATATAAAATGATTGTGTCTGAGAAATCCATTCAGCAAAATATGAAACAGTTTTGGAAAACATTAAAATAATTTTCTCTTATTTAAAAAATACCAGGTCAGCAGAAGGGTATTGTGTATGTGCTCAATTTAGAGCTATGCAGTATCATGTTCTCAAAGACAAAGCGCACAATCAAACCACTGGCCATCTAACAGAGCCACACAAAATCAGAGCCAGACTGCACCCACAAGTGTATTTGGAGAATAAGAATGGGTAATTATAGGCAATTTAAGACCTTCATTATATTACAATAAAATAATGCATACATAATTGCATACTGAGAGAGAGAGAGAAAATGTGATAAAGTAATTTTACTGCTATGTGGCACATTCTATGTGGCGTGAAATATGTGTCAATACCCACATACACACACTTTCACACAACACTATATCAAATTATGGTGCAATAACACATACTTATAGCCATGAAATCCAACCCCTTCACAAACTCAACCGTTCAGGACCTTTTTTGCTCAAGTCCAAAACTTAGTGAGTTGCCTAAGGAAGCAATATTTCAAGGAATCATATGTGCACCCCTGACACAATTAATCCAAATTCTAAAGTAGCATGACATGTATCTTTTGTGGATAAGAAAATCCCTTTTTTTAAAAGGCCTATAAGTAAGAATTTAATGTGTGAACTAGAGGCCGACCGATATGGGTTTTTGGGGGCCGATGTCGATGTCGATACCGATATTAGGGAGTAAAAAAGTCAGATATCGATATATCGGTCGATATTCTTTCTGTGCATATTATAATACAGCACCAGTCAAAAGTTTGGACACACTTTCCCATTGGTGTCCAAATTTGTGACTAGTACTGTATATAGAATACAGTATATACATAATATACATACATAAAAATGTACATAAATAGGCCTACAACAGAACAAACATACAAATGAAAAACAGTTCTTTTCGGGTTTTTCATGTATAGGTCTAAACTAGATTTTCAGGTAGGCTACAGAAATAATCAAATGTAAAATATCACTTCATAGTCTTCACTGTATAAATACAGATTAACCCTTATTAAAGTTATTCAGTCAAGAGCAGGGAGTGTTTTTTCCCCCTGTCTTTTGTTATCTCGTCTTTTATGAGAAAACGCTTTCCTGCCATTGACTAGATTTTCCGGATTTTCAATGTTTTCACTGTTATACGGTAGGGGGCGCTATTACACATCTCCTAACGAGTACAGAATCTCCAGATCAAAACAGATGCGACGAAGAAGCAGAAACGAGCGACCTCATATTAGCAGATGCATATGTAAATAAAATAACGCGATCATCAACATTAAACATCGTATAAATCAAAACTAATGTTATTGAATGAAATGTCGACCCAGGACTGTGAAGCTTTGGGGGGTTATTAATTATAATTATATTAATATTATTGTGTAACGCCATTCCAGACCGGAAGTTACTTTTCAGATTTTGATTAAAGATTATCACGGCAAACAATTTTTTTCTGTGTATTAACTTGCATGGATTAATGTTCACCCTAAGACCTGTAATGTGTGCTAACAAAGTAAGAACATTCTCATCTGCTATTGAGGCTTGTTGGTAGGTGCGAGATGCATTCTGGGATACCTGTCTGTCTCAAATCTGCTCAAGTCACCTATCGATGCATCCTCGATAAAAGGGGCGGATCAAGGACACATCCGAGGATTTGAACTGTACTTGGCTATGTGAACTTTGAATTGGAACAGTACTTGGGCAGTGGCTGATGACGATTCACAAGTCCACGAGAACACAAGAACAAAAACGGCCGTGGTCTCGCGCTCTCAACGCGCACGACCGCCCACTTCGCGCTGACGTCATTTTGCCGCAAGGCTTTATACTTCATACAAGGCAAACACTCCATCTGTGTTTTGATCACCGATCTGAATCCCATCTGTATGTTAGTCTTTGTTAAAAACGCGATTTTCTCAGCCTTTTTTCCTCAAAATGTTGCTTTTTTCATTAAACGCACCCACATTCAAGTGTTGATAATAAAGAATGCATGAAGCTAGAATAAAACAGAGTTACTGTGTTCTTTCTTTTGATATTGCATGTTCAGATATTCATACAAGATATTATGTGGGCCATGAAACTTGACTAAAAACGCTGGCGGTGATTGGCAAATTTCATGTTTACGTTCACTAAAAACATAACCGACTACGTTTACGATGATACTCGACAAAACCGGCATTTTAACTTAATTTGTGTGAATATTTGCGCGTTGTGAGATGGGCACGCGTTCATATCGGTGGCATATCTGCGGCATATATAGGGGAGAGCGGGGCACAACCCCGTTGCGTTATAACGCGTTGTTGTAACACACATGGTTTAACACTTTACACACATGCTAGGATGACGAAGGTCGAGTGTATTTACGAATGATGAGTGTTACTAGTTGCCATATCAACACTAGACTATATAGATTTTAAAAAATGCGTCAAATTAAAAAAATGTAACCATAGCAAAAGTAAATTTCTTAATTGCGTTAATTTTTCATCTCTGTTTTTGTGTTTATTTAAAATAAGACAAATCATTATTGTAATCTTATATCTGTTATTAAACAGATGAGATAGTTCTTAATGCTGATCTAACCAGCAGAAGCGTAAGCTGGGTTTAAATCCCAGCTGCGCAGGTGGGGCATGATGTAACACTGCGCTACAAAGTGCCCCTATTATAACTACTCTATTATATTCTATACTTTCATGAATTCTTTTGAGAAACCATGAAAAAATGTGAATAAAGACTGAGTCAATGTTCAGAAATGCTTAGGCTATTTTTAATTTTTTATTAACTATGCTGTATAGCTGTGTTTTGAGGTGTGTTTGTTGTCAAACTCAAAAATTAGTTTTTTAATGATTAAAAAATGCCATTATTTTTATTCGAAAAAAAAGTTAATAATTGTATTTTATTGACAAAATATTTTAATTTGTCATGGATATTTTTTTTATTATATCAGATAACATTTTAATCTGTCATTTGGTCATGTTACATTGTGCCCCTCACATGTTACAATGTACCCCACCTATGGGGCATGTTGTCACATTTCACTTCCATTCTTTCTGGGTAAATCAAGAAAAAAGTATACACTTTATTTATGAAACAAAACCACATAATTGTACTAGACAGGTGTGCAATTAATGTGGGAAAAAATAAATACTCTGAACCACAAGTGGATTGACACAAACTGAGAAAGTCAAAAAGCATTAGGTTGTGCCCCGTTCTCCCCTACACTGATGCCGATATATTTGCGACAGGCTCATATCGGCCGATAAAATCGGCAGACCGATAAATCGGTCAGGCTCTATTGTGAACAGCTTGTAACAAAATTTAAAAAACGAGACCTTCTCCAACTTCCTAGGTTGTCTATGAAAGCCTGTAGACTGATTTTTAAGGGAAGGACATTTTTGCTGGGAAAATCAAAGCTTACGCTCACTGCCGAGAGCCTCTCTTCCGTTCCGTTCAATGACATGAAATGAATGTTTATACAATGTTCAGGATAATGCGGAAAGAGCCATTCTATACTGTAATGTCAATGTGTTATGAAAAGAAAAGGGATTCATTCAAACTATAATCTCACATAGCCAGATCTATATTATCTATAGTCTCAAATATAGTTTATAATCAAACTATCATAACAGTGTAATTTTAATGACCTCATCTGTCAACATGACACAGGTGAATTGCAGAGCTGGTGCAAAAATATCCACATCACTATGACCAGATGCTTTCTTAACCTCTGTTTTCTTACCACTGTCATTTTTGTTGTGTTCATTTTGTTATTGAGAGGAAAGCATGCAGCACATAAGCAAAAAAAATGTCCATTACAACATATTCATATAAATGTTGCTCTCAGCAGCGTGGACAGCGTCAATATGTTTATTAACAGTATATTACTGCAAGGGTACTTCTTTTTACTTCTTGCCGTAAGTAGGCTATAGAGAATGTGTTCTGAGTAACTGTTTTGTTTAGACGCCATATTAGGAGTTTTTATTTTCTGTCGTGATTGTGAAAATTTCAGGTCATTATAATACATTACCATATGTTTGCCATTATAAGACCTATAACATGCATTTACACTCAACTTTAAACTCAATTGTTCAAAAGTTGAGTCTCAAGTGTAAAGTGTTATTTGTGTGGAAAGTGGGGTTATTGCCTGTGCGAGTGTTTTAAATTGGTCATTTAAGAGCTTTCATTAAGGTTATGATGCTGCCTCAGAAGGCAGCAGTTTATGTAAGAAGTAGGCAGCACATAGGTTTTGAAACAGAGCTTTTGTATAATCGCTGGAGCCTTTGTGGTTAAGTGTAGATTTATGTCGGTTTGGTTTGGCTTGGCAGCTCGCTTTCACCACAGTCGATCAGTCACACACACACACTTACACTGGGACATGCTGAACACATGGTGGGCACATGCACTTGAAAGATATGCATTTCAGCTCACTTCATCTTGATGATGGAGAAACAAAGAGAATGAAAGAGAGAGCGGAAGAGGGCAAAGGGACAGATGACATTGTTAAATTAAAGGTTTCATTTCCATGTAATTATTACTCGTCCTGTGTGACTGCGCTGGAGTCCTGCTGAGTCTGAACTGTGAATTATAGAGTGAGTGTGTGCATGCAAGTGTTGTAATTCTGTCTGGCATGAGTTTATCTCTGTGGTTTCTTTACATGGGGTGCCCCATTAGTCTGACCCCCCCAATCACAATCTAGCCCGGGATAATTATTGGGGTCTGGGGGTGGGGTTAACAGACTGATGTTATCATGACATCACACAAAGAACAGAAATGCATTCTGGGAGAGGCACCTGCAATGACAGTGCAGTACATTCCACAGCCATCCTGTCTCCAATCTCATTCACACACATCACTCACTCGACTAAAACCAACCTGAAAAATGAGCAGAGTTTCATATAAACACATTAGTGAGCATTCCATCATACCGTACCCCTCTACCACTTCACATCTCTCTCTCTCACACACACACACATACACAGTGATAAAGCTCCACTCTCATTTTTTTTCTTTTTCTCTCTTTCATCTCTCTTGAAAATATTTTTATGCTATTCAATGTTAAAGCACATAAATGCTGAGTTTCTCAGCAATCAACCATCAAATGAAGAAAATTACAAACATAAACCATTTAAAAATATTTTTTCCCCATTAAATATATATTACTACTAGGGCTGTAAATAGATTGAAATATTATTATTATATTTAATTGTGATTAATCTCATAATGTTTCATGGTTAAAGTCTTAACATATTCAGAAATAAATAGTAAATTAAACAAAATGTGTAATAATAATAGAAATAATAATAATTAATAACAACAATAAATTATTAAATTAAATATATTATTTATTATGATAAATTAATTATAAGCATATCAATGCAAATAAATAAAACTGCATGTTAACACATTAACATTATAATAAATAGTACTATAGCTTTATAATAAATATTATATATTAGATGAATATCCATTTTCAATTAGCTCATCTATCCAGCTCATCACGCCTAGGAAGTGAAACATTTGATAAATGAAACAAACTTAAAAAAAGTAAAACATTTCATGACTAGTGCCTCTCACTTGAAGTCAACACAAAATGTAATTTGCAAACCCATTTTACTTCTGTAATGTGATGTAATTCAAAGTAAAACAGCATATTCAAACAATGTAAGGCAGGGCTTGATTTTCTCCATTGGGAATTGATTAGAGATCATGAAAAGTGGTCTATATATACGACTGGTATTTGGTGGGGGTGGGAGTTGAAAAATAAGAGGGCTTAGTGACATCAGCTGAAAAGCCATTCCAGAGGCGGGGCAAGTTATTACATTTTGATGAAAGAATACTGATGCACTGATGAATCCTTCAGAATAACAACTGGAGCGCATATTAAGAAAGTAAATAGGGTCAGTTTTAATTTCACGTTGACTTAAAACACAAAAACAAAACTTCTTTCACGTGAGGACTGTTTTTCTTCACACATGGCAAACATATGAGTGACCCCAAGCATCCCTTACTCCTCTCCTTTTCAACCTTTATCCTTTTTTCTGCTCAGTCCCTAAATTAACTAGCTCTCACTCCCTGAGCGCTTCACTGTTTCCACAGCAGGTTCCCTATCAAACAGTGTGTGCTCAATAGCCTGTCGGGTTGACCCCGTGACCTGCTCTCTGTAAGCCCAAACCACCAATCACAGCTTTCTTGTTACATCTCTGTGAGCTGAATCTTATTCCCTGTTCTCCCTGTTGTCCCGATGATGACACCTTCAACCGAGATGTGGTGACCTCTGCAGACCTGAACTTTACTACAGTTTCCAGTGAGGGGCCTCCCTCCTTAAACACACACACACACACACAAAAAATCACATTTTTGAGCTCATCTCTGCATTTGAAGTACATTTGAAGCAGTGGATTTAAAACAAAATATCCAGAGCGGTGGGTCCCCAGGACAAAGATTGAAACCGCAGAACAAAAGTACACTTGAATACAAAGCAATTCACAATAAGCCTGATTTATACAGGTGCTGGTCATATAATTAGAATATCATCAAAAAGTTGATTTATTTCACTAATTACATTCAAAAAGTGAAACTTGTATATTATATTCATTCATTACACACAGACTGATATATTTCAAATGTTTATTTCTTTTAATTTTGATGATTATAACTGACAACTAAGGAAAATCCCAAATTCAGTATCTCAGAAAATTAGAATATTACTTAAGACCAATACAAAGAAAGGATTTTTAGAAATCTTGGCCAACTGAAAAGTATGAACATGAAAAGTATAAGCATGCACAGCACTCAATACTTAGTTGGGGCTCCTTTTGCCTGAATTACTGCAGCAATGCGGCGTGGCATGGAGTCGATCAGTCTGTGGCACTGCTCAGGTGTTATGAGAGCCCAGGTTGCTCTGATAGTGGCCTTCAGCTCTTCTGCATTGTTGGGTCTGGCATATCGCATCTTCCTCTTCACAATACCCCATAGATTTTCTATGGGGTTAAGGTCAGGCGAGTTTGCTGGCCAATTAAGAACAGGGATACCATGGTCCTTAAACCAGGTACTGGTTGCTTTGGCACTGTGTGCAGGTGCCAAGTCCTATTGGAAAATGAAATCTGCATCTCCATAAAGTTGGTCAGCAGCAGGAAGCATGAAGTGCTCTAAAACTTCCTGGTATACGGCTGCGTTGACCTTGGACCTCAGAAAACACAGTGGACCAACACCAGCAGATGACATGGCACCCCAAACCATCACTGACTATGGAAACTTTACACTGGACCTCAAGCAACGTGGATTGTGTGCCTCTCCTCTCTTCCTCCAGACTCTGGGACCCTGATTTCCAAAGGAAATGCAAAATTTACTTTCATCAGAGAACATAACTTTGGACCACTCAGCAGCAGTCCAGTCCTTTTTGTCTTTAGCCCAGGCGAGACGCTTCTGACACTGTCTGTTGTTCAAGAGTGGCTTGACAAGGAATGCGACAGCTGAAACCCATGTCTTGTATACGTCTGTGCGTAGTGGTTCTTGAAGCACTGACTCCAGCTGCAGTCCACTCTTTGTGAATCTCCCCCACATTTTTGAATGGGTTTTGTTTCACAATCCTCTCCAGGGTGCGGTTATCCCTATTGCTTGTACACTTTTTTCTACCACATCTTTTCCTTCCCTTCGCCTCTCTATTAATGTGCTTGGACACAGAGCTCTGTGAACAGCCAGCCTCTTTTGCAGTGGCCTTTTGTGTCTTGCCCTCCTTGTGCAAGGTGTCAATGGTCATCTTTTGGACAACTGTCAAGTCAGCAGTCTTCCCCATGATTGTGCAGCCTACAGAACTAGACTGAGAGACCATTTAAAGGCCTTTGCAGGTGTTTTGAGTTAATTAGCTGATTAGAGTGTGGCACCAGGTGTCTTCAATATTGAACCTTTTCACAGTATTCTAATTTTCTGAGATACTGAATTTGGGATTTTCCTTAGTTGTCAGTTATAATCATCAAAATTAAAAGAAATAAACATTTAAAATATATCAGTCTGTGTGTAATGAATGAATATAATATACAAGTTTCACTTTTTGAATGGAATTAGTGAAATAAATCAACTTTTTGATGATATTCTAATTATATGACCAGCACCTGTACATTACCTTCCAAAAGTTTGAGGTCAGTAAGATTAAAAAAGAAAAGAAATTAATACTTTTAGCAAGCATTTGGGATGCATTAAATTGAACAAGAGTGATATTAAAGATAATAATGTTACAAAAGATTTCTATTAGAAAACATGCTGTTCTTTTGAACTTTCTATTCATCAATGAATCCTGAAAATGGTTTCCACAAACCATGTTTTTATCATTGTTAATGATAAATGTTTCTCAAGCAATAAATCAGCATATTAGAATGATTTCTGAAAGATCATGTGACACTGAAGACACTGCATTTTTTTTATATATAATAATAATAATATTACATACTTTTGAATGGTAGTACATATTTGCACTGAAAAGAACAACAATAATTGATTTTAAATACAGTGAAGCAGTGCCTGTTACACTGAATAGCAGGAGATTAGTGATTAATATGCAGGTTTTCGCAATGAAATACTACTCACAGAATGGCACAACTATTTAATACATTTTCCCCTCAGTAACATGAAGAACAACTGTGTTAGTGATAGAAAGAAGAGGTTTGTTTTAGGGTATATTTTGCCTGTTTCTTGGAAAAGTTTGACCTTCAGTTAAACACAATGAAACACAATGGGGGAAAAACTTCTGTAAAACATCAAAAGGGAAGGAGCAACCCATTACCAAACAGAACTGGCACTCAGTTTGTATTTCATGGAAAATAACTTATTTGATAAGACTGGGGGAAACAATGTGTCCATTTTAAACAGAACCAATAAATGGAAACATATATCAGCATTCAAAACACTTTCACATGTTTTCTGTAGCTGAATATTTTCAAATAAAGGCTCAACTCTATTGAATGAACGGATATTGACTTTACACAATCTCTCTAATGCACAAAGCTGGTCTCAGCTTTTGTGTGCCACAGAGAGAGAGAGAGAGAGAGAGAGAGAGAGAGAGAGAGAGAGAGAGAGAGAGAGAGAGAGAGAGAGAGAGAGAGAGAGAGAGAGAGAGAGAGAGAGAGAGAGAGAGAGAGAGAGAGAGAGAGAGAGAGAGAGAGAGAGAGAGAGAGAGAGAGAGAGAGAGAGAATACAACACAGAAAAAGACAAATTAGATAAAACAGACAACAGGCCAAATCCAAACTAAATCCACAATAAGCCCAAACCTCTGTCACTGGATGTAAATATTAAAACACAAACAGGTGTTTAGCGGTCAGCAAGACTGTGTCCGTGTGTAGGTCTTCATGCTAGAATGAGGGCCCCTAGAAAGCTCAGTGGACCCTGAAACACTCAGTGGCCCCAAAGCAATCATTATTGACAAAAAAGACCTCCAACATTACAAACTCCTGAGCCCAGTAACCCTGAGGAAAGCCACGGGCAGCAGGACCTCCATGAAGGAACTGGGCGTCTCCCTACAGCTCCCTGAACAGAAAGCAGAGAGAGGGAGAGCAAAGACAAGTCAAGAAAAAACAGAATAGATCCAAAAATAATGGTGAGGGAAATAAGGAGATGAGAGATGGAGAGATGAAAGGAAAGACGGAAGGTGTGCTGAGTGATGCAGTGGGCCATGGGATGTGGTTTCCAGAGTCTGAATGAGAGAAGTAAGAGAAAGCAATATTAACCAAGAAGGAATGCCATCAACTAGAAACCAGTAATACAGTCTAGCTTTATCCATCTTCCTAACACCTTCCATCTGGCCGTATTTCATCTCTGTGTTATTAGTTTTATCATGACAGTAAACTTGTCACAGAATGTGTTGTTAAAGGAATAGTTCACCTAAAAATGAATCTTCTATCATCATTTTCTCACCCTCATGTTATTCCAAACCTGTATGACTTACTTTCTTCTATGGGACAAGCGAATCATTCTTTTGAATTTTATTTTTTTGATGAATCAGTTAATAAAACTGGTCTGATTGATTCATTTAAAAAAACGCAAAAAGCTCTGTCTGGAAGAAAGTCAACAGGTTTAGAGCGACAAGGTGATGAGTAACTCAAAGACATAATTCACATTTTTGCGTTAACTATTCTTTTTAATAAATATAGAGCTCTATTTCTCTCTGAGACTTTGACAAGCACTAGAATTTGCTGTCTAGATCAGAGGGCATGCATGGGTTGTAGAGCAGCAGAGCTGTGGAGTGCTGCCAAGCGGCATTTCTGTGATGTGGTCATGCACTGCTTATCCGAAAACCCTAACAAAAACAAGCGCGTAACTCCTATTTCTGCAAAACGGGTGCTACGGTAACCCTGTAATTAGCAGCATTCGAAGCTAATCTACAGAAATGCTTTAAAACTAACAACCATAAAATGGAGAACCGTGCACATTCACCCATGAATTCCTCTCCCACATAAACACATTTCCAAATATGTTATCTTTTATTTTCCATTACCAGTCCAGCATTACCATCAGTGGTTTCACCTCAAGACTGTACATTTGAAAAGTTAATGTGAGAGCTTGAATCGCATACATAAAAAACAGGAGATTCTGCGACATTAAAGAAGAAAAGAGAGCAAGATCTTGGATTTTAGGGTCAAATAAGTGACAGAAAAAATCTAACATTTAAATCAGCCATATACACTTTTTAAAGCAATTTACTTGCAATGTCTATATAGTATCAAACTGGTTTTGCTACTCTGAGAGAGCCACTGTCTGTTAGAAGCTCTGAAAAGTTGTTGGGCGAGAGTCTCTTTCCCTGTATATATGGCTGGTTTGTGCTCTGCATTATGTGTCTGGGGAGGAGACGACAACTTGGATAACTCCAAGGTCAAGGATCGTGACCCCCATCCCGAGTCAATGCACGAACTGCTGGTGGATTTTAAAGACTTTCTGGGCCTCACATTCTCTGTGTGACAGCAGAGCATGAAACAAGTGTCTCTCTACACACACACAAAATTAACCTGAACCACACACCCACATTTTCTGTGCTGACAGAAAGACAAACCAGAGATGCATAAATTATGAGGATGACACAGACAACACATGGGTATGTACTGGAATGTGTGTATATGTGTTTGTGCAATGGAATGATTGAGAAATGCTGTGATATCTGAAACTGATTTCACAACTCATACATGCTCAAACTAAAACTTTATCATCACAGAATGATTGATGCAGAGTCTGTGTAAATCTTTAGATTCCTTAAAACTCAGGTTTAAAGGGATAGTTCACCCAAAAATGAACTTTCTGTCATCATTTACTCAGCCTCATGTCATTCCAAAGCTGAATTTCTTTTTTTCTATGGAACAGAAAAAGAGATTTAATGAATATGTAGTTATGTGAATGCAATACAATGGCAAAAACATCATGACTCACTTTGATGCTTAATAAAAGATCCAGGAATATCACACTTAATTTTCATCAAATAGTCTTGTGGGGGAAAAAAAAAAGTCTACACTTAAGCAATTTTAATAGAAAAATCCTCCTGTGTGCGACTCAACACTGCACACTCTTCAGTAGATTTGATAGCAGCATTGAGTGTCTTCTTGTCATCTTGCTAGTTGGCAAACTAGTAAAGGAGCATTTCTTAAAGTCTTGAAGCATTAAAATTAGTATGTACTGCAAATATTGTTGGCTCTTATGACAAATTGCTTGCGATTTTCCTCATTCCTATGCTAAATAAATAACACGTAAAATCATCAGAAAAATCACAGTTTGGGTTCAGCAATATTTTTATGTTTTCAAAAGAAGACTCACCAAGACTATATTCACCAAGGATGCATTCATTTTGATCAAAAACAGTAAAAACAGTAATACTGTGAAATCGTATTACAATTTAAAATTAAAGCTGCAAGCAGCGATGAAAGGGTCCTCACACACAGGCGCACCGCCACCCGGTGGCCTCAGGAAAACAGTGAATAGTGGGCGACATGCATTTAAGCCGGTAAATATAGGAGAAATATGGCAAAGTCACTACAATGTGCCACATTTCCTGTTGCCAGTAGGTGGCGCTATGACTGTAACTGAATATTGGTGTGTAGATGTCTTCAGGTCAGGACTCTAATAATACATGTGAAGTTTGGGGCAGATCTGACATTTTATGAACGAGTTATAACAACTTCCTGTTATATGGCAAAACATCAAACTTTAGGCCGCCACGGACACACGAGTCCTTCAGGGAAAACTCAAGATCTTCGCAATTTAACGTCGCAAAGGCCTTTAGATTAGACTGTGCAAATATGATGTTGATCTGATAAAATCTCTAGGAGGAGTTCGTTAAAGTACAACGTCTGGAAATGGCAAAATTTGCAACAATTTTGCAAAGTAAATTCAAAATATCTCACTTCCTGTTGGTTTTCAGATTTCGTACCAGCCCAATACCTTTTTTGTAGGTATTGGGCTGTTACATGTGTCTACCGAATTTCATACCTGTATGTGAAACGTAGCGGGAGGGGCACTTTGTTGAAATGTTGTAGGTGGCACTATCGAGCCATTTTGCCACGCCTAATTCTGAAACCCATATCAGACGTAAATTTTCACCACTTTTGACGTGTGTGCAAAGTTTTGTGAGTTTTCATGCATTTTTAGGCCATCAAAAATGCGATTCATTTTGGAGAAGAATAATAATAGGCTGAGCAATTCCAATAGGGTCTTCACACCATCAGTGCTCGGGCCCTAATAACCGTTTTAAAATAACTGTCACATGATCCTTCTGAAATCATTCGGATTAGGTGCTCAAGAAACGTTTCTTATTATCAATGTTAACAACAAATGCTTTATATTTTTTTTCAGGTTTCATTAAAGATGCACTATGTAATATTTTCTCAGTAAAATATCCAAAAACCACTAGGCAAGTGTTATATATTTTGTTCATTCGAGTATTTACAATATCCCAAACTTTTCCAACTATTTGTAAATCAATTTTGACCCATTTAATGTTTAGCTTTTTAAAATAGAAGTATTAATTTATTTAAAAAAAAAATTGTATTGATCTCAAACTTTTGAACAGTAATGTACTGAATTGACCTAAATGGATATTCATTAAATGATTTCCTTTTGTGCTCCTTTGTCCTGGAATCCTAGATAAAGCCTATACCAAGTGGCCTGAAATCATTTAGTGATATTATATAAATAATGTTTTTTTTCACTTAAAATATCAGTAAACATTCCAAAGCCTTTTCTCTAAAGCCACAGCCCCCAGTGAATCTGCTGGGTAAAGACCACAAATAGATGCCTAAGTAATGTTTGCCCTCAGATTTTATTCAAAAGACAGAGAACACACACGCACAAAAGAATTTCACTCCCTTTGAGCCACACACCAAACAAACCGAATAGTGATGTGAGCGCAGAGGCATCTCTTTCAAAACTGAATCCCATGGAGGTGTGCAGTGTGTGCGCTTGGGGCCGGCCATGATCTCAATGGCTTTTGGGGTCTGCTATGATGTGTTTGTGTGAATGTATTCACAAGCATGCAGCTTGCGTTTGTGCTAGCACATGGGTTAATGAGAACGCAGTGTGTGTCTATGTGTCCATGACCGTGCAGTGTGGGATTTCGGTGTGAATGGAGCAATGAATGGTGGATTATGCTGAAAGAAGAAAAGTGAGAAAGAGGCAAGACAGCGGGTGAGAGCGACAGACAATATAGCCACCGGCCCACTTCCTGTTTTTAAACTGATCAACCAAGCAGACAATTACACAGCGAGAGACAGAGCGAGAGATCAGCTTGTCAGACGTCCCGTCTCACTTTCTCTAGCTGGGATGAGCATTTAGTTCCAGACAGTCTTTGTTAAGCTTCAAAAGCAGATAATTAAACCATTAACCATAAACCATCTGGAGCATCACCTCTACATCCCTCGTTCCGCCTCTCTCTTTTCAGGACGTCCCTTTTCTCACCCCTCATAGTTTTGCTTCCCTACGTCTTGCTCCTCAGGAGGCGGCTAATTGAGAACACATTGGTTTGTCTTCGCTGTGGTTGTTCATTCTGCTTACTGATTTATTAAAGCGAGTCGCTTGACGGGACGGTAAGTAAATTGACGAGTGTTAGTGGGGATGCTGTTCTGAAAGAATGAAGGAAGGGGTGCATCATATTATGATCAAACTTCTTTATGTTCTATTATGTTTTAATCCTACCTCACTTTCTCTTTCTCTCTGACATTCTCGTTTTGACCTTGTTTGGGTATCTGAACTGCTGAGAGAAAAGTGTTTTTGTGGGACAGCAATGAGACATGATCGAGAGAGATGACACCACACTAAACAGGCACAAAGCCAAATCCAGATCTTTTTATTTTCTTATAGTTTTATCATAGCTGACACAGTAATATGATGCCTTAACTTCATCCAGAGACCCTTAAAGGGGTCATATCATATTTTTTTTTTCCTGGTGTGCACTTATAATGTTTGTCAAGTTTCTTGCACCTAAAGAAGTCGTAAATTAAGTTTTTTAAAGAAAAAAAATCCCAGGATTTTTCTCCATATAATGGATTTCAATGGCAACCAACCTCAAAATCAATGCAGTTTCATGGGTCACTGAGGACATTGTGGTTAAAGGATGTTCACTTCAAAATGAAAATGTCCTGATAATTTACTCACCCCCATGTCATCCAAGATGTTCATGTCTTTCTTTCTTTTGTCTAAAAGAAATAAAGTTTTTTGAGGAAAACATTCCAGGATTTTTCTCCATACAATGGATTTCAATGGCAACCAACGGCATGTCTGAAGGCATGGCTGAAGGTCCAAATCAATGCAGTTTCAAAGGGCTCTGCACGATCCCCACCGAGGAATAGGGTCTTATCTAGTGAACCGATCGTGGAAGTACCGACCCAGTGCCGAAAAACTCCATCTCATGTTCTCCTCCAACTTTAAAATTGGCTGACATCGTTGTTTTACCTTTATTTTTGTAAAGGGTGTTTGATTTAGTCTTTGCGCGTTCGTTTTAACACCGGGTCGGTACTTCCACCTACGTCACGGACGTGACCTTTCCGACGTGATGGCTTCATACGTCGTGCAAAAGCAGAACACTGAAGTCGAGCATTTGTGGTTAAAAAGTATATACATTTTTTTTTTTTTATTAAGAAAATGGCAGATCGTTTTGCTAGATGAGACCCTATTCCTCGGCTGGGATCGTCCAGAGCCCTTTGAAGCCCTTCGAAGCCCATGAAACTGCATTGATTTTGAGGTTGGTTGCCATTGAAATCCATTATATGGAGAAAAAACCTGGGATATTTTTCTTTAAAAAACTTAATTTCTTTTCGACTGAGACATGAACATCTTGGATGACATGGGGGTGAATAAATTATCAGGAAATTTTCATTTGAAAAAGTGAAAATTTCATTTTCGAAGGAAATGTCCTGAAGAAAATCGCTAGATTCTTATATGTTTTCGACAATCATTTTGCCCGGTGTCAAAATGGTGTATTTTTGCTCACCTCCCAAAAGTGCCAATTTTAACATGCTATAAAAAATTATTTGTAAGGTATTTTGAGCTAAAGCTTCACACACACACACTGGGGACATCAGAGACTTATTGTACATCTTGTAAAAAGGGGCATAATAGGTCCCCTTTAAGATGAACATTAAGTGAATGTTAAATGATGGCAAATAAAATATAAATACAAAAATAGTACAAATAAACATAAAAAAATAAATATGCAATATTGTCTTAAAGCAATCATAGCAGTTTATACCAATAAAATATATGGTACCATATCATGCTTCCCTACTAGCAGAACACCATTACACAAATTTTTCAAATTTTGCTATTCCCATTTTTGCAACTTGAAACTCAAACAAAAACTGCATGCATTATTTAATACATTATATTCTCAGGAGAGGAAGACCTGAGATTATAAAGATTCTATTCAGAGTAAAATTCCAGAACCCACTCCAAGATTCCAGTCTCCTGGGAAACAGAACTCTAGTGACACAACACCTCATCAGAGAGAGATGAGCCTCTCACTGATCAGAGTAAAGCAGCACTACACAGGGTCAGAAGAGCTGATCGAATAGGAGTGATGGAGGGGTTGAGAGGGAAAAGGAATTGTTGTTTAGTATAGAAAAACTGGAGGATTAGAAAGGATGAAGTGGATGAGAGAGAAAGGCTTGTGTAGTGTACTGAATTCAATGAAGAACCTCTTAATCGTTGATGAAGTGTTTTAACTACATAGGTAGGTGTGTAGAATCAGGCTATTGAAACATACAGCACATCTGCGGTCTGACACTGACTGATAGCATTTAGAGAAAAAACTACTTTTAAAACCCTCTGAGACCCCTTTTCTCTACTTTCTGAGCTCTCTTCTGAATCGTCAAAAACATTCCAACACTTATACTCCTACAAAAACAACAGAGCTGCTACTGAAAACCGTTGGAACAACCAATCACAAAACTCAGCCCAAAACTCCCATCTTACTTTATCACAGAGCTGTCCTGCAGAGAAAGCAGCACTGAAGTCCGTGTAATTTTAACTTAATGGACACTGGGAAACATGTTTGGAATATGCAGTATTTACATTTTGTTCATGCATAAAAGACTGTGATACATAATACAAAATATTTTAAATAACAATATAAAAATATTTTAATGTTATAAACAAATTCTATATCACTGCATTATCATTGCGTTATAAATATACTTTATTATGAAAATACTCAAGATGTCTATAGAACACAGATGAACCATACTGTTGCAATCGTATGTTTATTGTCTTCATGTTTTATCAGTCAAAACTTCTCTATCTGCATTTTATCCTATTACAGCGAAAGCTGGATGCCTTTGTCCATATAAGGGATTTCCTGGATCATCATAACATCATTACATTTTCTGTAAATATACCACACTCACCCGCAGTGAATATAACAAGAAGCTGGGATACATATTACATGGCTAAAGTACATAGAACATTACGTATCTTGCATATTTATTGTTTAAATGCGTCTCAGTACTGAAGTAAGGGCTGTAAGCAGTGCTCTGACTTCACCAGTGTAAACCATTCTGAGAGCTGTGGTCATTTAAATTAGGATTATAGTGTAACTCCTGCAGGTCTGTGATCAGGAACATGTGGCAAACATTACAGCAGGTCCGTCTCTGTTTGTTACTGTGATTGGAATCAGGCCTCTGAACTAAAGGGACATTATGTTTACTCATTAGGACTGTTTATCAGCCTAAAAAATTGGGCAAAAGGACTTAAACTTGAACTGTCTTTAAATATATGCAGAGAACTATGGGACACAAACAGGTTGTCACGAACATAAAGCACCAAAAAGTACCACCACGGTTTAATTAGGTAAGTAGTCTTTAAATACAATGGTACATGAATATGGTATCATTGATGCCATCTGATACCATCATATCATGGTACATGTGGAAATAATCTCTAAAGAATTAGGGAGAAAAAAATCTTAAATGCAAATCATGATTTAATAGATTCGGGAGAGTTTGCTAAATGCTAAACAGTGTCTCAATTCGGTCTTTGCTGCAAAATATTTATCCCCAAAACAACACACTATAATACACTTATGACAGGATTGGTGCCAGGGTGATGATTAGAAATCTGGCATGGCAACCAAAATCTTTGGTTTGAACCCTACACTATAGAGTTACTGAATTCCTCCATGTCCCTTGAGCATGCACTTAATAACTAGAAACATACATAGAGACATATCCTACCTTCCGGCTGTGTAAATATTAAGAGAAACTCTGTCATGTACAGCCAAAAACATTTAGTATTGGATAAGCGCATCCTGTGGGCTAAGAAAGAGATACGGGAAGGAAAAACATCCCACTACAATAACTGCTTAAACTGCTGGGGCTCATGGTAAGAGTCTGATGAAGTCAAGGGCAGGGGAAAAAAGTGATCTAATGACTCAATTAAAGCAAACAGCACAAGAGCAGCTATTAATGTAATCATAATCACACACACACAGAAATTTAATTTGTATACCATGACAGGTTTTATAGTCTGGGATGAGGCTGGTCATAAAGTGCAATAATAGCAGGGCTAAACTTCTGAACTTAAAACTTCTTGTCAAGACAACCAAAGAATGTTTAGCAATGCAAGCAGCTACAATCCTTGTTTTTACATCTCCATGTTTGATTTTCAAAGTTAGATGCACAACATGAACATCATTTGCCTCTTAAAACAGGCACACAGTTTAACTATTTCACCCAGGCAAATAAGTTGCAATGAGAAAAACATATAGTTCAACACCTTAACATGTCCCATGTCAACACAAATCTCAAACATGGTGATCATCAACAATTGTCATTCAGTAAAAATATGAACTCTGAAACATGACCGCTAAATAACAGTGACAACAACACCAGTAGCATAATTCAAGCCAGTTAATGCAAGGCAATAATATTTTTTTAATAATAATTACCTCATTTTTTCAAGCTGCAATGCATGCTGGGAACTGGCACAACATTGTTGAATGTAGAAATGCTTGTTCAATAACTCAGTTTGTAAAGTTGGGATAACATTTGGCAAATAAGTAAGGTCAACAAAAAAAACTTTTGTTAGCCACATTTTCTTCTAACAAATGTAACAATAGCTTGAACAAAGATTATTTGGGATTAGTCTGTTTATTATCTTGAGTGAGCTAAACAAGAATTCTCTAAACATGTTGCTAACAACAGTTGTTTTGTTGACCTTACTTGGATTCTCAAGTATTTGTCCAAAACTTGTCCAAATGTTGTCCCAACTATTCATATTGAGTTATCTGAACAAACAATTTTACATTTAACAATGTTGTGCCAGTTCCCGGCATGCATTGCAGCTACCACATAACAATTATGTGGTAACTACTATATAAAAATGAGTATTGCTTTGCATTAACTGGCTTGATTTATGCTGCTGCTGTTGTCACTGTAATTTAGATGTCATATGGTTCATATTTTTACTGAATTACAGTTTGAATTACAATTGTTGATCATCACTATGTTTCAGATTTGTGTGCTGAGGTATACAGTGCATCCGGAAAGTATTCACAGCGCTTCACTTTTTCCACATTTTGTTATGCTACACCCTTATTCCAAAATGGATTCAATTCATTTTTTTCCCTCAATTCTACAAGCAATACCCTATAATGACAACGTGAAAGAAGTTTGTTTGAAATCTTTGCAAATTTTTTTTTTTTTTTAAACTGGAGAAAAAAAAAAGACTTGTACATAAGTATTCACAGCCTTTGCTTGATACTTTGTTGAAGCACATTTGGCACCAATTACAGCCTCAAGTCTTTTTGAGTATGATGCTACAAGCTTGGCACACCTATTTTTGGGCAATTTCTCCCATTCTTCTTCGCAGGACTTCTCAAGCTCCATCAGGTTGGATGGGGAGCGTCGGTGCACAGCCATTTTCAGATCTCTTCAGAGATGTTCAATCGGGTTCAGGTCTCGGCTCTGGCTGGGCCACTTCACAGAGTACATTCACTGTGAGTTGTCCTGTTGGCTTTGTGCTAAGTGTCGTTGTCCTGCTGGAAGAGGAATCTTCACCCCAGTCTGAGGTCCAGAGCGCCCTGGAGCAGGTTTTCATCAAGGATGTCTCTGTACATTGCGGCATTCATATTTCCCTCGATCCTGAGTAGTCTCCCAGTTCCTGCCACTGAAAAACATCCCCACGGCATGATGCTGCAACCACCATGCTTCACTGTAGGGATGGTAATGGCCAGGTGATGAGTGGTGCCTGTTTTCCTCCAGACATGACACTTGCCATTCAGGCCAAAGAGTTCAATCTTTGTTTCATCAGACCAATTTTGTTTCTCGTGGTCTTAGAGTCCTTCAGGTGGGCTGTCATGTGCCTTTTAAAGAGGAGTGGCTTCCGTCTGGCCACTCTACCATACAGGCCTGATTGGTGGAGTGCTGTAGAGATGGTTGTTCTTCTGAAAGGTTCTCCTTTCTCCACAGAGAAACGCTGGAGCTCTGTCAGAGTGACCATCTGGTTCTTGGTCTCCACACCTCTCTGACTAAGGCCCTTCACCCCCGATCGCTCATCGCTTCTTTTATTTTACGGATGATGGAGGCCACTGTGCTCATTGTGACCTTCAATGCTGCAGACATTTTTCTGTACCCTTCCCCAGATCGGTGCCTTGATCCAATCCTGTCTCAGAGGTCTACAGACAATTCCTTGGACTTCATGGCTTGGTTTGTGCTCTGACATGCACTGTTAACTGTGGGACCTTATATAGACAGGTGTGTGCCTTTCCAAATCATGTCCAATCAACTGAATTTACCACAGGTGGACTCCAATCAAGATGTAGAAACATCTCAAGAATGATCAGTGGAAACAGGAGCTCACCTGAGCTCAATTTTGAGTGTCATGGCAAAGGCTGTGAATACTTATGTACATTTGATTTTTAATTTTTTAATTTTTTTTTTTTATACATTTGCAAAGAACAAACTTTCACGTTGTCATTATGGGGTATTATTTGTAAAATTGAGGAAAAAAATATGAATTTAATCCATTTTGGAATAAGAGTGTAACAACAAAATGTGGAAAAAGTAAAGCGTTGTGAATACTTTCCAGATGCACTGTATGTGCTTCTCATTGCAACTTTTGCAACTTATTTGCCTGGGTGAAATGGGTAAACTGTGTGCCTCTAGTTTTAAGAGGCAAATGATGTTCATGTTGTGCAGCTAACTTTGAAAATAAAACATGGAGATGAAAAAACAAAGATTGTAGCTGCTTGCATTGCTAAACATTGTTTAGTTGCCTTGACAATAAATGCCTTATTTTTTCAAGTTGGCTCAACTTGTTTTTTTAGTTGTCCTGTCAAGAAGTTAAGTTCAAAAGATTACCTGGTACTAATTAGACGAACAAAAGTATTTAAGTTGATTTTTAACTGGAGTGGATTAGTTAACTTAAAAAGTTGAATGCGATAAGTTGCCTTATTATTTTAAGTTAGCTCAACTATTTTTTTAACAGTGTATGACACAGGAAACTCTGGGTGATTTAGAGCAATCAATTGTATGCGAGTGAACGCGATTAAGTCTTTATCTTTATTAAATATATTGTAAATGCTGACAATTCCACTAAAGTTTGGTTGACTTTTTTTTTTTAAAACACAAAATTGGATTAAATATGAAACAAACAAAAAAATTGCATTTATTTTCTAGATTGGGTCAACTGTCATCAACTACAAGGTCATATGACAGTAGTGTTTCCATCCAAAGTTGCGAATTTAACTTGGAATTTGGAATATCGCATAAAACATTTGCGTATATAACACCGTTTCCATCTCGTGTTTCATTGACAAAATATCTATAAAATGGAAGTTGCTGCAATCGGGGCAGTCACTGAGGCGCAATTAATTCATGATAAAAAGCCACAGAGCGCGCAGACAAAATGTAATAAATGTCATAATATCTTCAGTTCAGAGGCAGACGCCTGGTGTTTGGCTATACAATCATGTGAGACACATTATACCAAACCATTTATGACAAACTTTGGCTCAGGCATTTCAGAATGACCAAACCAACATTTTAGATGCTGTGCAACGAAACTGGTCCGCTGGTTAGTCCAGTAATCCAACAAGGCAGTTTTTTGTCCCGCATCAAGGGTAAATATGTTTCCATCGCAGTTTATGCATTTTTTTTTTATTTATCTTGCTGTTTCCATCCAGTGTTTTTTATGCAATATCCCAAAATGTGCACACACAAAAAAAATAGGTTGATGAAAGCTAATGTGACCAACATAAAGAGGTCATAAAGAAAAAAATGATACTACTGTACTTCATTCCATAACATTTTTAACATTTGAAAATTCTAATTCGTACTACATACTATTTTTTAATAATAGGCAGTATTCATTGTATACTGTGCGGTACACTAGTATTCTATTCTGAACATAGTTCAGTTCTAAGTGAGCATGCACAAAATCATAACAAACATCTGCACATGTGCAAACTCACGGCACAGGGTTTTTGCATTTACTTATTTATCTTTGTGTAAGATTCCATAAGATTATGTTTAAGATTTTTTCTTTGCTCACTGGAGAATGTCAAATTTGGTGAATTTCTGGATTTGTTATTGCTTGCAGAACTCACACACTGTTTCAGCACCTCGTCTCACCCTAATGCCCAGTCATAACACTCAAACGCTGACAGGAAATGTCAGTTCTTCATAAGTGACCAAATATTCTCCAGCTCCATCACTCCCAAGAAACGACAGAGTTGCATGGCAAAACGGCGGAAGGGAGGGAGTGAGCGATGGAATGAGAAAATGACAGAGAAAGTCAGAGAGGAGAGAAACTACAATATGAAGGTGTGTGCAATGTGTGTTTATCTGAGGGATGCAGGGAGAAAAGCAAAGCACAAGAGAGCGCGTTAAACACATTTCATCAAGTAAAGTGGTGATGCTATTAGCTTAAGTTGTTTGGTGACAGTTTTGCCCTTTTTACCCAGTTTACTCTCTGACTGATCACCTCCCCTGCCAGGGGCAGCTAATGGACTCATCGATTACAGTGACAACTGAGCAGAGCACTGCGGACCGGCCCATGAATGGAAGCATGGGGGAGGAAAGGGGAGATGAATTAATGGCTTTCAGCAGCATGCTAATTACCCCAAAAGTCTATTAGCCTCCGGACCCCTGAACACATACACACTCTTCACGTCCTATGAGAGTGTGGCAATGTTTTCAGGCTTGCACAAACTCACACAACATATCACTCTGATCCCTCAAACTAAGTAGTATCGCATTTCCTATCCAACAAACTAAATCACAAGCAGGTGGAAATGCTCGTTAAATCTCCTCTACTCACTCTAATCCCATCCAGAGCCTTCTGTCTAAACACGCTGATAACCACACACGAGCAGCCCCTCTGCTTGTATACTCTTTCCTTAATGGGTATGACGGGTCAGTTCTGTCCCTCGTAATTCACCATTACTTTCTCTGGATTGGACTCTTTTCCACATTGTTAGTCTGTGACCAGAGCACTGTGGACTTCACGAGAGACTGCAGAGAATTTAGTTACACTGGAGTAAGATGGGTCTTTTTTAATATATTGATAAGCCAAATTGTCTTTTCTTTGCAATGTTAATTTAATATTCAATTGAAACTTTCTTGTTTTAACAACTTTTAAACAGTTAAACTAAAACTATTAAAAAAATTTTTTGGTAAAAGAAATACAGCTGAACTAAAATAAAATAAAATTATATGAAAAAGTTGTTGCATTAGCAAATAAAAAAAAATAAAGCTATATATAAATACTTAAAACAAGAAATTAATAAAAAGGACAAAAGTGCATTGATAAAATGAAAACTGTAAATATATAAAGCTCTCAAAATATTAATAAATAATAGAATAGAATATAAATAGTACTAAAATAACACTGACTTTGGTTTAATATTTAAGATCTCTTGGCACCAGAAATGACCTAGAAACTATATGATTAACAGTGACAGATAGCACATTGCCACAATGCAGAGGTGACAGCCAATAACCAATGAAAGAAATATGTAAATAAAAAATTAATTAATTAAATGTAATATATATATATATATATATATATGCTAAAAAGCCAATTTTACTCGATGAACTTGTAATGACCAAAACAACTGAGCCAACATGAACCAAAGTATAACAAAGAAGTCTGAAGGATTTAATTTATACTATAGTATTTTGACAACTTAAAACGATTTAGTGCACAATCACTGCTTCTGTCTGCGTCATATTTATGACTGTTGATTCAACGTTCCCCAGGCCAGATCTGACCCAACTCCCAGCATTCTCAGGAAAAAATGCTTGAGCAATCAGATAAAGCTAACGTTTGTGTTTTCGTTAAATTGTCACACAGAGCTCATGAAAGTACCAACAAAGTAGTGGCTCATTTTAGCCCGGTCTCCCTCTACTCAGTGACCTTAAAACTACTTTTCTGCTTACTTCTTCTAATCTGCTTCTGCTTTTCACCCCCTGGCAATGATTTTCTGCTTTTTTGGTGTTTGTGTTTATTCTCAAATTCTGCCTTGCTCTTTAATCTTCCTTTATAAGCATGTCTTCAAGCAGCTAGGCAGACTGAGACAGAGAGAAAAGACCTATAATGATATTTGACCTGCCAAGACCCAGACACCTACACCAAACCCGATCAAAGGGTGAATAATAATACAGACCTTTCTTTCTCTCTTACACACACACACACACAGTGGCAGTGGTCTCAGGTGACCTGTTGTGTTCTACTTCTCTCTCTCTGTGGGTCATTAGCAATGCAATCTTAACAGGATATAAAGCAATCTGCCCCCTGAGACCACCAGCATATTGAAAATCCACATGTTACAATTGGCCTTAAAACACTGTAACATAAACCTGGCTGGTGCTCAACATGCCACATAGGCAAACCAAAATACCTAATAATATATAAAAAACATTAAAAACAGTGTTCATGACAGAAACACAAGAGCTGAATTAATCTGTCAGAGGGGATTTGAGGATTAAGTGTTCAAAGGACAAGAATGTTGCTAAAACTATGAAACAAAGAAATCTTTGAGGGAAGGATCTTTCTTAAGCGGCTGTAAATGAAATAGACACTAGAGTCTTAGATATGTGAGCTGTTACAGCAACCACCAAAGCTAGCATGCACACCTGGATGAAGTGTATGAACATTGTCCAAAATAAACACACATCTCTCTCTTGTATCATGTTTATAAACATGGAATGTTACAGATCTCTACAGACACATTTCTGAAAATGTCCTAAAAAGAGCCTTTTGCTCTTCTCTTGTACTTCCTGTCCAAAATTTACTTTTTTCCTATTCAAACAAATTTAAATCTACAAACAATCACCATGCCTTTGTATTTAAAGTCAAACAGATTTTATCTAAAAAATATTGCCATGTTACTCTCCATTAAAAACAAAATGAAGAGCAAACATTTCACAAAAGAGTGTGAATGAGCTCAGATTTCTTAACTTATAGACTCCATGCTTTGGCATTTGACCCCTTATTTTAGCAGTGCTGATTTAACGTGGACAGGACAGGAATGCCCCCTAGTGGACAGGCACCACCATAGCCTGTAACTTTAGCTTCAGTGCAGCATTCATAAACGTTTACAGTTTTGGCAAGAATGTCAAACACAATGTGTGCAGACAGAAATAAAAAAGCTTCTGATGGAAATTTTCATATGCACTTCTGAGAAATGTCAGTTTACATGTTCTTTAAACCACAGAACGATGTTGAGGAAGCAGTCAGACTGAGTGTTGACTTTAGACAGTGAGTGACCCTCATCAGTGTACCACAACAACCTGAGAAACAGACAAAGAGAAGAGAGAGAAAGTGTGTGATAAAGAAAGAGCAGGCTGAAGGATCAGTGAGATTTTTTTTTAAAGAAATTAATACTTTTATTAGGTTTAGAATGATTTAGTGACAGCAAAGACATTTATAAATGTTACAAAAGATTTATATTTCAAATAAATGTTGTTCTTTTGGACTTTCTATTCATCAAAAAATCCTATAAAAAAGTATCTACATTGATAAGAATTTTTTTTTTAACACCAAATCAGCATATTAGCATGATTTCTGAAGGTTTATGTGACACTGAAGACTGGAGTAATGATGCTGAAAATTTAGCTTTCCATCACAGGAATAAATTACATTTTTTAATACAATAAAATGTTAATGGCCAAAACCAATCATCTCGAAATGGCCAAATACTGGATGTTTAATCAGCTTAATCAGTCTATCACTATTATTGACTAATAATGAGTATTCAGTATGTTTGTATATTAAATGCTTGTGTTAGTTAGTTTGTGTGTGTGTGTGTGTACCTGACAGGTGTATTCCTGCTCTTGAGTGCTCTGTAGAGCTCCAGACCCTGGTGAGGCGATACTCTCCTGTCTCTCCCACCCAACATCAACAAAACAGGAGCACGTATCTAAACATACACACAGACCATATTAAGGTTTAATATTTACATATTAAGCTTATCATGCCACACGAAATCCTCTATCATAAATGAATCACTGTTCCTGTCTGTGTGTGCGCATGTGCATTGTTTGAGGACTAATTTGTACTCAGAAATATGCTAAACCTAAGAAAATATCCAAAAACCTTCTTTTAAGGCCCTTTCACACCACAAGCACTACCAAATCAAACCCGAGTGTGCGGTTTTTTTTATCTGCAGTTTGCTGTCTTGTCAGTTTGCCGTCTACTAAACATATTGAAGTATGACTGAAACGACATGATCAGAGCTGTTTTCTTGGTTGTGTTTGTTGTTTACCATTTACATGCGAATGTTGTACACACCCCATGTTAAAAAACTTTCAAGACTACCAAGTTTATAAATGACCAACTTCTAAAAACAAATACAGTGCTTTTGTAAAGAAATGCTCACTTATATTTAGCTTGTTTGGAGCCGCTGCTGTGACGCTGTACAAACGCTTCCAGTGTGAATACTCTTGCGCGTCTGCAGCTGCAGTGACGGTGTAGTTATGCTGATGTGAAGCTGACGCACCTCTTAAGCTTGCGGTGTGAAACGGCTGTAAGGGTCATTCTGATTTGTAAAAATTGTATAAAAATAAAGTTTTTTTAAACTGTAAAAACTGTATAAATAGTTGAACATAAAACCAATAGAAGTCTGTGCAAATTCCCTATTCAGATAGTTTAGTCAATGCATGCGTGTCAGCGTATACCTGTGCAGCGTGTATTATAGGGGACTTCTCCAGCATGGAAGTGAGGGACTGTGATGTGGGCAATTGGTCAAAAGCATACTGAAGCCCAACAGAGGAATATCTCCTGTAGGGGCAGTACAAGCACACAACACCATTACAGTTAACAGCGGCCACTGCAAAAACTGAAATACAGTACATTGATAATTATCCAACAGATTTACAGTAACATTATAATTTCTGAATACTACATTACTGTATTATACACAACGGTTCCTTCTAGTGCTGGAATAAATCATGCTTAACTATGTTTTTCCTGGATCTTAAGAAACTTGCTGTTTCAATAGGAAATACATCAGCATAGGGGTGTGCGATATTGACAAAAAAGGATATCTCGATATTTTCTGGGATTTTCTCGATAATGATAATTAGACAATATTTTGCTGAGTGTGTTATTGTGCTGGTTCCTTGGCAGGTTTAGAACTGCCGTGGTCAGCTGACTCCTAAAGTTTATGATATTCTTCATATTCTGTGTGGTGGTTCAGTTCACAGCAGTGACAGAAATCATCTTTTTTAACCTAATTATATGCATGCATCATCTTGTGTCAATTTCATAAATGTAATACAAATAAATTAATTCTAATAATAAGACACAATAGGTCTGTTACCAATCAAATTAAATAAGTATCAACAAAATTCATCTTTGCAGTGCAGAGGAAACACAGAAGCTGCATCTGAAGTGGCATTTAGATCATTTACACAGACTGTTTAATGCAGCTCAGAGGTGACAAATTAATAACCTGCAGTTATGCATAAATAATGTTTTGATGTTTAAAACATAAAACGTTGAATATTGATATTTGAAATTATTTAAAACATGAAAAGATACTTTAACTGTGAAATTACAACCGCCAGTAGGTGGCAGCAAGTCACTGTTAATGAGCGGGTCATTGAGATTCAACCGATTCATTCAAACGGCTGATTCATTCAAGGAACGAAGCATTTGACTGTCTTAATCTATCTTAGTCAGTGAATCATTGATTCAACTAATTTGTTCAAAAAGCTGATTCATTCAGTAAGAAAACACCGCCGTGTGTAGCTCAGAGACGCAGTTACAGTGCTGTGTCTTTGTTTTGAACTATTTTCGGTGGCGAAATAGAGCAAAAACAGGGAATATGGAGTCTAAAATGTAAGTCAATTAATATTAACTTGTTTAGTAAACTTGCATAAAATCAATATCATATTTGTTATCATCCTGATACCTGGAGAAAACTGCACTCTTTGTGTGATATTTATTACATATATTAAATGATCAAATCACGCAGTGAAAGCGTGCACTCTAATGCGCACACGCACTAGTCTAATCTACAAGACTACATCACGTAGTGTATGCATGCACTCTCTGGGTGTGTGTGAGGGATATACTCGATAATGTCAGATCGCACATCGTTAAAACAACAATTACGATATTATCGCAGACGATATACCCCTACATCAGCATAGGAAAGAAAACGATGCTCGTCATGCCATTTCATCTTAAATAGAAGAGGTATTAATAAGGGCTGTCAAATTAAAATTAATTTAAAATATTTGTCGAATTTAAAATAAAAATCCACATTCAAATGCAAAAAGGGTGCATAAGGCAGCCTTATCAGTGGTGCACGAGATGCGACGATGATGTAAGAGTCGTTTTTACATACGCTGCTGCTTTGCTCATTTAAACCATTGCAGAAATAGAGAAGCTCAATGGGGAGAAGATCTTGGTTACGTCAAAACCATAACCAATCTGTTCACACAAAACACATTTTCTGCACTGGTTTTCCATTGTTTTCTAGGTAAACATGCTCAAGGCTTTTGTTTTTTGTTTACGCATTCCGCAAGAACCGTTGCACTTGCGTCTCACACAACAGAGGTGCATGTTTAGAAAGCCATGTAAAGTTAAAAGAAGTTCAACTTTCAAACAACATGTCTCAAGACTTTGTGGGGTTTTTTTCCATTCCACTGCATCTCATGTTTTTTAACGCAAAAAAAGTACTCCGTGTGATTGGTGCTTTGGCTCTTTGTATCAAACTCTGCATACACTCCCTTGGCCTCAAGAGGTGCACTAGTGACTGACGCTAGAGACTTATGGTTTTATAACTAAACTGTTTTATAGTCATGTCATTTCATTGCTTCAAAATATGAATGCACTGCATTAAATTGTTCATTCGCTCACTGCACCCTCTTGTGGCCTCAGGAGACAAGCCAAACTGAAATTATGCTTTTTAAACTCGAATATTAGTAATATTTAAGTATAACATTCTAATTTAGTTTTTCAGTCATTTTCACAACCCTAGTACTAATGAATATAAACATTAGTGCATTACCAGTCTATGATATCACTGGTCCCGAGCAGTGTGGCTGCATTGATGACAGGGTTTCGTGCTGCACATGCTCTGTAGAAATCTGGATACTGACCAACCAGGTGGCAGGCCAGGAAGCCACCGTGAGAGCCGCCCATCACTGCCACTCTATCAGAATCGAGAGTAGTCTCATTCTGCAAAGCGCACAACACTGCCCTCTGGACACAAATAATGACAAACAGGCCAATGCAATACTTTTTTTTTTTTTTAAAACAGGCAGATTATTTGTGCATATACACTTACCTAAAGGACTATTAGGAACACCTGTTCAATTTCTCAATGCAATTATCTAATCAACTAATCACATGGCAGTTGCTTCAATGCATTTAGGGGTGTGGTCCTGGTCAAGACAATCTCCTGAACTCCAAACTGAATGTCAGAATGGGAAAGAAAGGTGATTTAAGCAATTTTGAGCGTGGCATGGTTGTTGGTGCCAGACGGGCCGGTCTGAGTATTTCACAATCTGCTCAGTTACTGGGATTTTCACGCACAACCATTTCTAGAGTTTACAAAGAATGGTGTGAAAAGGGAAAAACATCCAGTATGCGGCAGTCCTGTGGGCGAAAATGCCTTGTTGATGCTAGAGGTCAGAGGAGAATGGGCCGACTGATTCAAGCTGATAGAAGAGCAACTTTGACTGAAATAACCACTCGTTACAACCGAGGTATGCAGCAAAGCATTTGTGAAGCCACAACACGCACAACCTTGAGGCGGATGGGCTACAACAGCAGAAGACCCCACCGGGTACCACTCATCTCCACTAAAAATAGGAAAAAGAGGCTACAATTTACACGAGCTCACCAAAATTGGACAGTTGAAGACTGGAAAAATGTTGCCTGGTCTGATGAGTCTCGATTTCTGTTGAGACATTCAGATGGTAGAGTCAGAATTTGGCGTAAACAGAATGAGAACATGGATCCATCATGCCTTGTTACCACTGTGCAGGCTGGTGGTGGTGGTGTAATGGTGTGGGGGATGTTTTCTTGGCACACTTTAGGCCCCTTAGAGCCAATAGGGCATCGTTTAAATGTCACGGCCTACCTGAGCATTGTTTCTGACCATGTCCATCCCTTTATGACCACCATGTACCCATCCTCTGATGGCTACTTCCAGCAGGATAATGCACCATGTCACAAAGCTCGAATCATTTCAAAATGGTTTCTTGAACATGACAATGAGTTCACTGTACTAAAATGGCCCCCACAGTCACCAGATCTCAACCCAATAGAGCATCTTTGGGATGTGGTGGAACGGGAGCTTCGTGCCCTGGATGTGCATCCCACAAATCTCCATCAACTGCAAGATGCTATCCTATCAATATGGGCCAACATTTCTAAAGGATGCTTTCAGCACCTTGTTGAATCAATGCCACGTAGAATTAAGGCAGTTCTGAAGGCGAAAGGGGGTCAAACACAGTATTAGTATGGTGTTCCTAATAATCCTTTAGGTGAGTACACACACCTGAACATCTTTGACGTCCTGACTGCCAACATTTCCAAGCAGAGACTCTATGCCATCTTGACCGAAACCAGTGGAGCCCCTGTAGTTCACTGTAACACACAACATTTTTAAATACTTAAAAAAAATCAGTGCTCATTTTCAAATTTTTGACAGGAACAAGAATGACATATGAACACTCACCCATAAGAACAGCAAAGCCCAATTTGGTTAAAGCAGCAGCTGTGGCGTTCCAGTCAGCAGCAAATTGAGCGTGAGGACCACCTGCACAGAGAAATACTTCACTAGGTATGTTTACATGCAGTAATTTTCATCAATCCAAATTAGTCCAATACGATTTCCTATTCTGAACGTTGTTTATATGAACCTTAAACTTTGCAGAATTTGCGTTCACTTCCCAGAGGTGGTGGGCAGTTGGGGTGGGGTCAGATGGTGCCCAATTTAAATCAGACAGAGATAAAGCACTGCAGTAAGATTGCATTTATTTGAAAGTGAATTGATGTGTAGCCAAGTATGTTGTCCCATACATTTCACCCAATATCTTAATTTGTATTCTGAAGATTAACAAAAGTTTTATGGGTTTGGAACAACATGAGGGTGAGTAATTAAAGATAGAATTTTCATTTTTGGGTGAACTAACCCTTTAACTAATGTTAACTAATGGAACCTTATTGTAAAGTGTTACTGAACAATAAATCAAAGAAATCCAGAATTTTTTTTGTCAATATCTAGGGCATGCTTTAGACCAGATTAAAAAATGTAAAATAAATAGCCTATTAAGAATTAAAGTATTTGGCGTTGTGATCAACACCATAGCAAATACAAATCTTTGAACGGCTGTTTGAATCTAGGGCTGAGTATTGACACAAATTTCATAATTCGATTCAATTTCGATTCACAAGCTTGCGATTCGATTCGATTCCAATTCAATTTGATTATTTTGGATATATATTAGGAGCAGTACATGGCAAATATTCAAGGAAAAAAAAATCTTTCAGCTAATGCTGTAAAATATACATGGGAGTCAGTTGGTACTACATTACTATAATATTGAAGGTTAAAATTAACTGATTTGTATACAAACAAATCATAATAAATTATAATAAAACAAATTATAATAAAAGTTAAATACTAACTTTCTAATTACATAATTATATTTCTCCAATTAATTTTTTGAAATATAATCATTTATATGATCGCTGCCATAGGCTGTTTTATTGACGTCTTTCCGTGGTTGAAACACTGATTGAGCGATTACATGAGAGACATGATACAGATTTTGGTAAGTTTAAGTTTTAACTATCTTTTAACATACCTTTAGATGTTCATTCATGTTTATTTCGCGCTGTAACTGGTATTAAAGTGAATTGAGGCACTACAGCGAACAAGTCACACCACATTAAACGGTGTCAATTATTTTTTTTATTTCACAATAAAAATGGACAGAATTTGAAATCTGAGACTTCATTTTATGACAGAAGTAACAAATTTATTGGATTTATTGGATGGGAGGCACGCTACAATGTTCCATTCATTCATCAACTGAAAACAGGATAGACTAATCGATTCTTGGGATTTAAGAATCGTTATCGGTTCGTAAAAATGAGAATCGATTAAAATCGAGAAATCAATATTTTTTACCCAGCCCTATTCGAAACATTTCAACACTTTTCAGAAACAGAAAGTAGTGCAGCCTGCTTTGTTTACAGGGGTAACCGGGGTCATTTCTGCTGTTCCTGGTTCAATATCTACATATATGTTACAAAGGACTTTTATGTGATTGGGCAGTTTGTTGTGCATGTATCCGTTTTAGTTAATTTAATAAATTATTTTATATTTAAAGGTGTTAATCCCCGATCAGACAGAACGCGTTTTTGCAGTGAGAGGCGCCTTTTTTAAATAGTTTTCTGTTGGCAGTGAGCGTTATGCACGTTGTTTGTACACCCCGGGCACCTCGCATTTTAACCGCCTGCTGCGCCTCGCGTTTCTCCAGGAGCGCTCTAAGCTCATGAAGAAAAAAAAATCAATGGCGGCCGACGTCATCACGTGTTTTTCCCATTGTCCAATCGAATGAATGGAGAGGTGGTGGCGTTGTGGTGACAGTTATCTTGATTAGACTGACAGCACAGCTGATTCGGGGGTTGCCTGGCAACATAAAAAAAAAGCAGCGCACTGCTATTTCTAAATTAAAAACTTCAACCAAAAAAGGCATTGCGGTTCTTTTTCCTATTGATTGGATTATTTCGGGTCTACACCACCACTTCTAATCAGATTGAAATTTCATTCGGATTGGATGAGGTGTTTAGATGAAGGCTTTTCAATCTGATTGAGCCTTGGGTGCATGTAAATATAGCTATTGATCACTGACATTTGAATTAAAATTACATGGGAAAAAGTGCCAGCCGTACCGTGTATATTCACCACTAGAGGAGTTTTCCTTCTCTCTGGAGGACTGTAAGGCTTCAACAAAATTGCTCCGAAATTCAGTCCAGCTATATAGAGGCAAAGAGGACAAACAAGAAAAATCACAAAGAAATATTGCTAGTAGCAGCTGTATATCTGATGACACAACCATGTTACTCACAGAACTGATGGTTCTCCTCTTGAGAAGGGGGTGTGATCAACATGGGCTGCCAATAACATTCCTCATACACATCAGCTCCACCCAGATTAAAAAGTTGCATGTCCTCAGCCTGATCGACTGTTGAGAGGAAGCCAACTCTCTACAGAAAACACACAAAGTTATATGTCATGCAGTATCTTCAGGGAAGATATGTGTGCATGTGTGTGTGGTTGTACCAGGCAGGGTGGCTGATTTGGAGACGAGCAGCTCATCACCATCAGGTCTTTTTGTATAGTCAACAGCTGCACACTCCCGAAATCATCTACCAAACACAAACACACAAAATTAATAACGGTCACAAATTTCAAGAAACACAGTAATGACACACTGATAGTAAAGTGAAAAAACGGCCTGAGTCACTCCATATTCACACTACCTAGTCTTAGCACATCCAGTCCGCACACTTGTGTGACTCTTCCTGTGGTTCTGTCGACTGAGAAAACTGCCTAGAAGAACAGATCACAAAATCTAGGAATCAAAAATTCAGAATGCACACAGTGCAGACATTTTCTATTCTATTATTTATTGTCCTTAACTGTATGTGTATTTATATATTTGTTTACCTTATTGTTTTCACAGGCACTGCTGAAGAAGATTCTCTCGCTGTCTGTAGACCAGCACTGAGACGGCAATGACTCGTATATACCAGCAAACTGACCTGTGAGGAAACATGACATTACTCACATCACTGTTAATTGTGAAAAGTGCTATACAAATTAAAATGACTTGACTGCACTCTTCAGTGTGTGCATGTGTTTTCATCCAAGTACCCTTTTCTGCTCTCCTGACTACATCTACCAAAACGGAAGTGCTTCTGTTCTTCATATCATACTAAAAGGGACAAAGACAGAGAAAATTTTTAATAAACGCTATATATATATATATATATATATATATATATATATATATATATATATATATATATATATATATATATATATATATATATATATATATACACACACTCACCTAAAGGATTATTAGGAACACCATACTAATACTGTGTTTGACCCCCTTTCGCCTTCAGAACTGCTTTAATTCTACGTGGCATTGATTCAACAAGGTGCTGAAAGCATTCTTTAGAAATGTTGACCCATATTGATAGGATAGCATCTTGCAGTTGATGGAGATTTGTGGGATGCACATCCAGGGCACGAAGCTCCCGTTCCACCACATCCCAAAGATGCTCTATTGGGTTGAGATCTGGTGACTGTGGGGGCCATTTTAGTACAGTGAACTCATTGTCATGTTCAAGAAACCAATTTGAAATGATTTGAGCTTTGTGACATGGTGCATTATCCTGCTGGAAGTAGCCATCAGAGGATGGGTACATGGTGGTCATAAAGGGATGGACATGGTCAGAAACAATGCTCAGGTAGGCCGTGGCATTTAAACGATGCCCAATTGGCACTAAGGGGCCTAAAGTGTGCCAAGAAAACATCCCCCACACCATTACACCACCACCACCAGCCTGCACAGTGGTAACAAGGCATGATGGATCCATGTTCTCATTCTGTTTACGCCAAATTCTGACTCTACCATCTGAATGTCTCAACAGAAATCGAGACTCATCAGACCAGGCAACATTTTTCCAGTCTTCAACTGTCCAATTTTGGTGAGCTCGTGCAAATTGTAGCCTCTTTTTCCTATTTGTAGTGGAGATGAGTGGTACCCGGTGGGGTCTTCTGCTGTTGTAGCCCATCCGCCTCAAGGTTGTGCGTGTTGTGGCTTCACAAATGCTTTGCTGCATACCTCGGTTGTAACGAGTGGTTATTTCAGTCAAAGTTGCTCTTCTATCAGCTTGAATCAGTCGGCCCATTCTCCTCTGACCTCTAGCATCAACAAGGCATTTTCGCCCACAGGACTGCCGCATACTGGATGTTTTTCCCTTTTCACACCATTCTTTGTAAACTCTAGAAATGGTTGTGCATGAAAATCCCAGTAACTGAGCAGAAATACTCAGACCGGCCCGTCTGGCACCAACAACCATGCCACGCTCAAAATTGCTTAAATCACCTTTCTTTCCCATTCTGACATTCAGTTTGGAGTTCAGGAGATTGTCTTGACCAGGACCACACCCCTAAATGCATTGAAGCAACTGCCATGTGATTGGTTGATTAGATAATTGCATTAATGAGAAATTGAACAGGTGTTCCTAATAATCCTTTAGGTGAGTGTATTATAAAATATTACACACAAACACTCCAGTTCAAATATTGCAGATGGTAAGATTTTTGAGTCTCTTTTGCTCACCAATTTTGTATTTATTTGATTTTGAAGTAAATATAGAGTAAAAAAAAACTAATATAGTAATATTGTGAAATATTGTTACAATTTAAAATAACTGTTTTCTATTGTAAAGTATTTTGGAAAATGTATTCCTCTGATGGCTGATCCTTCAGAAATCATTCTAATATACTGCTTTGGTGCTCAAGTAACATTTCTTATTATTATCAAATTTGAAAACCCTTCAGCTGTTTTTTTGGAAACCATGATGCACTTTTTTTCAGGATTCTCTGATGAGAAGAAAGTTTAGAGAGCAGCATTTATTTGATTAGAAATGTCTTTACTGTCAATTTAATGATCAATTTAATGCATTCTTGCTGTGTAAAGGTCTTAATTTCTTTCTTTTTTTAAATATTACTGGCTCTTAACTTTTGACCGATTGAGTATAATATAAATATTAAACAAAATACTCCATAGTTTGGCATTTCATTTAAACATTTCTTTGTGAAATATTACATTACACATCAATCAATTATTTACATTCTCACCAACATCATTCTCAGGCACTGATGATGTGGTCCAAAGACCTGTCCCTGTAAGTAGACGATCCAACACGAGTCTGGACTCATTCGAGGGCTCGACACAGACATGCCTTCAGATGACAAGCACTCTGACCAGGTCAAATTGAACAAAAAGAGGTTAAAGACCAGGAAAAACCATATAAATCAAAGCTCATCATGTAAAGCAAAAGCACTTATAAAGGTGCATACATACAACCCCTCCTATAAATCTCACCACAATTCCCTTTCATATTCAAGTAGAAGAGAGCTGATCTGGGAAAAAAAGAGAAAATCAGCAAAATGTTTTTTTTTTTTTTTTTTATTGTATTTTGGCACAGAGTAAGTCAGCCAAAGGAAATAAGCATCTTATTAAATACTAGCACTTGAGGGTGGAAATATAACTGAATATTTCTAAGGAAAAATACTAGATGTTAAAGGGATTGAAGCTTTCTCTAACTCCGCCTCTCACCTACGATTGGAGCAGAACTTCAGGCCCAGTCTGAATGGCTCATTCCATTGGCCCACAAACAGCACGCCCTTTCCATTAGGCCCCCACAAGGCCTTGAAAGAGCAAGGATTATTTCATAATTCAGTTAACATTTAAACACTTGAATTTGAGATTGCTGATATAACATCTACCATTTAAACCAGTATGGCATAACATAATTCATTATCAATTAGGCAAATAAGAATAGTGAGATGTGTGTCTCACCTGTCCTGGTGATATATCAGGAGGGACACCAGCATACACAATGACTGCAGCTTTACTGAGATCAGCTACACACAAGACTGGACAGCTTTTACCCTCCAGCCCCTCACCCCAGTCTTCAACATACATGTTCTTGTCCTGAGAAATGCACACAATACTTTATTAAAACCTCAAATACATTTCTTCTAACATCTAGTTATAACAGTTAATGCACAAAGCTACATGAGGGAAAGGTCAAAGCTCAGTTGAGATGATTTGATTGACAGACATCTCACCTGTTCCTCAAGCAACACTAGCCCTCCATCCTCACTGGCTGATACAACTGATGATTGAGCTGACGGCTCCACCCGCTTCTTCTCAGCCACATACAGTAACTTTTTTTCACATGGTGACCAGGCCAAACATGCAAACTGGACTAATGATGCACAAAGAAACAGAGTACACACAATCAGACCAATATCCTTTCACACTGATCAGGGCTCCAGACAGAGTAGGTAAAAATCAATAGGGAACCACTGGTTACCAATCATTCAGTGAGAATCAGTGAGTGTTTTTTTAATTTTTTATTTAAACCCTTGTTTTAGACTTATTCACTACAAAGAACAAGCTTAAAAGAGTCATGTGTTCACATTTAGCTATATTCAGCCCATGGGCCGGTCATTTGAGGCTCTTAATGTGTGTAACATGGACAGCAAAAAGTATTTCTTACCATCTTCGTACACTTTTCCATGTTTATTCAGAGCTACGAGGTCCAAGCTTTTCTCCAGACCATTTTGGCTCCAAACCTACCAAAAGAAAAACAAAGAAAATTCATATATTTTCCTCACCTTAAAATGTGAATTTCAAAGATATCAGTAATTACCTCCAGGTACTGATGTCCTGCTTCCTCCCGGATGACAGCTTGAAGAGTCCCAGAAGGAGACTGGCAGCTGAGCAACCTGAGTGAGAGATGAATTTTGATGACAGGTGTGTTGCCTACTTGTAGTCAAAACTATCTTTCTTTTTACTTATTGAGGATACATGAATATCTGCATATTTTTATATATACTGTATATATCTTACTCTTTCTCTATGTGTGAGCTTGTTCCAGATGGCAGAAGGTGCTCTACGGTGTCGTGTTTACACAGTAGAGTCCATCTTTGAGAGAAATGCAGTTTCACCCCTCTCTCCAAATCACACTGACTCCATCCTACAGAGAAGAAGTTGAAAAGCTAGCACCATGAAGTGTTCATATCACTAAACTATGCAAATACACCCTAAAACAACACAACAGAACTCTTTCCACTAAACTCACCGGTCAATACAGTGATGCACCGCTTATCACTGGCAGTATCCACCAGCTCATCAGAGACCACAGAGGCCGAAATGGGCACAGGAAACCCGATACAGTGTCTGAACACATCTCTGATCACACTCTCCATTGCAATCTGAAACCACAAACATATAAACTACCAGTCAACAACATAAACAGAACACAACACGAGTAAACAAACCTGATAAGGGGCCAAACTTGAGCAGCCTTGTGGGCTCAGACTCTTAATAGCCATTTTTGTTATACTTTAGTGCCCATTGAATATATACAGTATATGAACTTAAGTACATTATGCATCACATACTAGTGCACAGCAGTATTCAAAACTCAAAATGTGTTACATGTAAAGCACCTCCTTTTCAATCAGCTACTAGTCCCACATTTAGGCAATATTTTGCGTCATGAAATGACTAATTTTATCTCACTGGTCTGTATAAAGCTAGGATACCAATACGCTTCCGCGGTAAGATCATTACAAATGTTTATTCTGTAGATAATAAAGCAACATGTTAATAAAAAAGACGGTCCGGATATAAAAAGTAGCACCCGTTCCGTTCGCACCTTACAATAGATGTGGGTCAGATGGGCGCAAATGAAATCTGGCAAAAATAACAACAGACACTCCTCAGTGCTGCGCAACGCATGTCAACAACAATCCACGCCGGTCTAGTGAAAGTGGACTGTCGTGACGGGAGAGTGAGATCGGGGAAAATCGCTGGAGTGTCGATGAGAGCCGATGTTTCAACCACGGTCAACGAGCTTTCGGTGCGGACGCAGCCATTCTGCGGCTCTGAGGGGGGTTCGGTTTAATCATCACCGTTTCGACAACATGATCTTTATTTAACTGCGCCAATATTTAAGAACTGCTTGTGTTTAAGAACAATAATATAACCCATAGTACCATGCGCAAAGCATTGGGTTTTGCCGCATGTAAAATCACGCAAGTATGCATTATAGTCTTATATTGACCCTTCTTTTTAGCTGCATAAACTGCAACGTTGCTGTTGCCATTTATCTTTAATCTGAAATTATTAAGGATTCATATTTATAAAATTATGTATATTCCTGCTGTGGGTCCAGATAATAGACAATAAAAAAAGATGAACAGGATGCTGCCTCTACGTGCTATCGGAAATGTCCTACTTTCCACTGAAGTCAAAATTACGAGGTCATAGCATTACAATTTTGACTTGAGATGGCGATCATGTACATTTTTTTTAAACTAGTATATATGATAATTTCGATAGCACGTGAAGGCAGCATTAGTCAACAATGTTATAGACATAGTTACGGTGGTCATATGCACACACACACACACACACACACAGTTAACAACGCAGAATCAAACCACAACACAACAAAAATGCTCCCGCTCCTTTCTCAGTCATAGGGATTCATATCAGATGTATGGTCTAGCAAAATCCAAATGTAAACATTTTTAGTGTACCAATATTTTTTTTTAATAAACACTTAAACTGTATCCATTGCATTTGAAATTAGCCATGTCATGTATAGGTATACGTATTTAAGATGTCAATTAAAAAGATTGGTAAAGTAAAAGCTGTTTGAAATGTGGATTTTGTTAGACCATTACCTCTAGTATGAAGCCCTATAATGTTAGCTAGCTTCAATACATTCTTTAGATGGCTGAGAAATTAATTGGCTGATTCAAGGGTCCATGAAAAACATTGGTATTGTAAATACCCAACCATTGTTCTCCCCCAACCAAATGAGGTGTGTGGCTCCAATACAGATACACATCTGGACTTTTTTTTTTTTTGCTAGACAATTTCTCTTTGTATTTTCAGATATCCACTTATTTCTGACCATATCTAAAAGACCTTCCTAACTGAGATGTGTCATCTTCAATAGAAATAAGACGGTAAACTGAAGTACAAAAATGGATGCACTGGAAGCCCATTAATCCACTCCTCTGGAAAAACTCAAAGCACTGCACTTTTCTAATTCACAGGCCTCTTTATGGATATTTCCCCATGAACATTTCTGAGAATGTACAGGTCTTACTGGTCCAGTGATTGTCCCTCCAACAGTGGAAATTCCTTTTTTATGGCCAGTGCAGGTTGATGGACGATGGTGATTTATATTGATATCTGGAGTAGACAAAGAATGACGTCTTTGAATGTGGGTTTTTATGTTTTTTTTGTTTAGAATCTTGTTGCAAAAGCAGCACATTGTTCGCTTCAGCCTACACTTAAGTATTTTTTTGTTACTGGTGGAGATGCATTCACTTGGGTTGGCAGACACAATATTTTGAATGTCTGAGGGCATCACAACTGTAGGATATAAAACAGCAGTCTTCGAGCCTGTCAAGGAACTTTGTGTAGGTGGAATGCTGGAAAAATGCTCTGTTTCTGAGGCACTGTGGTCAACCATGCATGTTGCAGAAACAATGGAAGATCCAGAGGTGCTGGCGACTGGTGGAGAAGTCAAAGTTCGAGGTAAACCTGGATTGGTTAAAGGTTTAGGGATAGAATCACATATGCCAGATACTGTTGAGATGCTTTGGGACGAGGGACAGTTAGTTGGTTTTAAATCACAGGTTTCTAAACATACTCTGGAAGTTTCTGTAAGTGGAATGTGGACTTTGGCTGATGCACACTTCAGCACATGATTAACAAATAAGTTTTTTCGAATTATAACTTGACAGCAGTAGCAGCAGTGATAGTGTCCACTTTCTATACATCCCAGGTGACATTTATATATTTTATACCCTGTAAAAAAAAAGAGAGAGAGAGAGAGAGAGAAATATATCACAAAATACTTTTAAGAATGTATATACATAATTTCACATGCGGACAATAATTTCAGAGACAACATGATTTTGTATGTTTTTATAACATTTTACAGCATTACTCTAAAACATACCTTTATGTTTGACAACTGACCTCTCGTGGGTCTGTACATGTGCCACCAGAGCAGGATACTCTCCAGTCTTTTTACAAAACAGGCATTTGTACTCATTTTTAGCAAGTGAAATAGGTCCAGGAGAACTTCCCTCATTCAGAATGGTAACATGAAACTAAAAGTAAAAGACACTTTAAAAGTTCACATCACTTATAATTGTCACAACCAAAAAGATAAACATTTAACAATAAACATGGTGACAATATAAATAAAAAAAAAGAGGTGGGGGGGGGGGGTGCATAGTTGAAATTTAAAACATCACTTTATTTTCCAACTATTTATGCTGCAGTTTGTTTATAGACAGACAGACAGACAGACAGACAGACAGACAGACAGACAGACAGACAGACAGACAGACAGACAGACACACACAGACAGACACACACAGACAGACACACACAGACAGACAGACACACACAGACAGACAGAGACAGACAGACACAGACACAGACACAGACACAGACACACACACACACACACACACACACACACACACACACACACACACACACACACACACACACACACCTCTACACTTTCACTGCCTCTCCCCGCAGCATCTCAAATGCTTCTGTCCCCCAGGATACGAAAACATTTTTAGGGTTAAAATAAAATGTTCCATGCCATATCACTGTATGAACAAAGACAAAAGCTAATATTTAATTCAATAACTTACTTTCTCATCTCGACATTGAACCATCTTGACGACATCGAATTCGCGCGTCTACCTTGGAGTGGCCGCAATGTTGTTGCTAGTAGGCGTTTCTTCTTCGTCTTCTTTTAGTTTAATAGCAGTTCACGGGAGTATTACCGCCACCTACTGTATAACTTTCATGGGTGATAGTAGGCGTTTCTTGTAATGGACGTAGCTTTAATAGGCGTGGTCTTGCAGGACGCAGACAGACCTCCTATGTATTGGCCCATATGGGAAATTCAAGGGTTCATAAACAATATATTGGTAGAGTAAAAACTGTTCAACAGTTGTGTTTCTTTAGTACATTGCCACTAGTATAAAGTCTACATGGTAACATACCCCCTGAGTCTATAGAAACGACACCGCTCATGTATTGTTGTCCATATTGTTTCATAAAAATCTATACACGCACATGGGAGCATTTACGTTGTGTTGATTCGTTGTGTTGTTAACTTGTGTTTTCATCTCGTTCTCTGATGTCATTAAATGATCACATGACATGCAGTTAACCAAATAAAATATTTTTGTTTTTATTTTAAAATTATTTATTTAAATTTTACATGAATAATTAGCTTTTCGTCACAAATCCCCAGGAATTAATCAACCCTAGTTTTGGAAACTCTGCTCTAAAGAGTAAAAAAGCAGCATAACTTTTCAAAGGATGAATTTCTCCTCTCACCTTCTGTTGTTTTCGCAAAGGGAATCTCTGTTGTTTGGGGGTTTTCACCTGAGCAGGGGCAGGCTTCTCCTGGTTTGAAACTTGATCTGGGTGCTTCCTTCTTAAATGCACCTGCAGATTCTTCCTGTGCAGCATTAAACCACAGAAAGGACACAGATCTTGTGCATCGGATCTGGACCTTTGTGGGATGGTGCTTTCAACTGGTGTGTGTCCAGTGAACATCTCATTTACCAAAGTCTGTATGGCGAGATCAGCCTCTATAGGATGAGGATTGGCAGCAGAATTTGAGGCAGTGGTTTCTGTGACATTGTGATCTACTACAGATAGATTTACCGCTTCATCCACTGGGGAATTAGATGGTTCATCTGTTCTCTCCTGCTCCTCCATAATCCTTCCTTCACCTGAGATTAAAGATGGTAAAAATATTAAGGTCTCTGATCAGAGCATGTCAATATGCACAAGACTCATTTATACATTACACACTGGATTTCATAATCCAGTTTTTTGGCCAAAGAATCTTGTTTTTTATAGAATATTGCAGTATTTATTATAAATTATTTATCAGTTGCACATCATTATTTTTTTCCTTAGTTTAAGTGCCTTCGTAATCTTTAATCCAAATAAGTTCGCCCTCTTGAAACGACATCTCTTCTCTGATGATCTTTTACTGATGCGAGGGCGGGACAACCCGTCACTCACATGAGATCACAGCAATAGCATTCAAACAATCCATCAATCAATTCCCAATGAACAAAATCAAGTCCCACCCTACATTTTTTCACTTTTTCACTGTCGTTCAAAACACAAAAACCTTCCTGAAAAATTAAAACAATATTCTAAAATCATCCTAAGATATCAAATATGTGGTTGAAACGAAAAATTTATTCTGTGCCCATTATTATGCGATTTTCTGCTAGATCTAGATCTTTCTCAAAATCTGACTTTCAGTAACTAGCACTGACGCATTCAGACTGCATAACAGGGCAAAAATCTGGGCAAAAATGTGTTGTCATGTATTCCAGCCTTAAAATCTACTCACTGATTTAAGTATCTAAAGTACTAGAACAAACAAGGCCTTAGACTCATTTATAACTGACGATTGATCCCAAAAGCTCAAAAACTGTTCATGTTCCTGTTGGGCAAGTGTTAAAAGTGGGGTTACATGGGTTATAATTCAGTATGAACTACTATCATTCCACATTGTATCACATACAATGTCCGCTGTATAGTTTTTAAAAATGTATGTTAAACATCATGCAAGGATAAACGTTTCAATCCTATATTGTTGTCATATGACCTCATCTTGTTTAATTCAACAAGTGGAACCTTGCCATACTTATTTAGCCTTTTAATGCTTTGTGTCTTTATTTTGGCACTATGATCAAATAACAAGTCAATACAAATATGTTTTACTCTGTGCCTGATATTACTTCGTTCCTTTGTCACACTGGAAATGGAAAGTCAAGACGAGCACATTGCATAATGCAGAATGTTTCCTGTTTGATGAGTCTCATCACCTGTGGACCCTTGGTCTGCCATCTCCGAATCAGTGGGCCCCGGGCTTGGTGTCTCCTCACCTACAGCCTGCAAAAGCACAGGATGAAAAGTGTTTTGTATGTTTATATCAATTTCCACAGCTTCATAAATTGACACAACAAAGCCCATTAAGGGATTTAAAAGGATGATTTTTCAGCCATTTATGATGAGATATATATATATATATATAAATATATAAATAAACAAAAGTAAAGAAACTTACCATTTTAGGGCACAAGTATTGCTCAAAGTTTGATTTTCTTCGTCTGATTTTCTGAGCATCCTCAGAGATCAGGCTCTTGTGTCCATCACTGACAAGCATCTCCTCAGTGCTGCTGCCAGCCTGATGAAGATCTGGTGCAGGTGAATTCTCTTCTGATTTCAACTCTACAACTGTTATCTTGGGTTTTTTGTTCTCACACATTGCCAGGTGTTTTAGAAAACCATCTTTCCTCATAAAAGTGGATGTGCAGCTGATACAGTGAAAGTGTGGAGCAATTCGGCACTTTATATGACATTTGAAAATTAAGAATTCTGCAGGGGAATAAAAAGGAAAGGGGTCCTCTATTATACACCCATCTATTATAGACCCAGAGATTTTATTATCATAATGATTATGCTTCAATAAAATGATACGCTTTACTAAATTTTAAGTCTAGAAGGAAGAGAATCATCGTTGAGAATGTCTTCACTACCGGCTGAGACACTTTCAGGTAATAAATATTCAATATGCATGTACTTTCTCACACACATTATTTAGTACTTGCCTTTGTGTCGTATAGCTCTTCTTCTGTGACCCTGTAAATGTTTCAAACATTTGCTTTTGATGGTGGGTTTGAACATCTCAGGCCCACAGAAAGGACAGTGGTACAAGGAACAACAGTCTTCACATCTCTGGAGAGTTGGCTGCTCCTCTCCTCGCAAAATAGTTTTGTGTAGCTATAAAATGAAATGAAAATGTAGGAAAAAACCTCATGGAAAAAATATGTTTGCATGCACCAAATCTATCTGAATCTGCATTGTTATAAAAAATAAAAAAACATTTTAAAAAATTGCGGTCAGGACCAAAACATAATACGTTTAAAAGTAGTTTGGTATCTGTATTAGGACAATGAATTTATAAAACAAAATCTGAAATAACAGCTGATCCTTTGACGGACTCCTCCAGCCAGGGGCCGATTAGCAGGTCTGCAGTTGGCCGCTTCCTGATGCTGCATCAAACGGTCACTCACCTGTAGCGTTATAAACTCTGCATTTTGGTACGTTTGCTCATTCGTTCATAACATAATGTGAGGTGACAGATGTGCCCTTATTGTTAAGTATGCAGAAAACTTTATAATTTACCTCGGGATGTTGACTAGTATGGCTGAACATTTTCAAGAGCCCGATTTGTATGGTCTAAAATCTCGCGAGATTACCCATAAACAGACATCGTGAATAGCTTTTCAAAATAAAGTTACAAAACAAGAGTGTCCAACATGACCATCATAATGGTGATTTAAAACTATTACCCTCAAATTATTCCTAATATATACATATATAATTGGGCTATCAAGCATATTTTAATGATATACATTTATAATCGAAGACCCAGGAAAGTAAGATTTGTAATGCAGTTTTACTGTATTTCGGTTTAATGAAAGCTATAATTACTACAAATACATTTGTCTGTCAAAAAAGACTTCCAACTCTGTGAAGGATAATTACATAATTTATTTATCTTCAAAAGTCAGGCTGTTGCATACAGTACTTTTGCTTCAAAAAATGTCATGACAAGGAAGCTTTGATATTTAGAAAGAATGTCAAACAAATGTTGGAAGCATGATCTAAATGGGCAAAACTAAGCTTGGGGGTTGAGGGTACAGGGTGTAAGATTCTTAATTGACTGTCACACTTGGAGCCAAAAAAAAAAAAAAAAAAATAAAATAAAATTTTCAGCAGATGAGCATGATGTAAAACATGGTTGATTTAGTGGCAGTGGGAGAGATTTAACAAAATTGTCTACACTAACTCTTGAAACCTGCAGTCCAAGATGTATTTTCAATTTTTTGCATCATGAGATCATAGGTGCATCAGCATAGTCCATTTATAAAATGCATATAGAAAAACTACAAAGAATTCATTTTTCTTGGCCTCTTTCTTTGTTGCAAAGCTGTAAAAAGTGTTTCAGTGATAAAAACTCTTTTTTTTTTTACCAAAACTCTTGAGGAGGTAAAACTGGTTTCAACAGAAAAGCTGAATACATCCTTATAAAAGGTTGTTATAAAGATACAATATTTCATGTTTTGTTTAATTGCAGGATTCCTAAGCTATCACACGCTGTGATGTTAAATAAAAACAACACCGCATACACATGTGCACACACCCGGCCTTTCACACTCGCACACAGGCAGACATACAGTCAGTCACACGCACATTTTGTCAGGTCTCTGGCTTGGCAGTATGTCAAACTATAATTTCAAGTGAGCCGAGAGGATTTTAAGGATGTAGTGTTTCTCTCTCTCTCCGAGTCGCCTTCATCCTCACATCACATCACATCGGCACGTTTGTCCCTCACTTTGTTCCTCAATTTAGTCCGAGCTTTGAACGCAGCAGAGTTAAACAGATGCTGTAAAGAGACAAGCCAAAGTTAGATAAATATGCATGCAAAAACTTAAATTGGAAATAAAGGGTGCTGCTTTCATTTGCATGAATTGTCTTGGCAGACAGTTCACAAAATCAATTGAATCTGACTTTACTCCATAAACTAAGCCTTTTTATTATGTCAGTGTCACTTTGCATGATTTATTACATTACTAAACTAAAAGGTGAAAGATTACCCTCTCTGTGCGGGAGATCTTGCTGGCTTTAACAGATGCATCCAGGATGAGAGGAGGTCCAAGTCCAAAAATATCCCTCAGCAAAGGATTAAACTACACAAACAGATACAAAAATTCTGTATAATAGACACTTTATAGCAGTGGGCCCACTAGGGAAGTTCAGCAAACTTCAAAGGGGGCCTCAAGATGACTTAAAATGATTTTAAATCAAGACAAAAACAAGCATTAAAAGAAGTTGAAATAAAAACGTACAAAAATGTAAAATATAAAAACAAAAAAGAACAAACAAAAAAAAAAAACTTACAAAAATGTTATATACTATATGGAAACTATTAGCCTATATGCAGGGGCATTTTATTATTTTAGACAATGGAGAGGCCTTGGAGTCAAAACTGTTGACAACTGCTGCTATAAAGCACTATAAAACATTGATTTTCTAATTAGTTTTGTGTGTGGATTTTAAGAAGCCATTTAAGATCATTAAATTAATATTAATTAGAATAAAATTAAATTAAAATTTGTCAAGTGTTATGTATGCCAACAATGAGTTGCAATTGGTCCTCCTCACTTGTAGGTGGTGTCTGACTCCAGACTCGAGCACCTCCTTAAAGGTATCATAAATCCTGTGGCGCATCCAGCCATCAATGTAGATGGCCTCAATCCCAAACTGGATCTTCTCCTCTGTGAAATCTTCATTCTAAAACAATAGGAAAGAGTGATCGGTCTGGTGTATGTACATTTTTAAACCATAATCATATATGACAGTCCTGGATCAACCCGGATAATTAGCACAGTATGCAATGTTGTTATAAAACATTTGGATGTAATTAACTGACATTATTTAAAAATAAAAAAGCCACAGTTGCAGTTCTCCTTTCACCTCAATGTAGTGCAGCACCTCTCTGAAGATTGAGCGCTGTTTCCTGCGGTCATTTTTAGCACGATGTTTGTTTCCATCAGTCGCTAGACTCTTTAGACTGTCACACAATGCATCGCAGTCCTCATACTCGAACTCCTGAGATACAACACACATTATGTACGCTGCCATCATCCTGACACTCAAACCTATTCAACACTACACAATACACAAAACAACACCTGATCGATGTCACGGCCCAATTCATACAGCAGAGCGATGGTCTCTCCCACAGCGATCCTGAAGTTCACCTCGCTGCTTTCTAAACACGCATGCAGACGTGGCAAGTGGCTGAAATACAGACAAAGAGAAAGATCATATTACAGACAAATTGGACCATCTGTACTCTATCTGGGTTGTCACATGGCTTTTTATTCACCCAGATAAAAGCATTACATAAAAAAACCTTGGAGACATTTTTATAATGTGTTCATTATTCACTTTGGCTTAGATTTTGGACCTGCTTTGGATTGTGGCTTTTTAACAACAAACACTATCCCGTCTCACTATATGGTTATCCTTCCAGCCAGAGGAACAGAGGGAGCTCACGGAGTGAGAACAAGAGTTATACGGGTTGATACGGAGTATATGTAATTTATGACACATGCGGATGCATTAGCCCAGTATCAACAAAGGCACAGGGATGAAACCAAATAAATTCACAATTATAAATCACATATGATTTGAAGTTCATCAAGCAGTATCTGGTATTTTCTACACTCACCTAAAGGATTATTAGGAACACCATACTAATACTGTGTTTGACCCCCTTTCGCCTTCAGAACTGCCTTAATTCTACGTGGCATTGATTCAACAAGGTGCTGAAAGCATTCTTTAGAAATGTTGGCCCATATTGATAGGATAGCATCTTGCAGTTGATGGAGATTTGTGGGATGCACATCCAGGGCACGAAGCTCCCGTTCCACCACATCCCAAAGATGCTCTATTGGGTTGAGATCTGGTGACTGTGGGGGCCATTTTAGTACAGTGAACTCATTGTCATGTTCAAGAAACCAATTTGAAATGATTCGAGCTTTGTGACATGGTGCATTATCCTGCTGGAAGTAGCCATCAGAGGATAGGTACACGGTGGTCATAAAGAGATGGACATGGTCAGAAACAATGCTCAGGGCATTTAAACGATGCCCAATTGGCACTAAGGGGCCTAAAGTGTGCTAAGAAAACATCCCCCACACCATTACACCACCACCACCAGCCTGCACAGTGGTAACAAGGCATGATGGATCCATGTTCTCATTCTGTTTACACCAAATTCTGACTCTACCATCTGAATGTCTCAACAGAAATCGAGACTCATCAGACCAGGCAACATTTTTCCAGTCTTCAACTGTCCAATTTTGGTGAGCTTGTGCAAATTGTAGCCTCTTTTTCCTATTTGTAGTGGAGATGAGTGGTACCCGGTGGGGTCTTCTGCTTTTGTAGCCCATCCGCCTCAAGGTTGTGCGTGTTGTGGCTTCACAAATGCTTTGCTGCATACCTCGGTTGTAACGAGTGGTTATTTCAGTCAAAGTTGCTCTTCTATCAGCTTGAATCAGTCGGCCCATTCTCCTCTGACCTCTAGCATCAACAAGGCATTTTCGCCCACAGGACTGCCGCATACTGGATGTTTTTCCCTTTTCACACCATTCTTTGTAAACTCTAGAAATGGTTGTGCGTGAAAATCCCAGTAACTGAGCAGATTGTGAAATACTCAGACCGGCCCGTCTGGCACCAACAACCATGCCACGCTCAAAATTGCTTAAATCACCTTTCTTTCCCATTCTGACATTCAGTTTGGAGTTCAGGAGATTGTCTTGACCAGGACCACACCCCTAAATGCATTGAAGCAACTGCCATGTGATTGGTTGATTAGATAATTGCATTAATGAGAAATTGAACAGGTGTTCCTAATAATCCTGTAGGTGAGTGTATGTGTATTTATTATCGCAGTGGTTAGGATAAGTAGCCTTTGGCATCGCATATAAATATATTTCTATTGACAAAATATAATAATGCTGGAATATTGACAATACATTGTCAATTCATCAACAGTACATCATAAACAATCGCCTGGCATAAATGCGCTGTATTCATTGATTGTGAACTGTATTCATTGATTGTGAACACGTTTTTTTTTAGCTTGAACGTGCAGCGCTAACATTTAAATCATCAGCTTTTGAACTTTATTAAAATCACATTACGTCATATCTTGATTCCTATTTTCTTTTTTTCATCCCCAAATTTAAGACATCTTAAAATTATAATTATGACTTTTGTTAAACCATTTAAGACTTTTCCCCCTGGTTTCAAAGACAAGGCTTAAGATAGTCCCAGACTAAATGCATGTTTGCGCGGTTTTAACTGAAAGTAACTTGCACATATCTTAAAATATGTCAGTGCCATTGTTTTTTATTTGCATACATTTTAAAGCCTTGCTGGTTAAACATTTTATTTGCATACCGTTTCTGAAATGTGCCTTTTTGAGCGTGCACAACCGAAGCGTGCACACGCACACTAAAAGCCTGTCAAACAGTAGTTATCTTTCACGTCTCATTGCGCTTAAACTGTCAAATACACACAAGGTTTACATAAACCATCGGGATGAGTATCTGTATATTAGATCCGTGCATGAGGTCTTAAAGTAACAGCAGCCTAATAAATCTGCTGCCGCTTGTCATTAATGTAAATCAAACAAGACAAAAAAAAAAATATTTCACTTACTGCTCTTCACTGAATCACTTCAGTAGTCACTTCAAGAATCAGTGTATATATAATTTATACAGTCTACGTAGTGTTTTATTTTTACATTTGTTTATTCAATTTCTTACTTGTATTTTACTGTTAAATACACCTACTGTGAAAAAAAGCACTGTTTATTTCATTTGTATATTATATTGCATTTGAAATGTGTATCTTTGTTACCTTGTAAGACTACATTTTTAAAATAGGGAAATTAGTTTGGCTGTACTGCTCAGTCACTTGAAAAATGGCAAAACCAACATGAAAAAAATTGTGAATCATGATTTTCCTAAAAAAAAAAAAAAATGATATATGCGCACATATGCGTTTTCTTGCGAGTCAAACTCACTGGTTGAGAATGGTGTTGATGCGTGACGCAGGACAAAGGGTGCAGAGCAGAGCCCAAGCCTGTAGGGCGGCGCTGTGGAGCGCAGGGGTCCCAGCTTTGACAGAGGGCAGAGTGCCATCACCCAGGGGATATGCACCTACAAACACACTCTCCAAATGTCCAAGAGATTTTATCAGGTCCTGAAAAACACAGGTGGAAAAAGCCAGATGACACTTCTACAAACATGCAGCTCTATAAATATTAATATGCTGTTTACAAGATCTGATCGTACCTCTGGATCGTCTGAAGCAGACACATAGCAGCAAATACCCAGAGCTCGAGCGCACTGACAAAGGGTAGAGATATAAAGTATACAATCACATTTTAAAAGTCAATGTAATAGATCTAATAAGAGTTTATGGACATATTTTGAGGAATTACTCACACTCTGTCGTGCTGACAGACTGGCACAGCTGTCAATCAGGATGGAGCTGAGGATGGGGCGGAGCATCTTGAAGCCTTCCTCACCTTCGACTCCACCCCCAAGCTGCATACACAAGAGAGCGCCCACTGTTGCAGCAGCTGCCTGCTCCTCTCCTCCACCTAGAGGGAATGAGACTTTACCAGTAAGTCAATCCAGTTAATTTGCCAAGTGAGAGAAACAACAGATACATGTCAAAGTGCAGCTTGGGATTTCTCCCCACATAAATAATCACACACTCCAAACATCAGTACCACAAAAGCTTCTACAGCAGAGATGCCCAAACCAGGGACTGCAGACCAAAGTAGGCCCATGATGGCCTTTGATTTGGTCTGCTGTGTCATATCACAAGAAAGGGGTGGAATAGTAAAAAAAACTTTTTTTATTGCATTGAAATGTAAAGTATACAAGTGAATTTTATATGATAAAAATGTAAAATAAAAATAAATAAATCTTTACATAAAAATGTAATATAATATAATTGGATAAAATGCAACATTTATCTTTGGCCCACGGTCCTCAATCAATTTTTGGCCCTTCGAAGATATTAAAATTACAGTTCGTTTTGGACAAAGAGTGGTAATAATAACTTTCTGATATCTTTAGAGCAAGCAGACTGTAAGTTGAGCTAATAAAACATTAACAAACATATGAAAAAAAAATCTGTCCTAATTCCAACCTTTCCTCAAGCTCCTTTCCAGACAGTCACTGATGGTGAAACGTCTCTCTAACAGGAATTCATACAGGACTCTGGAGGAAAAGGCCAAGCGCAGACTTTCTAATGCAGCCAGACGGGTCTTAGCACTGAGAAACATATAAAACAACAGAGTGAAACAGCTGTAGAGCTTAATTGTTTTTCAGTAACTGTGTAATTACAGAATGTTGTTTTTTAGCCTTACCTTTTGTCCATCAGATTGTCGATGCATTGCTTCAGTTTGTCTTCCGTTTCTTCCTGAGCAGTTTGTTCATCTACCACCTCACCTGCATAGCACAGAGAGTCAGTATGTGGACGTGCCAGGGGCAATACACATTTGTGATAAAGTTTGTGCATTTATGCAACTGTAATTGTGCATGTACCTGTGCCCTCCTCTATGACAGATGCGCTCTCACTGGCGCTGCTGCAGTGACTGAGAACATCAGATGCCAAATCATCATCACTCACACCAGACTCGCCTCTTACCCCATTCCTCCCTGAAACAGAGAGGGAGAGACAAGATAAAGAGATACACATTGAACATTAGTTTAGTGGTTTAAATACGTAAAAGAGGGAACACAGAAGGGAATGATTGTAGGTTAGGCGAATGGATGGGTCAGAGTGATCATGTGTGTTTCAGCTGTCCACAAAGTTCATGTACCTAAACCAACCCTGTGCTCATACAAAGCCAGATGATTCACTTCAGTGCTCAGATAAAACAAACACGCATGTAGGATTGCAAAACCGGTCAGTGCCCTTTGTTTTAATAATCTACAGTGTCCCATTTACTTTAAAATGTAACTTTTGACATATTGTGTGAACAGTGTGACTACAGGAAACCAATAGAAAAGCCCACTTCTTTCACTCTCACATATACAGTCTTCAGCAACCCCACGCCACATCCAAGAAACATATCCGATTAAAGGGATAGTTCACCCAAAAATAAAAATTCTGTCATCATTTACTCACCTTCAAGTTGTTCCAAATGCATTTCTTTCTTCTGCTGAACACAAAGGAAGATATTTGGAAGAATGTTTGTAACCAAACAGATCTCGGCAGCCATTGACTACCATAGTATTTTTTCCCCACTATAGTAGTCAATGGCTGCCGAGATCTGCTTGCTTACAAATATCTTCCTTTGTGTTTAGCAGAAGAAAGAAATTCATACAGGTATGGAACAACTTGAGGGTGAGTAATTGATGACAGCATTTTCATTTTTGGTTGAACTATCCCTTTAAGGCCAAATTTTAATGTGGCCTCTCTCAAACATAGATACACACACACAAAATGGCCCACCTGTTTTCCCCTGAGGTACCAGCATCAAACCTTTAGTTCATAACATGGAAGTTTCAATCACAGAAATACGATGATTTGTAAATGGCATGTTTAAAAATGAACTAAAATGGAGTGTTTAAAGCCATGTATCAATAATCCAGGTAGACATAGATTAAAATGGAGAAATATCCTCAGAGACTCTATCCTCTTTAAAGCCGGGTACACATGGTGGGATTTTGGCCACTATTTGGCCATCTGAGACAAATTTTGCAAATCCTAAAAGATTCCTCTGATCCTAGGCTAAAATCTTAAGTCTTTGATGGTTAGTTTGACATGTTCACCGGCAGCCGATTAATGACCGCTGCGATCAAATTTTACCTCAGACGAAATTCTGGCAGTGTTAGAAGATTTGGCACACAGTCCTGTAGTGTGACATCTCCTATGACAACTGTCAAATTATCTTAGTTTTTCAAGACAAACCATGACCAAAATGAGCACTAGAGATTTCTTAGCCACCATTTCAATCCTGTGTATGCAGCTCACTGTCACCAATTGCGTCATCAATTGATAATATAAAACTCCGGATGAGTTTTCTTGCGTGCATCTGTTTTTAGCGCGCCTTGACCATCGTACAGTCTGACATTAATGACAACTTAGATCTTACAGTGTAACATGGCTTACAGCGGGGATCATGTTCGTACAGTCTGACAAGGAACAATCGTAAAGGACTATTATAAAATCGCAGTGTGCACCCAGCTTAAATCAATCACTGTCTCTCTGCACTGATCCACTCTGGATCAAGAATCTACTGAATCAGGCTAATCTCTAAAAGGTAGGTCCAAACAGTTCATACTCTTGAAAAGATTCAATCAAACCACTTGAAACTATTATTTATCTGGATTTTATACTGCTTTACTAGAAATGGTCTAAAATGATATGGTTAGATTGATTTAATCATAATTTATCTTGATTAGTCTGATTTCCTTGGGAGGATTTTAGTGAAGATATTACTCATTTGTAAGTTGGTCTGCTTAATGTACATAATACACTACTGCTCAACAGTTTAGGGTCAGTAAGATTTCCCTAGTGTTTATAATGAAGTCTCTTTTGCTTGCAGTATAGCCACAATAAAATAAATATCTCATCAATATGACAGCTCAATAGGCTTTGAAATGGTAGTGTGTACTAACTGCTGTACTAATACATGCATCAGCATACCAAGACATCAGATCAGCAGGAATGAGATGGGAAGCAGTAGTGCATTCAGCATAGGATGGATGCCATGTGGAGGAGGAGTGCAGAATGGCAATGGGAATTGACGAAAAACACATTTAAGACATTCCACAATAGCCTCAGCCTTTTCAAAGTCAAAATGTGGATAGAAACAGTTAGTCCAAATATTTTGACTTGAGTTCCAGAACTTTCCAGAAGCTTCATCATGTAGTGGAGCTAGACAGACTAGACACATGTGATTCCCAACCAGGGGTCTGTGTAGCCCAAGGGGTCCTTTGGTATTTAAATTTCACCACTGAAAAAGTGCATATGACGACTTTTGTTAATCATCCCAGTATATCTATAATTGCCTAAAGAACAGTGGAGACACTTGAAAGATTAGCAGCCTTATTAGAGAAGAAGCTAAGTGGTGAGATAATAACGGCCTCTGACAATGATAAAAGATTTCCAGTATAATAGGATTGGTACTTGATGTGACTGTACAATAGACAAAAAATGGTGGGAAACACTGGTCTATATGTCTGCTTTCACAAAGGAAGCAGAAGTGATAGATGCTTGTGGGGAATTTTGGTTCTCAAGTAATGAACGGCATTAGAGAAATGAGAGAAGATGTAAACAAATACACATGAATGTACATTTACATGCTGCTCATTAAACATTAATGGGGTGAGAGGCATGAGGTCACAATCAAGATCAGGTCACGCTACCTGGACGTGACAGGGCAGTTTTTGACAACTGCAGCTGAAGCACTTCCTGTCGAAGTGAACCTGCTCACAGTGAACAGGAGGAAGAGAAAGATTAAACTACTCACAGATCTTATCGGAGATCACTTTGACATTACAACTTCAACTGTAGGACAAGGCCAGCCGACACAGAAAAGTTACTATTTGCAGTATGAAGTGGCCTCAAATGACTTGCCAAATCTTTTCAAATCACAACCCTGCTAAAAACACCTAAAATGGTGTGCTGGTCTGGTTAGCTGGTTTTAGGTAATTTTTTTCAGCTGATCAGAATAGGAATTCACCTTGACCACCAGCTAACTACAAACAACAATCTTAAAGCAGCTGTGAAACCCCCTAAAAACCAGCGAAGACCACAATGTAAACACTAATGCTCAAAATAATTAATTGGTTTAAGTAGAGCCAACTAAAATTAAACAAATTAGTTCAATCAAATTAACTTTTAGGAGTATTTAGAACTTTCTTTTTCTTTTGAGTTCTCAAAACTGACACATTTTAAATAATTTGAATCGTTTCATTGTTTTGCATTTTATGAACTAGTTTATTTTAATTTAATTCTTAAATTTAACTGAAACTGGGCTGGGATTTCTATTTCCCAGCATGCGGTCATGACACTCAAAAGGGCCAGAAAATGCCAACATTTAGTGTTATATTATGTTTTTCTTTTGTGCAAGATTAACGTTAAATGGGAGATTTAGTAGTGTTTAATGTTTTGTTATGCTAGTTTAGAAGTTTCTGTTATGTTTTTTTTTTTTTTTGTAGGGTTACCATCATGGTGACGAGTGGAGCATGAGCTTAGTTTGAGAACAGATATATAATTATATTGCTGTTCTCATTCAGCAAGTGCTATACTAATGCTAACAAAGCATCTTGAGAGAGTTTTCTTGTAAACAATCAGGTGGCATTTATTAAATTAGCTAGTTAAAGCTAGTGAAGTTTCCATTACTAAAATGTGAGATTACATGATAATTATTTTTCTTGTCCTGCTGAAAAACAGGCAAAACCAATCAAATGATTTGACAACATTCAAACTCTCGTAGCAGTCAACTCTGTCACAAGAGAGACCAGTTTTTGCCATGCCTGCATTTACCGGGTGACGGCACGCGAGTATGATCAATCCCTGGATTTGGTTTGACTGGCAGTACACACGCACGCGCCGTGCTGACGCTGCACGTGACGCTGCTCTGCGCGTGAACTAAATTTTTATTTTATTTTTTTAACGGAAAACCTGTTGTTTGAGACGAATAGCTGAATGTTTAATCAAAACTTCTGTAATACAGCTCGCGTGAGTGCTCCCGAAAGGCCCGGTTTTTGTGGCTCCGTGACACACGGGCTAAATATACACGAGCTGGCATGAGCTTCACCTGTCATGCTGCAGACTGAATAACCCTGACAGTCAATCACTTTGCTTCTATCCTTACTGCTGAGGTAAAGGGCAAACACAGTTTCCAGAACAGTCATTATTAAAAACTTAGCTTATTATTATTAGTTAATAATTTTATTCATTAAATCAAGTTTTTAGAAGGCTGGCTCTTGAAATGAAGCTAAACTGTAAATGGTTGCAGCCACATCAGCAATACTAAATCAAAACTATGTAGGGATTTCAAATTTTAGTTAGATTATTTTCTTTTTAGCATGATGACAATTTACTGAGGTTTAGACTTACAACAATGGGGAAAAAACGTTGTAGGAACAATAATTCAAGACAGCTTGAAAACAAGCCTTTACAGAATTATGCAAGTACAATGATCTTGTTTTAATGATATTTTTTTTGCAAGACCAAAAAAAATTGCTTATTTTGCTTGTGATTATGTTTAAACTGACCATGACAGCAGGAGGTGTTAAACTCACCCTTACTCGAACTGTTCCCACAGCGTTTCCCCTTTTTGCTTCGTGGCATGCCGACAGCCGCTCCAAACACCAAAGGCAAAAAAAGACAGAATATAGAGAACAACACGCTGTAGAGAGTGATCTGTTTATAAACAATCCCAGCCGAGAAATCCTTTCCAGAGTTATCAAAATACTGTGATCGGTGCAGTTTGGCCCCACGTTTCAGGCACCACAATGTAAGGTGCGCCTCGCACCGAAATCAAAATACTTCTAATTCTATTTTAGTTTTAGTATTTATTATCTATGGTTATCTCCGGGTAACCGATATCTAATGCCAGGTTGTGATGGTAAATGTTTTTGGAAATGTTTGGGACGGAGTATCGTGCACGTTGCTGCCTCAGATTCCACCATCTTCCCATCGGTAACACTCGCACACCCGGCACGCTCCTCCTCTACGGCTCACACAGACACAGGGCATTGTGGGCAATGTAGTTCGCAGTAGGAATTCCGATTGGCGGCCTCTGCGAGAGACAATAAATTGAAAACTACAATTCCAACAATGATCAGCCACTCAGAAATGTTTGGATTGCACAGTCTGCAGAAAAGTTGAGCGCTTTATAAACTTTTTCTGCTTGAAAACAATAAGGACGCTAATCAGAACTGTCAGTATACCCTAACTTTTATGTCGCCAGTAATTCTCATAGAATGAGACGGTGGTACACGTGGCGTTAGGTTTAATGACATCGACCATAAAAAACATTAACTCTTTAATTAAGTTAATTATTATTAACAACATCAATACCATCTTTTTCTGTTTATTAATTAAATAACCGCCTAATATTACTCATCGTAAAACGTTACATATACTTTACACCCAGTTCCTTTAAAATAGTCGAATTAATTGTCTGCAAATATAACCCAAATCTAAAATATATACACTTATTTAAAATCACAGCCCACAGTACAAATCCTACCAAATTGTTCACTGGATGCTAAGGAACGCTCATATATATATATATATATATATATATATATATATATATATATATATATATGAGCGTTCCTTAGCATCCAGTGAACAATTTGGTGAACAATTTCAGTCCAGTGAACAATTTGGTAGGATTTGTATATACAAGTATATATATATATTTATATATATAAGTCACTATTACCAATCAAGTAAAGGGTTTATAAATTTTAAAAAAAAATCTAATTTAATTATTTAATCACATCCCAAAAAGAAACAAATGTAAATGTTCTTTCAGACAGAAAGGTTTCACAGTGATGTGGTCTGAAGTTAAAAGATGACATTAATAATTACTACAGCATTATAAACTACTCCTGAGAAATTAGGCACTTTTCTAATATACATCTCATTCAGACCGACTTTGTTAATGATCTTATCATTGTCCATTATAGAACTGTGACACTACAAAAGTACACCGGAATAAAATGAACCAGATCTGTAGCAAACTTTTTAAATGAATCTTACAGAGTAGTCTTTAAAACAGATTTCACCTTCCCACACTCAAACTAACATTTTAAGTGCTCTATGTTAGATACACACACACACAAACAGCAAGTGGTTCTATCCCACATCCTGATACTGAACAAGTCCATTTGATTTGAATTCCTAGTAAAGTGGCCAAAATGTTGTGCAATTATTGCAAAATGCTCTGGAATGTAATTTACTTACAATTACACAAAAGTAAATTGTCTAAGTGTTTAAAGTTTACATTTGTGTTTGCATTATGGAATGCTTAATGTTGACGTGTCTCAGGCTTTACAAAATCTCTAATGTTGGTTTCCATTTCAGTGGTAATCCAGTGCTAAATACTTCCAGACAGATCTACGACAGACCCCCTCTTAAACAGACAGGTTTATGAGCAGTAGTTCTATTGGCCCATGTAGTACTTGGTGGGCACGAATGGCATCTTGCTGACCACTGCTGGCACTGCTTTTTTCCTCACTTCCACCTGGATTGATGTGCCCACTTTACTGAAGCCAGCTTCCACATAGCCCATGGCAACATTTTGTTTGAGGCAGGGGGAGGGGCATCCACTGGTGACCTCACCTGAAATAAAGTGGGTGGGGAATAATATCATACAGGTTTGGAATGAGGGTAAGTAAATGATGATTTTGAACTATTCTTTTGCCCCAGTTATGTTATTTTAAAGGGATAGTTCACCCAAAAATTAAAATTACCCCATGATTTACTCACCCTCAAGGGGAGCAATGTATTTGTGTAAGAAAATATATCCATATTTAACACGTTATAAAGTAAAATATCTAGCTTCCGCCAGACCGCCTTCCTTGTTCAACTTACAGAAAAAAGCGTAACTGGCACGATGTATGACGTTGGATGTAGCGCAAGCGCTTTGAACTGCAAGAGGCATTACACTTTTTTAAGTACAACTAAGATGGCTTGAGGCATTTTTGGGTGAACTATCCCTTTAAAGGTTCCTAATTTTGTTTTGGAGGTCTCCTACAATAGTGTTACATGCATCCAAGGTCAATAAAAAATAAAACTTTAATTTTCTCATAAAATACATTGTAGCATCACCTCTTTTCCCACAGTGTCTGAATAAATAAAGGATTCAGTCTCTTTAAACCCCTCCTTTCCATGAGCCTACTCTGCTCTGACTGGTATGATGGCCCAGTCTGTTGTGATGGGTCTACCGCTTACAGAGTGTGTCGGGGGAAAAAAACCCATTACTATATCTGAATTTCAGTTCCGGAGGCTTCCTCAGCACTTACACAGTGATACAAAATCAGCAATAATGGTGTCGGCTTTACTGTATCAATTCAAGCCTGAGTCCTCAGCCTTTGGAATTGCAAGTGGATTTGCTCTCGCAGCACAGAAAAGAGCATTTTCTTAACATGTCGACAATATTAACCAAACTCTTTCAGGCCTCAGCTACAACTACAGTGCAAATTTGTTACAAACCTACATAGGTTCATACAGATAGAAAGATTAAATCACTGATAACTTATTTCAGGCAGTTCAGAATCAGTTGTTTCTTTTGGGAGACTCCATTTATCGTGCATTTTGATCTTTGAAATTTTGCAGACCTTTTATATTCACAAACAGCTATATTACACACTACATGAAAGGTAATATCTGAAAAAGCATAATAGTGGCACTTTAAACACAAATGCATTTGTTACCTATAACCCTGCCATCAGATGACAGGATGGGTGTGTGTTGTCTGACAGGTGGCCCAGTGGAGATCAGTCCCACTCTCTTTCTCTGAGTCTTTGCCTTTATTTGTGGAACAATAATGTCAGCACCAGGGAAATCTTGTGCCTGTCTACGGCGCTTACCTTAACACAAACAAATAGATTAACACTCAATATACTTTCATGAGAAGTGAAAATAAAAGTCTTGACGCACCTATAGTCCAGACAAGACTTGCTTCCACGGGTGTGGTGGTCTCATCAATGTCGTTGCCATAGAGACAAAGTCCTGCCTCCAGCCTGAGACTGTCTCTGGCACCGAGACCAGCGAGTTTCACCTCACTATTGGCTAACAGCTTTTCAGTCAGCGAGACAACGTCTCCAGGTGGCACTGATATCTGAATAAATCATGTGTACAGACAAGAAATTAAACTTTACATGCATGCCACAAAAAATAAAAACAAACCAACCCCCCTCCCCCAAAAGTGTTTAAAACTAGGTACTTATTTTAAGTTAATTTTATGTTAGATAATATTTTGATCAGATCTAATAGTTCTTATATTGGGGAACCAAAGATATTTGTGCCTCTAATTATTTATAATAGTCATGGGACACATACTGTTCAAAAGTTCAGAGTCTTGAAGAATCGTAATGTTTTTGAAAGAAGTCTCTTATGCTCACCAAGACCATTTATTTGATCAAAATACAGTAAAACAGTTAAATTGTGAAATGTTATTACAATTTAAAAATAACTGTTTTCTATTTAAATATATGATCCTTCAGAAAACAGTTGACATTGAAAGAGTAACATTTCTTATTACCAATGTTGTGGAAACCATGATAGATTTCTTTTTTTTTTAAATGTTACTGACAACAAACCTCTAAATGGTAGTTAATAATATCAGGATAGTTGTCATACAATCAGATGGAGATCACACACACCTCAACTCCATCCTCCCCTGTATATCCACAGCGTGTGACCCTGCATCCCTGGATGCCAAACAGTGTGGTCAAAACACTGGTCATAAAGGTCAGCTTCCTGAGGTCATCACCCACACCTTTCTGCAGAACCTGTGCCATTGATGGGCCTGCATACACATGAAAAAACAATCAATCGAATGCCTAAAAATGTACATAATACATTTAAATAACACACACCAATGTATTCTAAAAGTAGAAAGCAGGAATGTGGGCAGTATTACCATGCAAGTATATCACAGACCCACAACTTACCCTGCAGAGCGATGAGACTTTCTTCCATGAACTCCAAATTTACATCATAACCCGCTGATTTAAACTCCTGCAGTCTGGCCTACAAACAAACAAACTTTTTCAGATATACATGCACGCAAATAAACATAACTACTCGTAAATAAAAATTAAACATTACATTAAACTACATTACTACATTGAAGAATCAGATTTCGGAAAACTGGAAATTAAACACCCCCTTGTGGTGTTTATGGTTAATATCATCTTTGCAATATCTACATTACATTTTCACAGTCATAAAAAAAATATTTAAATGCCATGACCAACCAATCAGAATCGAATGATGAGCAGATTTAATTTTTATTAACTGTTACTAGCCTGCATATGAGCAGAGTCTTTGTCTGCACAGCCAGCATTGGAGACAACATACAGGTACTCCTGATCTGTCTTGGTCACAATCAGATCATCCATGATTCCTCCTTTAGAGTTTGTGAAGAGGGAGAGAGTGCCCTAGAAAAAAAATGGTTTCATCTAAAATATTACATTTAGTCTTCCAACAGATATCCATAAATTTTTTATTTATTTTACAAATAAATGAATACCAATGCTCTCAACCACTAGTATAGACATAACTTTTACTCTGTCTTCTAATCACACTGCAAAAAAAGTGATGTTCTTCCTCAGAGTTTTTTAATTGACTATAATTAAGTAAGTTTATACTTCAAAGAAGAACAAATATCTGACAAAATCAACTTAATTTAAAGGGACGTTTTCATAACTTATTGACATATTTGTTCTTGTTTTAAGAATAAACGCACTTCATTTTGTTCTTCATTTTACATTTGCATCTGAAGTAAATGTATAAAAGATGTTTAGATATTTGTATCGGAAAACAGGACAAAAATACTAATGATGAAGATATTATTGCAATGCATAAAACATACTTTTTGAATTTAGGACTTTCTGCTCTGTGGCAGGTTGCATAAACCGATAATGCTAGTCTTACAAGTTAGACATCACATTTTTTCCTTTAAGACTGTTCATAGATTTTTTAAATCAGTTACATAAAAATTTTGATTGACCTAATTTGATACTAAAAAGTAAGACAGACTGACTGTCCCTGACTAACTGCTAGTGGGTCATACTAGAACTTAAGACACTGTCTTAACATAATGGCTATGTTTATGCAACCAACCCCAGATTTAAGACCTTTTTAAGGCCTTAATTTGTATAAGGGCGAATTAAGACTTTTTAAGACCTTTTTGAGATCCACAGAAACCCTGGAAGAGATGTAGTTGAAAAAATAATGATGTGCACAAATAATTCATTTATAATAAATACTGCAATAATATTCCATAAAAAACTGGTCAATTTTGATTTAATGGTGACTAAGTTTACGGTTATTAACACTGTGTGCATCATACCTGGTTGTCTTTTAGTTCAGCAATGTCTCCAACAATCAGAGACTCTATGAATGTCACTCTGTCTCTACCATAAACTTTAGTCTATGAGGAGAAAACAACAAATTAGACATTCAGATACACTTCACACTACTACCTCATGATACTGAATATCCAATATTGTCAGGAAAATTTAGTTTAAACTGATGAAATATCTGTCTCGCATAATTCTTTATTCGATTATTAAAATCAGCATTGGGACAAAAACATGGATTGGTCTACATACACCTACAAAGGCAGTACTCTGAAAGTCTACACACTGACCTGCAGCATGTGACTGACATCAAAGATGGAGCAGTGCTGGCGTGTGTGCATGTGCGAGTTAATGTGACTGTCTTTGTATTGCACAGGCATACTCCATCCCGCAAACTCCACCATCTTACCACCCTGAGCCCTGTGGAAATCATATAGTGGGGTCTTCTTGAGCGCCACCTAGACACAGAGAAAAATCAGTGCAAATAAATCCTGTAGGGTAAAGTTAATATTTATATAATAATAATACTAAAGTATGATATTTACAGTTTATGAAAAATGTCCATGTTATCTGATACTGTATGTTGTCCAGCATGTTTGAGGGTATAATAATTTAATTCCACAATAAATAAGATCCTGTGCATGATACTAAATCAGCTTATGGTACTGTAACCTTTGACCTCTGTTACCTCACATTAGGCCACATTAGCCATTTACAATTTACGAAACCAGTCCAAAGTCAACTAAGTAGTCTAAATGAGCGACTAGAAAGCTATGTCGCTATCTGATCTACAGAGAAAGTGTGTTTGAGACTTTATCTTTATTACTTTAAGTTTCACACACTGTGTTCAAAAGAATTCAGTATCCTGTCACCTGTGACTACCAGTTTAATTATTTTAATGGTAATTATTGAAATGACTACGCGACTCTGTGAGAGAGAGAGAGAGAGAGAGAGAGAGAGAGAAAACACTCCATGGGGACTCTGTTTGAATAGGAGTGCATCAGGGAGTTTCAGTGATTCAGAGTCAAAGCCGCGAGGACCCTGAACGGATGGACGCTCTCGTGATCTTAATTAGCGCAGCAGCTCGAGCGGACAGCACAGCAGATGCCGTGTTCCTCGTGCATGAACGACACCCTGATTCAAATCATTTAAAAATAAGAATTACACTGAAATGCACCGTGCGAATTCCCCTTTATACAATTTGCAGGAAATTATACTTAGTGTTTTTATGGTTTTGCAAAGACTGGTTTATTTTTAAGTTGATTATCCCATCCCAGTACCGTGCATACCTCTGTGGAAGCTTGTCTGTCCTGCCGCCCCGTTCCCTCTAACCCGACAGTCCGCGGGGTTTCCCTTGAAAGTCGGTTACAGAGTCTGTTTGCAAAAGCCCGAGCAAGCATGTTGTGTTTCGTTTAGTTTCACACCAATTCTTCAAAAGCCCAGCGCAGGCAACCCGATCTCACGGTGAATTGTCAGCTCGTTTGAACTCGACTCTCACTCTCGTAATTCTGCTTTCACTGCAAAACAAGGAGCGTATAAATTCAGAGAATCCTGGGAAATGTAGTTGGAATTCCTGACGTACACGTGCTGTTGAGAAATTTCCACAGCCCATAAGAATATGGCGCATAAGAAATATAATATTAGAGATGACAAAGAGTTGGCCCTTATATTTGCACTAATAAACAAACAGAAATATGGCAAAATAATTATTTAATATAACATACTGATCACAACAAAACTCATAATGGCTATATATCTTCAACTATAAACATTCTTGGAGTCATACGTTTGGAAATCCGACTACAAGAAGTCATTCGTTCGAGAATCGGCCTACACTTGATTTGACCACAAGAACCCAAATGGTGCTCATTGCAGAGCTAAATGACGTCCAGCACCTCCTCTCTGGACCTGACGGGGTGGTGCTTTTCTAGTCCAGCTCAACCTCTGTGGACTTAATGGATGGAGTGGTGCAGGTAGCCTATGACATCACTTTGTAGGCCAACCGGCAGTTAGCATCACACTGGTTCCCTCGATAAAAACCCAATAAGATTTTCCCATATGCTTTTGGATTATCGCAAAAAACAAGCTCTGTGATCAACAAAAGTTTATGATGCACGTTTTGTCAATCAAAATAATTTTCACAGATGAACACATGAATTTTTTACTTTTATGAATTTCGAAGCCTAAATGCAGTCGCATGTGTAAAATTTGGCACTGACATCTTGGGTCTTAAATCTGTGCAGTAGCAACTTGGAGCCCAAGTCTGCGCAGTAGTCAACGTGAAGTTGAGCCGCAATATTAAGGTCCCGCCCACACTCCCACCTAATCAACAACTTTTTGTGAAATAAACAGTTATGGAAATGTAGACATTAAAGCTAAAGCTCCAATCTCCTCCTGAAGTTCCCGAAAAATGTCCCATAGTGCCTCAGTGACTACATTGCTCAGAAAAGCTGTCAATCTCAGCTGTCAATCATGATGTCACGCCCCTGTTTTTATAGCATCAAATAACTAAAACTTATTTAAAGAACGAACATTTGAACTAATCAGCGTGATAAAAACAGCCTAAAATGACAGAAACCACATTTGGAAAAAATGTATTTGAAGTGTAATTTGATTGTTTAGTTTGTCTATGTCCCATTAGAATATATGGAGACGGACGGGCTTTATGACATATACTGCTTCCAGTCACCTGGGGCGATCGAGACGCGTCGGCTTCAGTTTTCAGGACTCATGTTGCAGGCTTGCTATAAACGGACTACACCAGTCACTCGACTTCAACGTCACCATCATTATAAGCTTCCGACAACTCTTTCAGTTTTTACCTAAAAACATTTTCCCAGAACGTTCGAGTTAGAATAGTTTATAAGAGCACAATTATGAGCATAATAAGGCTGCAAAAGCGGACTGAGTTTACCTTTTCAGCGTGATGACGTTTAATTTCCTCGACAGCCTCTGTAGTCCCATTTAGCCACTTGTAAGCAACCGCCTTTTTTAAGACACGTAACAGCTTCAAAGAATCATGAGTGGGGTCGTAGAATAAAACGTGAAAGTGTCTTGAACTTGTATTCACCACAGACCTTATTTCAGCCATTTAACCAAAACCCCATTCAAAAAACCCATTGATGAGGGAACTGGAAGTGCTAAAATTCAGTTTTGGCCTACAAAGTGATGTCATACCTGGTTATGGTAGGGTTTGGGTGTGATTGGACCGTCTAGCTCCACCCATTACGTCCAGCAAGGGGGAGCTGGACGTCAAGCTCCACCCATTGGCTCTGCTGGCTCATATCACACGAGTCATTCGTTCGGGAATCTGTCTGTGATACACGATGTGAATAACAACCTGTTCTCGGTTCCCTAGCTAGCGTACAAAATCAATTCGCTTAGTTTGTAAAGCAATGTTATTTCCATGTTGTAGTACTCTACTAATACTAATTGAAGAATCTAATGAATAGGACAATAAGAAACGCATTCATATTATTAAGCTGCATATAATTGTTTTTCTAACGTCAATATCAAAGTTTTAGGCCTGTATCACAAAGCACACACAGTCCGCATGTTACTGAATGATTGTTTGGCCCCAAATCTATAAATAACCTCTCTTCTCCTCCATGAGACTGTATCTATTTTGGGTCTGGGGATTTTGAGCTGTGTTTAGGGGTAGAGGTGCCAAGCGGACGAGACGGACACAGATCGTTTCAGACCGCAAGAGAAGACCATCCTAACCACAGCGGCTTTCTCTGCGTTTTCTTTGGTGTTTGTCAACAACGCAAGCACGAAGAGGCGTCTACTAGCGTTTGATGAAGACAGTCTGAGGGTAAGTCTACACACGCACAGGCAGAACAGTTTACCATGTTAAAATGAATACTAAGAAATTAGTTGTATCTACGTATCGTGACCATAGTAAGGACATCAAACAGTTTACATGAAATCACCTGCTACTTATCTGCATCTATTTAGCCAATATTCATCTAAAATTATTAAAAGAAGTCCTGGTTTAGAATAATGGGATGAGATGTTTTACGGTCTTTATCTGAGATATGTAAGGGGTTGAAAAGAGTAGATTTTGAGTGGAATTGTGAACCGTATCAAACAAATGTCCATGTTTATCCAATATCAAATATGGGAACATATCACTGCTGTTTCCAGGTTTTAAAAACTTTTTACATTACTGGATTTTAGTCATGCATCAAAGTTGGCAAAATGTTTGAGATAAGTAAGCTGTTCAAAAGAAACAGCACTAGCATCACACTAGGCAAATGCAGTATATTTAACATCAATAAATCTGCACTTTAACTATAAAATTATGGCATTACAGTTCATTTAGTGTTCATTCATCGAGGGATGGGAATATGTAGTCATTAACATGAATGTCTTCTGCTCTTTTTTGTTAGGAGGAATAGTCACACAAACATTACAATTCTGGCATCATTTATTCACTCTCATGTTGTCCCAAACCCGTAGGATTTTCTTCCTTAAAGGGATAGTTCACCCAAAAATGAAAATGTTGTCCGAATTGTTCCAAACCTGTATGAGTTTCTTTCTTCTGTTGAACACAAAAGCAGACATTTTGAAGAATGTTGGTAACCAGACAGTTGACGATAGCCATTGACTAGGAAAAAAATACGATGGAAGTCAATGGCTACAGCCAACTATCTGGTTACCAAAATTCTTCAAAATATCTTCTTTTGTGTTCAACAGAAGAAAGAAACTCATACAGGTTTGAAACAACTTGAGGGATAGTAAATGACAGAATTTTCATTTTTCGGTGAACCACCCTTTAATGTAAACACAAAAGGAGAAAATCTGAAGATTGTTTTCTTTGCTCTGTCCCATGAAATTACGGTTAACAGCTTACTGGAGGACTTCACTTTCAGTCTGTCTCTCACATGAAGTTAACATATGACAAAGCCATATAGACCATATGGTGCTTTAATGGTGCTTATGTGTCTGTAGCCATGTCCCCATTCATTGTGGAATGGCATGAGGGAGTGTAAATGATGATAGAACATTCATTTTTTAATATTTCTAAATCTTTAAATAAGGTTTGCATTCTCTCTGTTTCTCAGTAGTGGGAGTGATCATGAAGTCCACTCCTCCTCCTCCTCCTCCTCCTCCTCCAGCATTTGTTCGTGTCAGCGAACGAGACCTGACAGAGATTGAGCTCCATTCGGTCGATTCCATCAATGACCTGCACCGCACACACTCTGAACAGCACAGCAAAGGTATTTCATCATGTTAGAGACTGTAAAATCCTTATTGGTTTTTTACACAACTCAAACCTACCTCTCACTGTCAGGTGTTCAGCCACCCCGTCCACCACCTCCTTCCACCAACGGGAACCTTCAGATGCAAGATCGGGCAGTTGTGTATCCAACAGGTCAACCAGTGAGCCGACTGAAAGACATTTGCACTTCCACTAGACGACACTATTTCTTAGCATGTGCAGCCATCATTGCGTTCCTCCTTACTCTCATTCTTATCTTCAGTTTTTTAGGTGAGAAAATCATTTTTGTGAAAGCTGAAATTAATGTTTTAAGTTATACTGGGGAAAAAAAATGTTGGGCTTCAATGTGAGTTAAGCTCCATTGACAGCTTTTGTGGAATAATGTTGACTTATACAGAGCCCCTAAGAGGACACAATAATGGAAAAAATATGAGATGGAAGGAAAATTATATTTAAATGCTTTAAATGCGTTCTCTCACAAAAGTATTGTTCCCTCAAGAAACTTTGCATTCTTACAGAGCCCTAAAGGGATATAGTGATGGAAGAAAAAATATGATGGTAGGAGTAATTGTCAATGTTTTTGCATTCTCTTGCTAATATTTTGCATTCACTAGCAAAATGTTTTGTAATTTTGAGCGAAAGCAAACATTTTTGCGCAAACAAAAGTTTCTTGTGGGAAAGCTAAACTTTTGCGAGAGAACGCAATCATTTAAATATATTTTTTTCTTCCCATCTCATATTTTTCCATTACCATGTCCCATACGTCATATATGGCTCCATCACATATGGCTCTATACGTTCTCTCACAAAACTATTGCGTTACCTCAAAAAAATGTACATTTGCTTGCAAAAGCACTGAAATGTACACTCTAAATATTAATGTGTTGGCTCAACAAAAAACAGTTTGCGTACATTTTTTTGAGTTATGACAACGTTGAGTGAATTTCTGTTCAACCAACAAGCTACATTGAGTTAGAGGAACTTTATAATTTGTAGGCATAAACACACATTTTTAAGTTGATTACTCAAAAAAATTAAGTCACTCCAACAACCAGAGTTGTAGCCCTGGAACCAATTAATCTTATATATTTCAGTTCAAATCAACAGCTATCATAGCACATGCTAACATAATTTTTTATATTTAATGAGCAAGTAAGATATTACTTGTCATTAGCATTAGCGCAGCCATTGCTTATAGAGTCAATGTAGTGTTTACCTTCATGTATCTACTCTTCAGCACAAAAACTTGTGCACAACATTACATAAACTCTTTTAAATGTCATTAAACACTAACAGGTCTTTCCCTTCACTAAAAACAAATAAATTAACACTTCATTTCAACATTTATTCTCCTTATCCAGTTCTACGCAAAGCATGCTGGGAACTAGAAATCCACTGCCTAATTTCCGAAGTTATCAAGACAATTTAATTAAGTTACTACAAACTAATGTTTTAAAAAAGCCAATTAACGCAGAAATTTGAGTTTAAATTACAGACGATATTAAGTTGATGTAATGATCAACATAATTGTGTCAACAGAACTCCACAAAATAATGTTTGCAACTTAAAAGGTTTAATTAAAACATTAAATTACAATTTTTAACTTGCAACCATGCTTTTAAGTTAAATTACTTTTTAGTGTAGTTTTTCCTCCCACCTCATCACATTATTTCCATCATGAAAGTTTTGCGAGCGAAAAAAGTTTTATAAGAAAACTCAAAAGCATTGAAATATAATATTTTCTCCCATCTCATTGAAGTGGAGTGAAGCTTGTAATTTTAAAGCGAGCTTAAAAGATTTTTAGAATTTGCGCTGTAAAGTTGTCTAAATTGTCATTTTCGAAGTGGGAATACATTTCTATGTCTTTTCATGCCGTTTTGTTGTTAAATTGTCAAAATGACTTTCTGTGGTAATCATCATTATTCCACGGATGCTGTTGACAGAGCTTTTCGAACATATTGAACCTGGAACATTTATTTAGAGGGCCTGTTAAACTGTTATTTCACCAAATGACATGTGTTTTCTGTTACCAACCCTCCAGCCCTGCAGAGCAGTGCTCTCCACACACTTCTGGAGATGGTGAAACAGAAACAGGAAACAGCTGAAGACATCTCCCAACTCTTACAACAGCTGCACAAGCTGCACATCAACCTCACAGAGCAGCGACCATAAGAACATATCACTCGACAGAAACACTACTGCACTGTGACAACACAGAGAGAAGAGCGCTGATTAGGAGTCTGATAACGATCCAGAACTTTACATCAATATGTGTGATTCTCTGTCTTAAACGCTTCTATTACTCTGGTGGAATCCATTAGTCAATTATCTTGCTCAAAAACATTCACTTACCCTGTTTGTGGAGTTTTTCACCAGTATTGTTTTGTACACATGTTGGCAACTTGCTACATTCGTTTCACTACAGCAAATGATAATACAAAACCACATAGGAAATTTGGAAAGAATATGAAAAATGTATTTAATTTTATTTGTTGATATTTTATTTGTTGATATCACTGTAAACAAACATATTAAATTCTGATATTAAACATGCTTGATCAAGGATGTTTTGAATGAGCAAGAACATTCACTATGTTGAGTAATTGCACAATGACTGTAAATAATTATATAGACCATGCTATTCTATTCAATAAGAAAACAAATATTTTAAAAGAATTAAAGAGTACGAATAAATTATAAATGACATGGTTCTTACATTTTGTCCAGTTTTTGAAGCACTTTAAAGGTAACATGAAATCAAGATTGACCCAATTAATTATGTTCCTGGACATTTTGTTGATGATTTATCTGTGCTCTTAAAATGACTTTATTTTTTGCTTATGTCACTTATGCCATAGGGTTGAGTGCAACAGTCAGGTTCCAGAAGTAAAAATCCAAATTTTCCCCCATAAGGGAATGATAACTTATAAACCTTTAAAGACAGGCTGTGAGCTGAGGTTGCTAATTGGTGCTTTTGTTGAAGCCAAGCCGCCATTCATTATTTCAAATAATTGTTTTAATAACAGCTTTTTTTAACAGCATGATTTCTGGTGAAAAACTACATTGCCCATGATTCTGCAATGAAATCTCCACCAATCAGAGAATCGAAACAAGCAAATCAGGGCAAAATAACTTTGTAGTGCCCACCCACTCCCATGAAGTGCTGCAAATGGCGTACAGTAATTGAGTCTCCCTAATGAAACTATTTAAACATTTGTTTTTATTTCAATAATATCATTTGCAATGCTTCATGAGATTGTAGTTCTTTTTCTCATTATAAAGTTAAGTACACAGTCTTGAAGTCTTTTTTTGCTTCAAATTAAAGTTTATAATGTTGTGCTTCACCTCAGCTTGTTGGGTTAATATCTTATAACTTTTTAGGGAAGCCTTTTTTAGTGAAAAATACTTCCAGAACTGTTGCGCTCAATTGGATAATGTTAATAAATAGCTATATAGGCACTGTTTAGCAAAGATTGAAGTCTGACTCCATGTATCCATGTATGTAACACCCACTTTTCACCATCCAAGCAATTCCTGATTCTCCAGCACTTCTTTTTTTTTAAGTCATAAATGTCACATTACAGAAATGAAACTGTTTGCAAACAGGGTTTCACATTGACTTTCCTTCATTGTTGTTGGATGAATCAAAAGCATCTATTCAAATCACTATTACTGAGTTAGTGGTTTAAAATTATAGGGGAAATCGGGACAGGCAGCACACTGTACTTAGGAAATTCTTTGCTCACATTGTTCTCCGCTCCATCCTTCATAACACACACACTTGAACTTTGACCTCATGTCGCTGAGAGGAAGAGCTTCATGCGTACCATGTAAAGGGATCATGTAACCTGAGTGAGGGTCCAGTCGAGAGCAGCGTCCCTGGGCGTTACACATTCTTTTGCTGCAGTTGCTCACACTGGCCTGAAGGGCGGTGACATACTCTCCTAATACTGAGCCTAGGTAATCACGCAACAGGGCGCACTGCCACTGGAGAAAGACAGAAAGGTATTATATCATAACCAGCAATAAGTAATGATGAGGCATGTGCTAAGTCTAATATAGAATGTTATACATTTTCAGTTTGTGTACTGACAGCGTTTGGATTTATAAGACAGAAATGATATCATAGGTTATCACACAAAGGTAAATCCAGACCATAAACTTTCACACACAGGTATAGGCCTACTGACCTTGGACTTGGCGAAACTCAGATCACCCCATAACACAACTCCAGCGGCACCTAAAGCAGCGCTCTCACCTAGTGTGTGCTCCAAATCCGTCTGAAAAGATACACACAGTTTCACACAAAATATCGTTTTTAAAGTCAGATCAGCTCAAATTTTTTATTTCAAAGAACATTTTAAGGCAGCCAGGTAACCTACTTTTTTAAGTTAAACCAACAATTTTTTTTACAGTGAGAAATATAAACTAATAAAAATGGCAATTACTAAAAATGTATACTAAGATTAAAAGGAAAAGTGAAAATATACAAATAAAAGCTAACTGTAACTATGAATAAAACTATAATAGTATATAAATAATACAATAACACTCATCAGAAATAAGGATTCACCAATATTATATTCAGACCATTTCTGAATTATTTTCATATTGCCAATAACCTATAAATGCCCTATATAAAAATGATATATTTGTTATAAATAAAAAACACTGAAAACTAAAATTAATCATTTGAAATGCTGCAGTTGAATTTAGCTATCACATTATAATGTACAGAATGAAAAATTTATATTCATTTTGAAATTTGCTAAAGAGTATATTTAACACTGTTAATGAAATAATGTTTCTTAAATATTAACTTTTATTGAATCTATCGCCCCCTTGAGTATGGAGTTAAGTTACAACCACAGTAGCAAAAAATGCATGCTAAGTATGTGTAGAGTAATGCATTGTATAGTTATGTGCTTACAATTCATTGGCCAAGAATTCACATACTTGAGCTTGGATCTGGGCTAAAGGAGAACCATTTGCTTGAAAATGAGGATGAAGTGAGTCCCCTATTACTGTACTGGGCAAAAGCTCGGAACTAAACCCCCTCCTCTTTTAGTGTCTATTCTGGGTGGAGGTGAAGAGCCCATTAATACATGATAAGACTGGAGCTCAGAGCTCTGACCTTTACAATGTGAAACACCATGTTGAAATGGTCAGAGTGTTCTTGTGTAGGTACCTGATTCAGGAACGTCAATGTGTGTGTGAACGCCACTCTGGCGTAGGGAAAAACAGGAAGTGCTTTGGTGCCAGGTGAATGCTGGGAAGCCACTCTGAGGGCCTCAAGTACGCGATGTCTCACCATTAGCTGAGCATGTGTGTGTCCTGCCAGCTTACGCCACAAATAAATGCTGGGATACAGGGCGGTGGAGTGTTGCCATAGAAACGCCAGTCTATCATTCAAAATCTCGGTGCTATTGTGGCACTGCCCCGTGTAGCCACTCTGTCCTTGGCCATGATTGTTATAGCAACCAGGAAACCCATAAAACCCCCATGATCCCTCTGGGTATAGGCGAACACCAAGGCGCAGAGTCTTTTCCATAAATGCTCTTGCTGCTAATTCAAACTCTGCCTTCGCCTCGGATTTCACTTCCTCCTCTGACATATCTGGATGTTCCCACCTAACCAGCTTTTTAGAAAATTTCCGATATACAATTCTGGTCCCGAAGTTCCACATCCATATGGGCTGCCACGCCTCCCAATCTAGCACAGCTAATCCGCTGAACGCCCGTCTCAACACGTCATTGATCTGCGCCTCAGCCAATGAGAGATGAGCCTTTAGGGATCCTTGTTGAGGCAGGCCACCATTGACTTTTGACCCCTGGCGGTTGATGTAGGGGTAGAGGCCCAGACGGCGCTGATAAAATATGCTCATATTCTGACCCTGAAATCTCTGCTGTGAGTTATGTATAATGTTGTACTGGTGCAGAGGCAGGGAGACTCCATATCGACGCTGACACCGAGCTGTAGGCATATTCCAGATCACTGAAAAGCCACGCCTCCCGATGACAGACTCTTCCCCCTGAACCATATTCTGAACAGGGTTGCTGGAAGACAAAATGGCTGACAGGACTAAGGTGAGGATGGGATGTGAAATAGATCTCAACTGCATGCCTATGAAATACACATAATTAGTGTCATTCATATTAAGTGACATACCTTGCAGCAAATAATTTAGAAATGAGTCTGGAACTATTGAAATGATGTGCTTAGTTTAAGAAATGAACTCCTATGATTCGGTCTATATTGGGGATATCCAGTGTTTTGAGGTCCTACACTATCTAAAACGGCTAATGCTTTTATAATTATTTGTACACCACTTTTATAAACTCATTGAGATATTACATGGAAGGTTTGTACTGTAAAGATGCACTACAAAATTGTGGCTTCTCTGTCACCATTTGAGTTTTCATGATTTCCACAAAAATATTGAGCACAACAAATGTTTTCAAGATTGATAATAAATGTTTAAAATCAGCATATTAGAATGATTTCTGAAGGATCATGTGACACTGAAGACTGGAGTAATGATGCTGAAAATTCAGCTTTACCATCACAGGAATAAATTACATTTTAAAATATATTCAAATAGAAAACAGTTATTTTCAATTGTAATACTATTTCACAATATTCACTGTATTTTGGAGTGAGCAGTGAGCATAAAAGACAACATTCAAAAACATTTAAATATCTTCCTGACCCCAAACTTTTGATAAGTAGTGTAAATTTTACCATAAAATCCCAATGTTGATAAAAAGGAAATGCCCATTTACGCATCAACCACCCAACCTCAAATGTGATCCTATTAGATGACAAGTACAAAACTTAAAAAGTTATAGAATGTTTTTATTTTTGATAAAACCCTTGAAAGCAATAGAAAATCTCAGCTAATACATTTCCTTTAGATGGTTGTGATAAAAGATTTACCTTTCAATCATTTAAAAAAACAAAAAAACAAAGTAAACTCTGATTAAGGCACATTAAGATTGTCACAGTTTTTCTAGTCAATACAGTGATCCTCCTTGAACTTGTAAACACTGTGTTTGTTTATCCCTGAATAATTACAGACTGAAGGAGTGTAGCATGAGTTTCAGATGTCCTTGTGCATCCAGAAGATGGGCAACCCTCTGTTGTCTGTGTATGGCGTTTGCTCCAAAGTCTGACTTACTGGAGCCCAGGATGATGGAGGACAAGATGGAGGAGGTGGAGGAGCAGAAGTAGGGGGAGGAGGAGGAGGAGAGGAGGGTAGAGGAGGAGGTGGTGGTGGTGGTGGTGGTGGAGGTGGTAAAATGGAAGGTGTAAATGGTGCAGGATTGTTAACATCACTCTTCCTCTCTTCTTCTTCGTTCTCTGTGCTTCTACAGAACTTGTGCAGCACCTCCATAGGCATGAAGGACGCCAGCGTCCCGACACTTTGGACAGGTTTGGACAGCACAAACCCCAGATGGGAGTAGAAGTGTTGCTTATCGTGGGTGGTTAGGCACAATCGTGTGCAGCCCCGTCCTTTGGCATACCGTTCAACGGCCTCCATCAGGATACGGCCGTATCCCTTCCCTCGCAGCGTGCTGCACACCACCACCGACTCCACAAACAAACTACGGCTCCCCAGAACGCGGGACAAGCGGGCGTGGCCTATTAGCTTCTCGTCTGGACCCCGCCTCTCCCCCTTCAGCAGCAGGAGACACACAGGATAGCTGTGGCTCGACTGGCGGAGCGAGTGAATTCGCGCCCCCATGCTGCGTTGCCATTGGGCATTGAGTAATTCAGCGCACGCCTCCACTAAGTCCCAGCGCTCATGAAGAGGTTCGTTTCGAACTACTGTGCAGCTCACGTCGCCATCGCACCTGCACACACGCCAAGGACACGGGGTCAACACTGGGGTCAGAGAGTGTCGCTTTTGAACAGCTCAGGAGTTATTTCGCAGTTTAACGTTCTTTCTTTATTAAAAAATAGTTTGTTCCAAACCTGTATGACTTTTTTTCTTCTGTGGAAAAACAATATTTAGATTTTTTTTTTTACATGTTGCTTTGGACCTCATTGACTTTCATTGTATAGACAAAACCAGTTTTCAGTTTAAAATATCTTGTTTTGTGTTCCACAGAAGAAACTGGAAAATGTGAGAGTGAGTAAATGCCAATTTTCCTTTTAAAGGGATTTTAAATCCAAACATGAAAGTTTTTCCTCCATTAAGAGGTGTGCAATGGAGTATTTCCTTGATTTCCTTAAAATCCCTTATTTTCTACAGTTATTTCTTTAACTCGCTGCAACAGTTGTCAGTTGTTTTCAACACTCAACAGTTTGTCACCATCACTTCCACATGTCATTTTCACATGCAGGCAAAATCTAGATTGATAAAAACCTTGTAAGTAATTCACAGCACTGAAGCAACAAACACAAGCAAAAACAATGGCAACAACCTATTTCATGAGTAGTTTTTATCAAACATTTTTTATCAGTTAAAATAGCAGAGGAAGCTGTGGTCTTGACGTGTGGCTGTGAATGGCTCTGAATGTGTGATTCCTCTGTTACACCATATGGACTTCATGCTAATGTGAACTATAGTTAAGAAAAGAATACAACTGACGACAAATATATAAAAAAATTGCTTTCAAAATTTGTGTTCAAGTTCAACACATTTTCAGTATGTCTCTGAGCTTTGCGAATTTTCAGGTCAGAGTTCACCAAATTCACTGACTAACTTTGGTACAAACTTCTTCACATTTGCTTGCATTTCTATGTATGAATGGAAGTTAATGAATCACCCAAACATGACAGTGAGTAATTTCTGCCACATTCTGCCATCAATTATTCACTTTCTCATTGTTCCAAACCTGTTTATTGTATGGGGGGAAAACTCTGAGACATATATCAATATCTTCTTACCACAGTAAAAAGTCACACAGGTTTGGAACAACATGAGGGTGAGTAAATGATGACAACATTTTTATTTTTGGATGAACTATCCCTTTAAATATAGTATGCACAAAAAAGCACAAAAAACAGCTGTCTATTTTACAGAAATACTTGCTCAAAAAATTTAATTCACAAGAATGTTGATAGATTAGTTCACAAATGGAAGTATGTTTTGTTGACCAAGGGGACAAGGTTGTCAGCTGATTATCCCCAAAATATCGGCCAATAAGATTTATCACTAGTAAACTTTAATTATGAACAGAACCACACGTAAATATAACATGCATTTCTCCTCTTCTCTACCTTGCTTTCTAATCTATTTTCTAATAAGCCATGGCATTGCATATTATGAATATTGCTGGCTCTTTGACTAATTGCTTTAAGTCGCTTTAGATGCATGCATAAACGTAAATGTAAATAAATGATAGTAATAGTTTCTTTGCTAAAATCAAAGACAGAACCATCAATGGACTAAATGATGCAATCTCGTTCAGCATAACATAATCCATTTTCACTTAAAAATGAGAAAATCTTACCAAATGTAAACACAGAATAGTTTGTGAATAAAATAGCCAGCCTCACCTGCGGCGCTCAGAGAGACAGAACTGCCAGTTAATGTTTCAAAACTGTCTCTCATGCAACAGAGGGTTAAAATCAGGAAACAGGAGGCTTAAAAGATCAATTTCTCGGTAAGCTCCCTTTAACACTGGCCTGGAGTCAGTTTAGCTAATTCCCTTGTATTAATAACTTTGGTTTTAGTGTGAAGAGGCTGGTTCTAGATCAGTAATGAAAGGAAACAGCTTTCAACAGCTTTTTTTTACTTTACCAAGCCAAGTGTGAAATGCTGATGTGAAGGGTGTGGGTTTTTGAAAGGGTTATGCTATAAATGTTTGCAGGCCCTAATATGGCGAGAGATGCAGTAAAGCTATTTAAAGTCATTTAACATGTCCATGGAATAATGGGATTTCATGGTCATTTTTGTCTGGTTTACTTTCAAATTATTGGGCTCTGGTTTTAAGCTGAAACTTATGATGCATTTGTTTCATTCAGACTGAAAGTGATGCTTAGCTGGATAGAAACACTATTCCTCTGTCTCAAGTAGGGGTGAATTCAGGATAATTGGGAAAAAAAATTCCCCAGTCATCTCAATGGCAAAGAAGTGTCCCAAATGTACCTGAATCCACCCTAAATCTCTAACGTGCGAGTCATTCATTCGCCAAAGGCCATGCGACTCTCTAACAGGAATTGAGAGTTTAATTCTTTCTTTCTTTTTTATTATGGCAAGAGCTTATGTACTGTCGTATTGTTTATAAAATTAATTGCTAAAAGGTCCTTCTTTAAAACAACATTAACAGCATGCCGCAAGAGCACAACACGACAGACCGCACGTCAGATAAGTGATCAGATAAACAAACACAGCAAGCGGTTACGATTCCCGTTCGACTGCTTGTGAGCGGCACATGCAATTTATTTTGGATTTAGTTTATGTGAGTTATTATCTACGATACCTACATGCTGAAAACTTTATCGCTGTCACATCAGCTGTCTTTAGAATCGCCCTCTTCTTCTAGTGGAGCAGATGAAACAGCACGAGTCGATTTACTGCCACCTAATGGACATGTCCGGTCTAACACCACATGTAATGGGTACAAACCCTTGTACATTCTGGAAGATTATACCATGTATTTGTGATTTAATTATTATCATACCCTCCTGGGTGCCACTGTCCACGTACAAACACATTATATTTAAGTGAATTTCTCTGACACCATACATGTCACAGTTGTATGTCCGGTAAAGAGCACATTCAGGGCTTTTCAGAGATGCCATTTGTTTTGAGGTTTCACTAGGACAACAAATTCTGTTTTTTTAAAAATGACTTAATGAATCAAATTTAGCACTCTAATGGAAATATGATAATATTTTGTAATTATCATTTAAATCTGACTGATTTTCAAATTGTTTGTTATAAACCAACATCTCTGGAAAATGTTATGGGGCTTCTAATCAAAATATGACTTTCTGTTACAAAACAGGGCATTGGTTTTATACATGTCCTCAATAGAGGACACCGGGACATAAATCATGTTTATCAGGCATTTTAGGAGTGAATTGGGAAAGATATTACATATCAATGTTCCTATAAAATATTAGACATTATTATGAAAATGTTGAAAACTATTACTCCCATTATTACATTTCTTTTTTCATTACATGTTGCTCCAAGAACACATTAATATGCAAATTAGATACAGTGTATAGATACATTGCATTGAATGGGAAAACCCATGTATGGCCGTTTTACCCACATATTGCATAAATTAAAATGGTATATCAATTAATTATGTTATATCTTTCATAACATAATTGAGAATCATCTTTAAACAAAGTTTGGTTAAAAAAAATTGTGAAAATTAATAGGTGAATGAAAAGAAATCCCATTGTTTTTGCCTATACATGTCATTTCATGTCATTTTATTCATTTAGAGTCCTGGTGTCCACTACAGAGGACATAGCATAACATATGAATAAAATATCATTCTTCAAACAATTTTTTTTAAATTCTCTAAACAATGCAATGGAAAAAAAAATACTAAATTCAGAAGACTTTGTTTTCCTGGGTCTTGGAATCCTGGGAGGATTCCATTTCCATATATTAATATTTGTATATAGACCACAAGCCTAAACATTTGCAATCAAAGAAAAGACTAGAATGTCTTCTTTAGACCCATGTAGGCTACTGATATTTATATTATTGTTTTTAATAACCAGAAGAAGTCATATATTTTAAGTATATATTTTGTATTGTGGAGAATATTTAGTGTCAAATTATTACTTGGAAAATTACAATATTTGTTCCAAAATTGTTAGAAATGATGTCAGTTAGCAGTTGTATGGCTTTGAGCTGTGAATTTTTTTTCCAGCAACTGCTGTGTTTTCCCCTGTATTTAAGGGGGAAAAAAGATTAGGCCTAATTAAATAACCTACAATTTGATTGTCTCTTTGGTAAACAGGGCACCACTGAAGGACAATGGTAATTTTAGGGGAAAAACATTTTTCACTCTTTTTTTTAAATATACATTTATGTATACATAGATACATGTAATGCTTATTATTATTAAAAATTTAAAGATTGAAATGACGCCATAATCTTTCTTGTGCTCAGATGTTATGTAACGCCCAAAGTCTTACAAAGCAATTTAAATAAAAAAATATATAAAAAATATCACACGCAGAATACAAGAACAAATCGTCCTCAGAGCGATTGAAAAATGTATTGTTGTGACCTGTAGAGCAGTGACAGGCTTTGGTCTAGTAAAACAAATATATATTGACCTCTGAAGCCACTTTTGTGATGTTTACATTCTTTTTTGAGGGGCTTTTCTCAGCAAATACTGATATAGGCAGTTGTGTGTAAGCGGTATATTTAAACTATGCTCCCCACCCTGACAAGAGTCTGTATATTCCATGGGAAACCAAACAGCTGGACAGACACTGGCTGGAGGACAACCCTTGTGTCAGCCACCCTGGCATGCAGCTCTAGTACGGAATTATGCAGATACGTCCTGAAAATGACTACATTTGTTACAAAAGTGAAAAGCAAAAATTACTGTTGATGATGAAAGTAAGCAGTGACCTTGTTGTGGGACACTTAACATACAGTCAATTAGACATTTAAGTAACATTTATAAACATGCCTTAGAAAAAAAACATTACTGGTGTGCATCTTGAGACAAAACAATGGCACAGACTTAATTTAAGATGTCAGTGCAAGTTGCGTTCAGTTAAAAGCATTTTAGTCTGGGACTAGGCTTGTCTGTGAAACCGGGGGTCCAAGTGTTACATAGCCCAGCTAATCATTCTCAGACTAATGATGAAGACAATGGAACCACTTTGGAGAGAATTGGTAAATGGTAACAAAATGGTAAGTTTGAACATAGAGCAAAAATAATATAGAAATTCAGAAAGAATGAACTTGTGAAAAGGTCCTTGAAATGACCAGGCATTCACTTCAAGCCTTCATTTCGTGATGAGTGAATTTTGCTAAGAAAAGAGCAGGAAAATGCCAGGCAAGTGTCTCAGAGCTTTGAGAAGAGTGACTGTTTAATCTCACACAGTAAGACGCAACCAGTCTGTTTCCAGTCACAAGTAACCTGTGAGAAACTACACAAAATGGCTCAGTTGCTCAATAGAACCCATTAGAGTTTCAAACAATAAAGTAACAATCTAATATTTTTCTCTCAGCTAATTGTAGGGAAGAGTAAATGATAATCAATAAAGGCACATTTCCATTAACTCTTTTAAATGTGGCCCATTTAAGGTATTGTGTTTCAGAACACCCTCTCTCCAAGGAAAAAAATCCCCAAATAAAAGTAGACACCCTGATTTATCCAAAGTTTATTAAAAGTACAATCTGTAAATGCTGAAACTAGCCAACCCTCAATGGTGATAAACTAACAATAGCCAACTAACGCCCTAAAGAAAAAAATAACACTCCATTCTAAAACACTTGTATGGTGTCTCCAATCAAAAGATTACAAACAAAACTGATTCCCGACATTTAAATGGCACTGTTCCTGTAATTACAGACCGCACCATCCAACACACACACACAAACAAACATTCGCAACATAAGAGTCCCAGCAGGTTACCAAAATGTCTGCTTTATTTATTTTTCAGGACGACTCATTTAGAAAGACTAAAGGGAAAAAATTTGCACTAGATTCGGCCTCGCATCCTCCAATTAGGGGGCGGTGTAACAGCGAGTCAACCCTTCAACAAAAATATGTAATAATAATAATAATAATAGTAATACATTAATCAATCAATACAATGTGGAGTTTAAGTGAGAAAAATCAGTCACTGTGGATACCACCAGCAAAAACTTTTATGCACCAACAGCAGGGAAAGAAACAGGTCATATTTAAACAAGTTTATCAAAGCTTTGCATTGTCATAAAATGCTCTAAAACGTTAAATTTTTGCGCATTTTTGCATTTTTTTATTGAAAGATATCAACTTTTTTTCTTGTTTAAACATAGATTATTTTATCTTGTCTCTTTTTCTCTTTTCTTTGTTGTGACTGCAAGTGACCATGAGAAAGGATGGGTCCTTGGCTGGGAATTTTTGGTGTAAGTGAATGTATGCATGTATGTATGTATGTATGTATGTATGCATGTATATATGTGTGTGTGTGTGTGTGTGGGTGCGTGCATTCGCTGTGTGCGCGTGCGCATATGTCCTCTCCAGGCTGTGGTTAGTTCAGGATCACAGCAGTTGAGCTGGTAATGCTTTTATTTTGTACTGAACAGCTGACGCAATAACAGGCGTGTGTGTGTTTGTGAGGTATGATTTGAAAGTGTGAGCGTGTTGGCTGGAGTATGAGTGCACATAAAAAGGAATGTGTGCCTACAAAATGTTTTGGGAGTGTATAACCTATGTGTCGTGTTGTATAGTGTGTGTGTGTGTGTGTGTGTGTGTGTGTGTGTGTGTGTGTGTGTATATGTGTGTAAGGCACGGCCAGTCTGTCTCAGTCCCTCAGGTCCACGCTGGATCCAAACAGAGCCACCAACTGCTCCTCATAATGGGCGATATTCCTCTTCATGATCTCCTTACAGGGTCCCAGCAAGCGCTCGAAGGCTTGTACATCAATCACTGAAATACATAAATATCAGTCGTGTGAGGTTGTTGGAGCACTTGGCACATTTTATTTCAATACAAAAATATAAGCCAGACGCCCTCAAGAGACACTTACCCAAGCATTTGATGTCTCCTATAGCATAGGCTGAGGCAGCACGTGGTTTATTAGTGACGAGAGCAAGTTCTCCGAAATACTGCCCTCTACTGCAGCGAGCGATCTCGACCTCAGCGTTATCCTGTCTGTCTGCTTTCGTCTGGGAGACACAGAAAAACATTGAAAGGACTATTTAAAAATGAAATGTTGGCATTACTGTCAGGGAAAATTAAAACTGAAGAATGTTTACACATTGCTAACATCAAGAAGAATTGAAAAAATAATTGGTTGGACAAACAAATAGTTTAAGTCCCACTCCAAACCTAAGCCATAGGTTAAAGGGATAGTTCACCCAAAATTTTATATTCGGTCATCATTACCCTCAAGTTGTTCCAAACCTGTATGGATTTCTTTGTTCTGCTGAACACAAAAGAAGATATTTTGAAGAATGTCAGTAATCAAACAGTTGATGGACAACAGTTGACTTCCATGGTATTTTTTTCTATAGTGCCCATCAACTGTTTGGTTACCCATATTCTTCAAAATATCTTCTTTTGTGTTCAGCAGAACAAAGAAATTCATACAGGTTTGGAACAACTTGAGGGTGAGTAAATGATGACATTTTTGGGTGAACTATCCCTTTAAGCAGAAGTCTCAAGCTAGTCAGGATGCTCAAATTTTAGGGGCAATCAATCTATGAATGATGTCTCTGCATTTTAACAATAAAAAAAGAATTTCTGAACGTTGTTTGTTTTGTTTTTTTTACAAACTGAGCACAGTATAATATAACAGAATGAAAGAGATAGAGGGAAAAAAAGAAAGATAAAGGAACTCACTTTACTCTTCATCATAATCTTCACATCTCCAGACTCCACAATGTAAAAGCAATCAGCCTTATCACCCTGGTAATAGAGAAGCCCATAATAATAATAATGATTAATGATACAATAGCATCAATCCTGATCTTCAGTTCTGCTCTATTATTATAGTGCTATAATTACACCTGCTCTGTGTGTGTGTGTGTGTGTGTGTGCTTGTTTTTGTGATATATGAGGACACAAATGTGTATAATGACATGGGTATTACACTGGTATTGCAACGAAAACGTGAAATATGAGGACATTTCATATATCCTCATATTTCAATTAGCTTTAAAAACATACTAAACAATGTTTTATTAAAAATTTAAAAATGCACAATGTTTCCTGTGATGGGTAGGTTTAGGGGTAGGGGTAGTGTAGGGGGATAGAAAATACGGTTTGTACGGTATAAAAACCATTACGCCTTTGGAATGTCCCCACAGTTCACAAAAACAAACGTGTGTGTGTGTGTGTGTGTTGGTTTTTTCAGACATGCTGTAGCTGCTCGAGTGTGTGAGAGCTGAACAGAGGATATCAAGACTCTTATGGCAAAGCACACTGACTCAAAATGACAAATGTGACATGAATAGAGGTAAATGTATAGCAGCATTAAGGCAACTTTACACAGCAAAGGTGGCACAGAAACCAAATCTGAAGTGGCATAAAATCACAAAAATGTGCATTTACACAGACTGTTTAATGCTTCTGAAGCTGCAAAAATGTATTCACATACGAATTGAAATCGTGGGAAACAATGCTTTGAACATTACTATTTTAAAACTACAGTTTTAACGAAAGTGAAACAAAAAAATACAATCTGTGGTATTGATAGGCTATTGTGGGTTACGGTATAGTTATTTTATATTTCTTAAAGCAACACTATGTAACCTTTGGCTCTCTAGCGGTTATTAAACTAAACTGCATGCATCTTGCGGAAGAACATTGTAGCCGGAGCTACTTCTCTCTGTTTATGTCTATGACGAGTCACGCAGGTACTGTGCTACTCCGCAGAGGTGTGACCCGAACCGGACTAAAATAGTCAGAATATAAACACTTATTATAAGTGTACCACAGTGATTCAGGATAAGAGAAAAACACAGTTTGGAAAATGGATTCATGATGTACTCACTCATTATATACATTTTGTAATTTTTGAGCACAAGAAAGTTACATAGTGCAGCTTTAATAAAATTGTGCCAGCTGGAACAAATGCTATAAAGAAATTATGCATTATTACACCTAGTAGATCACCACAGGTCAAACGTTTTTTCAAAGATCCAGAAAGTCAATTTGGAGGCACAACAAATGAACAATGACACTAAAGTTAGCATTTCAGGCAGTACAGCAGATGTCACCTGACCGTCGTGAAATATGTTCTCAATAAGATGATTTTTGGAATATAATATAACAATGCACACAGTGACGCTGATTGGGTTAAGCATACCGTATCTGAGAGAAATGTAGCAGCACGTTGATCTGCCAATCTCTTCAAAGGAGGATTACAAACGGCAAACGCCAACTGATTACACACAACGACTCTTATTTTGGTGGTTTGCTTCACGATGTGAGTACAGGACTCTTTTACTTTAAATGGTACACATTTTTTAATTTGCCTAAAACAATATGGAGCTATTCCTATATGTTTTGTCTGGCTGAGGTTGAGGTGGGTCAGACACAGTGTATTTTAAGTCTGCTTTTATGCGGCATTGCGTCTTTACACAGAATTTTGAGCTGACACAGAGCCGCCTTAGAGCAGCCTTAATTCAGGTTGTAAAGATGCCTTTAGATTACCAAATATACGAGCAAGTGGCATTTGGAAACAAATGATTATGGCATTTTTAACTGGTCCCAAAGTGATTTAGTGTTTAGTGTGTATAAAACTTTTCACAATATACACACATTGTTTCATAGCAGCTTTACAGAAATTCATAATGTTAATATGACTATCATCTTTTTCATAATGAAAAATGTATATGCCTAATAGTCCATTTAGCAGTTTAGAGCTGGGCGGTAGTTTATATTTGGTGACGATATGAACAATCATTCAGATTAGATTTGCTGTAGTATATATTGCTTTGTGTGAGTTTACTGTATGGAGTTTAATTTGAGTTATTTAGATACAGGTGTCCTGGCAACAGATGGAGATTATCTTATAGTTTTGCTTGAAAGGTGTAGTTTTTAAAATAAATGCTACTTATTGTAAAGACTGTTGTTGTCCAATGATATATCTACACTCACCTGCATAATGATCCTCTCTCCATCGTGAAATGATTTTACACCCAGCACATCAACAATCTTCATCCTCTCAGGTAGCTATGAAACAGAAAGATGGGGTAAGTATTCATCATTTCATTGCTGGTCTAAGAATGCAACAATGTTCTTCTCTTCCTCCTAAAGCTTTTCTTTAATGTTCACTTCAGCTAAGCAACCTTGATACTCTGTCACCACTAAACAACATGTTTGGCAATCGAATAAATGTTTTTACATTCATTTTCTCACCTCTAGTGATTTGAGCAGTGGAACAGACTCGATGAAGATTTCATACATCCTTCTCTTCTTTGCATTATTCTTCACTACGAGTCTACGGAAAGTTGCCCGATCCTGAAACAGAAATATCGTTCAGCTAAAAACTCTGTTGTATTAGTATCTGGATTTATGCTTCTGTCACACTTATGAAAGCACTGTGAAAGTGAAGCAGCAGTCATTCAGTGTTTCAACCACAATGTGGTGCTGTTGTAGAGACTTTTGTCAGCCGGGGACGCTGTCAGTTCACTTGCTCCCTGACACACACTCACCAGTCCCCAGAGGGCTCCCTTCTCTGTAGCAATGATGGTTGCAGCACGTGGAGTGTTGTACATGAGGGCCAGTTCTCCGAAACTGCCCTTATTATCATAATGACCCACACAGCAGCCCACACCATCCTTCTGTACCACAATATCATACACACCCCTGCAAGTACACAAAAATATACATTCAGTTAGTGCTGTGGTGGCAATTGTATTGTTGCTACACTTTATTCTGACAGTTGGGCATTGACATTCAAACTGAGGAACATTACTATGGTTTGAGATAAACAATGAATAGGAATTAACATAAACAGCTTTTTTTATTTTTTTTATTGAATCACAAATTGAGTCTCAACAAGATTAGGACTGCTGTGATTACACTCAAAATCACTGATGAAAATAACTGACAAAAATGTTACTTTGCAGAAGTGAAAAGTCCAGTTCAAAAGAAGGATATAACCATATTTAAAGATTTACATGGCCAGGTTGCCATGTCAAGTGCAGCTTTAAGTGGTTGAGAGGCTTTTCATCAAGACATAGATATTACATGTAATAATATAATAGTACTGTAAAATTAATATATGCACGTGTTATAAATTCAAAATAATGCAAATGTTGCCATTTTGAATAACAAACTCTCCTAACAGCAAGTACGTAATGTTGCTGTTCCTGTTCACTTCAAAGAGTGTGTGTGCATGTCCACAGACAGAGCTCAGTGGTTTTCATCAAAAACAAGTTACTGGACATTACATTTAGCTTTTCGTTTAAACATATGTAATGCACTGTGCATACAGTATGTAATGCAGATACATTTTTATAAATGAAAAATTTTAATCATTCCCACAGGTCTCACACTTACAATGCGGTAAATTCTCGCACACATTTATTCACTTTAGCATTTAGGTTGTATGAGTAAATTAATCCACACAGTTTATAAAATCTTTCTGCAGAAAGCGTGCCGCAGACGGCGATAACAGACTCGACAATAGAGCTGTAATTGTAAAGAATCAGGATTAATAGCCTATGTATAGTTTTTACATTTGATTACTTTATTTAGTTTCTGTAGTATTTCTGTACCTGAATATTAGTGTTAGACCTACTTTAAAAAAATTCACGTGTACCTTTACTCTGTTGTATTTATTTGTGCTACTTCTTTTCCAATTTAATTCAAAGATTGAAATCAAGCTTCCTTGTGTTGTGTAAACTCTTGAGCAACAAAATTACACTATTGTAAAAACACAAAAACAATGAGTGAGCAAACCTGAGATAAATGTAATTTTAAAAATAAAATGTCTAAAAAAAATGCCCCTCCCCCCAACACCCCCTTCAAATAAAAAAATCCCCCCATAAGAATCACCTAAGTGGGGAATTCCCCTTTATTTTCCAAAACTGAATTCAGGCCCTGGGTGTTCGAGATGCGCTGTTGGTGGTTACAGCGTGTGACGAAAAATAATATTTTAATTAAATTCGGGCGGGTGGCGGTTGAACCAAACAAATGAAAAATATATATACATTGTTAAATATTGTTACCTACATCCAAAAAAAAACTAGCACACTTTGAAATAGGCATTTAAACGAGAGACAGATTATGGAGTGATATCAGAAATGACATTGGGCAATGGCAGCGCGAGATGTTCAGAAGAACGCAAGAGCTAAACTTCAACAAACTCAATAACATCCACATCAAAAAAAGAAGGTAAGAAAAATAGTTGGAAAACTTTGCCCATTAATTAGTTTTGCAAGGCAAGCAGGCAAGTTTTGGGGTTGTTATGGACAATTAAAAAGGTGAACATGCACGTTGCACTGTTGTGCGGTGGACTTTCAGCGAATTTCAGTGAATGAATAGAGTCTGCGTTTTTTTTATGTCAAGGCTCCATAGGTTGTTTCTTGTATGATTGTTAGGCCTGCTGGTATAAAATGAATTGCACTTTCTGCTTGAAAAAGACGTGCTCACTTCCCATGCAGTCAAAATTAACGGTTTAATTTCTTCAGGCTCGTCCTAGTCGTCACCCTGACATGACAGTGCGTAGAGTTAATTATAATGTGACTATAATGTGAATGACTTATTTTTTTTAATCAAGCTTTCTTTCTTTTTGCAAAAAAATAAAGTGCAATAGGCATTTATTAGTAGTGGGCTAAATAGCAGCATGTTGAAATTATGTGCCAAATTGCGTTTTTTATTACAATGATAAAATTGTACAGTAGCCTATTCAGGTAAGGTCAAGTTTGCCGATGTGCATTTTATTTAGGATATTTATTTATTTTTTTCCCTGTGCACCAATCGGAGATGGAGCTCACTGCTGATATTCTGGGGATACAATATTCATAGCCAACAGGCTATACTAGTAGGGACTTTAGCCTAAATATCTTTGCTGCATTGGATCAGTATCCTTTCTAGAACAGGCAAGAGCTTTCTAGCCCCGCGGCTCACGCCAGCAGTGCCTTGCATCGCCCATAGACCTTAAAACAACCAGCGGATGGCGGGCAGATGCGGCTTTGAAAATTGGTCAAAAAACGTTGGTGCGGATGGATGGCGGACGGATGATGAGATTTGTGATGCGGTTGCAGATGAAATAATAGCCCATTCATGCATCTCTACTGGGTATGTAAATGGAAGTGAGACTGGAATTGCTGACGACTCGTTTTGGCAGTTCAGAATACATTTTCCTTTCTTTTAGGTGACAATAACTTGTGCACTTTGATCTTTGATCATACCTCTCGATTACATAAAAGTTATCCCCATCATCTCCCTGATCAATGACGTGATCTTGTGGCTGCACAAGAACCTCAAACATGGCGTCCAGCACCTCTGAAAACTGCTCCTGTACCAGAGAGAGAGAGAGACAGTGTCTGATAAAGGAAATGTTTGTGTTCTGAATCATATAGTACAGATTTATGCAAAACAAAACAAAAAATTTAAATAGGTGTGTTTCTTATGGTTCACATAACAGCTAGACAGAGTGCAACAGAATGGAACAAAGAATACGCAGTTCTATACCAAAAGATACCTACATGCAAGTGAACATAGACTGGCTTTTTTTTTTTTAAATTGCGCAGAATGAATGAATTAATGCATCTTTTGACATGCATTAACAAAGGCTAAGTATCTATAACTTGTTTCATAAAACCATCACAATCATTTTCAAGACAACATTGTAACAAAAGTTTTTAAGTGGTGAATTAAGAGAAACAGGTTTTACTTTTGGCATAAATCCTCTCTCTGCCAAGTTGTCTTAATTCAGTGCCTTGAAACCACCACTGTTAAAAATATTATATTAATATAAAACTAAACCATAGTCAACATCACGTTTATGTCTGCATGCATGTTATGACATCAGCAGAAAATAAACCACTCATCAGTTCAAGTAACAGTATGTTAAATAATTTCCTCCAACAATGAACCGACAGTGGCTGCTTAAGTAAGGCAAGTGTGATCAGTCGCACAAGCAAACCAAACCTGACTGACTGGCCTGTACACATACAACCTGGATGATGTCTGTTTATAGTTTAATAGCCCTCATATCTGTGTGTGAGTGTGTGTACCTGATCAAGAGCCTTGAACAGCAGAATGTCCTTGCAAGCCTCCTGTAATCTACAACGCTGCTCGTCTGTTTTTGGATGAACAACTCTCGGCTCAGAGTCTTCCTCATCATCATCAGGGTTAAAGGCCTCCGCACACACTATGAAAACAAATGACTATTTAATTACTTGCCAGAAGTATTCACCAAAGCCACATGCATGGGAATCAAAAACTCTTGAAAAGGGTTTTGCAAAGTTTTCAATGCCAAAGAACCAAAATGTACCCATTTGTACTGTGCAAAAATAATAAAGACAGCTTTTTGTTTTGTAATATGAAGTATTTGGCTATTTAAAATAAAGCAGCTTTAAAGAAGATTATGCCAAATCTAGACTACAGTTCAAAAGTTTTTCAAAAGACAGTAGGAATACATTTAAGGCCCCGATATACTCATGGCGAAGTTCTTTTTTTTTGTTCTTCGCTTAGTAAAATGAAGTTTGAAATACGTGACTAGCGATATACTGTTAGCGAACATCTGATGCCGCCCACACTGCTGAGAGCGGCGTTTAGATGAATATGTAAATATGTGCTGCATGCTTTCCTCTTAATAACAAATAAACACACTAAGCATTTTTTAAATAAAGCATAAGAAAAGCATCTGATCATATCATAGCAACATGGATATGTTTGCACAAGCTCTGCAATTCAGCACTTTGGTAAAATCAGCTTTACTGCATTAAACATGAAAAACAGTGTCAGTGTCTTGTTTCACCAGAAGTACAACTTAATTTTCTACTATAAAGCAGCTCACACGATGGACTGAACAGGAGAAATTAACCAGAAAAGATTTCGACATGAATGAAGGTGGAGCCTCTGTGCACACCTGTCTTTTACATAATCGCCACGGACCAATGGTAGTACAAAGCTGTTTACCAGTTTCGCTTTGGCGAAAGTTCGCTTTGGCAAGCTGTTTTGAACTCCCAAAACAAACTCCAAACAAAGTTCGTTTTGGCCTGATTTTGTCCGAAATTACGTCACATCAGTTCGTTCTTCGATTTTGCTTGAAGTATATCAGGGCCTTTACTCAGCAAGACAGTAAAGACATAATATTACAATAGATTCCTATTTCAAATAAATGCTGTTTTATAAACTTTCTATTTATCAAAGAATCCTGAAAAAAATGCATCAGTTTATTCAAAAACATTTTCAACATTAAAAGAAACTTTCTTGAGCAGGGTTGCAAAGGGGCTGGAAATTTCCAGACACTTTCCAAAAGAGTCCGAAAATTTCCAACATTTTCCGTAAGTTTCCAAAAAATTCTGGAAAGTTTCTGGAAATTTTGCAACCCTATTCTTGAGCAGCAAATCATATTAGAATGATTTCTGAAGGATCATGTGACAAAAAAGACTGGAGTTATGTCTGCTGAAAATTCAGCTTTGACATCACAGGAATAAATTACATTTTAAAATTCAAATTTCAAATTTCAAATAGAAAGTTATTTTAAGCTATAGTTAAAGTTATTTTAAATTGTAATAATAGTTGTAAGTATTTTTGATCAAATAAATGCAGCCTTGGTGAACAATGTCTTTCAAAAAACAAAAAATCTTACCAACCCCAAACTTTTGAACAGTAGTGTACCACAGTACTTTGCAGGAAAAGGAGAACAAGTTACAAACAAACAAAAATAAATATTTAGTTCTCCTAACTATTGGCAACATGTTTATTTTGTATGGCACACTTTTTGTAAAACATTTAATTTTCTCTTAAATGTTCCACCTACAACCCTTTTTGGCTCTAGAAGAGTTTAATTTACATGACGGAATGGACAATTCTTAACTTCACACTTATTAAAAAAGTATTCTTCTCAATGCATTAAACATGTCTTTACAGGTAGCAGCATATCTAGATTTCTTCATATGATGATGTAAGATTTTAAAAATCCCACATTAAAGGAATGTATACGTTGAAAGGGGATTTATTTTTATGGAACACTATTGAAAGGGGCAGAATGAGTGGGCATACTGGCGACATAATTACTATAAAACAAACACAAGGGGAAATGACGGAAAGGCAGAACACTTATCTGACACTCACACACACACTTTAAACCACATGATTAGTGCAATGACGTCAAACAGAACTCACCCGACACTCTCCGGTTAAATCTGCTGGGGGGAGGAGCTGTGGAGAGAGAGAAAGACAGAGAGAGAGTTAATGACTGTTCAAATTCTCCCATGCTCGCTGAGAGCTGCAGACTCACAGACAATGTTAACGGTCAAATTTAGTCTCCAAATCTCACATGTGTCCTTCAGTAACTGTGTGGGCGTGTTAAATATTCGGTAAGGTCAGTCAAAGGCCTGTCCTAAAGGCTGTACCAGTTTCAGGAGATTGCAATTATGTGTGTACGATCACAGCTGAGTGCACTAGCACGACTCTCAGGAGCCCTGCAGGTCTGCACACCCTCCTCCTCCTCCTCCTCCTCCTCCTCCTCCTTTCTCATGGCGCTGTTACAATCCATCAGTCCATTAACTCTTTGGTGTAAAACTAGCAATAATCTTTCAGTCACATACACACTCCCTTGATAGTGAACTAACCGTCTTAAGACGTTCTGCTCATAACCGATAGCTCTATAACAAACACAGATTTTCACATACCAAAATGCATCATCATGTTTAAACACATTCTTAAAATAATTAACCTGCAACACAATACTCAAGTTAAATGCCACCATATTCACACATAAGCATTCAGATTTACACCTCTTTGCAAATTACTTAACACCGTGTGCGTGCGTACAATGCCCAGATAAGGCGGCTTAATACACAGACTTGTTGCAAGAGCACTCAAAGAAATGAGTGCGTGCATGAGCGCGTGAAGTATTGTGAGATGGGGTGCTTTAACCTCACGTGTAGGGGATATCAAGTGGACAAAGTTGCCATGACAACAAAATACAAGGAAGACCTCCTCATCGCTATAACAACTATCCCCCCCAAATACACACCCACTCACTCTCTCTTGGCAACCAGAGAAAGAGAGAGGGAAAAAAAGAGAAAGAGAAACAGAGTGACATAGGAAGGAAGAAAAGGGAAAGAATAATGGGTGAGGGCAATATTTCTAAAAATATACAAAGTTGATCCATTTTGAATTATCAATGGATAATTTACTCACCCTCATGTCAGTTTGAGCCCGTATTAATTAGTTTTTATACACACACACACACACACACACTAAGGATGTCAATTTACATTTATTCCCATTATCGATCGTTGTTTAAATTAAAGATCACTTAATTGATGAATCATTAACCGCTTTATTCGTAAGCGTGGGCACTACTAAGTCATCACATGACTTAACCACTTAAAACAGAGCTGAAATTTAAGACATTATTTACTGAAAATCTTTCCTACCACCATTGTTCTCATATTTCATTTGCAATTGCATTTTTGCAGTATGGCTTCCAAAGAGATGGAATATAGTCACACTGAAGTCTGATACTTGCTTGAGTATCATAGTACTTGCATCACCATCCAGTTTTCTTGTATGAAAACAGAGGCTTAGCCATAATGATTGTTTTAAAATGTCCTGTTTTATTATTTGTTTGTTTATTAAGTTTTTGATGCCATGTTAGCATCAAGGTTATTTACATGGCAAACACAAGGTCAATATCACAATCCATAAAATTTTAATTATTATATAAAGCATTTAAACTTGAGATAAGATCTAATCTAATCCTGTTTTATTATACACTAACGTTAAAAACATTTGTGGTCAGTAAAAAAAAAAAAAAAAAAGCGACGATGCATTAAAGGCACAATATGTAAACATTTTGGATTAAAATGTCCAAAAACACAAACAATTTTAGATATTTTGCTGACTTGTGTACTTACATTTAGGGCTGGTCCGAATATCATTTTTTGAGCTTCGAAAGCTTCGGTAGTAATCAACACTGAATATTCGAAGCTTCGGAGGGAGGGGGCTGAACATATTCTTCTCTCTAATAAAGGCAGTAATCTCGAGAAGCGGCGTGCCTCACGCGGGCAGAGCTTATATGCTCTGAGAACGGACACTGCACTAGTGATACAAAACACACCCGTCTGTTAAGTCCCAGTAACAAGCTCCTATATTTCGCAGTGGATTCATTTAGATTGATAATAACGGGTAATAGGCTTGCTGCGATAGTCAGTGTTACCAGTGTTCAGGCATAATACTGGTTACATCACTTGCCCACCGCGGCACTGCCCCCGCCGTCGTTTAGATTTTTTTAAAGTAATAAAATATTTTAGTTCAGTTAGAGAACAGACACTACAAATAAAAACTGAACGTGTCTGCCGAAGTCACAGCACAGACCAGCAGCAGGAGTCAGATTTCATTCATCACGAGAGTGAGAAGCTGAATGACAAGATGACGGGGAAGATTTGGTCTCAACGCGAAATGTAAAAGCGCCTATTTAAGTGAGTGAGTTTGTCATTGTACTGTTTTGTTGTTGTGTTTTTCATTTAATAATAATAGTCTAATGAACCCACCATTCAAGCAACCCGACCCCGAACTGGCGCTAATTCTAAACCAAAAGTAAAATGGTCACGGCCGCACTGTCATTAATTCACGGCCGCACAGTGCGCACGCATTGTAATGTGACAGTGAGGGAAAAATTTCTGACCGTCACATCCCTAACGGGTAAAAAGGCTAATACATTTTGATTCGATTATTCTATTTTACGAACACAGCGTAACCCAAAATGCAAGCTCAGGCATATAAACTCGTCGTTGTGTGCTCTAGACAGAGAATACTTGAAGCAAATATGTTTATTAGGGGTGGGGGGAAAATGTGATTCTTAGATGCATCCCGATGCGGACGTGGACAATTCTGAATCGATTCACAAATGTCAAAAAATCGATTTTCTAAATGTTGATAACGTAATTTTGACGAAACGCAAAATGTGGAGCTCTGAAGCGCGGGAAGTGCAGCGCCTAGACCGTCTGTGGCATGCACATAACAGAGACGCATGATGGCTGAGCGAGAAATCCGACCGGCACCCTCTAGAAGCACTTCTGTGATGTTGAAGGGGAAAATGACCTGGACAAGAGCCACACCATGTGCAAGTTGTCAAACTAAACTAAAATATTTTCGAAACATGACAAACATGAGAAACCATATTACATGTTTCCAACACTCAGTTGTACCGGTAGTTGCTGCCAACCAGTACAAACTCTATCGCAAATTTTATGGTCAAGGATTTGTGTCCGTATTCTCTGCAGATGTTCATTTAGTGTTCAGATGTTCATTTCATAAAAGCTGTTTTTGATTGTGGTATACAGCAAAAAATGTGTATGTGCTCAGGATTTAGTTTTAAGTCATAAGTCTTAGACTCCATTTATTTGTGTATAAGAGCAGCTGTGTGTTAGCTACTAGTTATTCAGAATATGCTGAAGTCCACAAGCATTACTTTTGTATGAGAGCTGCTGGTACAGAATTCTATATTTTTGTATAAAACCTGTGATTTTGGTGCAGCAAAATGTTTATTTTATTTTTTGGTCTGAAGGATTATATTGCTCATTGCACATAACAGGAGGGGTTTGATTATTACTTTATGTTAGTGATTCAGAATATGCTGAAGTCTGTATTAATTTACAAGTATGCTGCTACAGACACTTTTTTGGTTCAAATGTAACTTTCCTGTTGACTTGTAAAATCACTTCCATTTGTTTTATTAATAAAAGATATTGGAAGTAAATTCATTATGGGTCATTACAAATACTTTGCTTTAAAAGTACCAAGTGAGAAAAAAGAAAATCTCTATAGAAAAAAAGATGCATCGATAATCGTTTTATCATCGCATCGCAGCCCTCTGAATCGTAATCGAATCGAATCGTGATGTGCCTAAAGATTCCCATCCCTAATGTTTATTAAGTATAACAAGGTTGGATTTCTATTCAACTGACCATCCTATTAAAATGGAAGAGTACTGTATTTCGCCAGATTTTGTAGTGTAAACATATTCAAATGCGAATGAGAAGCATTTCGAGGGGGATGGCAGGTGTGCGGTTTTTTAGGTTTCAGAAGGGTGCTCGCGAGTGCCCCCCTTTGCGGTCAGTGTATGCCCTAGATGCGCTCTTTTGCCGAGCCCGCACTGAAATGATCAAAGCGGCGTTACATCATGAAAGTGCGGACTCGTAGGAAGACAGCACAGGTTCACAGCTTCGATTCTCAATACCAGTTCACAGTGAATGAATACAGACAACTCCATCTGTGCATTTGCTGAGTTTGGGAATGTAGTGGGCAACAGTTACGCATTATTTTCACATTTGCATAGTTGACGATTACAGCATTTCACTAGATTTGTAATGAGACTTGTTTTCCACCAAAATAAAAGCACAGGATTATCTCTTGCATGTATAAAAAATTTGGACAAAACTAATTATGAAAGTTATTTATTTTTCAGTGCATTTGTTTTACAATATATGGCTATTACTGTCATAGGAATAATATTATAACATTATATTATGTATATGTAATGTAATGTAGACTGAGACACTATATCACAACTAAAAAGAGGTGCAAGTCCCCTTTAAAGTTCAGGTACAAGTCAATGCACAGAATTTTTTCAATTTGCACACAGAATATGGGTTGGAGCTTTTAATTTTTTACTCTCAAAGTGCACCAGATGAATTTAATTCCACCCACCACAGTTTCACAAAATCCAGTGGGAAACACTGAATATATTATGTGTTTTATTAGACAGGTGAGCAACTGTTTGGATACTTTTATCAACAGAAAACTATTAATTGTTACATAGCTCAACATGGTTAGTCTTATTGTTTGAATGTCATGTTTTCTTGATTAACCGTGTTTGTACCATCATGCCTCAGAGACAACACTATTTTGTCAAGTGGCTAACTCATGAAATCATTTAACACCACAAGTCATTCAGCTTTTATTAATATGATATTCTAATATCGATCTAGCTCACTGCAATGTGCAACAAGTGTCTCATAGCAGCCCCTGAGCGAACGCACGGAATAACGTTATAACATAACTCTCAACACACTCAAACGTGTTTAGTATGATTGTTTTGGCCATTTCATTAGAATGAAATAAAGTAATGTGAATTAAAGTGATCAAACATAACTGTAACAAAGTTCAAGTTCAAATAAAATAAAATAAAAAATAAACAAGAGCGGCACTAGTGGCATATAAGCATAATAAAAACAGCAACGTAAAATGTCCCAGGCTCTCGGCCCCCCGCCCTGCTTCATTCCACAGTAATGTTCATAAAGCGAATACATTAGCTCATTCATGAACATGATTCCGCCTGAGATCCATCATATTGCTTTCCATCGGCTGTGGAGGTGAAGACGACAACTCACATGATACCATGTTTATTCACGGCGTCAAGCTAGGCCTTTTTTATTGTTTTGAAAAAGCAACCTCTAGTGGTGAAACTTGCATACTGTGCCTTTAAATTTGATAGTAAAAGACAATTATAAATGATTTCTATTTTAAATAAATGCTGTTCTTTTGAACTTTCTATTCATCAAAGAATAAAAAAAAATGTATCTCAATTTTAACAAAAATATTAGGAGCACAACTGTTTTCAACACTGATCATAATAAATGTTTCTTGAGCACCAAATCAGCATTTTAGAATGATTTCTGAAGGATCATGTGACACTGAAGATTGGAGTAATGATGCTGAAAATGCAGCTTTGCCATCACAGGAATAAAATATATTTTAAAAAATAATATCAAATAATAATACTTCACAATATTACGCAACCTTGGTGAGCATAAGAGACTTCTTTCAAAAACATTTAAAAAGTCTTTACTGACCCCAAACTTTTGAACAGTAGTCTATATACACATATCATCTAGATATAGGGAATAATATTTTCCATGATTTAAAAAAAAAAAAATATTCTATTGGAAAACTTCTTGTATAGGACTGCTGCTTAGAAAAGTATATGACTGGAGGTATTACATATTACATATATTACAGAGTTTAATATTTTAGGATTAGGAGTTTGTTCAAATCACTAAGCTTAAGCATGAGCAATAATAACTACAAACCACAGAATTACAAAACTTAAGGGTTGTCCTTTCTCCTTATCTCCCTCCATGTCATTCTAGATATCCCCATGCACACACACAGTCTTATCACTCTCTCTCTCACTGCTGGAAAATATTAGCCAGAGGGAGAGAGAGAGACTAGTAATTTTAAAAGTAAACAGAATATGTGTGTGTGATCTCTGTGATGGTACAGCTAAAATCACTTATCATGTGAGAGTCAGCAACTAAACTACAAACAGTTGCGTGTATTCTCTCTCACACAACATGCATAGCAACCATATCAAAACATTATAATAAACAACAAACATATATAAATATCATCAAATCAATGCCAATTATTCGTGGGATGAAAAAGCTGAATTTTCAGCATCATTACTTTAGTCTTCAGTCACATGATCCCTCGGAAATAATTCTAATAAACTGATTTGCTGCTCAAGAAACATTTCTTATAATAATATTAATTGTAATATAACAGCATTCATTTCTTTAAAAAAACAAAATATCTTACCCCAAACTTTTGAACAGTAGTGTACGTGACATTATTCAAATGTATTTTTACATTATAATTTTTTAGAATATATAAAATACAAAAATAAAATAAAAATATAATATTTACTATATACATTATTGTACTAAAAATATTTCACACAAAATATTTGAAAACATCGCCAAAGCATTTGCGGACATGATGGACCCTTTTCACAGACTATGATGACACGTTTTCGGTCATCAGCATCATAATTCCTGCAAAGCTTTTTATTTTTTCATAAATGTATGTACATTTATAACACTTTTAAATATTACCTTTGCATTAAATTACAAAAAAACTAGTTAACGCTGCTGTGATGGGACTGTAAAATTGAAGTCTCTGTCTTCCGACTGCCGTTATCAATCTCTCTCTATTTTTTCCCTCTTTTTGAAAGTTGTGAAAACACTATTGTTGAGTTTTTATTTTGCTATTTGAGCAAAAGCATTTAAAAAAAAATAATGTAGGGCTGGGACAATAAATTGATGCATCACGATTTGTGGATTGATTCTGAGATTTTCCGAATGCATCGCGATTCTCACTTGAATCGATTCTGAGCCTAGTTTTAACAGCAGATGACACTCTAGGCTAGTTTAACCACATGCTCAAATGCTCACGAAGAAGAGCGCTTAAGAGGGCACGTGCGTTTGGCTGAGTCTGTACTTGCACCTCAGATTGTTTTTATGATGCAAGATTAATGTAAACAGCCCACTGCAAACACCATTGTAATTCACTTGAACCTTTTTGAACTTTATGAATGATTATTTTATAGAGGGTTCAAGTGCTGTGTGTAAGGAATTGGAAGAAAGCAGACCTGCCAACCTTGAAGAAATTGTACAACCTATAACCATACCATACCTGGTCACTTTATGCCTTTTTACTGATTTAATAGCTATCTATTTTTGTTAAAACTTCTATTTACACTTATGTCTCCGCAAAATTAATATAAATGCGATCATCAATTACTTTGCTATATACAAATTTAACAGAGTTCACATCAAAGAAAGAAACGGATATAAGCTGCAATTTATCTAACATCAGCTAATTTCAAGATCAAAGACCACAACAGGAGAGAAAGCGCCATCAGCAGTGGTAAGTAGTTGCTCTACTTTGAATGCAGATGACGGTGTTGAGCTTCAGGATGCGACATCGAACTTTGTTTCATTTGTGGCAGTTTGTGCGTTGGCTTGCTGAAGAGACACTTACTCAGCTACTCATTAGGAGGAGTAAACTTTACATGTAGCTTCAACAACCAGATGCATTTACACTTGTCCAGTTTCATTTGGAATGGGTCTCAAACCACCTCCTGAAGTGGTTTGAGTAATCGGATTTAAATCCATCTCGAATGCGTTTCGGAGGACATTTACACCTTGTCATGATCGGATAGCTATCAGAGGATACAAAAAGGATACAAGCGTGAGTGGCTGCTGACTAATGCCTCCTGAACACTCTCCATATATGGCGCGTGTCTCACTGTATTATTACGTGATACTTTTGTATCCTTTTTGTAAAGTTTTAGCCTGGTCACCATTCACTGCCATGATATGGAGAAGCGCAAGCAGGATGTTTTTCAAATATTGTTTTTCTTATTTCTCCTTTTGAGGTCCGAAAAGATAGAAGGACATAGGGCATTACAACAACAGCAAGGCGAGTAAAAGATTACTTGATTTTCATTTCAGGGTGAACTATTCCTTTAACAATGTATTTACTACCTTTCTGAACCTTGAAAGTGTTAATTAAACAGCTGTTTATGGAAGGGTCAGAGAGCTCTCGGATTTCATCAAAAGTATCTTAATTTGTGTTCTGAAGACGAACGAAGGTCTTACGGGTTTGGAGCAACATGAGGGTGAGTAATTAATGACAGAATTTACATTTACATTTACAGAATTGAACTAACCCTTTGAGTGACCAGGTGTAAACTGGCCCTATACACATGTTTGCAAAAGCACAAGGGAGTCTGCAACAATAACACAAAGCACTTTCTCACACATGGAGAAAGCTTCTTGGCAGATTAGTAAAATCTCAAACAGCTGTACAACTCATAAACAAGAGGAAAATACTCTCTCTCCCCGTCCTGCTGTAAGCAATCAATCTTGATGTCTTCATGTCCCCCTTTTCCTTCACTCTTTAAAAACTTTGTCTATCTTTCTGCAGTGCTCCATTTCTCCCTCTCTCTCTTTAGCCCTTATAAGGTAGTGTGGATCTGTCTAGCACTGTGCCTGGAGCTTTAACCCTTTACTGACAGCCAGAAGATGCTGACAGCCAGAATGACAACTACAATACCAGAGATCAACAGAAGCAGAAACACACCCATTTTATTCGCTTTCTATAAAATGTACAAAAGCATATGCAAGGATTCAGTGTGCATAATACGAACATTAGAGGCAAGGTCAGCTCTGCCTCTGATTAGACAAGGCCATCAGTCTGCTTAATCTGCACCCTGACTGGACAAGGCCGCTGCCTGTTCTTTTAACCCATCTCTGATTGGTCGATACGGTATTATGTGGTGCTAGCTGAAGGTCAAGGCATGTCCAATCAAAACATACACCTCGCAATTGGAGTCCTCCCATTGGTTGCACTTCTGTCCCAATGACCTCCTCTCCTTGAGCCACCACCACTAATCAGACTGACCTGCAAACATCTTACAAAGGCTGAGGGGTAAACTTGTATATGTGTGTGTTGTTGTCAACTAACATGCAAAAAGGGATCAGAACAATGTTTCCCACTCTGTTGAGTGGTTAAGAGAGAGGAAATTAAAGATTAGATTTAACTGGAGACTAAAATAGTGTAGATAATGTGCAGGGTTTCCACATCCTGTCTAACCTTTGGCCTTACCCACGATGCCTTGAGAGAGAACAGCTCTGTTGCACTGTTTGACAGATGGTTTATGCAATGTGTAATATAGCAATCTGAACTCTTAAACCTAAATAACTTCATTGTAACTTATTTTCTGCCAGTGCAGAACTAAAAAATGCAGAAATAATGTGATAACCTGAAGTCTATAACCAGCTGCTGAGATAACACTTCATAAGCTCTTACGACCACATTATAATGATGCTTCTGAAATCAATGACCAGGGTGGGAAGAACAAACAGGGCCAGGGTAGTTAGTCACTCTCTTGCTGACAGATAGGAGGAAGTTCTAAAGTCCAGATTGTTATCGGAAACCTCAAACATGAAGAATAAAAGATATAGACACACCCAGGCATACAAAACACACAAACAATACACACATAGACAGGAAAACAATACCGAAGAATTTTCCCTGACAGACAGCCAGTAGCTGGTGCGTATGTATTCTTAACACGTGACAGGTCCTGTAGTAAAGCCAAAAACATGTAATTTCTTCTTTCTGAAATGAAGGAAAAAAAGCTTCAAACTCAAAAAAGGTAGTAGAAAAGCAATTCATATTCTTATAATAAACTAGTGCAGTGATTTTAAGTTAAATATTTTTTGGTTTCCTGCACTTGAAAAAAATATATAGTGCAATATTTTTCTTTCTGAAAATGAGGACCACCATTTATGTTTTATTTTAACACTAATTATTCAGGCCCTTTATTACTAGTTAATTCTTGACAAACTGCAAAAACATGATTTTGGCTCAGTAAAGGCAATGAAGACCTTCTCAGATAAATCACATCACGGTTGACAACACGCTAACTGCCTGAAAAAACTACAGTTCCCTTTTTCAAGGTTTAGTTTCGTATGTCTGTAATGTGAAAAAGGTTTACACTCACTATTGACTTTCAGATGATTCAAAAACAACATTGCAACTTGTATCCTATTAAAATACCATTTACAACAGGCCACCCAGCAGTGAGGAGCAGCACAAACAGGTTCTTTGACACGCTGTTAGGGTATTTGAAGGTTGTTGTGTGAATAGAGAGACTCTGAGTCCTTACAACAGCAGACTGCTCTGTTCCTCTCTGATTATCCCGCTTAAAACAAAGAGTACACTCTCCTCTAGACAGACAAACTAAAACAAACAAGCTATACACTTGCACTTAGATACTTCTTTTATACTTCAGTTCATTTCACTTTAACTTACAGTACATCTTTTCTATTAGTAACTAGTAGGGATGGGACGATTACCGGTTTCACGATAAACCACAATAAAATGTACTGACGGTTAGTAATATTGTTTAAAATTTAATTATCATTAAAATTGTGTTTGATTATCACGATTTTAAAAACTTGCGGTAAATCCTGTCCAGCCAGCAATCTGTCTGGCGCACTGCGCAACATTCTTGAGAAGAAATGGCAGAAGGCAGTGACAGCGCCTGGAGATTTTTCAGCCTTGTAAAAGGACCAAATCTGAGGTGTGGTCATATTTTGGCTTTTACAAAAGTCCTGAGGGAAACTTAATCGAGGATGCTCACCCTGTCTGCAGAACATGCAAAAAGAAAGTCTGCAATAGGGGGAAATGCTTCAAATCTGCCGAGTCGTCTTCGTGACCACCCACTGTTGTAAAGCGAACACAAGGCAAGTGGACTTTGACCTCAATACCAAAACTACGTCTGGGAAATAATTGGAGCCAAAATTTTGAGTTTAAATATTTGATCTCACTCAATTAACTAATGTGTAGCTTCCGCAAAGAAAAGTTTGCAGCAAGTGGCTTTGAGCCAAAGACGAACAAACAAGTTCAGACAAGACTATTAAGGGTGACATTTAAGGGATAATAATGTATATTCACTGTACATTATTACACTGATTTTTGTTACCACATAAATAATTACGAGGACATATTGAATTGAGATTGATGTTTTAAATCTTACCTGTTTATAAATCGATTTTGCACAGCGTACTAAACAATCGTCCAGACAAGATGATCATGTTATAGTAATAATTATAGTAGTATTAATAGTAAAGTCATCTGATTTCATTTTCAATACAATCAAAAACAGAGTTGCATTTAAATGAATGAGAGAGCGCGTCCGTTGTGATACGTGGACGTGCGCTGTGTGTTATAATGCGTTGCTATTGACGACGGTCATTATAAAGAAGGAAATGCCACAGAATAGAATCTTGGTTTAAAAAAAAGTGCATATTTTATTTGTTGTTTGTTGATTTTCAAATATAAAACTAGTTGAAATGTTTTCAGTGTGTGTCATCTCATTTTAACAAACCCGTGATAATATTGATAATCGTGATAATTTGGGTCACTATAATTGTGATGTGAAATTTTCATACCGAAGAAACTTTGCAGACGTTTGGATGGATTTGACAGCTCTTAGACTTGCATACTTCATCATCACGTATTGTTGGTTTCTGTGAGAATTTAGGTACGTGATGACGTGATGATTTGGGTAAAGAGTAAAACGACTAAAGCACTAGGGATGGTTCTTCTGCAAATCCCTAGTGCTTTAGTTGTTTGAGATACAAGACAAAGTGCCTGAAACAGCCTATGGCCAATGAGAAATGCTCTCTGCCTGTCATATTTTGTGCATTCAGGCTAGGGGTTTCGTAGAGAGGCCATGTGGTTGAAGGGATGATGGTGTTCTAATTTAGAGCCAAAGTCTGGTAGAATTAGCAAAACACCTTACAGCACTTTAAACTACTCTTTACCCAAATCAAATGTCATCACGTACCTAAATTCTCACAGAAACCAACAATACGTGATCATAAAGTATGCAAGCCTAAGAGCTGTCAAATCCATCCAAACTTCTGCATGACACATTGCCAGTTCTGCAGTGTTAGGCAGATGTTTTCTTGACAGCATGACGCAAAGTAAGAAAGATCAAGGTGGGATGGTCTTATGCTTTAATTGTTCAACCATGCCCCAGCATGCTCTGGATTCCTCAGCTCATTGAAGCTCTGCTGTGGAACAACACCTGTCTCACGCAGAACCCATCCTGCTATCATGATTGGATGTGCTGACGAATTTCTGAGCGAATTAAATGATCTACCTGAACTGGATGAATACAAACTTGAACTATGTCTGAGAATGCATTCATATTTCATCTGTCATCTTGGCACTGTTCGTTTTCCTAGATGTTTTTTGGCATATGACGTACTAACAACAACTGTGAAAATAATCTACTCGGATGTTGTCAAATAATAACTAGTGTTGTCAAAAACATTGTATCAATGCTGAAATGTCTGAAATGATTCCAGTATTTTTCTGCAGCATCGATAAACCGATATCAGCTGCGCCTTCTGAATCTCTCTTTTCTCCGACAGTGAATTGACAGTTTGACACACACCTACTTACGATTACTCACTCATTTATTTCGCTCTGGTTGAATAGTGTTGGTGTTACAGGGCCTAAATTTCAGTGTGGGGTTGCGGGTATTGCACGTAATTTTACACAACAAAAACGTGCACACCACTGATCTATATAAGGGGCGCATACATAAAGCCACCTCTCAAACAGCTCACAAGTACCAAATTGAGTTCTTTTTCATGACTAATTGCTCTTAAAGGTCAAGTACACACAAAATTATGTCAAAACACCCGTCTTGGCGAGTATTCAGGTAAACAGTCCGTTTTGGAATGCAAATAGTTGAGAAAGAAAATTTACGTAGTGTAACAGTATATTGGATCCGTGCATAAGCTCTTAAAGGGTTAGTTCACCCAAAATGAAATGAAATGAAAATTCTGTCATCAACTACTCACCCTCATGTTGTTCCAAACCCGTAAGAACTTTGTTCATGTTCGCAACACATATTTGCAGATATTTGTGATGAAAAAACTACCAGAATGGTAATAAAGACATTGTTAAAATAGTCCATGTGACTACAGTGATTCAACCTTAATGTTATGAAGCGACGAGAATACTTTTTGCGTGCAAGCGTTCTGTGAGCCGCCATTCTGACGTAGAACCTGGAAGCGTTGCACTGTCTTTACTAGAGGTCGACCGATAGTGGATTTTACCGATACCGATAACAAAGTTGGACTGCACTTGCAGATAACCGATTAATTGACCGATAGTTTTTAAAATGGATACTGGATAAAAAAAAAATAATAAAAAAAAACATAACACTAAGTAAAAAAGTGCTGTACTTTATTACAAGAATTAAAAAAAACAACAGTATTGAACCATGAAAATGTGCTAAATTACATATGCAAATATAAATATATTAAAATGAGAAGTTCTAACAGAAAAAATTCTACAGAAAATAATTTAAATATTAAAACAATATTATAAATAAATGTTTCTTTAGCTATAACCTAGAAACATGTATGTACATGTCATAGGTAACAGACTGCAAGTCCCATTTGTTAACAAGGATGTATTAGCTTATTTAGCTAGCTTACATGAACTAAATGCATTATGCAATATACATTTTACAGCATGTATTGATATTTGAGCAATACAATTGTACCTTGATCATTCATGTTAGTTCATAGTGCATTAACTAAGGTTAACAGATAAAACTAGCAATGAATAATACTTCTACAGCATTTATTAACCTTACTTAATGTTACAAATGGAATATTATTGTAAAGTGTTATTTCATATAAATCCAAACAGTCTGCTTTTTTAGAACACTTGACGATTATCTAATCAAAATAACAAAATATGTAGTGTTATTGAAATCGAATGCGTTTCTGATTTGTTTATATTTCTGTCGGCTGCATGACGATACAGTTTGCTTTCTCACATCACAAACGTTAGTTGTTACATTGATTTAACTGCTTGAGGTACTGCTAATGTACGACAAAGTACATACATACTGCTGTTCTTTCCCTGCTAATGCAGCATCTAGTCAACAAATTAATTACTTTATAATTAATCGTGCCTCACGTGTTAATATAAAGAACACGAGGCGTTAGTGATAGTTGTTATTTCGCCTCTAGAGGCCGCTCTCGTGCTATATAATGCCAGCAGACCCTTCTCAACGCTCTCGTACTGTGTAATGACAGCGCACCAGCAACAGACGCAACCCGGAAAAACTATCGATATGGATTTTTGCCGATAACTGATTGTGCCATCAATCATCTATCGGTGCGGAATAATCGCAAAACCGATGAATCGGTCGACATCTAGTCTTTACTATGTGAATAGCGTGAGAATGACGTTGAAGAGATTGTTGAATGAAGTCGTTATTTTGGGGGGGGTTTTGCGCACAGAAAGTATTCTTGTCGCTTCATAACATTAAGGTTGAATCACTGTAGTCACATGGACTATTTTAACTGTCTTTACTACCTTACTGGGTCTTGAAAGTTGCAATGATGTTGCTGCCTATGGCTGGTTCAGAAACCTCTCGGATTTCATCAAAAATATCTTAATTTGTGTTCCAAAGATGAACAAAGGTCTCACAGGTTTGGAAGAAATGAGGGTGAGTAAATAATGATTGAATTTTCATTTTTAGGTGAACTAACACTTTAAAGTGACAGGAGCCTAATAAACCTGCTGCTGTCTGTCATGTTAATCAAAGAACAAAAGACAAAGAGAAAATCACTTGCTTTAATTGTAAGCATTAATCTGTATTTCATTTTTACAATGAAGACAATCCATTTATTTTTTTTTCCATTTGATTACTTTTTTAGTTCACCCAAAAATTTGGTCATTAATTACTCTCATGTAGTTCCAAACCCATAAGACTTTCGTTCATCTTCGGAACACAAATGAAGATCTTTGTAATGAAATCTGAGAGCTTTCTTTCCCTCCATTGACAGCCTACGCAACTACCACTTTCAAGTCCCAGAAATATAGTAAAGAAAGACATCACATTAAAGTAATCCATGTGACTCCAGTGGTTTAACCTCAATTTTATGAATCGTTGCGAGTAATTTGTTTGCGCAAAAAAACATAATTTACCACTTTATTTACAAAATATAAATCTCCCAACGCTACAACGTCTGCTCTCACGTCAACACAACATGCATGGAGCACCACAAGATTCATTTTCAAGGTATCATATCGAAGTTACAAATTCCACAATCGTGACACTAATAATAACACTTTCTTGGTAACTACAGCACTTGCACTTGAAAAGCCACTAAAGTTTTTTTTCTTAATTTCTTAACCTTTCAAATCTGACAGCTCCTGAGTTCCTGACTTCAGAATCTGTGCAGTGTGGGTCATTCGGTATTGCTTGCCTACTAAATGCAGTTCATGCAAATTAAAAATTGTCTTTAAAATGTCATCTAAAGTCCAACTTTTAGTACAACCGAATCCTTCAAACAATCTATTAGATGGAGACTACAGCCAAAATACTTACTGGTACATATTCAACCATAATATCATTTGACATACTGCTTTGCAATCTATATAACAGTGAAGTATTCATATTAGGATGTGGGAAGAGAATGATATAACAGCTTAAATCTAAACCACTGAAAGTGCACATAAACCTTCACACTCACTGATCTGAGATTAGATTTATCACACAGATGGACTTCCCAATTCCGTTTTGTAAGAGGTTGTGAAAACACTTACAGAATTAAATATTAAACAAATAGCGTAAACAAGGTTGATCCACTCAGACACAAGGAGGTATTTCATATTATGCGGCTTGATGCAATATGATAAGCGCTTTGGGAATGTGTAATAATCCCTGTATCCATTTCCACAGCTCTTCCTCACTATTCTCAATGGTGCAGATTTATCTCAATGACATCTTTTCAAGAATGTTTGAATTCACAAATGCTGACTTAAATGTCTGCCAGTGTAATCTGCTTGGTTTCCACTATGAAAGTGCAGCTGCTCGCTCTGCACTACATGAAAGGAAAGAGGGGCCGCTTTGATGTGCGCGAGCTCACCTCTCTCCATTATGAAAAAACCGTTAGCATTCTCAATGGCCAGCCCGCATCCATTCATACAAGCAATTCATACAGCACGAATGGGCTAACATCGCTAGACCGATCACACACCACCGCCGTCTCTATTCAAGAACAGAAATGCATAAATATTAATGCACATCTATTAAGCGTGCATACTATCCCATCTTAATTTTGCATGCATTCTGGGGATGCCTTGTGCCGGCCACTTGTCACTCTGTCAATCAAGCGCTTGGATGGGAGCTCGAGCGAGTGCCATGGAAACAGCCTAGATAAGGCTGTTCCTCACGTTACCCATCACAAGGGAAATCTGACACCCTTGTTAGCCGTGCAAACACGCTATACAGTAAAACAAACTCAAGCAGCAACATCTTCATCGTTTACAGGTGGCGTAATAAACGCATTTAATAAAGAGGCACTCACGCTCGAAATCTGAGTCATCGTCCTCGTCATCTTCGTCGCCGTTCGACTCTGTCTGCATCGGTTCGCCATCAAACATCACTCCCTTCACCCCGGTTTTGGCGGCGGCGGTGGCCCCGGACCCGTCCTGGTTCCTGGTGTCCCGCAGGCGGGTGAAATACTGCACGGCAAACTCCACCAGGTCCGGCGGCCTCTGGCGCAGCACCTCCACGGTGTAGCCTTGAAGCAGCTCCGTCAGACCGATTGGAATCTCAATACTCATGTCTAAACAGTAGTAGGAGGTTTGTGCAGATATTTGACCCTGTTCTAATGGCTCCTGAACTATGGTACAAAAATATAAATCAAGTCTTTCCCGTATCAGTGCATGCAGCGGGTTGCAGCGTAAAAAGCTCGCGAGGGATTTTTGGTAGCAAAGGTCAGCTGAAACCAGCACAACACATAAGATTCTTCGGTTTTTGTTTCCCAAGGTGGGAATTAATCAGGCCGAGTAGTAGAAAATAAAGGCTGACAGCTCTGTTTCCTCCTGCTTTTGCTCAATAGATCTATTGGCAAGGATACTGTACTGTGCGTTGAACCAGTAACTATAAATTAAAATCGCTTCGCTGTTGTGTCGTACGGTACAAAATAAGCGATGAATAGGAGTCAAAAAAGTGCGGTTAATAAGATTAGAAGCTGATTAAACCCCGGCTGGGAGTTAGCGATGCAGCTATCGGAGTTAGCAGACGAGGCCTTGCCTTTTGCACAAAGCGTGATTAGTTTGTATATTTGACGTTTTGGTGTCTAATACCTTAATAACGGATATGCACGAGAGAACACGCCACTCGCGTGAGAGAATAAACTCAATATATGTAAATTCAGAGAGCTGATGTTGTATGACAGCTCAGTCGGTCTATATCACCAGCGTAAAGATCCGCGTCTCTCTTGTCCGTTTTTTCTCCTAGGATCCCGTTTTTGGTAGTTGTAAACACGGAAGATGTTTTAGATGAGTGTGGGTAACTGGCTTTACTGGGGAGGTAGCTGTGTCGTCGCCGGGGACTCGACAAGGAGCGAGGCCGCGCCGGGGTGAGTGTGCAGGCGGCCCGGCGCTGGCAGGGACACCGGGTGAACCGGACAGGAGGGAGACAGATCAGGCCTTCTAATTCTAGTCTTCGGAAATCAGACAAGTGTCAGCTGTCACCAGAAAGCACGAAACGGCGCCCACGGAGACGACGACACCGGCACTCGCGCGCCTCCAAGCACGAAACTGCTATGAAAATCCTCGGTAAACTCCAACCTCTGAGAGCTGCGGATATTCGCGTCGCCTGTCGTTGTCAGAGCCGCGTTCCGGAATGGATATGTTTCTGGACGTCGAATAGAATGGATTTCGCCATGAATGAGCTGAAATATTCTCGTTTTTTCCTGTAAGAACAGACCGTTGGTGCCTCCTGACAAGGCGCACACTTTCTCCTTCTCGACCGCGAGCCGCTGAGCCTCGGGGGCGCGGTCACAGAGTTCGAGAGCGAGAGCGTCAAGCCCTGATGGACTGCGAAATTGGCCAATCACAGAGCAGCATGCGACAGAAGCCTCACCCCTTTAGAAGCGTGTGTGAGATTTAGGAAGTGGGTGAAGATGAGTTGATCTGTGAGGCTGTGCTGTGTGGGGGTTCAGGGCCAAATTTTGACCTCAAAGCTGAGCGTTGAGAAATATACGGAAGCACTCGCTCACATAGTGAATTAAAAAAAAGTATCGAAAAAGCCCCCACGGTGGAACTGTTTTACATGAATCCTCGATTTGAGTCTTGGATTCTATAAATGCGTTGTATAGACCTATGCAACCATAAAATGTAAAATATTAACTTTTATTATCGAAAGTAAAAGCTGATTATTTGATTTGAGCTACTTTGAAAACTAAATGTAACTGTATCGATTCCCAGAAGGGCTCCATAGCAAAAAAGTATCTCAGACAGATGGACAATTCACGAAAGACATAAAGAGAAGGAGTTCCCTGTCAGTAAATATAGAGCAGTCAATCTATTCTCGGGTCTCCATTCAGGTCGCAGGTAAAGCCGTTGCCATGGCCACACAGAACCTACCTTTAAATCCTCTAGTTATTTTCCTCGAGGTACCTCTGCGCCCCCTGCCGGGTAAAAATAGCTCACCGTGACATGAGGATTTCCTCTTTTCTTAAAGGGATTGTTCATTCTGTCATTTACTCCGCATCATGGCCTGATTTTGTTTTCTTATGTCACTGTGGAACACAAAAGGACATGCGACTGTATAAAAGTTAATGGTGACTGACTCTCCCTATATCATATCTTTTAAACTCATAATAAGATACATAGTGTTGAAAAATACATAGTGTTGTGTTAGGGCAGAACTCTACAGAAAAGAGGAATGTTAGTCATTCACAAATATCTAGACATCCTCTGCTCCTTGCGTTTTTGTTTATTCAATATTCATCATGCTTTCAGGTACTTTCAGCTGTGTTTAACATATTTGGCCACGTTTAAATTATTATAAAAAAAACAACGGGGAAAAAATTCAGCAAATTCCACCTGGGCTTTCCTGACAGTCTAAAGACTGACAGTAAAAGCACAAGCCTGTTTCCTTAGAGACTTAGAGAAACTGGGACAGAGGTGCACCAAGGGGAACATGGAGTAATAGATGCATGACTTAAAATGACAGTTTTCTAGAACAAATCGGAGTGGTTACTAAAAAAGATCCTTATAGTCAATTTTCACTAGAGACTATGTAAACTATTTTTCCAGGCATAATTAGTTCTGGCACTCAAATCTAAAAGGCACAACCACAAATCTCAGTTGTACTGGATAAGAGGGCCTTTTTACATGCCAGGGGATTTTTCGTGCCTGAAGGACTGTGAATAACTCATGACCATATGACCCAAGTCATGGCACATCTTTATATATCCATGAGAAATTAAATGCACACATGCAATCACTCAATCAATCAATCACTCACTCACTCAACCGCTCGCTTGCTGACTCACTCACTCAACCAACCACTCACTCACTCATTCAATCAATCACTCACTCACTCACTCACTCACTCAATCACTCACTCACTCACTCACTCAGTCAACCAACCAACCACTCAATCAATCAACCAATCAATCAATCACTCACTCAATCACTCGATCAATCGCTCGCTCGCTCACTCACTCACTCACTCACTCAACCATCCACTCACTCACTCGCTTGCTCACTCACTCAACCACTCACTCACTCACTCACTCACTCAATCAATCACTCACTCACTCGATCGCTCGCTCGTTCACTCACTCAATCACTCACTCACTCACTCACTCAATCAACCAACCAACCAACCACTCAATCAATCAATCAACCAATCAATCATTCACTCAATCACTCGATCGATCGATCGCTCGCTCACTCACTCACTCACTCACTCAACCAACCACGCACTCACTCACTCACTCGATCGCTCACTCACTCACTCAATCACTCAATCACTCACTCAATCAATCACTTACTCACTCAATCACTCACTCACTCACTCACTCACTCACTCACTCACTCACCCACCCAACCAACCAACCAACCAATCAATCAATCAATCAATCAACAAATAAATAAATGTTTAAATATTCAGACAATAGAACAAAGCTAGAATCCACAGTGCTGGGATCATTCTGAAAAATAATAAATCCACAGAAGACACATATCATTTAGCATTTAAAATTTATTATTTTATAGAATTTACAATTCAGAGACTATTAACTGGCCATATTGAGTATTATTTAAATCACATTATATCTTTGATTTCTGTGTTTAATATATTACAGCATTTATGCAAGAATTCAGAACACTTTTTATATTAAATGTGCCATTTACTAGGATAGTGCAACTGTAGAGGATTTTAGATGTCATAGTAAAGGCAAGCAACTCAAATGGACAGTTTTAATCCAAAAGAATAATGCATTATTGCCCAATGTAAATATAATGTCCTTGAGAATATTAGCTGCTCCTCCAATCACAGTGCTCCTAGATTTTTAGAACAGTTATGGAAACAGTCAAAGTCACAAAGGATTATCACTGATAAAGATTTAGCTATTCTACAAATTCTCATAAGATGTGTTACATACATTTCATGTACATGTGATGAGATCCATTTCAAATGATTGAGAGACAATATACTTTAGGTGTGAAACAAACATCCAAACTATATAGCTTCTCTCTACATATTCTCCCTCCAAAACCCATACACAAACATGCACACTATTTACTCTCTTGTGCTGGGCATTTCAGTTCTGTTCATGTCACAGAGAGCAGTATTATTACAAACTAAACTTAGTCAGAGCGCTCAATGACAATCTATAAAATTCAGCTAGAGAAAGTTTTTGCATTTAGCTTCCATTAAAAATGCGCCACATTCAGTAATAAAAAAAACCTTTATTGATCCACATTCATTGATAAAATGCCTTTGAGGATAACAGGCAAATCTCTGTAACAAAACTCCCCTTTGTCAGAATGAAAACAGTCACGTTAGATGTTAAGCTGGTGTGAACGACTGACCTTTTACAATTTCATGTTGTTTAGAGCTACAAACCCCATGAGAACCCCGAGGCCTACAATGAGGTCAAAAGCTATTGTGAGCATACTATAATCTCAACAGTAACATATTAATTTAGAAACGTAACACTTGTAAAAACAAAGGAATGAGATATTACAATTCCAGAGCCCATATAAGGAAGTATCAGCTGCTAATAGGTTTCATATTTAGTAAATGCAGCTGCAGAACAGACAGTTTTCCCTTTACCCAAAGGAATGGAACAGTCTGAGGTGTTTGAAACAGTCAAACCACAAAGAGTAACTCATAAAAGCCACAAAAAAACATGTCTAATTCTGCTTTTTCTGAATATATATATTGTATATGTGGGAATCTGTGGGATCTCCTGCATAGATGTGTCTGTTAGAGATTGTCTAATTGATCTCTTCAAAGTGCAATTTTAAAATTGCCCAGCAGACATTTTGCTCTCTGAATCTCTCAAAGCATTACCATGTTCTCATTCTGTAGGTTTAGTTTGTTTTTCTGACAAGCCATAGGCAATGGTTGAGTTGCCTTGGTAACTGCGCTCAAAGCAGGATGCAGTACTGCTGTTGTCCAGCGGGGACAGCACTGCATCTCTAATGAGCAGTGGAGTCACAAAAAGCAAAATGCAGCTGTGTTCTATTACTGTGGCAACACAAACAAGAGCTCAGCACTGAAGGAAACCGGGTGCGTTACATACCTCATGACGATTGCTATGGGAATGCACAAGTCATGCCCTGCAGTGCTGATGCCTTTGAAGTTTGACGGAACATAAACTCCCACAGAACCCTTACTGGTCATATCAAAGCTTAATTGGAACTTACGGTCAAAGATCACTTGCTAATGACGTCTTACATCACCTAGGTAAATTATAATGAGGGTAGTTTTGTTGGCATGTAGTGCAATCAGACATCCCTTTGGCAGTAGAGATGAAAGATTTGATCGAGGGCGGGGCTTAGGCAAGTGTGCATGCGGTGATTGACAGCTAAGACCCATGAGGGTTGGGGAGTCTCTCCAGGATCCAGGTGCTCACCTCCTTTAAGACAGACTCAACTGTGTCAGGCAAGTCATGATGCAGGGCATGGTAGGCTTCTTCATATACCTGTTCATCATAGAAACACACACAGATTTGTGAGTTAGTATGCACTAGGCAAGGCATATGCAGTAATATTGAAACATGGAGTGGGAGGTGTTTTGTTTTTATTTCATGAGTACAGAATGTGCATCTGGATCAGGTTATCCTATGATATCCGAAAAATGTCTACTGCCACAACAACAGCTCAGATCATATTCACATGTCAAACCTCTAGTTCTATAGTTTAAAGGGATAGTTCTTGTAAAAATGAAAATTCTGTCATCACCATCACTCTCACCCTCACCCTCATGTCGTTTCAAACCTGTATGACTTTCTTTCTGCTGTGGCACACAAAATAATATATTTTGAAGGATAATGACAAAACAACTGCTTTTGTCCATAAAATGAAAGTCAGTGGGGTCCAAATCAACATCAACAACAAAACACTGAGACGTTTCTCAGTTTTTCAAACTTTTTGCATTCCATATCCATGAAAATGACCCTAAATGTATTCTAAATGTACAATATCAAAATCCTCTCAAATTTGTAAATGGGGATTTTTGGAACAGGTCAAATGCAGATAGCCTTCTAATTCTAAAAAAAGCACTTTCTGCTTGAATTATAAGGTTCTATCTTGCAAAACATTAATTGAAGTGATAATTTTCAAGAAACACAAACAGTTTATGTTTTTAAGCTTATAATTTGTTTTAAAACATAAAATTAGTGTGGTAACAGTGTGTCGACATGTATAAGAAAGTTAAATGTAATGCTTTGTGTAAAACATTTAATTTATAATTTTGGATGAATAATTATTTTCTTGTTCAAGTTAAGCATAAAAGGCAGTGCTAAATATTTTGTCCCGTGCAGATGTTAATATTAGGTAGGAATATGGTGGGTAATTAAACACATTATTGTAGGAACCGTTAGTTTAAGTTTATTTTGGTTCATAGATAGATAGATGGATAGACAGATGGATAGACAGACAGATAGAATAAGAATATGTGAATAACTAAATTTTGACAAAAATGTCAGATAAAACCTTATAATTCCAAGGTCATGATTTTTCAAAAAAAAAAATGTTATGTTCTGCAGACGAAAGTAAGTCATACAGGTTTGGATAGACATGAGGGTGAGCTAATGATGACAGAATGTGAATTTTTGCATTCTTTTGGCCAATGTTTATGCATGTTTGATTCACCTTCAGTTTTTTATCAGTGCTTTTGACCTCGTTATACATTAGCTGAGAGCCTCTGATGTCACAAAGCTTGTCGGCATCGCCATGGAGAATAAAGAAGGGCCACGTGATGTTGGGTAATTCTCTCTCAATGCGAGCCGTAGCATCCATCAGCTGCATTCCGAACGAGATGCGCATCCCTCCGTGATAATTTAGCTCATCTGTGTCATATGCCTCCGCCTAATGGGCAGGTGGAGATGATGTAGCATTCCAAACATGATCTTAATAGCAGTAACTCATTGCTCAAGATTATATTCACTAAACAGAGAACAATCAACCATACAATAAACAAATTTATTGGACTGTAAGATTGGACTATGGCTGAATAAATAGCACCAGCGTAACAGTACTGTGTGAACATTTACTGTGTGAATATGTTTTCAAAAGCTAACATAACATAACATTGCCAGATTGCCTACTTAACCCTATTCAAAAAATAAACTGTCAGTGTGAAATGTACACACATATACACTTCTACAGAAGACCTTTCGCATTCATTCCTGTACCTGTTTGGGATCACGTGAGACCCATTTTGATTCGATCGAGCCGAGAGAGAGTTTGGGAGTCAAACGGCTTAGAATTTTTGCCACGAAAACCTGCAAAGAATCCAAAAACCCACAGACATTGTCGATTTACTTCGGAGATCAAAATATCTTAAAGCAGTAGTAACATTTCAGTTGCATCACTGCCTTATTCTGCATGACCATATTCTACATCCCTTAATCCCACCAAATACCTAAACGTAACAACATTAATAAGCAGTAATTAGGAGTTTATTGAGGCAAAAGTCATAGTTAATATTCAGTTAATAGTGAGAATTGGACCCTAATCTAAAGTGTGACCTAATAAACATACCGTGGCCTAAAAAGGTAAGGACACCTAAATAGGGTTGCAAAGGGCAGAACATTTCTGAAAATTTTGCAACCTTACACCTAATCCACTTATAAAATGTATCTGTTCCATAAGTCACTTTTTTTTTTTTTTTACCATTTTAAAAAAGCTAAACATTTTCCCAAAAATGTATTTTATATGATAAAACAATAGACACTTAAAGATTAAGGCAAAGGCTATACTTTTTTTTATAACAAGAAATTGGAACATGCTCATAGTTGAAATGTGATGGGAACTGATTTCATACACGCATACATGAATTAAATGCCAATACAGAGAGGCAGAGATTGATTGAATAGATGAAAACACTGAGCTTTACTGCTGTTATTTGACAGCTGACATTTGAAAGCTATTGCTATTTGATTGCATTTAACAGTCGGACTGCAGGGGGCAGCAGATCTAATTTACAGCCTCATGTTTCAATCAGTTGAGATAGATATTAAATGCAAACAATTGGGAAGAAAGAAGAATTTGCTGTCATTATAGTGTGTTCAGTGACTTTTTACCTTGAAGGGTGTAGCAGATTCAGCGTTCATTTGAACCATGGGGGCAACGAGAACCACACCTGCAAAATCCTGTGGTCTCTCACATGCGGTCAGAATGGAAATGGCCCCTCCCTGTAGTAAAACAAATAGACAGTCATGTTATTGAAAACAGCAAACTACACTAGTTACTGCTAAAGTTGGTATAAAATGATACGCCATCAAAATAATATAAAAGCCATAATATCATGCTTAATTTTTGGTGTCTTATATAGGCTACATGAAAATATATAGCTTCCTTTATTTTTATGAAGGGGATCCCTTGCAAGCTGATCATCATGTTTGGGTGTCCTTGTAATAAAACGTTTAAAAACCCCTGCATTAAAATTCTGTCGATAATACACTGAATGAAAAAATATGACAATAAACACGTTTTCCTTCCACACATGGGTAAATCTGAGTGAGAAGCCCCTAATTTGTAATTTTCTGATGCTCTGCTCCTCTGCTTTCTTCATTTTGCTTCTATTATGAACCAATCTGTGAATATTCATGAGTAGAGGCCAGGATTCAAAAGAGGTGGAGAGATTAAAGAGCAGTTCCCACCACATTTCTAAGCGACTCCAATAATGGGCTGTTTTAAGTTACGCACACACACACAAACACTTTCAGTCTAGACATACAAACCCAAACACACACTCAGTTTAGACACACAAAACCACATGCACACTAACACTAAAGGTTCATCAAGAAAATAGGTGGTCTGCTTTGATTTGATTATATGAGGTAATTGCCTTTTAATGAGAATTTTTTGCATCCCTGGGAGTAACTGGGAGTAAAGTTTCAAACACAACCTACACACAGACAATTACACTCACAACAGCTTGCATCTGTATGTGCCTTTCCTTTACACACACACACACACACACTCTATTATATGACACTGATTGTTTTCATCTGTAAACATGTGATAGGAAAGCAATGTTGATTCAGCCAGTAGATTCAGTTCCTCAGGTCTCAGGAAGCAAAAAGTTCAAGGACACACAATCCTACGACTGGATGTAACAAAATTGTAAATGTCTTTATAGGAAGCATTGTGTGAACAATCATTTCATTCTCCATACTTCTTATTAAAGACTTATGGCTATGATTACATAAGGACCAAACAGCCTGGTGTTACATAAGATACTAGATTAGAGAGAGGTAGAGGGGAAGAATTAAATAAAAGTCAGGGATAGGGATATATAGAGCAGCAAAAACATATTTCATTATTTAGATAATGAAGAATCTGCTCTGAAGGAACAGGAGAGAGGTGCATTATGGGCATTCGCAGTAGATGAAGGATTTCTTACTTTACCAGAATGCCCATGAGATGGGATATTTATACCATATAACTATCCCAGAAACATCACTAGAAAATAAAAAAATACACCATAGATACATCCAGACACATTTCTAGTCTATATGGCTCATAAAGCTTCTTGAGTATGCAGCTGGTCTGTTTTATTCATATGAACTGTTGGGTAAAAACAAAAGTAAAGAGCTTCCAGCTGGATTCTTGTTCATACTCAGTCATCCATAGTTTGAGCTTAACACACGCTGAACATGGGAAATGGAAAAGTCTTCCTGTGGCCTCCACCCAATGAGTCACAGAGAAGTTTAGAATAGTTTACTTTAACTTTATCAACAGTTGTAGTTGGCTTTGATTAGTTATTAAACAGAGGGTTAATAGAAATGTCCTGACAAAAAATATTTACATTTTTTGTGATGTCTGCTTCTTGTAAAGAATTTTACTATAAACGTAGGAAACATGTAAATATGAATATGAGACATTTGCACACTTGTAAGAATGCAAACAAATAAATAAGATGAAAACTTGGCTGCATGAATGTATAAATACAATACAAATATGTAAAATAAAATATTAAAATGCCTAAAATTTCGATAACATGCCTAACTATGCAAACTTCTGCTGGTTAGAGAAATACAAGTGCGGGTTTCTTTCTCTTACCTTAATGTATATTCACTCTTATTGTTATTTCTTTTTATTCTTTTTATAATTATTTTTAGAATTTATGCTTCCTTTTTGTTATAGTTTTATTAATTTTCTCATTTATTTTGCATAATTTTAAGTAAGCTCAGCCACAGCTTGTACAATGAAAATGTAGGATTATTTGTCATGCTAATAAACAACATTAAAAAAGAGTAAAATAGCTAGAAAGAGACATGAAACATATAGGGAAACAGTTTCAAAATGTTACCATTGAGTGTCCAATGATGAAGACAGGCAGCCTTGGGTACCGGCCCTTCATGATGTCAATGTGCTGAAGGGCATCTCTGATGTAAATCTGGAAGTTTTTGATATCCATTCTCTCACCTTCACTTTGCCCATGACCAACTGAGTCAGAAAAAGAAGGAGAATAACACTCTAAACATATCTTTCCCCTTACCCATGTCTTTGTAGTTCTCCTTTCAAACAGGAGATAAAAGAGGACTGTCACTCACAAAATTATGACAACAGCTCACAAAGAAGAGCTCAGGAAATTTGACATGACATTTAGTCAATCAAATTAACATAAAATGAACAATGGAACAACTAACGAATGAATAGAATAGAACAGAATAGAAATGAAATTCAAAAAAGCATGTGATATACATATATACAGAGAGGTGAAACTGCTTGTTAGAGGAGGAGAGAGACAGAAAGAGAGTAAGAAACAGATAGAGAGAGACTGACTGTAATGGTTTCTGTTTGTTGTATTTCAATAGAACCAATTACTCACACCAAGACACCAGACAGTCAAATCACACACTCGCAGAACCCCAACTGCTCATCACAAGGCGGCTTGCTGTCTCTCTGTGTGATTCATTAGTTACCATGGCACTGCCACAAAACCTCTTTAACATTCTGTACACATAGCACCTGCTGTTTTCTATATTCTCTTGTTTCATTTCATTTCTATTATTTCTCAACTTCAACCCCCACTCTAAACCCAGGATCCATAAAACCCATGTCCACAACATCTGTTATAAATGTCAGGAAAACAGGGTGAATGAATTACCAGTGGGCGTAAATAAATTTTTCACCCAACACTCTCACAGTCTCATAAAGAGCACGCCCTCCTACACCACCCAAAACACTGCTGTGTTGTTGCTAACCAACAAATCTGTGTTGGTGATTTCAGCGGTTTGATTAGGAGTCTGCCACTAACCGTGGTCGTGGGCGAACACCAGAATGCCATGCTGGGTCAAACTGTGAGCAATGTCAGCATATCCCCCACAGTGCTCTCCTGCTCCATGGGCAACAAACACCAGCGCCCTGATGGAGGAAAAATGCAAATTATTTCATTGGAGTGGGAATCGTAAAGAATTTAACAGTTTCAGTACTGATTTCTCCTAACAATTCCAGTCTCTTAACAGTTTCTTTAACAATTATTTTAGTAATTAAACATTTAAAATGCAATTTCATTGCAAGATGAGAAGATATTGTCAATAATAAATACATTTACAACAAATGTGTTTTATAAACAAATGTGTACTTACACAGACTTACACAGTTAGTTCTATGTGTTTGAACGCTCGTTTGACTCTCTTTGAGTCATTTGTTCGGGAATCAGACTACACTGGTTTCTCTGAATGTTTCTGATTCACTAAAAAGAACCGACTCATTAGAGTCATTAGCTCTGTATTTGAGCTACAATGGTCACGCTGTCTGTTTCAGGTTGTAGATTCAGTGACACTGTTGCAGCAGGTTGTCATGAGAAATCGGGTCCTCCCCAAAATCATTTTCCCAGTGATCAGTTGACTTAACTTAAAAAAAAGTGAGGAAACCCATTGCCTTAAAATAAGTAAGTAAATAAACTTCATGTAATTGAAAAAATAAATTTATGTGAACTTGACAATTCCACAATTTTAAGGCAACATGTTTCCTCACTTTTTAAAAATTAAGTCAACTGATCACTTTTTACAGTGTAAGTACACACAAATGACATTGATTTATAATATATATTTGATTGCTTACTAGCTATATATTGCATAATAAAAATAAAAAAAATTCTGTGACAGTTGAGCTAGAAAAAAACTCGTAATAATCAAGAAACTTTGCTGCCGTACCATGGGTGCAGCGGCGCAATGATATTACGCACCGCCTGAAAATAGGCTAACTTCCGTCAACATAACCAACGTGACAACCTGCTTGCACAGAGAGCGTGCTGGGGACTATTTTCAGGCACTGCGTAATATCATTGCGCCTGCTGCACCCATGGTACCGCAGCAAAGTTCCTTTATTATTACGCAGGAATGAGAGTATAGTTATAGAATATAATACATATTGGTCTAGAAAATCACAACTTTTCATTTTCCGTCAGTCTTAATACACGATGTAACTACAGAAGAGTCAAGTTTTAAATAGGAAAAATAAAAAAATTCTTGAGTCATTTTTTTGAGCGAGATGCTAATGGTCTAATTAGATTTAATGATCTATGCTAAGTTATGCTAAAAGTTCTACCGCCAGACCCGGAGATCGGCTGAAAGGATTTGAAAACGTTTAAGGCAGTGAGGCAACAAGTCAGCTGCCTAGGTTTTCGGACGCAGCCTCTGTCAGAGGGTATTTCCGTCTGCATCGGTGGATAATGTATGTGCGAGAACCGTTAACGGAAGCAAAAGTCATTTCGGTATTATTCAAAAGTGTTTCTGTAATAGAGACACATCCTAACAGTCTCACATCAGGATATCAAAATACACTCATTAGTAGCTTACACCCTAAAACCCCCCCAAAAAAGGCAGAAAGAGATAAAGGGGGGAAAGAGAAGGGGAATCTAGATTTATTAGGCCTAAACCATTGCAGATTTGTTATGACCTCAATGCAGCCTCTAATCAGTAACAAAAAGAGTCTTTGTAAATGTATAATGGGCTCACATGGTCTCAGAGGACTGAGAGTGCGTAGGTTTACTTCTATTTGCAGAATCTGCTAATCTTTCTATTAATTTACATGTCATACACAGAAATGTATTTAAAGCCTCTCAGTCAAGAGCTGCTGGTGTAAGATAAAACGGAAACGTTCTTGTGTGTGCTTGTGGTTATGATCATCTTCAGATTAAAAAGTTTTAGTCCTTGAACCCTGGGAATGGAGTTTGCGAGGCAGACAGAGAGACTACTGTGTGCTATGTGTGCGTGTGCACGTCTTTGGAATTCCAAAACAGATCTACAAAGCAACAAATATCAAAGGCAGAGTAGAGATAAACAGATAATGAAATTCTGTGTGCCTGTACAGTTTTGACTAAGCTTGCAAGGGCCGAAATTGTGTGTGTCTTTTGGCATTGCACTGACATCTGTATAAATATCCATGTTTGGTAAAGGAATTCTTCTCCAAATGCCATTAGACACTAGAAAATGAAACACGCTGACTGGCATGACCCAATTTCTCTTTGTATGAGTGTGTATGAGTGTGTTTCAATTCACTTTGCATGGGTTCAATGCCTAGATTATCTATTAAGCAATCTGTCAATCATTACAGGGGTCATACAATGCGCTACTGTGGTCTTTTTCAACTTTCACCCACTTCCTATTTCTCTGGTCGCATCTGGCGGCATCAGCACTGGACATGCATGTAAGCGACTGTAAAGGGACAGTGTGAGATATCTGGACTGTGGGCAGAGGGATTCTTCTAAATGCCAAACCAACCGCTAAATTTGTTGTAAACAGTTTGTTACTTCAGCTGCTCACGTCTGTCATTCCAAGTGGAAGTTCAACTTCCAACAGACAACCTTACTACATTTATGTTTACTTTCAAAGGTTGGTTTGGTGTAGATGTCACCTGGGTGTGAGCGAGTGATAGGAGGTCCACAACAAATTTGAGATGAAAAAAATGTATTTTATCAAATTTACTTTTAGGGCTGTCAATGTTAGCATATTCATTTAAGATATTAATTAAATATGTTTAACATAATGATGATGTTTTCATTTAATCACATTTACCGAATTTGCAACATGCATAAGAAAACATATTAATCGCATATCCACTGTCAACATAAAAATTAAATATTTTCCAGATTACTTTGCTTCAGTACAATGGCAAATATAAAAGCCCAATTTTATTTTGGCTTTCAATTAATTTTTTTGTAACAACTGTATAATTTTGTTGTATTATAATATCACACATTTATATTAATAACACACACAAGCACACAGAGATGTTGTGTTTTCATGTTTTATGGGGACTTTTCATAGACATAATGATTTTTATACTGTACAAACTGTATATTCTATCTCCTTACACTAACCCTACCCCTAAACCCATCACAGAAAACTTTATGCATTTTTACATTTTCAAACAAACATCATTTAGTATGATTTATGATTGATTGATTATGATAAGCTGTTATCCTCCTTGGGACCAAAAATGTCCCCACAAGCTCAAGGATTTTAGATCTTTGCCATCTTTACCTGAGCCACACACACACCCTTCAATTTCTTCTCTGCATTTTTCACATAGACTGTAAAAAACATAGTGTCCGTGGTGTCACCAGTAGGAAGAGTATTTCTGAAGACTAGAGTCGGCCGTTGCCATCTTGGCAGGGCGTCACTCCTGGATAACTGAAAATGGGCAAAGAGGCAGGACATCCTGGATGGAGACAAGATGGATGAAACCACGCCTGCCTAGCTCGACCATAGTGGCAATCCACCTGTGACTCAAGCGGCCACGCCCTTATTATGCAGAACTTTAAGGCTTAATATAATTTAAATGCAAAAGTTATAAAAAAAATTCACCCCCCCTCACAGTTGTCATGAAGGGCAAAATTAGCTGTATAGACCAAAACGTCTCAGGTTACTGGTGTAACCTATGTTCTCTGAATAGGGAACGAGACGCTGCGTAGCTATGACGCAATCGGAACGCCCTCTGGGTGTGCCGATTGTCTGAAGCCCTTATAGAATCACGCCAATTCATTGGCTGATGGCGCGGGCGCCGCCCCTACGCTCTTACGTCGTCATATTATACTGGCGCGCGCGCCATCCGCTCCTCAGATTTCTCTGCCGAAAAGGGGGGCCTGTCGGCAGCGCGAGAAGCTTGCCAGTGAACGCAGCGTCTTGTTCCCTATTCAGAGAACATAGGTTACACCAGTAACCTGAGACGTTCTCTTACATAGGTTCACTCAACGCTGCGTAGCTATGACGCAATGGGAACGATATACCACACACGCCAAGCTAAGCGCTGCCCTATCTGGCTCAAAGAACACCAGATAACATGCATGGCCGGATCAAGCACATAGAACATGCGAACCCGGAGCCATGTCGAGATCCAAACTATAGAATCTGACAAAAGTGTGCGGGGAAGACCAGCCTGCCGCTACACAAATGTCCTCCAGAAGAGCCCCTCTAAAAAGCGCTTGAGAGGAAGCCACACTTCTGGTAGAATGTGCCCGAATGCTAAGAGGTGAAGGTAGACCACGCACCTCATATGCCAGCGAAATAGCCTCCGTCACCCAATGGGAAATCCTCTGTTTTGATGCGGCAAGCCCGCGGCGGCCAACACCAAAACATACCAAGAGCTGGCTTGATTTCCTCCAACCACCAGACCGATCTACATAAAACTTCAATGCTCGGACAGGGCAGAGCAAATTAAGCTTTTCATCCTCTTCTGATGCGAAAGGAGGAGGGTGGAAAGAGTGAAGGGTGATAACTTGAGAACGAAACGATGTGGACAGAACTTTGGGCACATACCCTGGCCTAGGTTTTAGGGGTAAACCTTAACTAGACCAGGAGCAAAATCCATACATGTCTCATTAACAGAGAGAGCTTGTAGGTCGCCCACTCGCTTCAAAGAGGTTAAGGCTAACAAAAGAGCAACCTTGAGAGTCAGAATCCGCTCTGGAGCTGACTCTAAGGGCTCAAAGGGAGCCTTCGTTAGCCCCTCCAGGACAACTGAAAGGTCCCAAGAGGGAATACCAGGGGAGCGTGCCGGTCTCAGGCGCCTAACCCCTCGCATAAACGTAGAAACTAACCTATGTTGGACTTCATCCAACTCCCTGCGAGCAGCAATGGCAGCGATGTAAACCCTATGGGTGGTAGCTGCTGCTCCAGCGGCATACTTCTCCTGCAGGAACTCCAGTACTGAACCCACCAGGCAGCTAACTGGGTCCCCCGCATGGAATGAGCACCATGACTCGAAAACCTTCCACTTGGAGAAGTAGAGTCTCCTAGTGGAAGGAGCTCTCGCACTTGCAATGGTCTCCTGAACATCGGCAGGAAGACCAGCACTTAGAGCTAATGGCCCTTGATGGGCCATACCCACAGCTTCCAAATGGGATGAGGATGCCAAATCCTGCCCTGAAGCTGAGACAGTAGGTCCTCTCTGACTGGAATCTCCCAAGGGGGGGGAGTCCAGAAGAAGAACCATCTCCGAGAACCAGGTCTGGGACGGCCAGAATGGGGCTACGAGTAGGAGACTGACTCAGTTTAATGGGCGGGAATGCATAGAGCTTTAGTCTGGGCCACGGATGCGCGAATGCATCTATCCCCAACGGCGCTGGCACTGGGACGACTCTTTCGAGGCAAAGAGGTCCACCTCCGCTCTGCCAAACACTTCCCAAATCTGGGATACTGTTTGAGGGTTTGCGGGTTTGAGGGTTTGCGACCAAACTGGAGTGTGTAACCGGACTGAACCGGTCAGCGGCTGCCGCATTAGTCAAGCGGGCTGAGAAAGGCTGTTTCCAGGATCTGGAGATTTCACTATGCAGATCGCTGAAAAAGGGCAGCTTTCTCCGTGCTGGCCTAGAATTAGGACCACTCAAAAATCTCTCGTCGAGTCTAGATGAACGTGACTCGCGGGGCTCGTCTGGCCAATCAATAGCGAGCTTTTCGGTAGCGCGCGAAAGCACGTCGACGAGCTCGGCATAGGCCGCAGAAGGCCGCGCTTCCTGGCCACCTGATGACTCCTTCTCAAAAACGCGAGCCTAGAGCGGAGGGTTTTGAGAAGGAGATTATCGCAGAATTCGCATTTAGAAGAGCCCTGAACCGCCTCGCGTGCGTGTGAAAACCCCAAGGATTTAATACACTTACTGTGAGGGTCGTCATTCGCGATAAAGCGAGTGCACGGGGGCAGGCAGCGACGAAACTCCATGACACTTCACCACAAGGAGAACAAAGTTCCACTATCCGCAGTCGCTGAAGTGCTGGTGATGAAAGTTGTACAAATTTCAATGTATTTGGGCCAGAAAAACCGAAACCAAAGGGCTAGAATGGCCGCTTTGTGAAGGCAGAGAAATCTGAGGAGCGGATGGCGCGCGCTAGTATAATATGACGACGTAAGAGCGTAGGGGCGGCGCCCGCGCCATCAGCCAATGAATTGGCTTGATTCTATAAGGGCTTCAGACAATCGGCACACCCAGAGGGCATTCCCATTGCGTCATAGCTACGCAGCGTTGAGTGAACCTATGAAAGAGAACCACTTTTTGTACTAGGCTGTAAACATATTTTTTTCTGCTGTAAAGTTGGCCATTATAACATGGGGGAGATACAGATTTTACTCCCTTTTGGAGCCTGTCTCTAGCAGCCAGTCGATGAATTGCAGTTTAAGTCACTTCCGTGTTGGCTTCAAGGGAGACCGTGGGAGGTTGCCACTTGATTTTTCCCCTTCTCTAGCTTGCTTCATATGGCATTGTATATTATGAATATTTTTGGCCCTTCGACAAATTGATTTTGTTGTTCTTTTGTAAGTCGCTTTGGATAAAACCATTTGATGAATGCATAAATGTTATAATAATAATACTTTTAGATTAATATTATATTCATATTTTGCTCATAGGGTTAATGCCATCAAAACTGCTGATACAGACTATGTCTTTCAACATGTCTATTTTAAGCATTATCTTGTCAGGTGGGATTCAAATTTGGTTTATTTGACCTAATTTGGATGCTGTTACATAAAATAAATAAAAAACACATATTGGATTAGTTTATTGTTGAATGATGCATTGCATCCAGTAATTTCCATGCTGTACAGCCCTAAACTGAGATGTTTCTAAACAGCTAGTTAACATACACATTGGACCTTCAAGCGATCAAACAGGCTAAATATTTCACCATAAACAGAATGACAGTTTACAGCACTAAAGGGGACCCTGGTAACGTACCTTCAGATGTTTCATATAAACATGTCTGATGGCTGCATTAGCTTGACATTATCTGCTCTGAATCGATCACATGGGAAATGCTACATCCACATTCCAAAACAAAATATTTGGGGGTTTATAACATTTAACTGAGGATCACATGGTTTGTGGTTTACCAATTCACTCTTACTATATATGCACATGAAAATGTACAGATACACACACACACACTTGTCATACTCTCCCACAAGCATTAAAGATCAAATTAGTCTGAGAGAAGGAAAGAGGTGGTAACTATGGTAACGGCATGCTCCCCTGGGCCACGCTACGGCCACTTCAGGGTGAATAGCTGATGGCAAAACAACAGCTCTGTAACAGTAGTCAAAGAGAGTTTGACCTAATCATGACACCCACACAAACATACAACTGCCTGTATGTGCAGTTAGATTTATGGAAGCATCTGACAAACCCACATGCTCAAAATGATGAGCTATTTTATAATTACTCAGAATATCCACAGCTGATGACACTATAGTAAAGTGTATCGTAGCAGATCTGTACTGTTAGAGTGTGTGTGCGTCTATATATGGCCATAAAGGGGCCATTGGCAGGGGCTTTCGACTCAAATTCTGCATGAAAGCCAAGACATTTTCTTCAGCATTCACTGCATAGATACTGAGTGGGCCCCTTTCTCGTTCACTTTAACCAGATGAGTAATTCAGGACAGTATAGTCATTTAACAAGGCAGTGTTTATGAGAAACTGGCTTTACATCACTTGAAAACCAGTGTGAGTGAAAGCAGGCACTGCCTGTATGATATAAATTCTTAATTAAGTAAACATATTATTATTAACAAGTCTGTCAATTGCATGACATGTGATGTCAACAGGGCAGAGCCCATGAGGAGCCGACTAGCCATTTACAATGTTATTTCTCCAACGTGCTGTTCATTTTTTTAGTGGGATACAGAGCAAATAAAGTAGCCCAATTCATGCGCAAATGACTTGTATGAGCCGATTCTTGTACTGGTTCATTCAAAAAGACTCAGGCTGCTTCCGAAATCACATACTCTCTGAGTAGATACTTCTTTTAAGTAAGTACTTAAGGGACTATTAAAAAGTGCAGAATGTCCAGAATGTAACCTGGACAAGCTACATTCTTCCTGTTGTCATGTGACCTACAGTGTAGCGTCAGTTGTGTCGCTACACTGTCATTCGCAATCCCTCTTCTGTGGCCTCATGGGATAGTAATGTATCCACTGGTTGCGGACACTTTGTGCTGTTTTATGAATACTGAGAATTCTGACATTATGAACTCACTGATTTTATGGAAGTAAAATAATGCTTTTGAAACAAAAAAGCTTGTTGAATTGCACTACTTGAAAAAATATGCATTGCATTAACCATGCTTGCATTTTAATGCATTGCATTGTTATGGGCGGAAATTCAACATGGTTGTATATTTAAGATGTGAATATTTAATTCAAAACATTTCACACATTTTCATGATTAAAAATTCAATAATCCATATTCACCTCTCAGATTTCACTTCCAAAATATTCATGTTGTTTAAAAATACAACCTATAATATTCGACAGGCAATTTTCGGTCCATTTTATTTCGCTTTACAAATTCGCTTACACAAATTCAGTGGTTCAAATTCGACAGAAATTTCAACAGTTCACATTTCAACAGTTCACATCCTGGAACCGCAGGAATAGCAGTAGATTACCGAGCACATCCTGGAACCGCAGGAATAGCAGTAGATTACCGAGCATAATCTCCATCTGCTGTTAGTCGGCCTCACCAGCAGGTGGCGCAAGCGGCTGTTGACGAAGACCAAAGCAACGTGTAGAGAGAGTCATTCATTAAAAGGATTTACAGAAATGGAGCAAGCGATACATATTTGTGATGATTATCAGGGCCAGTATATATATGGAAAAGCCACAAAAGCAGTGTTTACATTTTAGTCTTCACGGTTACTTTTGTACATGTAAGCAGTTTTCTCTACCGTGAACGAGATTATAATGTTATTCCCCGCTTCTGACGTACAGATCAAACGTTACATCGTACTCAGTTACTTACATAACCTCGGTTCCCTGAGATAAAGGAACGAGTAATGCGTCTTCTAGACGCAATGGGAAATAATCTATTTCTCAAATTACTGAAGCATTTTGTAAAATCACGCAGTGCTACTGCCCAGTCAAAACAGTGTCGAGACATCTCGCACGCTATTGGCTGGCCAGTGGGAACCGCATGAACCAATGGCAGAACAGCGTAACTGAGCGAACCAATGGGCAAAGCCTGAGAAGCGGGGCGCGAAGCTGAGCACAAAAGCCTGCCAAGTGGCTGTGGCATCTGCCTTAAAGGTACGCTGTAATGCTCTAAAACGAGTATCTGTGATATCTCGCATAACACTGGGTTATGGTTCCTGGACACTGACCATTTAAGGGCATAGAGACGCCTAGTAGACGGAGCTCTAGCTTCGCTGATAGTGCTCAGGACACTCACTGGGAGGTTCTCGAGCTCCCCTTGAGTGGCCAGACATGTAGTGCCCACAGTTTGGGACGGGGGTGCCAGATTGTCCCTTTCGCCTGAGAAAGGAGATCTTTTCTTAGGGGAACTGGCCATGGGGCTGCTGATAGTAGCTGAATTAACCTCGGGAAACCAGTGGTGGGTTCACCAAAGTGGAGCCACTAGCAGGACTGTGTGCTCGCATTCCCTGATTCTTTTTAAGACCTTAGGGAGGAGCGGGACTGGAGGAAAAGCATAAAGCAGGCAGCTGGGCCATTCGTGGGCCAGCGCATCCTTGCTCTAATATAAATAAATCTAAAATAAATCGGGCAGTGACAGTTGTCTTCGGAGGCGAAGAGGTCAACCTCTGCCCTCCCGAAAACACTCCATATCATTTGAACCGTTTGGGGATGGAGGGTCCATTCCCCTGGGGACACGAGGCCCCTGGAGAGCATGTCTGCTCCCTGGTTCAGTCTGCCTGGCACATGCACTGCTTTTAGTGAATGCAATTTGCCTTTTGCCCATAGGAGGAGATGTCTGACCTGTTGGTTGAGCCATCTCGACCTGAGCCTGCCTTGGCGGTTTATGTAGGAGACCACTGTTGTGTTGTCCGTGCGGACTAGGACATGGTGACCTGGGAGACGTGGTAGAAAAGTCTCGAGGGCTAGCACTACTGCCAGCATTTCTAGGCAGTTGATGTGCAACCACGACTCCGTGCTCGACCATGAGCCGAAGGCCAGTTCGCCATCGCACAGAGCGCCCCAACCCGTGTTCGAGGCATCCGTGGTGACCACCATCCGTCTGGAAACTGTCCCCATGCTCAAGATTCGACCACAGGGCCAGGGCTTTGATGCAGCCGCGGCCCACTTTGATCCAAAGCTGGCCTGAACGCCTGGCTTGGGGATGAACCCGTGATTTCAGCCAGTACTGCAGGGGGGCGCATGCGCATCATGTCCAGCGGAAGTACTGGAGAAGCTGATGCCATAAGGCCTAGCATTCTCTGAAAAATTCTCAGGGGTCTGTTGGTTCCTGTTCTGAACGAACATGCAAGCTGCTGTGTAGTCAGAGCGCGCTCGTTTGACAGCCACGCCCTCATTTGGACAGAGTCTAAAATCGTTCCCAGGAAGGAGATTCTCTGCCTGGGAAGCAATGAGATCTTGTCTGTATCTTGTCGGAAAACCTCTTGATCTGGCCCAGTCTCGTCCATAGTCCGGAGGAGCTTGGCCTGAAACACTTGCAGGACCGTCATCGAGTGGAGAGCAGAGCCTGCTTGGCCGGCAGAAGCATAGGCCCTATTCGCCAAGGCTGACGTTGTTCGACAGGGCTTGGAAGGGTACAAAATGCTTCAGTAAATCGAGAAATAGATTATTTCCCATTGCGTCTAGAAGACGCAGTACGACTGACCATTCGAAAGGGAACTGAGGTAGACATATATTTCTCTCGGTTGTTTAGTTTCCTTAACTTTATACTGCAGCAGTGCTAGACGGCCCCTAAATGTGCAACTATCTATGTGCGGTAGAGAAAACTGCTTAAATGTACAAAAGTAATCGTGAAGACTTAAATGTAAACACAGCTTTTGTGTCTTTATCAGCTTTTCCATATATATACTGGCCCTGATAATCATTAAAAATTCTGTAAATCCATTTAATGAATGAATGACTCTCTCTACCCGCTGCTCTGGTCTTCGTCAACAGCCGCTTGCACCACCTGCTGGTGAGGCCGACTAACAGCAGATGGAGATTATGCTCGGTAATCTACTGCTATTCCTGCGGTTCCCGGATGTGAACTGTTGAATTTTCTGTAAAATCTGAACTACTGAATTTGTGGATGTGGAAATATTTTTTCAAGTAGTGCAATTCAACAAACTTTTTTGTTTCAAAAACATTTGGCATTATTTTACTTCCATATGATTTAACTCACGAATTCCAAGACAAGTTATCATTATTTCCACTGTTTAAGTGCTTTTTTCATGAAACTTAAACCAGAAACATTAGACTTGTTCATATGACAACGTAGTTAAAAATGCATTTCCAACAGCATTTTATGTCATAAATCATTTTTCATTTTAATAAATACTTTAAAATACATACTGAATTTTTGTGAGTTTTTATTCAGCATATATATATATATATGCTGAATAAAAGGGAGGGGGGGGGCACCTACTGCACTTTTAAAAACAGGATTGTACAAAATACGTCCCTCGTCTAGTTCCTCACTCACTAACTTAAACATCACGTGATTGGGCCAACAGTTCTTTTATCTTGTGATAAAAGAGAAGTTCAGCGGGAAACGGTAGATCAACCACCAACTATTAACGTGTGAACCTGCACTGTTATAGCCTATTTGTAGAATGCGTGTTGCGTTTTAAAGAGACTGTTGAGGAGCTGGAATTGAAATGCAGGCTCTTGGTCAAATAAGCTCTATTAGGAAACCTCCGTAAACGCTTATCAGCCTCTCGTCCTGCTTTACCGGATAGCCTACTGTAACGGAGGGATCATTCGCTTTGTCTCAAGAGGCCTGACCTAATCTCTGTGTCTGTTTTGTCATGTCTCGCACTTACTTCGGCGGACTGTCGGGCTCCCAGTAACGGCAGAACAAGTGCAGTCCGTCGGCGTTGACGATGTGTGGCAGGTCGGTGTAAGGGACACCTTGTGGTGACCGACGAGTCCCTTCGGGTTCCGGCATGTCCCCGCCGAGGGCTGAGTCTGAAATAAACAGACGGAGCGCTGTCAGAAGCTCGCTGCTGTACCAGTATGAAACAGCGGCGACTAAAAGGCAGGTGGCCAGCATATGCATTCCGGGAATTTCATTCATCTGGTGCAGCGCACCATGCAGCGACCGGCAGAGTGTTTTCAGTTACATTCGCTGACGTCAGGACCGGAGAGATAACTTCGCAATTATTCATACACGCACGCGCGCGCGCTTTTAAATGGACCGACGGTTCAAAGAAAGTATATTGTCATCGCGTGGAGCGGTTCCCTATAGCCTACACAGAAGCAAAAATAGCACGCGCACTGCGGCGGTGTTCTTGACTGACATGACAACAAGAAAGAAGCTGCCAATGAATCAACCTGCCAATTATTTTTGAGCCAATCTGTGTATTTGGGTCGGTGGAGAATCGAGGCCAGCACTGACAAAGTCCAGAATTCTCTCAGCTCCGAGAAACACTGAATGACAGGACGCACGTTGATGTTTTCATGCGTTACACATAGGCTATTAAATAGTTCTTGACCAATATGCTAACGACAGATACAGAATATCATGTTAAGTGTTTACATATAGGCTAACCATGCAGAATCTTTCATTTGAAACAATAATAACTAAAACTGTGCAGTACCACAATAATAAAAACAATGTTGTGAATATTTTATTAATAATAGCTATTTATTAATGTCATTATATTTACACGTGTTTGCCATCTAAATGGCCTTTTTATTAAAATTTATTTTCACACCCTATTTGTTGTCTAAGTTCAAAATGCAACGAGTTTCTCAGCTAACTAAGTGTATATTCGTAAAAGTCACCAAACCGATATGAATTATTAATGCCTTTATATTTGCACAACATCAATTTGCCATTTAAATTTGCCACCCTTTTAACAAATGTAGTCTATTTCCACAGCCTACAACACAGCTAACTTGAGTGTAGGCTAAATATCTGTAAAATGTCTACAGTGTGTACACTTTTTAAGTGTAGCCTAATATCTTTTTTATGTTTTTGATACTGGTATGCATAACAAAGATAATGGGCCATAGCCTACATTTAAGCTTGGAGAACAATATAATGATACTACTAAACAAATCTGTTTTCCATCCCTAAACATGCAGTTGCTTTAAGGCGTGTGAATTCCCGTGACTCGGTGCGCGTCTGGCTCAGTTCAAGTCTGTATGTCTATTTATATGCTACTTGGCAAAGGTGACTCCCCAGTATTTAATGTAGAAACATATTTACAAGATATCAAACAACAACAAATCAATCAGGCACTTACCTGAACCTGTTACAGACTGAATGCTGGAGACAACTTTTCCGAGTCTGTGGTCCGGTATACCGGAGCCGATGGTTGACAGCGGTGCTCAGCCTGCTGCTGTTTTTCGCACTGGGCTCAACTCTGTTCCGCACAACCACAGATGCTGAGCGGCCGCCTGTTGGGTGGAGAAAGAAAGGGGAGCTGTGTGAGAACCCGCCAACACGCACACACACACACACACGCACGCACACACAAACACGAAACTCTCTCTCTCGGGCTTCTTTTTCTTTCGCTACAGCTTAATGAGATTGATTATACTCATTCATCTTGGTATGTCGACTGTCTTTCAGTAAGTCGAAGGGCTAAATAATGAGACTAATTAAAGTATGAGACCAATGCTGCAATTTTTTTTTTGTCTTTAATACTGATCAATATATAGGCTAACATATTCTTTCTTCACCTTTTGTATGCACAGTATAAGTCCATTTTGCACCGCTTGTGTTTTTTGTCACAACAAAGGTGTCATCTGTTCTTGAAACAATACACTAGTTGGGTAGGTTCCACATGATGTCCCTTTTGGGATTATGCTGGAATGTTCAAACCAGTTTCTCTGAAACGTGTTAAGAGAAGACCTATACATGTGTCTTCATACAAGAAAACAGCACCCATCAAATGAAAAATGTGTAATTCTATTTAATCCATTTCTATTTAATTCTCACTGAACATAAAAATAGAGGACTCCAAACTTGATTATTTGGTTCAATATTTCCACCAAGTTTTTTAGTCAGAACCAAAGTAACATAACAGATACTTTCACGACAAGAATAAGAAAATGACTGTTTATTTAAGTTAAGCTGATTCTAAATACACATGCATACAAAGTTAACACAGCATACATAGCTTATACACACTAAAATACATTAACAGAATTGTACATGGTAATTACTACCGTTCAAAGGTTTAGGGTTGGTAAGATTTTTTTATGCTTTTGAAAGAAGTCTCGTTTGTTCACCAAGGTTGCATTTATTTGATCACAAATGCAGTAATAATGTGAAATATTATTACACTTGAAAATAACTGTTTATTCCTGTGATAGCAAAGCTGACTTTTCATCATCATTACTCCGTCAGTGTCACATGTTCCTTCAGAAATTTCTAATATGCTGATTTGGAGCTCAAGAAACATTTCTTATTATTATCAATGTTTAAAACAGTTGTGCTGCTTAATATTTTTGTGGAAACTGCTACATTTTTTGATGAATAGAAAGTTCAAAAGAACATTTATTCAAAATTGAAATGTTGAAATGTCTTTACTGACCCAAAGCATTTGAACTGTAGTATATATTGCTAAAATGTTAACTACTTCCATGTAGTAAAGCTTTTCATCAGTCTGATTATTTTGTAAGAAACTGGGTTTACTGGTGTAATATTTCTCTGTCATAAATGTACCTGGAACTCTCTGCCTGTCAAGAACTGCAGCTTTTTTTGCCATTACAAAAGTTGATTTACATTTTACTTGCACAATACAACTCTATGGAAGATTCTCACATTCTCAGATATTTCACATTCACAAGTAATTATTATTTTAAAAAACAAATTATTCATCAAAACTACTCCTTTACTTATTCCTCCCCAAGGTGAAATACACAATAAATAACAATCCATCTTTGTGTTCTGGAGTGTTCCGTATCATGTTCGGTGTTTGGATTTACAAATGTGTTCCCTGCATAACCTGTAAAAGAAGAAAGACAAGAAATTATGTTTATTCATGCATGTTTATTTTAAAAACATTACTGTCTCGGCCACCAACACTCAGCACATGTCTCATTAAGATTAGCCAACTTCTGACATTTGTGTATGTGAGATAAGGATGTACTGTACCTCCTTGCTGTTTCCCTGCTGGCAATAAAGAACAGCGTCATGTACTGATGAGAAGAGAATCGATTTAGTTAGTTTCTCATTGAAGAAATCCCCCTTCTCCATACTCTCTACAACACCTCCTGTAAGAAAGAGAGAGAGATTATAATCAGCTCATTGTTCAGGTGTGATTCCAGACGTCATAAAGAAAACAAAAGAAACACATCCATGGAAGCTTTCCACTGAACAAAAGTGGAAAGTCTTCTTCCCGACAGTCAAAGCGCCATTACGTCACGAAAGTGAGGACTCGTAAGAAGACTGCAAGTGTTTAGGGTGCCATTTGGGACAGGGCCTAAACTTTTGAAATCTTTATTTTTGTGTATTTAGACAAAATTGATTGGTATGTATCGTTCACTCACTCTGGCAGCCACATAAGTACACCTGTACACCAGCCTCTCCATAATCTTTATAGATCTGCCATTAAACAAAGGGTTTCAACAGGGTTAAAACAATGTTACACATTCATTAAGTCTTTAATGAGTACAGATCATGTCTCACATTGCGTAGTGTTTTCACGGCAACTGTGTCCAGGAAGTTGACTGGGCTCAGGTCAAGAATGATTGCACGTGGGAGCGTGGTGTCAGTGTCGGAATCAGGCCCCGCCTCCACATTTACTACATCCTTTGGCTCATTGACTGACATCTCATGCACATCCCCATTCGCCTCTGTGTGTGACAACTCCGGCTCCTCCTCGCTTTCATCTGTGTCCGACAACTGCAGATCCTCCCCCTGGTTAAAAGCAGAGACCTCTGGCTCAGTCCGAATACTCAAACATACATATTATCTCACACAGCCACATGCAAACACACAGTCTCTTCAAAGACAGACCTTAGTAGCTTGAACTGCAGCTTTGGCTCTTTTCTTGGCCTCTTTCTTCGCTTTCTTTGCGGCTTTCTTTTCTTTTCGGAGTCTCTTTGCTTCCAGTTTCTTCTTATGTGAGAGAAGTTTAGCCACGTCTACCCCAGTCTGCACAAAAACACCTTTTTTTTTTACTGCATGAAAGTCCTGACCTTTGCATTTGTTATATGTAGCTTGTTTGGTCTAATCTCACAGTGCATGTTTTTATGTTATGGGCAAGTTATGGTGTTATGGTGCATGTTTTTATGTTTGGAATAAATCCCTGTTTAGTAGTGTGTAATGTCTTGTGTAAATGTGCGTGAATAAATATGTATGAGAGTGTGTGTGTGTGGTTTGCATATGTACCTACCTTATCATAGAGTGCATCGATGTACATTTCAGCATTGGCAAAGTACAACGTTGCAGATGAACGAAAAATCATTATACCAGGAATCTCCTTCACCTGTAAGGGTGTGAAACGTACAGTGAAATTATACTCAAAAAAAAAAAAAATACAATTAAAATATTATAATAAATAAAAAAAAACTTTTTTCTTAAAAACAAATAATGAAATCAATAAAAAAATTAAAAGATTTGATGCACACGAACTTTGTCAAGCAATATTTGCAGTCACAATTTTCTCAAATGATCAAAGTTATTTACGTATGTAAAAACCAAATTAAATGTAATATGTGACCCTGTACCACGAAACCATTTATAAGTGTCAATTTTTTGACATTATCATCACATGACATTTCAGACATTATCTGAAAGCTGAATAAATAAGCTTTCCATTGATGTATAGTTTGTTAGGATATGACAATATTTGAATATTGAGATACAACTATTAGAAAATCTGGAATCTGAGGGTGCAAAAAAATCTAAATATTGAGAAAATCGCCTTTAAAGTTGTCCAAATGAAGTCCTTAGCAACGCATATTACTACTAATAATAAAATTTACAAAATATCTTCATGGAACATGATCTTTACTCAATATACTAATTTTTAAAATTTATAATTTTGACCCATACAATGTATTTTTGGCTATTGCCACAAATATACCCGTGCGACTTATGACTGGTTTTGTGGTCCAGGGTCACATATGTTCTGACTGAGGTTCTAGGAGACACCAGAAAAGAAAATCCTGAAAACAATTACCAAACTTCACATTTAACAGAAGCAGATGTTGCTATAAAATAGTTGTTTATTGACTTAATGTTTATCGCTTGAGTCAATTTCCTCTGTCTTCAAACTACGGTCTTGATTAAAATGTTTTGATGGTTTGCTAAAGGTCAGACTGTGTAACCTGTGGCCAATTACATTTGACATGGAACTGAAATTTCATTTTTAATAGCACTACAACAAATTTACCACTTTATACTCCTGATCACCTGCAACATACACGTTACCCATTTTAAATACTTTATAAATACTGTTTCCTTTTAAAGTACCTTCATGTTATACAATGAATAAATGAAACTAACACCCACGCATTCAAACGCTCCCTGAAAACGGTGAAGCAAATAGTAACTAACACAATGCAAGTCAGACAAACAGACATGTCATGCCCTTGCAAAGTCATGTGGCATTGATTTATCAGATCATCTAAGAAATGTAATAAAGGTAGAACAGGTGTTTCAGGAAGTGTGTTGTAATTCAGGTTTTTTGCAAGGCTTTCCAGAGAGCTCCAGAGTGCAAGGCTGTTTCATGACAATGGAAATTTTAGGATGAACTATGCCCTTAATCCAGCTCAACCATTTGACAATTGTGCAACACCTCTGCTGTTCCAAATATAATAAAAACTAAAGAATCAGATGAATACGGTGAACATGATTGCCTATATTGTATTTGGTGGTGTCGCGGTCATGTTCACCTGATTGTAGTCCTCTACTGGTCTGTAGATGTCAGTGCCAGGAACCTGGCCAAGGATAGAATAATTCGGTCTGTTGAAGGGAGAAAAAACAGGTAGTGAAGGGGAAGAAATTAGTCAAAACAAGGAGGGACAGATGGAGAGTTTATATGCAACTGCTGTCAAGAACAGGTCTTTAATTTCATATGACCAAACTAAGGGAACTCAAAACGAAACGCAATATGACGTTTAAAAAAAAGCTTCTCTTGGGATCTTCAACAGTGTACAGTGAAACAGGAGACTGCATGTAGAACCAGTTTTACATTCTCATTTAATTTTGGAAATGGTGCACATGTATGTAGGGTTTAGGATTATGGGAATATGGTGCATTTTCCATGGTTTACCATGTATTTGTGAATTATTTGGGCTTTGTGTATGTGGTTTCTGTCACTCACAGCTGAGTTCTGAAGATGACAGTGAGGATGGAGAAGGCAATAGATGCAGCCAGTCCCATGTCAGGATTGAACAACACTGTCAAGATCATAGTCATCACCCACACCACCTGAACACACAAACAACAGAGATAATAATAGCTAAACCGTCAATTCAGATCTTTCCATTTTACCTTCATTATTTCTGTCTATTAACTCCCTCTTTCTCAGTCCTATTTTGTTTATATAGGTCTTTTTTTAATGTGTTGCATAAGCTTTGTTTTCTCCTCCTCGTTCTCTCACCATATCCACTTTGTTGGTCCTCCAGAGAGAGCAGATGTCTCCAAACTGCTTCATCATTCCATGCAGGTTTACGTAGATTATAGCAGCCAGCACTGCCTGAAGAAACCAGCACATGAACAAATTGTCTATACACTCACCTAAAGGATTATTAGGAACACCATACTAATACTGTGTTTGACCCCCCATTTTAGTACAGTGAACTCATTGTCATGTTCAAGAAACCAATTTGAAATGATTCGAGCTTTGTGACATGGTGCATTATCCTGCTGGAAGTAGCCATCATAGGATGGGTACATGGTGGTCATAAAGGGATGGACATAGTCAGAAACAATGCTCAGGTAGGCCGTGGCATTTAAACGATGCACAATTGGCACTAAGGGGCCTAAAGTGTGCCAAGAAAACATCCCCCACACCATTACACCACCACCAGCAGCCTGCACAGTGGTAACAAGGCATGATGGATCCATGTTCTCATTCTGTTTACGCCAAATTCTAACTCTACCATCTGAATGTCTCAACAGAAATCAAGACTCATCAGACCAGGCAACATTTTTCCAGTCTTCAACTGTCTAATTTTGGTGAGCTCGTGCAAATTGTAGCCTCTTTTTCCTATTTGTAGTGGAGATGAGTGGTACCCGGTGGGGTCTTCTGCTGTTGTAGCCCATCCGCCTCAAGGTTGTGCGTGTTGTGGCTTCACAAATGCTTTGCTGCATACCTCGGTTGTAACGAGTGGTTATTTCAGTAAAAGTTGCTCTTCTATCAGCTTGAATCAGTCGGCCCATTCTCCTCTGACATCTAGCATCAACAAGGCATTTTCGCCCACAGGACTGCCGCATACTGGATGTTTTTCCCTTTTCACACCATTCTTTGTAAACTCTAGAAATGGTTGTGCGTGAAAATCCCAGTAACTGAGCAGATTGTGAAATACTCAGACCGGCCCGTCTGGCACCAACAACCATGCCACGCTCAAAATTGCTTAAATCACCTTTCTTTCCCATTCTGATATTCAGTTTGGAGTTCAGGAGATTGTCTTGACCAGGACCACACCCCTAAATGCATTGAAGCAACTGCCATGTGATTGGTTGATTAGATAATTGCATTAATGAGAAATTGAACAGGTGTTCCTAATAATCCTTTAGGTGAGTGTATATTCCTATGTAAATGGCTACATTAGCATATTCATGACTTCAGCAGAGAGAACTTATATTATGAATATTCATGACAGGCCCACACAAGGGCTGAATCAGGGTACTGACCTTTGGCAGCTCCTCAAAGAGTTCTCCAATCTTTAACAAGATTACCAGAATTACCATAGCAGAAATTGCTCCAGCCACCTGAACGTTTGACAGAGAGAGGATTCAATTTGAACTTGACCTCAAGAAAATCAACCAGCAGTTTAACAATCTAATAAATGAACCATACCCTTGTGAAAAAGTAGTACACTTTAGCATACCTTTAAAAACTGTTCGTAGAGAGATAATATACAAAATTAATATACTTAAGTGCAAACTGAATGTTTTCGGACACTTAATTGCACGTTATTTGCAATTTAATGAAAATGGATTATAGTAATTAGTTGAACACAATAGTACTTTTTTAACACACTTAAGTAAACTTGTATGTCATGAATTTAAAATATTTGTAATTACACATTGTTAATAATGAAGCTGAAATTTTGTGTATTTAAAAATATTAAAGCCACAATATGTAATTTTTCGCCGGTAGAGGTTGCTTATTCAAAAACAAGGCGTAGCTTGATTTTGCGGAGCTTTTATTATGCCGCAAACAAACGCTTCCGCTTTTTCCAGTCATGCATATGTGGGGTAACACAGCGCTGTTTTATCATATCATATACATTTCAGTGTGTTGAAAATTATGTTATAATGCTACTGCGTTTGTTCTGAGGTTACTATGAGACCCCTGTTGCACACTGCAGTAAGCTAGATCGATATTAGTCATGGTAAAACATGGTACTCACAGTAAATCAAGAAAACGAAATTTAAACAATAAGACTAACTGTGTTAAGCTATAGAACAATGATGAGTTTTCTGTGGATGAATGTATCCAAACGGTTGCTCACCCCTCTAATAAAACACACAATATATTAGAGCGTAACGTGGGTATGAAGTTATTGATAGGCGACAAACGGACACGGTCCTGGTTAAAATTGCTTATTTCTCTGGATTTAAACATTCTTGGAAACATTTGGGATAATGTAAGCACACAAGTCAACAAAATATATAACACTGTTCTAGAGGTTTTGGACATTTTAAACTTTAACTTTAAATGTAATACTGAACAACACTACAGTTGCTCTTTAGTATGTTATCAACACAGTCAATTACGTGCACTTCTTCACAAGGGTCCATCTATCCAAAATAAGTTTGGAAGCGAAAGCTGGAAAAGGAAATTTGGCTGATGTTCTCACCTGTGTCTTCCCCCCTGTGCTGACCTGCACCATGCTGCGAGACATAGAGCAGCTAATAGCAAAGCATTTGAACAAGCCTCCAATGGAGTTAGACAGACCCAATGCTATGAGCTCCTGATCCAGAGAGGACACATTACAAGTAGAACACAAGATGTTCAAACAAAACTGTTTTTCTCAAACTTCTGGAAAAAAATTGTGGGTTAATCAATGACTTTCGGCAACTTAGCTAAGAATAAAAGATTCGTTTTTCAGATGAAAACTGGCAACTGGCAACTAGATTTGTTCCAATTAGAGAAGTTCCAGGAAAATATTGTGTAATGCCAGTTTGGTAACACTTTATTTTACAGTGTCCTTTTTACATGTTTTTACCATAGTAATAACAGTAAATTATGCATAATTGCATGCAACTAACCCTAAACCAAATCCTAATTTTACCCTAGCCCAATAGTAAGTACATGTAGTTAATTAATATTACTCAGTACTTAAATATAGCTTATAATTACATTGTAAAAATTATTAGCTTAAAATAAAGTGTAACCCATTTTTTTTTACAGTGTCCCTGTTACACTCTACATTTACTTATTATAGTAAATACAATAACAGTAAATTATACGTAATTGCATGCAAAAAAAACCTTAACTAAATCCCAATCCTAACCATAAGTACATGTTGTTAATTAACATTAATCAGAACTTAACTGTATAATTTCACTGTAACAAGGACACCTTAAAATAAAGTGTAACTGCCAGTTTTCCAATTTTGCTGTTTTACTATACTATTTGCTTATGTTGACTAATACACATATTATATATTATAGCCATTTAGAGTCTCTTACCTGGTTACTATCGACTTTGTAAGCATATTTGAGGGCAAAAATTCTACCCAGTGAGATAGCAATGCCATAACCAACAACAGCCAGTGCAAAAGCATCACCGACCATTGAACCCAGCAGTGAAACATCGGGCGCCACAGGAGCCTGCAGACTACAATATGAAGAAGAGATACAGATGAGTATATGAACATGAAGATGTAATATGATGCTGTACATGATTTTGTAGCTGTAACCATAACAATGCTAGTACAGTTGTATTTGTGTTTGCATTGTAGTGTGTTGGACTCACCCTGATGGGATTTCTCCAACCACATCAACATTGTATTTGGTCTTCAAATCCATCTGCCATGACACCACGGTAGCGATAACAATCTATATAGACAAACAAGATTCAATCTTTAAGAAACCCTCAAAGCAATATGGTACATTACCTTTAAACAGGAATAGCCAGCAAAACTGATGATAGAATAAAAAAATATAATGAAATGTTATTATGAATAAAATATAAAATATGAATATAAATACGTAAAAAAATGCATCAAGTTTTCTTTTAGGTATAGGCTTAGGGTAGAGTAAGTCATGGCTAGTCAGTAGTATTTATACAATACCTGTCAAGTTTAGAAACATTACAATTTTTTTATGTTTCTGAATGAAGTCTCTTATGTTCACAAGGATGCATTTATTTGATTTAAAAAAAATACAGTAAAAACAGTAATATTGTGAAATATCATTACAAATTAAAATAGCTGTTTTGTATTTTATTTTATTTTAAAATTTATTTTATTCCTGTGATGGTAAAGCTGAATTTTCAGCATCATTACTCCAGTCTTCAGTGTCACATGATCCTTCAGAAACCATTTTAATATGCTGATCTGGTAATCAAGAAACATTTCTTCTTTTAACATTTGTTATGAATCAAAATATTACTTTCTCTCTCTTTTTTTTAATCTTACCACAAAGGTTTGAATGGTATTATTGTTTACACAAAAATGTTAAGCAGCAAAAACTGTTTTCAACATTGATAATAATGTTTTTATTGTATTTGTGATTAAACAAATGCAGCCTTGGTGAGCATAAGAGACTTCTTTCAAAAACATTAAAATTTTAACTACTTTTGACATGTACTGTAATTATCTGCTAACACTTTACAATAAGGTTCCGTTTGTTAACATTAGTTAAATAGTACTTAAAAATTAACTAATGATAAAAAATACTTCTAATGTATTTATTAATCTATGTTAATGCTAATTTCAACATTTACTAATACATCATTAAGTATAATGGACCAACTGCATCTGTTAATATTATTTAATGGAGCTAACATGGACTAACAATGTATTTTATCAACTAATGTTCACAAATACTAATAAATACTGTAATGCATGTATTGATCATTGTTAATTAATGCATTAAATATTATTGTATTATTGTAAGGCATTACCAATTATCTTTTATTAAAAAAAAGTACAAGTCGCTGTATGTCCTCAGTTAGCTAAGTACATGTGTGTGTGCATGTGTGTGTTTAACTGTATGAAGTAACTCACAGTGATCAGCTCAACAGGAATAGGAACAGGAATTTTGCGTGCTGCCAAGGCACTAAGTTGCTTTGCACCGATCAGGCCCAAAATGGTTACGATGCTAACTACCAGAGTACCAATGTTAGTCTTTCCAAGCAATGCACAAATCTCTATGACTGTCTAGAGAGAGAAAGAAAAATAGTGAAATAAGTTATAACCCCCACCACTAGGGGGCACTAAGCACAAATTACACATAGGTGTGATTATTTGTCCTTGTCTGAGGCCTTTTATGTCCCAGTTCAGCATAGTTCTCAATGAAGTGTTTGGGACTGTGCCAATCAAACAGACTTGATGCTCCAAAACCATTAGTCACATGCCATGTGTTGATACTTACATATATAAGAGACAAAGGTCCGCTGTACCGTTCCGGGCTGATGCCGAAGGAATATTTAAGCTGGGAGACGATAACATGGATGGCAGCCGCTGTCGTGTAAGCTCTCACCAATGGCTCTGAGAGATACGTCACCACAAAACCGAACCGAACCAAACCAAGGAGCAACTACAAACACAGACACCACACAAATACTTAGTCACATACACACCTTCAAAGCTGCATACTGTACAATTCCAAGAGAACCTACCTGGAAAATGCCAGATAAGAAAGTCACAGTGGCAGCGATCTTGACCCTCTCCGCATCACGGCTGACAGTGTCTAAGATGGTGATGTTGGTTTCATTGCCTGGCATCATGAAGTCTGAGTCTGGAGCCAAACGCTCCGTCACACTGCCAATCATAACGCTCATAACTGCATACGTACCTGTAGACAAATTAATATTAAAAAGTGTGGGTCATTTTTGCTATGTTTTTTGGGGACCAAATGTCTAGCTGGATTTGAAGGGATAGTTCACTGAAAAATGAAAAATCTATCATTATTTTCTCACTCATACTGTATCAACAAGCTGAACTGTGACAAAAGGCTGTCAATCGCTCAGAAAAGCACTATACACAAGCATAACAGTAACTATATCGATTGAGCTATATTTCAAGTCCTGCAATAGCTTCATGTGAAAACAGAATGAAATGTATGTCATTATTTGTCAATAATGTTCACCTGCAGCTCTCAAATCAAATATGGCACCTAAAGCACAGGTTTGAAATCAGTATCAATATCAACTAGTTCTTAAGTGCCCCGCATTCGAACAACATCATACTTGTAACGTAAGTGCTGTATATGATTTAAAAGAATAGTCCACCCAAAAATAAAAATTCTGTCATCATTTGCTCACCCTCGTGTCGTTCCAAACCTGTATGATTTTCATTTGTCCATGGAACACAAAAGAAGATAGTTTGACAAATATTGGTAACTAAATAGTTTCAGTTCTCATTGAATTCCCTTGTATTTTTTGTCCACAGAATGGAAGTCAATGGGAACTGAAACAGTTTGCTTACCAACATTTTTCAAAATATCTTCTTTTGTGTTCCACCAAAGAAAGTCAGTCAAATGATGACAATTTTCATTTTTGGGTGAGCTGTCCCTTTAAGACCAATAGAAATCAAATAAAGTGTGTGTACTTACCCACAGAGATGTGTTTGGATGTTCCAAATATGAAGTAAATGAGAATGGGGTAGAAGGAGGAATACAGACCAAAAACAGGAGGAACAGCAGCCAGCAAAGCATATGCCATACCTACACACACAATTGCACGTGACATGATTGTTTTGTGTTTTTGTTTAGGTCTACAGTATCTAAAGTAATCAGGTGTGCTTTGGTAATATATGTGCACGTGCTTGTGTTGGACCTTGTGGCAGGTGCATGATTCCCACACTAATTCCTGATACCAGATCTCCAATAGCATTTTCTCGAAATGGGTATCGCGGCAGCCATGCCAGGATAGGAACAAATGATAGGAAACAGCTCTTGAACCTTGGGCCTGTACACCTGACGAAACAAAGAAAATGATAGAGAAAGTTATAAAAATAAAGAAGAGCAACATAAAAGTGTGGTTTGGAAGTTTGAGACTACTCTAAGATGGTGTTGCTTCCATCAAAGCACAATAAGCTCTTTGAATCATTCTCAACAACATGATCATTATGCTGATGCAAACTGTAATGGAATGAATGCAAAATAGAAGCATTTTTACAAGTGGATTATTAAATGCACATTATTAAGTGGACATATTTACGCACCTGACAGCATCTTTGAGTTTTTCTTTTGTTGAAATTTTGACATCTGATTTCTCAGCAACTTGGTCGACACTTAGCTCATCCAGTACTTCTCTGTGGATGTGATATGGCACCCTCTTCCTGAGTTCTGTGTCTTTCATCTCTTTTTCCATTTTGAAACTCTATTGAATACTCAACTCTCTATTCTAGAGTGTTCAGATCACCTCCAGTGTATAGATCCCAAAAGCATGTCCTCACAATGAAAATGTAATCCTTAATGTCCATGCAAACAGACCCAGAAAAATTCTAAAGGATGTTCTCCAGTGATTCCAGTAAGAGATCTACACGTCTGCTGCTTGTGCAGTGAAATGCTGGACAGCAATGGATTGATTAACGTCCCTGGCTCTTCTCTTCTATCACAGGTTGTGTTAATGTGTATCCTGCCCTTTCCGATACCCATCTGATCCATTCACACACTTACTGATAGAATTCTAATGTGTTCATATGGGGAGCAAAGTCCCAAAAACACAGGAGGAGGAGGGGTGGGGGGGATTCTTTAGAGGCAATGTTGGACACTTTCACACTAGAAACCCATGCCACCTTATCTGAGTCTGATTAGATAGAAAACACCATGTTCATTCTGCCAAACCATGTGGTTTTGTATGAGTGAATTGTTAACGACAGAGCTTTGAAAAAAATCTTTGCCCGTCCTGCCACAAGAACTCTGAAGTGTTTTGATCCAGCGAATTAGAGACATTTCTTGTCTTTATTTGAGAATATACAGACTTGTATATGAAATTGTAATTATGTAATAATGGGTGTTTATACTTTTAACTTGATGTGTTTATGTACATTAACTATAGTTTGGGGACAAAAGTGAACTGACAAAACATTCCTTCGATTATGATTAGCTTTATACTATACAATATAAGCTTATGCTATGTCCCCAGTAAACGTGAGCAAGATGGACTGCATTAAATATTAATATGGCCTCTCCCCAACACCTGGCCTGAGAACAAAGTCTCTTCCAATGACATTTATGGCTCAATTCAATGGGGGTTATAGCAACATGAACTCTACGTATATTAACTGAATTGTAATAAGTTTGGCTGTTGTCAGCCGACCTTTTGTATTGACCGGAGTGTTAATAATTATTTAGATCTTTATTTTCCATACTATTCATGTTTCTATATGTTGTTCTTTTGTACTTTTGATTTATTTTCCTTTATACAAACCAAATTGGCCTCTAACATAAAAAATAAAACATGTTATAAGAATCTGGGAGATTACAGATGCACAGACATGCAGTACATAATGTTTTAAGGACAATTATTTATTATATATTTCTGCATTTTTAACTATTTCAGACAGCCATCTACCCTAAATGTAGAATAATGACAAAAACAACAAAAACGCAAAATACATAAGTAAAACAGCTTACATAAACCATAGTCATATGTCAATTTTGGCCATGTTGTCAGAGTTATCTTTATGTGCAATAGCCAAAAAAACAAAAAGCTGTTGCCACATATCAACTTAAATCCCGATGAATGCAAAAAGTCGCTCCAAACCATTAAAATCAAAATGGGAAGTTCTTCTCCTTTCTTGTTTTGTCTAGAAGTCTCACTTCTAAAGCCCAGTGATGAAGGGTTCTTTCAGGTTTGTAGGTTCATGTATCCGCCATTCATGAAGGGAGGTCATTAAAGGTCACAGCTCTGTAACGTCTGTGCCTGTGTTCTGTAAAATGTAGATGCGTAATTGAATTAGAACAGAAAATGCTATTGAATTACAGCGAACTACAACAGACCCATACAAACACACATGCCTGGTTCACTACCTTTGTGGGGACTCTCCATAGACATAATGGTTTTTATACTGTACAAACTGTATATTCTTTCCCCTTACTGTATCTCCTTATTCTATCCCCTAATTCTGTATGATTTATAAGCTTGTTTTCCTCAATTTAGGTCCCCACAGTGACAAGTCCCCATGAGTCTGTGTAGATACACACCTGTAGCCCCTGGTAGTGTAGGACTGCATGATACACTGAAGGGAAAAATGAGGAAAGGGACAGAAAATCTGGAACTAAACCATGGTTCTTCATCTGAGATAGTAAACCATCTAGAAACAAAAACACAAGAAATACAGTAAATATATGAGTGCATTAGACAGTTCTTGGATGAACTATTCCTTTAAAGTCACAGTATACAAAAATATAATCTTTTCATATATAATCATGTGAGAGTGTGGCTGTACGTGTCATACATGCTACCTGGACATGCAGCACAGAAAAACGAGGTCTGCGTGTTCTCAAAGTCCTGAAGCACCTGTGACCCAGAGAGAGAGAGAGCGCATTCAAACACAGACACAATGACATGGAGAATTTAAACTGCCACTCATTAGTTAGGAGTTAATGAGAGTCAGTAACAGGTAATCTATTTCTGTTAATCTCCGGTAAAATATCAACACTTCTACGTGTGTTCTATGTGTGTGAGTGTGTTCTGTGCCACTAACTGATTTAAATATGCCCATGGCAACTGAGTCCATGAAGGTGACTCCACTGAGCTCCAGAATAACGCAGTGCTGCGCACTCTGAGCCCATTGCTGGTCTGGAGGACTTACTTCAGGATTCTCCTTAATGTCTTTACTAACTGCCTGCATATACATAAAGAATATTAAAATATAGACAAATTTTAATGAATGGAAACAGCGAGCTGTAATGGAGTTTATACCTGTTTGAGTGAGGTGAAGGTCTGGTCTGCATTGGCATAGTAAAGTGGATTATAGCAGGAAAACACAGTCACTCCAGGGACCTGGAGTGCCTAGAAAACCCCACAAAATTCAGGGAATTATAGAATCATTCCTTATTGGTTTCAAAAAGTATTTTATGCTCACGAAGGGTGCATTTATTTGGTCAAAAATACAGAAAAAAACAGTGATATTGTGAAATATTATTGATACTTAAAATAGCTGGTTTCTATTTTACTATATTTTGTAATGTATTCCTTTGGCAAAGCTTTATTTTCAGTAGCCATTACTTCAGTCTTATCGTATTTTTGACCATGTAAATGCAGCTTTGGTGAGCACTTGTGGGTATGACTTCTTTCAAAACATTAAAACATCTTAATGATCCCAATTTTTTTTGAGTGTGTGTGTATACAGTACTATGCAAGTAAGTCTTAGGCACGTTAGTATTTTCACCACAAAAAATGGTTTTAAGCCAGTTATTTATATCTTTTGATGTAATGTGTCAGTAGGAAATATCAGTTCACATTTCCAAACATTAATTTTGATATTAATTGTAATAATCCAATGAGATTTTTGTATGCACAAGAAGTCTGACAACAGCCGGTTTGATCCACACAGAGATCTGGTCCCACCATTTTTTTGTGTGAAAATAATAATGTGCCTAATACTTTTGCACAGTACTGTCACCAATATATAGCCAAAGTGATCATAAAGCCCTATCATGTGGTTTCTCAGCTGGAAAACTATCTGGTATGGCTTGAAGATCACTTTGGTTAAGCTGAGGAGCTACTTAAAATGATAAATCATTTTGATTTAAAAACAACAAGCTTGGGCTGGTTTATAAGTGGATTGTGAGTAAATACCTTTGTGTATTTTTCCAGATCTCTGTAACAGTCTGTACCAGCAATATGCCCAAGAACGGCAAACCTGGCACTGAAAAATTTAGATAGAGGAAGAATAAGAGTATGAGAAAGATAAGAAAAGGGAAAATAGAGAGAGACATTGTAGATAAAATTCAGACAATGCAGATGACTCACTGCTGTGTCCTGAAGACAATGGTAAGGATGGAAAACACAATTGCAATGCCAAGCCCCAGGTCCAGGTTAAACACCAGGGCACTGAGCAGTGTCACTACCCACACTACCTGCAGTCTCGGTGGGAAACACACACAGGAAACACCCTGGATGAGAGGCCTACATGGAACAGGATTTTGATCCAGGAGCATGTCGTACTTGGGTCAATTAAGTTAGGATGAATGGATTGGTTGCCCTTACCAGGTCCAAGCGGTCTGTATTCCAAAGTTTAGGCACATCTTTGACTTGGGCAAAAACCCCTTGCAGATTAACTATAATAATTACAGCCAAAACTGTCTGAAACACACACAAATACACTTTATAAAATCACTTTATTAAACTATATCTGTATATATACACTTTCCAATTGAAGGTGATATTGGGACCTTTGGAAGCTGCTGAAAAAGGGGGCCGAACTTCAGCAAGATCAATAGAATTATAAGTGCAGACACCAGAGAAGACACCTGATAAAAAGAGAGAGGCCATTTTCATCATGGAGTAAAATCCTTACTGCAGTGCTCCACACATAAATGTACATGAATATATTGGAGGAAAAAAAAGTATTTTATGCATGTGGTTTGGATTTTATCAGTGAGCCTTTGCTGATAAGAATGGGAAATGTTAATGATCAATACCTTAATAACAGAGTCACATGCTGCATTTCTTACAGCACATTTAGTTTCAATGTATTCATAATTTAGCTTGTATTTATTTTAAATTAATAATGCAAATAGTTTTATGTAATCATGTAATGTAGGTTGAATGTCTCAGATGAATGTAGGTTGAGTTTTAGTATATATATATATAAGACATTTAATTAAAATATTTTATTTTGAGATATAGATATATCAAAATAAAATATTTTAATTAAATGTCTGTACTTCATGTAGCCAGTACCTGAATAACACTAAAAGTCTGAGAAAATACTCAATATAATCTATAATGTGATTCACATGTAAACAGAAAAAAATTGTTGTGCAAGTATCACATGTTGTGCATGTACATTTGACTGTAACATGAGACAGCCGGTGTACACACCTGAGTTTGCCCGCCTGTACTCTCCTGCACAGTGCTGCGAGATATGGATCCGCTTACTGGAAAGCACTGGAACACCCCTCCAATAGAGTTACATAGACCCATAGCCAACAGCTCCTACAGGAGGGAGAGACCATTTGAGATCAGACAGAAGAGATGCTGCAAAGAGGGCATCTATACTAGTCTTATTGTGAGGTTACAGGGAACAAATTGTTAAAGTTACATCTTTTGTTTGTTACCTGGTTACTGTGAAAGGGATACCCATGTTTATGAGCAAACATCATGCCCAATGAAGCTTGGAAACCATAGCCCACCACTGCCAGCGCAAGAGCTGTCGATAACAGCTCCTGAGAGAAGGAAAATGATGGAAGGGAGGGAGGTGAAAGACTTAAGTATAAAAAGAGAGAGAGAAAAAGGGGCAAATGAGAGAGAGAGATAATATGTTTTAACACTGAAATACTTCCAGCTAATTGGTTCTGTAAAGAAAATCCAACACTCTGCTGACCCAGTTGGTATGGGTCCAACGATCTGTATTCCATACCGACCGGACAAATCAAACTGCAATGATGACAGAGTGGCAAGGATAATCTAAGGACATGAAGAAAGAATTACTGTTGCACAGAAATATCTGGAAAAAAAGGAAATTCATTCGAATTAAAACATTTGCTGTAATACTCCAATAGAGTTCCATTTGTTAACATTAGTTAACTACATTAACTAACTGAAAAATATTGATTAATGTTAATACATTATTCAAATCAAAAAGTTGTATTAAAGTTGGATCTGTTTATATGATCTAATGGAACTGAGCAAACATGAACTAACAGTGAACAGGTGTATTTAACTAATGTTAACGAAGCTATAACAAATGTATTGTTCATTGTTAGTTAATGCATAAAATAATATATAGTAATGGGATATAGCATAGTAACAAAGTAATGGGACATTATTGTAAAGTATTCGCACATTTTTATTCATATAAAAATAAAAACTAACACAACTGGGCAAAATAATGGCCACAAATTAATTTTAGTTCATTATACATGGAATATTATAAAACTTGAAACCTTCCTGTATTAAACATAAAAATGACATTAGGTAGAAATAAATCTAGACTGTACTAGGAAATTTACATTTAAAAATACTAAAGCAAATAACAGTAAAATAATATAATACATTTAAATTTATTTGATAAAAGTGAAAACTAACAATAACTAAACTACAGTCAGAGGAAAAAATTATATTGACTATAAAAGGTAACACTTTACAATAAGGTTTCATTAGTTAACATTAGTTAATGTATTAACTAACATGAACTAACCATGAGCAGTACATTTGTTACTGTATTTGTTAATCTTTGTTAATGTTAGGTAATAAAAATACAGCTGTTCATGGTTTGTTCATGTTAGTTCATGTTAGTTCACAGTGCATTAACTAATGGTAACAAGATTTTAATAAAGTATTAGTAAATGTTGAAATTAACATTAACAAATAAACACTTTATAAGTGCAGTTCATTATTAGTTCATGTTAACTAATGTAGATAACTAATGTTAACTAATGAACCTTATTGTAAAGTGTTACACTAAAAAATACTATAAAAACCCTGTTTCAAGTGTGTTTGTGCATGTGCCCACCAGTACCAGCTCCCATGGAATGGGAAATCGATTGCTCCAGCATGAATTCAGCACCTTTCCACCAACAAGTATAACCAGGGAGACAAAGGAAACTACCAGTGTCGCCGGTAATACTCTCCTGATTCCAGACACAGTGTTTGAAAACATCTGTAGGACACACACACAGGTACATTCAGCATTTGAGATATACAGATATCACAGAGGTAAAACACACAGAGCTCATTCTCACCCAGAACACAGCAAGGATGCCTCTGTGTCTGACTATGGAGATGCCCATCAGTAAAGGCAGCTGGTGAACAGTCACATGGACGGCGGCTGCCATAGTGTATCCACTGACCAACGGCTGAGACAACCACCGACACACTCCTCCACAACGCAGCACATATAGCAGAATCTATAGGGAGAGAGGTTTATACAAAAACACACACATACACACACACACACACACACACACACACACTAATACAGAATTAATACAGCTTGTGTGTGTTTTACCTGCATTAATCCACACAGAATGGTCAACTGAGCTGCAAAGGCAACTCTCATGCTTTCAGCCTCAATCTCATCGCTCTCTGCTCCGCTGCCTGGCAACGCCACATCACCTGTTACCGTACCGACCATGATGGAAAGGATAGAAAACGTACCTGTGGATCAGACAGATCATCAGATACACCTGAACGTCAGTAAGAACAAAGCTACTTGATGGACTACCAATATTTATATATTAAATACCATTTAATATGTTTTACTTTAGTTTTTTTTAATTGTTATTTTATATTTTACTTTATGTAATTGTATATTTTATTACATTATTAGTTATTTTATACATATTTTTTTATTTATATTTTATTTTAAAGTTTTTTTATTTAATATATATATTTTTTTATATTATTATATATTTTATGTTTTAATTTAATTATTTAAAATATTTAAAATATTATTTACATGTCATTACAAATCCATATATTGAAAAAATATCAACAAACAGTCTTGTTACAACATTTCATTTTTGGGTGAACTACTCTATTAATATATTTTTTCTTGCAAAGTGGCATTGTTAATGTACCTGCAGAGAGTTCACATACAGTATGTATATCTTACCCACAGAGATGTGTTTGGATGTTCCAAATATAAAGTAGATGAGAACAGGGTAGAAGGACGAATACAGACCAAACACTGGAGGAACTGCAGCCAGCAAAGCATTAGCCATCCCTAAGGGAATAGAAAAAGGCTGAAAATTAACAATTTGTGTGTAGAGGAGTGTGTGCATTTCTGTACAAAAGAATTAGTCATTAACATCCACTTTATCTGTCTGATATGAACCACAGTGCATTGTGAGAAAAATGATTGGCTGCCAGCCTATAATACAGATCTGTAGGTGTCTAGTATGAAAAACAGGGCGATCAAGTGTCTACACTTTCAGAGAAACATAAAAATAGACTGATCAATTTTGAAAGTAGAAGTGAAAAACGGAAGGCCCATATTCGGAATTTGTCCCCTGCATTTAACCCATCTAAGTTAGTGCACACACATTACGAGTAGTGAGTAGTGAACACACACACACTGCAAACAGTGGACACACACCCGGAGCAGTGGGTTTGCTGCAGTGCCCGGTGAGCAATTGGGGGTTAGGTGTCTTGCTCAAGGGAACCTCAGTCATTTCCTGACTGAATTGAGAATCGAAACCACAACTTTCGGGTTAACAGTCTAACTCTCTAACCATTAGGCTACAACTGCCAATCCATGTTCTATGATCTATGTTGACCGTGACAAAATCTTTATACTTAGAAAATAAAGTGTCTTGTATTTCATACATGCATATATTTATAGCATATATAGGAGCTCAAATATGTGACCCTGGACCACAAAACCAGTCATAAGTCGCACGGGTATATTTTGTGGCAATAGCCAACAATACATTGTATGAGACTGGTTTTGTGGTCCAAGGTCACATATCACAGGAGTCTTAAACCTTGAGGCAGATGCATGATTCCCACACTGATTCCTGATATCACATCTCCAACAGCATTTTTCCTGAGCGAGTATTGTGGCAGCCATGACAAGAGAGGTGCAATAGACAGGAAGCAGTTTTTCAGCCTTGGACCGGAACACCTGATGCAAAGCAACAGAGAAATGAAGGGTCAATGTGAGTATTTCTCATGGACACTGTGTCTATTTTATGATCACAATTATCTTAAGTGTGCATGTTTCTTAAATAAGCTCCTGTACTCTTCTCACCCACACTCACCGGCTCTCCTCCTTCAGCTTTCCCCAAATTGTCTGATGCGCCTTCCACCTGCGCTGTCCCTGGATATCTAGCTGTGCTTCATTCAGACCATAAACAGGATTAGGATTGAAATTCTCACTCTGTGAAAGTCTTTGACTGTCCATCTGTGAGAACAAGAAAAAAGTAGCTAAAACAGGCACAATCCTAAAATGGAGTGTATGATTATGTTTCTCGTGTACGAAGCTGTTGTGACATGGCCTTGAACTCAGAGCAAACTGTCTATTATCATTCTCAAAAGCAAACACAGTAGCTAAACCAATTAAACTGTAAGTCTATAACTAGAGAGAGAGAGAGAGAGAGAGAGAGAGAGAGAGAGAAGACAGATAACAGACTCTCTCCCTCCTCCAGACTTCCAAAGTGTTATTTATTGTCTCAAATGTTCACCGACGTTTATCTTTGAATCAGCTTCGCTCTGACCAAAGGTTAAAAGATTTTAATCTACCACTCCTGAGAACAGAGATCATATTATACAATCACATGAGTGACAGCTTGTACTCAACAGACTTGTTACCATTTTTACTGTAGTACTTTAATAATGAGCTCCAGATAATGATTATGCAATTATGCAACTTCCTTGTAGGAGGCAGGGCTATATTATCCAATAAGACGACGCCACTCTTCAACAAATAATGCTTATTCAGTCACTAGAAAATTGACCTTTGACTCTCTCTATATATAACTACATAAGACATACATCAAGTCTATATGCAATGTTTTATTTATATTTATCAGTAAATGGACAGAACTCACAAGCAGATGTTACACCAGAATAAAGATCTCAGTCTCAGTCCCCATCAACTACCAAGGGAAAAAAAATACTATGGTAGTCAATGGGGGCCCGAGATCTGCTTGGTTACAAACATTCTTCCAAATATCTTCCTTTGTGTACAGCAGAACAAAGACATTAATACAGGTCTGGACCAACTTGAGGGTGAGTAAATGATGACAGAATTTTAATTTTTGGGTGAGCTATCCCTTCAAGACACTGCACCCTTTAGTCAGGACCAGATTTTACATGCTTTATATAAAACTGATAACACATCAAAGCTCACCTGCGTCTATCAGCACTCTTTGATAGGAGCACACGTGCGGAACTGAAGACAGGTGAGTATGCAATAAAAGTGGAAATAAGCTTATCAATAAGTTCTCTTACCTTGTCTAGAGAATTCACTGAATTCTGTTCTGTGTGTCCTGAGAAAACCACTTTATTACCCCTGTGCACATGACCCGAATAGCTCAACAAAACCTCATGCCAACTGTGGAAAGGATCTCAGCTGAATGTCCTTAAATATTTCATTGTTTTCTGTTGTTTAAAGGTCAGATTTATACCTTATATATAATTCATCACATTTTCGGTCTCCACTCTACATTATAATCATCATTGTAATTTTTTCCCCCCAATTCTGTCTCATTGGTTAATATAAATGTCGACAGTGCTTAACACCAGAAGGCAAAAGGTTGTACAATCTCACACCCACACATCCTCTAAATATACATTTAACAACCTAAAAAAATATCAAAAACAACAAACACAAGTTGGGGAATTTCCATTACTCCATTGGTCACTGTATATGTTAATTTTTTTTTTTAAGTAATAATTTAATTTAAAACAAAAAAACAAAAAAAACACACATTACTTTCATTCAGCAAGGATGGAATAAATGTATCAAAAGTGTCAGCAAAAACATTTATAGTGTTATAACAAATTTCTATTTGAAATAAATGCTATTCTTCTGAACTTTCTATTAATCAAATATTCCTGCAAAAGATCTATCACAGTTTCCTCAAAAATATTAAGTAGAAGATCATTGAGCATTAAAAATAAGAGAGCAACAAATCAGCATATTAGAATGATTTCTGAAGGATTATGTGACACTGAAGACTGAAGTAATTAGTAATGCCATTACAGGAATAAATAACATAAAAAAATTGAAAAAATATTTTAAATTGTAGTAATATTTCACAATATTAATGTTTTACTGTATTTTTAATAAAACAAAATGCAGCCTTGCTATATAGAGTGCATCATAAAAATTAAGAAGTGCATCTTTAATGTTCAGTACAACACCAGAAATGTACACCACAAACAGGATAAAAAGCCACAAATGTATCCAACATCACTCTTAATCTAAAAACCTATAATGCTGATGTGAAGCCATGCCATAGCCTAGTCATTTTGAGCATCTGATGTAAATTTGCATACATTGTTTTTTCTTTCCCAGATGTAAACTTACAGCAGCATGTTTTCCCTCAGTATTGAAACTGCCTCAGCAGCACAGAGAGCTCTCTGAGCCGCTCCGCTCTGCTCCTTGCAGACTGGTGAATCGGCAGCTCAAAAAACGAAAAAGTGAAACTACGAGAAAAGCTAAGATTTGTTACTTGCCTCAGAGGGGGTAAACGGGGAGGTCTAGGGGGGTGTCTTGGTGGGAGGGGCTTGCGTTTTACTCTGGCACTCTGCCCATTCTCAGGTTCAATGTTTTTGATTTGAGAAGGGGGTGGTGGGGGCGGAGGATCTGGTGCTGCGATTAGCTTCGAGTGGGCAAGAGGAAGGGGTGAGAGTGGAGGGGGGAAACCGGTAAAGGAGGATTCGGAGTAGGAGGAGCCTTCCCAGGGTGCCATGCTGTCAGGGGCCACAGATGAGATGGGAGGATGGCCACGTTTTCTCAGGTCAGCCTGAGGAGGATGCTGGGGGGTGGATAGAGAAGGCCTTCCTAAAAACAGGATAGATGAAGAAATATAAGAATCAGAATTGTATTGTATTTTGTTTTATTCTATTTCCGCATTAGAATAAAACAAAAACAAAATAAGACTTTATTTCTTGTAAGTGCAACATTTTTTATAATAGCTTATTTCTCATAATTGTGACTTTCTTGCAAATGCAATTTTATAATTCATTATTGTGAATATAATAATATCTTTGTAACTATTACATTTATATAACTGCAACTATTTCTCACAACAATATCTTTATATCGTATTTGTGATTTTATATCACATAATTGTGACTATTACAACTTTCTTGTAATTGTGTTTAGATATATCTTGTATTTGCCACTTTATTTCTCACAATTAGCTACTACTTTCTCAGATTTCTCAGATATCTTTATAAACATAAATGTAGGAAACAGGATCTTGTATATTTCTAAATTCCACTTTATTTAACTTTATCTCACACACATGTTCAGTTCTAATTATCCCCTCGCCTAACAAGTCCCATTACAAAGGCGAATGTTGGGACAATAGCAGGTAATTAACTTAGCACCTCCTGATTATCCTTGAGTTTGCACTTGCATTGTCTATTGATGAGCTCAGGTAACATTGTGTAGACAGGAGAAACAAAGGTCAATGTAAACACGCAGTTTATATGTCACGCATGAGGATTGATTAGCATTACTTCTCATGCAATGAACATTGAAAACATTTGATTTCCAGTCAAATCAGTTAATGTCTGACACAATCTTGACATATACTGTATCAATGCACTATTGATTCCATATAGACTATAAAAGTAATCTATCTATCAGTGATGTATTGACTATACCTGCAGTTCTGTTGCCTGATGAACCAATCAGAGGAAGCCTATCCTTTGACATCAGTCTATTATCCTGTATAGTGATATCACACACATGATCATGACTGTTTGTCAAACAGTGTGATGTTGTTTGAGTTAATGTGCTGATATTGTATATTCACTTGTACATTCAATCCATTTAAGCAATTTTTGTGGAACAGCCTTACCTGGTCATTTTCAGCCTCCTTTTTCTTTCGTTTTTGAGGTATCTTAGAGTTCTTCTTTCCAGATTCATCCTCTTTAAGGCTTTCCCTGAATCGTGACATCCTTTTTCAAAAGATCAGGACACACGCACTGACTCGCTTCAAACAAAGAGACACATTAGCCTCACAATAAAATAAACAAATACATAAAGATATTTTATATTTCAGCTACTTTCTCATTTTCAGTTAGTTTAACTTAATGTACTAAAATAACTAAAACTAAAATAAAAAAAATCAATAAAACACAAATTACAAAAACACAAAACAAAATTACTAAAACCTTAACTACAATAAAAAAGGAAGAAATAAAAAAGACCAATTCAAAATATCAGAAAAGTAACATTTGTTGCTATTGCAGTTTTTTATACTCACTTTAGTCATCATTATACTCACATTATCCTCTCAACTTTTATCTTCTCTTCACATTTTGTCACTCCTTTTTACATCATGCAATCAGAAAATATTCTCATTCCTTTCTTTCAAATTCTGCAAACCTTGTGGCTTTTATATCTTTGACTCTCCCTCACGTGTTTCCATTCCTCTCTTGCTTTCATTCGTTTAGCTGTTGGTTAAAGGGATTGGCCATCGAGACGCTATGATGATGAACAAAAGGGAACTGGAGAAGGGGGTGAAATATTTATACTTAGCTGCACAGCCAAAGCCCCCCAACACACTGTGTACCCTCTCTCTGTCTCTGTCTCTGTCTCTGTCTCTCTCTCTGTCTCTCTCTCTGTCTCTCTCTCTCTCTCTCTGTCTCTCTCTCTCTCTCTCTCTCTCTCTCTCTCTCTCTCTCTCTCTCTCTCTCTCTCTCTCTCTCTCTCTCTCTCTCTCTCTCTCTCTCTCTCTCTCTCTCTCTCTCTCTCTCAATCACACACCTGCTGGCCTGTAGCCCAGGGAAACATTGATACATTACACACACATGAATCTATCTTCAAGTCATGAGCCACTCACACACATGCACGCATACACAGTCACAACATATTTGATACCATTTAAAAGTTTGGACACACCTACTCGTTCTTTCTATATTCAGCTCTATAAATTTTACATTTTAGAATAATAGTCACCAAAACCAAAACTAACTAACACAAAATGTGTACAGACCAAATCAAGGCAAAATGTTTGGGTATTTTTTTTTTTTTTTTTTAAACTACTTTTGCGAACTAGTCCTAGATTTTTGGCCCGATCAGAACCAAAGCAGTGCAGCAAGATTCTCTGTCTGGTTGTCAATAATTATCAAAAAAAAAGTTGACATTTCAATGGGCCGTCAAAATGTTCAAAGTGGGCGGAGCCAATTTTATTTAAATGGCTATAACTTGTGAATGGATATTTGCACCAAACTCAGCACACATATGTAAGAGCTCATTCTGTGCTCGCATGAACATGGGTGTGGCGAATGGTCACTTGGTGGCGCTGTAACATGGAAAAAACTTTAAAATGGCTATAACTATGCAACCCTAAGTCTGATTGACTTGAAAATTGGCATGTGGTGTCTTTGTCCAAGGTGACAAGACTGCCTTTGAGCACATTCGCATATCTCAAAAAAATGCAGCCAGCTATCAGCTATATCAGACAAGATTAATAGAGGCCGATCGGAATGAAACTCACTAGATCTGTGAGAAATTAGAAAGAAAACAGCCACCGGGGGGAGGGGGGGGGATTGTATATTGCACACACCCACACCATTCATACCACATGGAAGAACTCATTCTGAGCAATTTTGCCTCTAGGACCACCGCTGTCGAATTGTTCATTAAATATTATTTTAAAAACCAACTTTGGTGAACTAGACCTAGGTTTTTGGCTCAACCTCAATAAAACCACTGCAGCACAATTCTCAGGACTCTCTAGGTTAATAATTATAAAAAAAAAAAAAATTGAGCTTTGGCCTTTGAATAGCTACAGCTGGGTCATTTTGAAAATAGGCATGGCCAAGTCTACACAAAAGCCTATCATTCCTAAACAAAAACTTTGCATCATTAGGTGACCACATGATTTTAAATAAGCATGGACACTTTTATGGATATTGGGACATAGGTGGCGCTTTAACTGTTACAAAGCTTTAAACTCCATGCATTTCCTTAGTAAACTGCCTGTAAATGGTATTTTCCATCTAAGTGATTACATGCTTGCTAAACAAAGCATAACTTTTTACGCATATGCTTAAAGTGCTTGAACCCCGATAATCGCTGCTCGCAGCTATGTTTTATAATTCAGTTTTAATAATTTTTCATTAAATACAAACCCGATTCCAAAAAAGTTGGGACACTGTACAAATTGTGAATAAAAACAGAATGTAATGATGTGGAAGTTTCAAATTTCCATATTTTATTCGGAATACAACATAGACGACATATCAAATGTTTAAACTGAGAAAATGTATCATTTTAAGGGAAAAATAAGTTGATTTTAAATTTCATGGCATCACACATCTCAAAAAAGTTGGGACAAACCATGTTTACCACTGTGTGGCATCCCCTCTTCTTTTTATAACAGTCTGCAAACGTCTGGGGACTGAGGAGACAAGTTGCTCAAGTTTAGGAATAGGAATGTTGTCCCATTCTTGTCTAATACAGGCTTCTAGTTGCTCAACTGTCTTAGGTCTTCTTTGTCGCATCTTCATCTTTATGATGTGGCAAATGTTTTCTATGGGGGAAAGATCTGGACTGCAGGCTGGCCATTTCAGTACCCGGATCCTCCTTCTACGCAGACATGGTGTTGTAATTGATGCAGTATGTGGTCTGGCATTGTCATGTTGGAAAATGCAAGGTCTTCCCTGAAAGAGACGACGTCTGGATGGGAGCATATGTTGTTCTAGAACTTGGATATACCTTTCAGCATTGATGGTGCCTTTCCAGATGTGTAAGCTGCCCATGCCACACGCACTCATGCAACCCCATACCATCAGAGATGCAGGCTTCTGAACGGAGCGCTGATAACAACTTGGGTTGTCCTTGTCCTCTTTAGTCCGGATGACATGGCGTCCCAGTTTTCCAAAAAGAACTTCAAATTTTGATTCGTCTGACCACAGAACAGTTTTCCACTTTGCCACAGTCAATTTTAAATGAGCCTTGGCCCAGAGAAAATGCCTGCGCTTCTGGATCATGTTTAGATATGGCTTCTTTTTTTACCTATAGAGTTTTAGCCGGCAACGGCGAATGGCACGGTGGATTGTGTTCACCGACAATGTTTTCTGGAAGTATTCCTGAGCCCATGTTGTGATTTCCATTACAGTAGCATTCCTGTATGTGATGCAGTGCCGTCTAAGGGCCCGAAGATCACGGGCATCCAGTATGGTTTTCCGGCCTTGACCCTTACGCACAGAGATTGTTCCAGATTCTCTGAATCTTTGGATGATATTATGCACTGTAGATGATGATAACTTCAAACTCTTTGCAATTTTTCTCTGAGAAACTCCTTTCTGATATTGCCACTATTTTTCGCCGCCACATTGGGGGAATTGGTGATCCTCTGCCCAGCTTGACTTCTGAGAGACACTGCCATGCTGAGAGGCTCTTTTTATACCCAATCATGTTGCCAATTGACCTAATAAGTTGCAAATTGGTCCTTCAGCTGTTCCTTATATGTACATTTAACTTTTCCGGCCTCTTATTGCTACCTGTCCCAACTTTTTTGGAATGTGTAGCTCTCATGAAATCCAAAATGAGCCAATATTTGGCATGACATTTCAAAATGTCTCACTTTCAACATTTGATATATCATCTATATTCTATTGTGAATAAAATATAAGTTTATGAGATTTGTAAATTATTGCATTCCTTTTTTATTCACAATTTGTACAGTGTCCCAACTTTTTTGGAATCGGGTTTGTATTATATTTCAGCTTTAATTCAATTATCGAAAGCGTTTTTAATAGTTTTGTGTTAGTTAATAACAACACTGGCCTTTATATCAAAAGGTCTGTAGGATGAGGAGAAAAAAATTCAGTCAAGAGTGTCCAAAATTTTACTGATTCTATAAAGCTGTATAGACATTCATTGTTAGGCCATATTGAAAATAAAAATGTCTTCACAAGATACTTTTCCTGACACAGTAAAAATATTACATATTAAAAAAGATTTTGAACATTTATTTGAATCTCTTAAATCTCAAACTTTACAATTAAAATTCTTTGGCATCTTCAATTATATATCACATAAATTAAGTCAGTGTTATGTCCTTGAAACTCGATGTGAAAATATCACTTTCTTTCTTTCTTCTTTTGCTCTCCTGTTAACAGTTTCATTTGGTTCATCTGTCTCCCATTCCGTTAACTGAAACAATTCTAAGCCCTGCCCACAAACAACCACCCAGGCTCCTCCCTCTTGTCCCACCCCAAACCATGCCCACAATCCAGCAGCATCTGCGGTGTGTGAGAACAGCACCTTCAGTGGGCGGAGGACATCACCGTTCACACTCCACAAACACAAGCGTTGGTCTGGTGAGGTGGACACCAATAGATTGGGGCTTAGTAAACACAGCCCAGTGAGAGGGGAAGAGTGTGCCAGGGGCACTGACAAATGAGAAAGTAGCTGTAGAGACATGCCTCCATTCTCCTGCTCTTTCTGATCAATCTTGATACTCAGTAGAGACAGCTCTCCATCATCTCCACCACTGGCCAATGAGATAATGTTTTCCTCCATTTGCTCCATCTCTTTCTGCGGTGATAAGGCAAGTGTATTGACTCCGCTTTGATGGACAGGTATGGAAAAGAAAGGGGCTGACGGGCCTGTAGCAAAGACAGGGTAAATCATTATTAGCATAAACGCATATTTTAAAGTTCTATTACCAGACTCGAGCCTAATGGCACCAAACACTGTGGTTTTGGGACAGCTTCACAGTTTTTTATGCATTTTTTTTTTAATGCTCTTGGGTTTGTAATTGATACAAAATGTATTAATATATAAGAAAACACATACTTGTAGTGATTGATACTGATTCAGCACAAATTTATCTGTGGTCACTGTGAGATGTTACTGTATGTAAAACAGCTGCATAGAAAGTCTTAAAATAATAATAATAGTAACATTTTGGGGACAGGTCTAAAACAAGATTTTTTTACAGGCATAGTACACTATGCCTTTAACATATATAACAAATGCAAACAAATAACATACATCATTTAAAAATTTTCTTAATGACAGCAAAAAAACAAAACATAGCTATGCAAATATTACAAAATAATCAAAAACAAGGTTATATGTTCTGGTGTATGTATGACTCACCCTGCCAGCTGACACCAGCCTTACTGTTCAAAACTGCTGTTAAATCCCACACAGATATACAACCATCTGTAGTGGCACTGAACAGCAACAAAAGCCTGAGACAGAAAGAGATTGACATTGGACAAATGCAAGTAAGTGTAAGAAATCATTTAAACATGGAATAACAATGTTTTTGATAAATGAACAGCATGTCCTTACTTTCTGCCCTGGGAGTCCTCTAGCTTGTAGGTGGCGATGCTGAGCACACACCTCTGATGGTAAAAACATTCCCAAAGCATGTCAACACTTCTACTGCTCTCAGTCACACTGAACAGCCTAAAAGAGAAAACACACCATCTTAATACATTAAATCTCATATTTAATATATATTTGAAACTCGTTTTAATTTTAATCTCAAACCAAGTTACCTTACTGCACCATCACTACAGCCCAGAGCCAGAACATATTCAGTCCCATTTTGCACCACAGCCATAGACATGTACCTGCAAATATGAGAAAGCATTTGCACATTAAATTATAACGAGATCTCTCTATTAAAAAAGCCCAATTACAATGGGAGGGGTACATTGCATTGTCCGCCCTCTGGTGGTCATACATTTTCAGGACAGCTACTACCAACCATCAAACAACACTGGACGCCCCCCAAAAATTCATACATGTTTGGAACAACATGGAGGTGAATAAATGATGTCAGAATTTCCATTTTAGATCCAAACATGAAAAATAGAGAGTATTTTTACAAACATACACGTACCTTGTCTCTGGGTCCATTTTTACAGTCTTGTGTCGATTCCGCTTCCGTTCCCACTGCTCATCCAATCGATGACCAGCTATCTGAGTGACCTGACAGATCGGCTGACCCTGCTGCTCATCCAAACGAATCAAGAGCCAGTAACACTGCAGCTGAGCCCGGCCACCCGCCGAGAACACAAAAGAAGACAGCAAGGAGGTATCTGTCCGGTTATCTCTCGCTCTTTCATTAGTTTCTACTCTTCTGATGGCAGCCAGAGCACGAACATTTGAGATATGGTCTGTTAGAACCGCAAGCACTTTAACAGTTCCACTCTGTGGATTGATGGCAAGTACACCCACTGTGGTATCCTCCCCTCCAGTAACAAAAATCTCCCAAAGTTTTGACAACTCTCCAGTCTTTGTCAGACTACCAAGGTGACAAACACAGCTGATGCCTCGCCCATGTAACCCCTCTTTCAGGGTATGTCCATTCACATCGGTTTCTGTGGACGCCAATGAACGTGATGCCATGACAGCTCCGTGTTTGATGAACACAAGGGTACCATGTCCGATTGCATGTGCATGAGGATCCATGTGGATGTGTATCGGGCATTTGTAGGCCCAGGATCGATGGCCGCCTCCACAGGCAACTGATAATAGCTTCTCTTGTCGATGAGGGTCCCATATAACGAAGTGGACAGAGTGGAAGCCAACCATTACAAACCGAGCCTCATCTACGCTTTCACTCTCTTGATCAATCTTCCTCTTCTCAAATCTCTCATTCAGCATCTTTCCTTGTACCTCTGGTGCATACGAGCCCAGAAACAGAATCTTCTCCAGCCACTCCATTCCTCTGCAGGCCCGCTGAACTCTACGCACCTTCAGAACGTTTTCTTCAACAGTTAGTATTCTTACAGATCCATCTCGACCTGTACTGTAAAACAAGTCTTGATACTCACACACAGAAGTCACACCTTGCTTCCCATGGACTCCGTAAAGGGTACTAATGGGAGACATAGGATCGCCAAGTTGCGTTTGCCTGTTTTCGGTTTCTTGACCTTGTAAGTCCATTCGTTCTCCTCCTTCATTCTTTTCTCTTTCAGCATAGAGCAGTAACGACCCTCTCCGGTCACCACACAAGTAAAACCCTTTTCTTTGTGACAAGGTAACCGCAGCAGTCAGCCAGCATTTGGCACATGGTGGCAGCAGGAATGGAAGAAGAGTTTCCTCTTTCATATGTAGGCCTGATTCATCCTCCATCACCTTTATTGTCCACCGGTACACCAATCCCTCAGAGCCTGATGCCAGAAGACACCAACTACAGGACCCTCCAGACAGTCCCTTGACCCAAAGTACAGAGTGAACTTTACCCTGTCCAGCTTTTAGCAAGACTCCCACACCTGGCTGCTCTACAAGGAATACTTGGACACCTCCATTCAGATTACCCACTGCACACAACCACACAATGCAATTCGAATTCTGGACTTGGACACTTGTGATCTCCATCACACAATACGACTGGAATTTTGCTCCTCCTTGCCAGATGACATCCCAGGTGTCACCCTGACTAAGGCACACCTCTCCTTGATCAGTACAGACCAAAACTTTATTTGATTTGTCCTCACCCACCAATCGGACCACTTTGGGACAACCTTGCCCTTTAAATCCCAGATCCAGCTGAGTCTCTGCCTGAGTTTCCTCACTGTCTTTCTTCTCCTCTGCCACTCTCCACACTCTTAACCCACCATCTGCACCTCCAGTAGCCATCCATCCCTCCCTACAGCCTATACTTCCCTCACTGACAGCCAGAGCCCTCACTCCACCCGACCTATGCCCTCTAAACGTACATCCCACCTTCCCTTCACCTCCCCATTCCCAGAGCAGGCACGCTCCATCTTCTCCTGCACTGAATACACGGCTGGGTGTAAGCTTGACACAGAAGACCCGTGCCTGGTGCCCGTAAAGCACCCGAAGACATGTTGGTGTTTCCTCTCCACAACCTGCATCTCCACCCAATGTGCCCACTCTCCACAAACGAACGCTGCGGTCATCTGAGGCAGACGCCAGCCACCCAGATTTCTGAAGGTAGCAAAGACTGAAAATTACTCCACTGTGGCCCAGCAGACGTCTCTCTACCTGGGACTGGCCATCAGGTTTGGTCCCTCTGGGCCTCCACAGCACGAGCTGGTTGAAAACAGTCCCACCCACAAGCACTAAAGAGTCCCAATTTGGACCAATCATAAGTGCTGAGTAGAGAAGACAGGACTCTACGCAGGAGTAGAAGGAGAGAATGTTACCAGATTCTGCTTCTAGGAGCAGCAGGGCATTGTGGGCCAAGGCTATGCCTAACAGTGTGTGGGGTTGTGCTTTTAGCCAATGAATGTCCAGCACCCAGTCTTGAAGCTCCAAGAGTGGACCAATCAGCTTCAGGCATTGTCCTGCAGAATTGAAGCTAACAAGCCGAACTCCTTTTCCTCCAAATACAATGATTTCCTCCTCATCTTTATCACAAACAGAAATGTCAGATGAAATTACACTGTCTCCAGACTGATGTTCTCTACCAGGGCGTATCCCATGGATTCGGTAGTTATGGAGAACATTTAAAGATGCACATTTTTTAGTAGATACTTGAAGATTGTACACAGAGAGGATTGGTCCCTCACCTAAAAAAAAAGACACAATTGCAGGAAAGAAATCATCCAATGAATAACTTGTTTATAGAGATAAATACACTAATACACATTATGATATTGAGAAACATTTCTGCATTTCCCAAGCACATAACTCTTTTAATAAAGGAATGAAATTTTTTGATCATCTTAGTCAAAAGATGGAAATTCTGGTTTAGCCCATTTAACTCGTACAGGTGCAGTGGTCACTATGGGTAACCACACCTGTTTATATTTTACTGAAGTAGGAATCTTTCCATTTTGTCAAAATATTGACTGGGGGGAAAAATGTAGTGCACAGGAGGTAGTTGCACACAGCTATTTGTCAGAGCTTCTAAAATGCTGAAATCCACCTTTTTCCTGAGCAAACGATTAGCTCCTCCATGATGGATTCCAACTTCTGTTTGGATGCTGTCCTGTTCCGGTTTTCATAGGAACCCATTGTCAAAAAGGGGTAAAAAGAACGACTGAATTAAAGGTGCACTATGTAACATTTTTTTCAGTAAAATATCCAAAAACCACTAGGCCAGTGTTATATATTTTGTTCAGTTGAGTACTTACAATATCCCAAATGTTTCCAACTATTTGTAAATCGTGAGAAAATTGCTATTTTAACTATGGAACTGGGACGTGTGAGGGAGTTGCCTGTCAATTGCGTCATATCTGCGTTACCCTCGGTTTCCAGTTTAATTTTGCAGAAACGATTTACTCTTACTGCAGTGTGCAACAAGTGTCATAGCGGCCACCGAGTGAACGCACAGAGTAACGTCATTTTCACCACACTCAAATGTATCTAATATGATAAACAGAGCTGTGTTACCTCATACTCATGACCAGAAAAGCGGAAATGGCGCCGCCGACTGTGGCATAATAAAAGCTCCACAGCTTGTGAGTCGCTCCAGCGGCCTTGCTCAGCTCCCACAACACTCTGGTCTGCTCTGCTTCATACTACAGTAACGTTAATGATCGCATCCATGAACATGATTTCTGCCCGGGTCCTATCCGATTCTTTTCCACCGGCTGTGAGGGTGAAGACCACATGTCCCAAGATTCTGCGCTCAACCTAGGCGTCATCAAACTACGCCTTTGTTTTGAATAGGCGACCTCTAGCGGACGGAAAAGTTACATAGTGCACCTTTAAAGAAAAAATACTAAAAATTAAAATGAGCGCAGGGTTAAGCTGCAACAGCAGCAGCAATAAACTGAAGAAATTCCTGGAAAGTATGTGTTTTGAGCACCAGCAAATCTGAAAAGAATGTCCTTATATGGCGCCATTTGCCTTGCATTTTATGACAAAGACTGACAAAAGAAAAACGAGCATGGCTTGCAGCACTGAAGTTAAGTCATTGCAACACTGTAAATTGATAGTACTATGGAGCCATGTGCTTTTTTAATCCATATTCATTGGTTTAACGTTACACTGTCAGCTCAGTAAATACGCTAATTTGACTAGAAACTCTGGAGACCGGAAATGTAAAGGATAATTCCACTATGAGTCGGGCGAGACTTCGGTGTTCAGGAAAAAGGTTGATAGGACTTCATGCAAAAAGTTCAGCCTGTGATTGTTATTGCAGGTAACACTGCAGAATGAGAATTTATATATATATATAAAAAAAATGGCTAGTTAGTACTTACAGTGCATATTAGGTCTACATCATTTTGGAAAAAAACATACAAACAAAACTGTCAATCTCTTTTGATACAGTAGTTGTTATTATTAAATGTCAATAATAGAATTTACAATAAAATATTATGTGTCTTTAAAAAATGTGAGGTTATGAGGTAAAGAAAGTACAGACCAGTTCAGTGCAAATGACAAGTAGAAGAAATATGGAAGGTGCATTGTACAGAGAAATTAGTTTGTATATATGTGGTATATAGGGGTACATCGTATATACAGTATGAGGTATATAGATGATAATTACAGTACAGATGGAATCATTTAGCAACTAGTTAGAAATGTGCAAAAAGGCAAGGTTGAGATTGAGGTTTAAGGGCAAGTTACCATGGTAGCGCAAAATATGAGAATAATATGAGAAATTAAATATTCATTAATCATTTGCAGAATTCTCATCATTTGCAGAATACGCAGATGATTTCAGAACAAATGGTCACATTCACATCAGTCCCCTCAGCAGCATAAAAAAGCATTAAAATGTTGCATAAATTATAGAAAAGTAAGCAATATTAGAATATTAGAATGCATTGCAGGCTATTATACAGGCTATTCTATTGCCAGTACATTCCTCAACAGACATGTCTTGGATTCTGTTTAATCACTGCAAAAGCAGATCTATGTGGGAAGTTATCAACCCTTTTCACAATTAATTGCAGCAGCCATAAAATTATTTGTGCAGCCCTAGCCCCTAGTGCATTTAACATTACATACTAAATCACATGACAAGACAAGACAACAGTTCCAGTACCCATTCTATGTTTGCTGAAAATTAGGGTTAGGGGTAACAGTATACAAGGTGTTTCATGATGTAATACATGTGGCCTACATATCAAACCTTGCTGATCTGTTTGTCATGCAGGTTTTAAAGACTTTCTAGTCTCTTACTACTTAGGATATTATAGTTTTTAATGTCTGCATTAAATAAATGTACACTAGCTAAACCAAGAACATTTGGAGAAACGTATGGTTATGTTTCATTAAAAGAATGAATGTCAGTCACCTGTCAACAGGAAATCCTCCCCCAGGAATTCCAGCGCAGTCACTGGAGCAACAAGCACAGCGATATTCATCACAGCAGACCCCACAGGAGATGCCATCTCACACGTTCCACACAGCAGACTGAAGACTTCTGGAGTAAAACAAAAATATTACAGCATTATTTATTACTCTATAACTTCCTGAAGTACCTTTTTCACAAGGCAGAAGTCTCTGTCAAACAAATAAATGAGAATAAATGCATACTGCTCGCAATGGCCTTTACTATACTATCAAGAATGTAGTTATGATATCAGTCCAGTGCTAGATTCTTACACAGATTAAGTGTCAGAACAGATCTGGGTCAGGGTTTCCCAAACTGGGGTTCACAAAGGAACTGCAGGGGGTTTGTGAGTTGATGAAAAGCTAATGAAATTTAAAATAAAAACATTCCAATAAATAAATAAATAAATAAATCTATTTAATGACACAGGTGCATGTATAAAAAATATATACAAACATTTTATTAAAATAATTTTGTGTTTTTAATTAGTGTGGGATTTATATTATTTTTCTAAATTATAATAAAACTAAAAAAAAAGAAAGAAAATGTTTTATTATTTTTACCTTCATGTCATTTGACTATTAACTGACATCAGAGAACCGCGAGCATGTGTGAATCTCAGGGGGTACTTCGGGTAAACAGTTTAGGAAAAAAGGGTTTGAGCAGACAAAAAGTGTGGAATGTCAGGTAAACAAACACCATTATTTAAGTAAGTTAACCAAGGACTAATCTTACCCTAATGGTTGCTGTGTTTTTGAACATGGCAGTTGGTTCTAACTGGCCTGAGAAATGGTCCAATCTGGTCATTAGCTGGTCTAAAATTATCATTAACTGGTCTAAATGTGACCAGCTGTAAGTGACCAAATGACCAGCTAACACGTTCCAAAAGATACATAGCTATGTATTGAAAGAATGAACTTTAGTCAACCGTCAACCGGACACAGTTACCATAAAGTGTATTTTCCAGCAGGGATAATCTGTCTGATTCTGCTTTTTTTTATCGTAACAACACCTCTATCAGTTTCACTTACGCGTCCCCTGTAGAGATCGTGCCTTTATATTGGGAGAAGGTAAAATCGAAAACTGGTGTATTTTCTTTCATAATAAACCCAGTCACAGTCCTGTCTCTGATCCAGCATGTTTCGTTCTGCATGCATGTTTCTCGCTTCCTCGTTGACATCGCGCAGCGTCCAATCGCGCTGTTCAATACTGCACAGACCGCACCACACTGGCGACCAATTGGATGAAATGAGTGCTGTGCTTTCTACTGTTAAAACGCGTAGATTTGTGCCTTTTGCCTGATGCACAAACCATATGTATTGAACAGATCTCATGAGAATGGTATACAAATCATATGAAATGCACAAACGGGTGAACTGCCTCTTTTTTTACGCCCGGAGCGTCTTTTTGCGCATGTGTCTCCAGTCTGTTGTTTTAATTTCTTACGGACCGCTTAAACCCAGGGGGTGGGGACAAAGTGTAATATTTTCGGGATAAAATCGTCAGACTGATGATTGCATGTAAGTAGGGTCAATATAAATGATATAATATCAGTTTGTCATTAGCGGTTGTGTAATGCACGAGAGCTTCATTAAGAACAGTGAGCTCTAGCTGTAGTCTTCAGCTCGGGTTCACTTCTGTAGTGCGATGCTCGGGTTTAGCGCTGTGGCTAACGAGACCAGTGGATTCATAATAATAATAATAATTACAAAAACATGCAGCCTACTCCACCCGCACCTGTAGTACTAGACAAGTCATGGATTTAAAAGCTTGTTTTTTCTTTGTTCATTATCTTGCGTGTAAAGCGATGCGATTCCTAAACGAATTGTTCTTTGAGTCTGGTCGTTGCAATGAGTCGGTTCAGACCGGTTTTGTGAACTGGTTCTGGTTCTCGGACTGAATCGATGAATCGAGGACAGAAAGACCGAGAAAGAAAGCTTAGTGAACTGAGGATTTGAGCTAAAGTACTTCAATAACTAAATATCAGAATTAAATAAAACTGGAAATATGTGTAACGGTACTACTTTGTCGGACAGTTTTATCAAAAAATACGAGTTGTTTTTTTCAAATGCAAAAATTACAAAGGTGCGAAAATTTTATTTTTAACCAAGATATGTAAACGAATCTTGTTGTACATTGTAAATACACATTTAGTTTATAAATTACTTTTTCTTAAATTAATTTTATTAGCTGAATACTGTTTGTAACAAATTAAATAAGATTACAATGAACACCCATATTAACAAAACGTAATGGAAAAAGAACAGAAATATACAGCAAAATATTAAACGGCGTCACGATGTAGAAGAGCTGCTGAACCTTTTTTAAATGAACCGGTTCTTTGAAACGAACAGTTCAAAAGAACCGATTCTCATTAATTAATATATGGAGCACATTAGGTTCTACAACATTAGGTTCCCCCCCCCCCCCCCCCCCCCACTAAATGATCAAATGTTTCATTAACTCTTCCAAGAGGAGGAGCAAATATTAAGATTCAAAAACTAGTCCCTTTATTTTGTTTTCTGTTTGCTGAATTACAGACTTCACATGTGTGCCTGGTGACCCCTTGCGCATCAGGTGGACCCCGGATGCCTTTCCGTTGAGCACTGATGATCAAGCGACCTCACACACTCATATTTGCCTGTGGCATCCAGAGTTTAACATATCACTGCAACTGAAACTCTGGAAGCGCACTGCACATAACGGGACCAAACCGACCTCACCTTCCTGTAATGCTGGAGTGTAAAACTCAAAAACTGACACTGTGATACTGCAAATGTTACCATGTAAAAGTGTACATGTAACACTGAAAGTTACTAGTTACTGAAAGAACTAGACTGTTCTATTGAAGATTAAAAAAAATAGTGATTTTATAGATGACACATAGTACCTCAACATAAGCCTTTGTACCCAGTAACACACAAATACACTCATGCTGACCACCATGACGTACCGCATGCCAAACTTCACTCTGGAGCAAAAGCTTTTCCTGCTTCGGAGAATCCATGCGGTGGTGGACACAGTCCAGGACTTTCGGAAAGACACCAACACTACTGTGCACCGGAACGCTGTATGGGCAGAGCTGGCTCAGGCCTTCAATGCAGCGTTCCCTAGTCGACCCCCCAGCAGCATCGGCTCTCTAAAGACGCTGTGGAAACGGCTGAAGGTGGAATGTCGTGTAGCGCTGCAGAAGCGACAGGAACAGCAGGCAGCTGGACTTCCTGTGTCTGCTCTGACTCAGGTAAATTGAAGTCTTTCTCATGTTTCTGTAGTTCAGTTATGTGCTTTGGAACTTCTAGTGCTTCTACAGTCAACACAGTGTGGTTGTGTGTGGTTCTTGTCAGGTGCAGAGAGAAGTCATTGCCCTGGTGCCAAACCTGATCTCCTGTCTGGAGGAGGTAGATGGAGATGGCAGCTATGCCTCAGTTAGGGGCGGCTCACCTGGAGCAGGTAATTAATAGTCATGTCATCTCAATTGCAGGATGAAATACTACCAATCTCCCCAGCTGTCAACTCTGTAATTATACAGGGAAGGAGATTAATTGAGTCATTCTCTCTCTTGTAGTGATGGGGCTTTCAGGCACTAATGGGAGTGAGCATGAAGATGCTGACCAGAGTCAAAGTGATGTAAGACTGAAATCAGCCTTGGAATTATTACTAAAATGCCTCTTAAGCTAAATGTTTTCTATTATATTTTATGACAAAAAATGTGATTGACTCTCTTATGATGTACAAGGCATGGAAAATGTACGTCACACCATTATGTTAAAATGTAGTGTTACCAGGTCAACATTTTACATGCATCTTGCAACACAGGTAAAAAATAAATGTACAATTATATATACACTACCGTTCAAAAGTTTGGGGTAAGTGTGATTTTTTTTTTATTTTATTATTATTATTTTTTTTAAGGAATTAATACTTTTATTCAGCAAGGATTAATTAAATTGATCAAAGGTGTCAGTAAATGCATTTATAATATTATAAAAATGTCAAATAAATTGTTCTTTTGAACTTTATATTCATCAAAAAAATGGGAAAAAATGAATCATTGTTTTCAACATTAATAATAATAATAAATGTTTTTTAAGCACCAAATCAGCATATTAGAATGATTTGTGAAAGATCATGTGACTGAAGACTGGAGTAATGATGCTGAAAATCACAGGAATAAATTACATTATAAAATATTAAAATATAAAAGAGTTATTTTAAATTGTAATAATATTTCACAATATATATTATTATTTACTGTATTTTTGATCAAATAAATGCAGCCTTGGTCATTATCATATATATATATATATATATATATATATATACACTCACCTAAAGGATTATTAGGAACACCATACTAATACTGTGTTTGACCCCCTTTCGCCTTCAGAACTGCCTTAATTCTACGTGGCATTGATTCAACAAGGTGCTGAAAGCATTCTTTAGAAATGTTGGCCCATATTGATAGGATAGCATCTTGCAGTTGATGGAGATTTGTGGGATGCACATCCAGGGCACGAAGCTCCCGTTCCACCACATCCCAAAGATGCTCTATTGGGTTGAGATCTGGTGACTGTGGGGGCCATTTTAGTACAGTGAACTCATTGTCATGTTCAAGAAACCAATTTGAAATGATTCAAGCTTTGTGACATGGTGCATTATCCTGCTGGAAGTAGCCATCAGAGGATGGGTACATGGTGGTCATAAAGGGATGGACATGGTCAGAAACAATGCTCAGGTAGGCCGTGGCATTTAAACGATGCCCAATTAGCACTAAGGGGCCTAAAGTGTGCCAAGAAAACATCCCCCACACCATTACACCACCACCACCAGCCTGCACAGTGGTAACAAGGCATGATGGATCCATGTTCTCATTCTGTTTACGCTAAATTCTGACTCTACCATCTGAATGTCTCAACAGAAATCGAGACTCATCAGACCAGGCAACATTTTTCCAGTCTTCAACTGTCCAATTTTGGTGAGCTCGTACAAATTGTAGCCTCTTTTTCCTATTTGTAGTGGAGATGAGTGGTACCCGGTGGGGTCTTCTGCTGTTGTAGCCCATCCGCCTCAAGGTTGTGCGTGTTGTGGCTTCACAAATGCTTTGCTGCATACCTCGGTTGTAACGAGTGGTTATTTCAGTCAAAGTTGCTCTTCTATCAGCTTGAATCAGTCGGCCCATTCTCCTCTGACCTCTAGCATCAACAAGGCATTTTCGCCCACAGGACTGCCGCATACTGGATGTTTTTCCCTTTTCACACCATTCTTTGTAAACTCTAGAAATGGTTGTGCGTGAAAATCCCAGTAACTGAGCAGATTGTGAAATACTCAGACCGGCCCGTCTGGCACCAACAACCATGCCACGCTCAAAATTGCTTAAATCACCTTTCTTTCCCATTCTGACATTCAGTTTGGAGTTCAGGAGATTGTCTTGACCAGGACCACACCCCTAAATGCATTGAAGCAACTGCCATGTGATTGGTTGATTAGATAATTGCATTAATGAGAAATTGAACAGGTGTTCCTAATAATCCTTTAGGTGAGTGTATATTATACACTATATTGCCAAATGTATTGGGACACCTCTCCAAATCATTGAATTCAGGTGTTCCAATCACTTCCATGGCCACAGGTGTATAAAATCAAGCCCCTAGGCATGCAGACTGCTTCTACAAACATTTGAGAAAGAATGGGTCGCTCTCAGGAGCTCAGTGAATTCAAGCGCGGTACCGTGATAGGTTGCCACCTGTGCAATAAGTCCATTTGTGTAATTTCCTCACTACTAAATATTCCACAGTCAACTGTTAGTGGTATTATAACAAATGTGGAAGCAATTGGGAACAACAGCAACCATGTAAAATCACAGAGTGGGGTCAGCGCATGCTGAGGTGCACAGTACGCTTAAATCGCCAAGAACAGTGCGTAGAGAGCTTCATGGAATGGGTTTCCATGGCTGAGCAGCTGCATCCAAGCCTTACATCACCAAGTGCAATGCAAAGCGTCGGATGCAGTGGTGTAAAGCACGCCGACACTGGACTGTATAGCAGTGGAGACGTGTTCTCTGGAGTGACAAATCACGCTTCTCTGTCTGGCAATCCGATGGATGAGTCTGGGTTTGGCGGTTGCCAGGAGAACGGTACTTGCCTGACTGCATTGTGTCAAGTGTAAAGTTTGGTGGAGGGGGATTATGGTGTGGGGTTGTTTTTCAGGGATTGGGCTTGCCCCCTTAGTTCCAGTGAAAGGAATTCTTAACTCTTAAATACCAAGACATTTTGGACAATTTCATGCTCCCAACTTTGTGGGAACAGTCCGGGGACGGCCCTTCCTGTTCCAACATGACTGCACACCAGTGCACAAAGCAAGGTCCATAAAGACATGGATGAGCAAGTTTGGTGTGGAGGAACTTGACTGGCCTGCACAGAGTCCTGACCTCAACCCGATAGAACACCTTTGGGATGAATTAGAGCGGAGACTGTGAGCCAGGCCTTCTCATCCAACATCAGTGCCTGACCTCACAAATGCGCTTCTAGACAAATGGTCAAAAATTCCCATAAACACACTCCTAAACCTTGTAGAAAGCCTTCCCAGAAGAGTTGAAGCTGTTATAGCTGCAAAGCGTAGGCCAACTCCATTTTAAACCCTCGGATTAAGAATGTCATTAAAGTTCATGTACATGTAAAGGCAGGCGTCCCAAATCTTTTGGCAATATAGTGTGTATATATACAGTACATATGTCTGAACACACATATACACACACACACATATATTACATAAACAAAAACTTTTATGTCAGAAGCAATTCATCGATTTGACAGCACTAAAATAAATGTATAATTTTCTAAAGGATAAATATATAAAGGGTAGTTATATAATATTATGTATTCTATATACTGCTATTTTTTTTTTTTTTATTCTATCGCTGCACATTTCCTGTGTTTACTGCATGTGTAATGTATGCATGCAAGCATGCTATATTGTCAATATAGCATGCCCTTTTGAGTCTTATTGCATAAATGTACAGCAATTATGATGCTGTTAAACTTATTTATTATTTTTTTACAGGAAGTAGACAGTAAGGAGAACTTAGCCATTGAGCTTGGTTTGGCCTCTCCTACTCACCCACCTTTCAACTCTGGGATTCCTCCTGGCACTGACTCCTCTCCTCTCCGCTCACATTCAGTCTCTTCCAGGTCCAGTCGTCCCTCCCTCATCTACCCAACCCATGCAGGAAGCACCTCAGGGCTTGGATCAGGGACTAGGGGTGCAAACTTTGATATCATACACAGAGAGCCTGCGGTGCCACGTGCTCCTGCCAGAGGATCAGTGGAGAATTCATTACCGCCAATGGACTCTTATACCTCAGACTCTAAATGGGAGTCACGTCGTCAGGAACTGTTCGAGCTGGAGCATCAGCAGACGATGAGTCTGTTGCTGCTGCAGCAATGTGTGTGGGAGGAGAAGAGGAAAGCAGTGAGACAGAAAGAGAAGGCGGCACGGGCCAAGAAGAGATATTATCAAGCCAAACTACGGAAGATAGGCGCACATTACCTGCCCTCCAGTAGTGACAGCGAGGATAATGAACATCCACAGACATGAACTCAGATGTTTATGACATCTTAGCTATTTTTACTTTCTTTTGGAAAGTCTTTTTTTTTATTCTGTTAGTGTTGTTTATTTACAAAACAATATATTTTTTATTGTGGACTAAACTTAATTGGTGTTTAGGAATGTACCATGTGTATCATATGGAGGGGGAATTCACTCATGCAGGCTTTGTTTATTCCAATAGCAGAGAGAAATCTCATGTCCTTTCATCCTCTCTCTCATTAACACTGGTTCTGCATTCCATTCAGTGGAAAGTAGGATATTTCTACTTAAAGGGACAGTTCGCCAAAAATTGAAAAATTCATAATTCATGTCTTTCCAAACTGTATGATACTTTCTTTCTTCTGTTGAACACAAAATAATATATTTTGGGGTTTATTTTGTCCATAAAATGAGAGTAAATCGGTTCCAGTGTTGTTTTGGACCCCATTGACTTTCAGTGTATGGACAAAAACAGTTGAAATATTTTATGTGTTCTGCAGAAGAAAGTAAGTCATACAGGTTTGGAGCAAAATAAGGGTAAGAGTAAATAATGACAGAATTTAAATGTTTGTGTCAATTATCCCTTTAAATGCGCTCAATTGCCTGACACTCAGATGTTTATCATGAACCGTGTAAGGCTGTGTCCGAAATCGCATACTCTCTTGAGTAGGTACTTATTTTGAAGAAGTAATTACTTCACGACCACTAAAAAGTATGTTCTATACATAGTATGAATGTGTGTAGTATGAATGTAATCCGGATGTACTATGTTCAACATGTTGCCATTATCATGTGACCTACCAGCGTCACGTCGCTTCACTGCCATTCACAAATCCTGTCCCGTGGCCTCATGGGATAGTAAAGTGTCCATCATATGCACACTTCAGAATCTCGCCAGAAGTAGTAGGTCATCCAGGTACTTTTTGCCTTCTCTTTTATGAGTACTGTGAATTCAGACATACTTTTGTCACATACTGTTTTTCACCTACTAAATAGTAGGGAAGTATGCGATTTCGGATGCAGCCATTGTCTCACTGAGTGTCATGTTTGAGTGATATCATACAAACGTGTTGAATGGAACGCAGTATAAGGGGTCGTTCACACAGACCGTGTTTTTGTGTTTAAAAATGCAAGATCTAGAGACGCGTTATTTAAAAGTTAAATTTTTAACTTGAGTGCCTTGTTTTTTTAGAATGCCATGTCATGCGCGAGACACGAGAGAAACATGTCAAACACGTCCGTCAAAAATACTTTCTGTGTTAAATTGAATGGCCCCAAACCCTCACATAGTCAGGCCATAATTGAGAGTAATATTCAGTCCTGCGTGATGGGAAGAGGAAATGAATTGAAATGAGATTTCTAATGTTACTGTATAGCATTTTAATTTGATGATTGTAGCATGATCAAACCAAGGATGGATTAAGGTCCTGCAAGGCCCCCCTTTAATGCAATTGTGATTTATAATGTCTAAATAGTAGGAAATTACACTGCAATTATGAGGGAAAAAAGTCAATTTATAAAAGTGCATTTGCGAGGCTATTGCCAGACCAGAATCCATCCTTGGATCCCACTCATCTGACTGTTTTAGGACAGTGTCTTCAGGACCAACCTTTTGATTCAGTTCACTGTAGCTTATTTATACTATGCAGGTTTTTTCAGGTAAACAAGTGCTTCTCGTAAATGGACTTCCTATTCATGGACTGGTTAGATTTAGTGAAGTTTAGTGTTGTTCATTTATGTTCCGTATACAGTGTTTGGCAGATCCCTCTGTCCTTTTCAAGTTATGAAAAAGCATAATTAAAGGGATAGTTCTCCCCAAAAAATGGGCAGTTTGTCATAATTTACTTACTCTCATGATGTTCCAAACCTCTTGACAGTTGTTCTCATGGTTTGGAACAATATGAGGGTGAGTAAATTATGATGCTTTCATTTTTGGATGAACTGTCCCCTTTAAAGGAATGTTACAATAGTCTGGAAATAGAGTGTAAATCAGTGAAACAAAATGTTAGACTGAATTAAACTAGTGAGAACCTTCCACTGTAAAAGCAGATTTGAAATTCAATGTGTAATGTGATGAACAAGTAAATTTTTTTAACTAAAGAATTCTTGAATATTAAAAAAAAACATACAGAAGCGTGGTAGCAATAACTCTTTTATTGACACCCAACGGGTCTCGTTTTCAACTCCCGTTGGTAGCAGATTTTTTCTGATAACCCCCCATGAGTAAAAGGGATACAACATGTCCTATAATAAACATGTTGAGCCATTATACATTCCTCTTTTCTCTCTCCCACCCAATCATTGCCTTTCACTGCTTTCTCTCTCTCTCTGATGGACAGAGGCCATTTCTTTTCCCAGAATGCATTGTGAACAGAAGAAGAGGGGGACATATCAGACGGTACATATACAAAAGTTTCACACATAAAACATTTGAAACAGATGAAATCTCGCTCTTATAAAAAAACAAAACTCCCACACGCACTTCTTTAGAAACACTCCAGCAATGATTATGGTAGAGAAATGAATTTCAATAAATATTAATAAATAAAATAAATTAATTTAATGTCTGTACAAGATAAAGTTATGCAGTCATAAATAAAATATAAAATCATGAATAGAAAAAGTACTGGAGCACTTTATAACAGGTAAGAGGTATAAAATGGGTGACATTGGGCACTCTTTTTGGCAAAACTCATGGTAATACTATAAATGACTAAAGAGATAAAGTCATATGATGAAGCATGATTTCCCTTTTTGACAGGAGCATGATATTTTTAGATGATCTTACCTTGATGACTGTATTTAGCTCATCTCACAATGTTCCTTTCTCTAACGTTTATTTGATACTTAACAGAGAGATATTTAGGTATCTTTATTAGAAACCATCATAGATGGATTAAATAGTTTCCCCTGAATAGCTGATTTGAGTAACTTTTCCTTAAGCAATATTTGAATTATGATAAGTCTGGATATGAAAGCGGTTTTAATAATGCCATACAAAGTCTTGAGTATGCTTGCAGGCTAATAACCCAAATAAATAAGGGTTTCTTCACACAGCTGCAACAAACTTCAACACATGCTTTAATATCATTTCAGAGCAGTTTGGCCAAAATACTCCAGGCATCTCATACAAGCACGAGTTTGTTGGAGTTTGTTAAAGAAATGTGTTGGAGGAACCTAAAATCTTCCAATCAAGTCACCTGTCTGAAAACAATCTCATGATTGACAATCATTACGGTCCAATCATATCTTCTGTTTCATAATTCTTTACAATTACAATCACTGTCTCTGGAGTTTCCCACCAATCCCATGTTCAGGCCAATAACTTCTGCATTTACATGGACCAATCCGTTTCTTCGTAGACTCTCTCCTGGTCTTTCAGTGGGCGTGGCTTGTTGCATAAACACATGTTGGAATATAAAGATCGGAGTGGGAATGTTTGGGACTGTTTTGGCTCAGATGGGTTTGAAAATGTTTTTTCGACCCTACCCACTTAAACACATATCCACACAATCTTCAAAAACATCACTAGAGATTTTCTTCTTTGATCTTTGATGAAAAAGATACAAAAGTATAAAAATGTTCTGTACAGTTTTTTTCTCGCTCTCTGTCTTTCTCTCTGACCAGTCCTCTCAGCTGTTGGTCCGAAATCTGAGGTTTGCAGTTTGGATAAATAAAATGATAGAAATCATCACCTTCTCAGGTTTGATTTCCTGCCTGTTCTCAGGAGGGTGATATCTCAAGCCCTTGATGAACAACTTCACTCTCATGCCCTAAACTCTTCCCAGGGTGAAGTAGGAGTCCTGATCGCTCCGGTTGGCTATATGTCCTGTGATTCTCTTGAGCCCGTTTGCATAGGTGCATTATGGGGCTGTGAAGGAATCATCAAGATTGTCCATCACTTCTGTTAACTCTACAAAGAGACAAAAGAAAGAGACAGAATAGGAAAGATGTCAATAATGTCATCATGTACATACCTTTTGAGGGAGCACCAAAGGCAGTCCTAGTTCATTTAGTGCCCTAGGTGAGATACCGTGTATGTGTATATATATTAAGGTTAGGGTCCAATATATATTGGAACACCTTGAGGGTGAGTAAATGATGACAGAATTTTTGGCCAAACTATCCCTTTAGTTATTTTAGTTTTTTACAAGTGTGAGAATGGGAAGATTCACAGAATTTTCAGTTCACAGCAAACAAAGTTGCATCTTCATATCATTACCAGGAGAGAACTAATCCGTTTTCTGAGAACAGAACCAAGGATGACCATAAAACAATGTGGAATATAAATGGACACACACTGAGGCAAAAAATGGGCTGGACTTACTCAGAGTCAGGTGACACTTCAGAGACGCTCTGAGAGGTTGCAGAGAGAGGAGGCGGGGAAGGGGAAGGGCCTGCCGAGGCAGAGGCAGGGTTAGGGGGCGGGGTTAAGACAGAGGAGCTGAAGGAGGCGAGTATGGAGGAGAGGATATCCAGGTGTTCACTAGAGGGCGGCCGACTAGATGGGGCTCCGGGTGCAGCTGCAGATGTTGGGTACCTACATGGGGGGGCGGAGTCTAGGCGACCACGGCGAGAGGGCAGGGTTTCTTGGGGTTCTTCTGTGATCGGTGGAGGGGGTGAGGAGGGTGGGTGCGGCTCGGGGTGTGAGAGCTGTCGGGGTGGCAGGGTTCTCAGCCACTCCCTGCAGGGCTGTGCTCCACCGTTAGACTCCAACTGCTCCCGGGACCGACTGCTCATGAGAGCCCCTCCGAGGTGCTCCCGAGAGGCCTGCTGCCTCGTAAGAGTGTTAAGCTGTGTTCTCGATCCACTCAACGAACCCTCTGCCCCCATTAAACCCACCATACCACCCCTGCCCACCAGATCCTCCCTGGAGGCATGGATACTGTGAACAGGGCCCAGCCTCTCTCTGGATCCACCCAGGTGCTCAGCACCAAACTCGCGTCGTCGCGGCAACAGGTCGAGGTTTTCACGGGAACGCTGTCGTCGCGCAAGTGAATCCAGGTGTTCGCGGGAAGAGTATCGGGAAGCGGGTTGGGACAGTGAGCCAGTACCAGAGTACATACGACCGTAGGAGGCAGCTGGGACGCCTCTGTGACCCAACGTAGAGGTCCTGTACCAAGACATCTCGCTGGGAGCGCGACCCACGGCAGAAAGAGCAGGAGGGCAGCCCAGACGATTCTTCAGGATTCCTGAGAAATGAATGAACGCAGAGGGGTTTAGTACGGCTTTCTATGCATCGATATTAAAACTCTGGCTGATAACAATAAGCCAATAACTTTTTTAATATAATTAAAATTTGTAGAATTTATACTATTTTATTATTGTTTTATTTCTAAAATATTAAAATACCTTTATTTTATTTTTAAATAAATTAAAAATACTGCAAACACTAAAAGATCAAATATGTAATTTTAAATACTACAAGTGAATTTAGCTATCACAACATTATAATGTACAGTATGAAAAATGGATATTCATTCTGAGATTTGCTAAAGTGTAAATTTAAAAGTGTTATTAAATTTTAAGATTCATTTTTAAGTAAGTGTTAAATGACAGAAAGGTAATCTATAGGTAAAAATCTTGGAAATAAGCTGATAAATAAAAAAAAATCGATAAATATCTAATATTGAACAGTGTTATTTAAGTATCATAGAGATACTATTCTATTTTTATTAATATTTTGAATTAGTTTTCATGTTCATATGTTTTGATTTTAATTTCAGTTACAGTTTTAATAATTTAGTTGTGTGTTTTTGCCAGTTTTATAATGTCTATATATTTCTATTAATTTTATTTCATTTGTAGTTATTTTAGTACATCAAGTGAAACTACATAAACCTTTTTTGCCAAGGCAACATTTCTCACTTTGAGTTTTTTTAATATTTTATTTTCCTCCAGTTAATTTTTTTGCCATGGTTTTAGTTTTAGTTAACTAAAATAACTCTAATATCGGCCAATAGCCAGTAAAGTACAATGTTATTTAATAATTAATGATTTTAAAGATTAACTTTAAGTGTACATTAGACGAGGGCAGATGGTAATCTGAATGTAAGAATAGGTAATATGGTTAACGACACATGAATATGTGCCTCACCCTTGCGGTGTCTGTGTGTGAGCCCGTTCTCATCTCCGCTGGTCAGCGCTGCATCTGGCTGGTTGTTATTAGCTGCGTCCTTGCTGTAGTCTCCCCCTAGGCGGCGCTCTGAGCCCCATTTCTGCAGAGAGTGCGCCTCACAGCCTTCCAGCGCTGGCCAATAGGAGAGCAGGTCATTGCCATCCAGATCTGACACATAAACAGTTCCATACACTAACAGTTGGGCATCATGAAACTAATTTTCTGCACTCCTTTGGCTTCACTATCAATAATAATATAGGCATCTGTATCAATGATATCGGTACCTTTTCCACCATTGTGGGAGGGCTCTGTGAGTAAACGTTCACCATGACCAGTTCGTTTGAAGCGTCGCTGGATGCGTCCACGAAGGCGCACATTGTCCTCGCTCTCCGATGACGGGATGGACAAACTCCTCTCCTCCTCCAGTGAGAGATCAGAATCTGAGTCCGAGTCCTCACCTGACAGACAGACAAAGTAACAGGAATGAAAGAAGAAGAGATAAACTAAATGTCACTAATTCTGACAGAGAAGGCCACTGGCAAACACTATAATTTTACAAGTAAAGAACGTATAGCGAGCAGTTAAGGACTGAATGATGTTGTGTGTGTGAATACGTACATGCATGCAGGTTATTGTGTATTAGTGTACCTCCGTTGCGGTGGAACATTGCCACGTCCAGGTCAGTGGCCCCTGTGTGAGCAAGAGTGTGTTCTAGAGTCTGCCGTGCCAAGAGATTCTCCCTGAGAAAAACAAGGAATACCTCAACTTTTAATGCTTTTAAATGCATCAGCAGTTCGTTACATAGTGATACATATACATTTTTACATCTGTTTTCACAGTTCATAATACAATTTACAATTATGTACACTGTCAAAATATAAAACAAAAATACAGTTATATGTAATATAAGTAATATTGTGAACTATTATTACAAATTATATAGCTGTTTTTTTTTTTTATCTTAATCTATTTTAATATATTTATTCCTGCGATGGCAAAGCTGAATTTTCAGCATCATTATTCCGGTCTTCAGTGTCACATGATCCTTCAGAAATCATTCTAATATGCTGATTTGCTGCTCAGGAAACATTTTGTATTATTTAAAATGTTAAATGTTGTTCAACTTGATATTTCTGTGGAAATTTGTTTGTTTGAAATGTGAAGTTTGAAATAACAGCCTTTATTTAAAACAGATTTTTAAAACAGTCTTTACTATCACTTTTGACAGTGCTGAATAAAATAATTCATTTCTTTTAAAAAAAAACACAGACCACAGATTTTAACGATAGTGTATATTATCAGCATAAGAATTTGAGTGAACAGTTCACAGTTACAAAACTTTACATGAATTTAAATGACATGAATTAGCAATGAATTCATGAATTATCATATAATATATTACATTAACTTTTAATAGTTAACATAGTTAAGCTAATGTTGACAAATTGAACCTTATTTGTAAACTGTTACCATGTTATTTCTTTTATATCATAATCCTCCTTTGTTTTAAAATGTGTTTATTTTGAGGTATAAATTATGTTAAGAATATTGAAACTCGAATTGATGTGTTGACAGACCTTGCACTGCTGACTGATGAGATAGTTGAAGTTCCGAGCGTGATCCGGTGTAATCCGCTCTGCTCCAGCAGGGAGGCGGTGTTGTACGGGTTTTGGCCCTGCACACATAGAGCAGGTTACAAATCCACATGCTTATTTTCACCATGCTTATTTTCACCATTTTTCCATGGGTTCAAATATGGGTTTGTGTGTGTGTAACTGTGCATGGAGTGGGGGGGGGTCATATGTTAATATGTGTGTTTATGTTCACTAACAGTAATCTGTGGAGGTCTGGGAGGTTCTTCACTTGGGCTTTTCTTGCCCAGGCAGGCCAGTTTCCAGGCCTCCTGCACCTCTGAGTTCAGGAGAGTAAAAACCAACAGTACAGCCAAACCCTGAGAAAAGCAAGTAGGAGAATAACATTACATACATTACATAGGACACAATTATCAAAGTTTACAGCTAAAAATAACAATAACAAACTCAAGCACCCACACCAAAGAAAAAGATGTGTAAAAGCCAGTACACACTTACCTGTATGCAACAGAGGACAATGAACAGGTAGTGGAAGGCCAGGACACTGTTGTTAACAGCCATAAGACCAAACAACCAAACACAAGAACTCAACAATAACAGGAGGAAGGCACTGCGGATAGTAGAACTGAGAGAGAGAGAGAAATAGAATAAAAGGAATTAATATAGAATAAAGAGATGATAAGGCATTCATTCTGTGCTGAAAAACTCATAAATTGCAGGTAGAAACACATGCAGGGAAGAAACTACCATTATAACAATTAAAACATTACAATGTCAGGAAAATAAACAACAATAATAATAATAGTACATGATTAGTATTATTATTATCAATAAAATATTTTAATAACATAATATTAAATATATTAATGATTATAATAACCCCTTGACTGGGGTGTAAAGAAAAATGCTCACTTTCCTTCCTCTTAATCAAATCAGTTGGGCGAATATTAAGTCAGCTAATTAATATTCATGAAGAAAAGTTGTATAATGTCCCCCTGTCCCACTTTCCAAATTAAATGTTCCTGAATACATGCATGCTGTACTTACATCACAGGCAGCTTTTTTATCTCCTTTTGAGTGGGGTTGCACGTCATGCGCAGGACCATTAAAAACATCCCACCATTCATCTGTAAAACAGAGAGAAAGAGTTGCCAATTTAGACTATCATTGCTGTACCACATACATCCACAACACAGACAGCGAGAAATACAAAGACACACAAATATCTTTTATATGGGACAAACAACACACATAAACACACTGAAAATCACAATACCAGTATGACGACGCCAACTGGTCCCGCAAAGCTCCACATGAGCTTATCATACATGGAGATCCAGCAGAAATCTGGGTTGCCGTACCCTTCTGGATCCAACCCGACTGCCAGCCCTGCAGCACACAAACACGTCACAGAGCATATCTGTATGAAAGCATACATTTGTGTGTGTGTTTGTGTGTATGTGTATGTACACACCTGTAATGATAGCAGGGACTCCCCAGCCAATAGCATAGTAGAATCTCATGGCTCCATAGTTGATGTTTCTCGCTTCAGTCTGCATGCGGTAAATATGCAGAGCTTCCACAAACAGCCACGCAAATGCCGACATGAAGAAGTAATGGAGCAGAATTGCAACCACCGTGCACAGGAACTGCACCAACCAGAGACAATAAACCAATTAGAAAAAAGAGAATATAAAACAGCATATTGTATATATATATATATATATATATATATATATATACATATACACACATATACACAAGATAATGGGCTTCAAAAATTACAATATGCATTAAAATTAAAGAAAAATATTAATTTAAATTAATTTCCTGAGGTGCACTTATAAATGTTAGTCATAATCTAGAAATCATGAAATCAAAATGGACCATTCTTGTTTTTTTATGGGATATTGCAGTATTTATTACAAATTATTTATCTGTGCACATCATTATAATATATTTTTTTTTATTGATATTCCCTCATACTCTTTAATCAAAATAACTTCCACTCCCTCTTGCAGCAACATCTCTTCTCTTCTCTGATGAAATGTTTACTGGTGTGATGGCGGGACAACCTGTCACTCACATGAGATTGACCAATAGCAAACCCCAATGATCCAACCATCCAATCAATTCCTCATGGACAAAATCAAGTCCCGCCCTACATTTTTTCTCGTTCAAGAAGCCGTTTCACTCAGATATACGTCAGAATAGGGAAGAAAAGTCTCCTTAACCTCCGTTTCATGCTGACTTTAAAGGGTTAAATGGGCATATTTCCTTTAATGTTACTTCATACTGTGATTGGGTAACATCTTTGCATATGAAGTATTACATGAGGAGCTCTTTTGAAATACTTCATGATGTATTTACAATTACAGCTGTCAAGATTAACTCATCATGAGAAGTGTTGATTACAGGATTTTATTTTTGCAAAAAAATGTTGCAGCACTGAACATCATAGCCCACCACAGTTGTCTGTTGAGTGCATAAATGCAATGATCTCGCCACTGCAGCTAAATTTCTGCACTCTCATGAATGACATGGACTTTTACATACTGATAATTCAATTCATAGTCAGAGTACAGCACTGAGAGAATGATCATTGAGCAGCCTAGTGCAGGGGTTTTCAAACCTGTCCACATTTTGTATGTCTCCCTCATCTAACACACCTGATGAGCGTGTGTCAGATAATGGAGACATACAAAATATGGGTAACACTTTACAATAGTGGTGCACTAATATGCATTAATTTATGCTTAACTAATGCACAGATAATCATGAGTTAATGTGTGACTCATGAAGAACTAAACCATTTATTCATGATTACTGCATCAGCAACTAATGATGGTTATATATGATCAATAGATCAAATAATATATGAATTGCTATTAATTAAATATTACATAATGTATTAATTCCCTAATAACATTATATTAACTAATAATGTAAATTAATGATTTAATTAGCACAATGGGTCAAAGCCATGCATTTCAACTTCCAGTTGTCTGCTTTAATTAATCATTAGCTAACGATTTGCAAAGGTATCATTATGTTTTGACTTTACTTGTTGAGGCACATGACTATTAACTAATTGTTAAGTGATATGTCATTGTGGTTATGAGTTTTGAATTAATTTTGAATGAGTTAATAGTCATGTGCCTCAACAAGTAAAGTATAATATAATGATACCTTTGCAAATTGTTAGCTAATGATTAATTAAAGCAGACAACTGGAAGTTGAAATGTATGGATTTGACCCATTGTGGTAATTAACACATGAATTTACACTATTAGTTAATATAATATGTTAGTAGGGAATTAATACAATATGACACATTTAACTAATAACAATTTATTGATTACTTTATCTATTAATCATACATAATCTTCATTAGTTGCTGATGCAGTAATCATGAATAAATGGTTTAGTTCTTCATTAATCATACATTAACTCATGATTATCTGTGCATTAGTTAAGCATGAATTAATGCATATTAGTGCACCCCTATTGTAAAGTTTTACCAAAATATGCAGTGTTGGGGTTCCACCAGGACAGGTTTGAAAACTAGAAGTTGGCACATGTGTTCTCACTTATTGAGCTGAGGTGCTCAGTCGGGTGTTGTGAGTTCACATTCAGCTCAAAACAGTTCCTGATCCCATTCCCATCATTTACTGAATACTCTCTGCTGTACATGTCCAAAAAAAGAGAATATAAGGTCTAAAATCAATACACACAAAGCAAAGTCAATGTCTGAGAGAGAAGATGAATTATGAATGAACACATACTCTATCACAGACACACACCCACATCCCAGCCCAGCAGTTGAAATTAATGAACTCAGCAGTAACAGGCTTTTAGTGTGAGTGGTTTGCACTCTAGAGAATAATATCTGTTAAAAATTGTGTTAACCTGCTTTAGAAAGAGAAAGAAGTGTGAGTGTCTGTCTGAGGACGAGAGAGACACGGAGAGAGCGTCTGTGTCAGAAAAAGTGTTTAATACATCTGTTTCCCAACTCACTGTATGGTGTAAGTGGTTTTTGGACCATATCGCACTAATGGCTGTAATGTCGGTTTCTGAATGACAAATCATATTCAAGCTGCCTTGTGCTTTATCCTGACAATCAGCTCACTTTCTATTGAACTATTCATAATCTTTAATACCTGCTGTTACACTTGGCTTTATAAAAGCTGTAAAATGTAAGGTGGGCTCCAAACGCCTAAGACCACATTGAAAATCTGTTTTAGGATCTTGGTATTTTAAAACAAAGAAAAATTATGAAAAAAATCATATGATGAAATATTTATATATTTATACATCCTCCTGAGACCTGAAAAAAGTTTTTTTGAATTCTGTATTTTTTTATGTCATTACATTGTTTAGAGCATAAGAAACAAATGGAATTTTTTTTTTATTTTATTCATATGTTATGTCCTCTGTAGTGGACACCAGGACTAAACTAAAATGTAGGCAAAAACAATGTTTTTTTTTATCCACCAATCAATTTTTAGGTTTCAGGATTTTTTAAACCAAACTTTGTATTATCAACTATGTTTGAAAAAAATAAAGGAATGATTTGATATACCATTTTACTTTATGCAATATGTGGGTAAATGGGTAGTCCCATTCAATACAATGTATCTATACGCTGTATCTAATTTGCATATTAATGCGTTCTTGGGGCAACATAGAATAAAAAAAGAAGTGTAATAATGGGAGTAATACTTTTTCAACATTTTCATAATAATATCTAATATTTCATAGAAATATTGATATATAATTTATTTCCCTATTCATTTGTTTTGTCTCCCAAAATGCCTGATAAATGCCAGGATAAGTCCTGGTGTCCACTACAGTGGATATGTATGTAATCAATGCCCCGTATTGACAGCAAGTCATATTTTGACATAACATATATTTATATCAAATTTGTCACTTTTGATTCAAAATATTATTATGCTGATATATATACAGTACATATTTTTTAAAATGTAATTTATTCCTGTGATGGAAAAGCTGAATTTTCAGCATCATTACTCCAGTCTTCAAAGTCACATGATCATTCATAAATCATTTTAATATGCTGATTTCTTTCAGAATTCTTTGTTGAATTTCAAACGAACAGCATTTATTTGCAATACAACATTTTTTGTAACATTGATCAAAAGTGACAGTAAAGAATGTTATAGTTTGTTTATTTACTGATAGATAGATAGATTGATTGATTCAATCTACAATTAACAATGTACGTTCAGCCCAAAGGAAACTACACAGACTGTTTTTTTTTTTTTACTATTATAGTATTTTTTGTGTTTGAGCCCACCCAAACTGTCTTTGACTCACTAACCCACATTTAGATTCAGAGACACACACACACAGACATCTCTCTTCTCTGACCTGTTGTTCCGTCTGGTTGATGCCCAGCAGGTATGTGAGGTGGGAAAGAAGAGTAGCAGCAGCCATGTTGGAATGAATGCTGCGTGTGTTTGATTTCAGTCCCCTCAGGCACGATAAAACCACCACTGTTAGCAACAACGCCGCCATGGAAACTGAGAGCGAGGAGTATGTTACTATGGCGAGGGTCTCCAGGTCACCCTCTAACTGCTGCTTAGCAAAACAAAGAGAGAGAAGGAAAAATGTATTAGTAGTGATGATTGTGCTGAAGGAGATGTCACTATGGAACATCCTGTTGCTATATAGTATTGTATTCTTGAAGAACATGGAACATGTCTTTTTGTGAAGAATAGCTGTTTAGTAGTTAAGTGGCCTTGATTTTTCTGTGTGTTTTTTGTGTGTACTGTACCTCTCTCTGTGAGCTGTCCATAAGGACTCCAAATGTTCCCAGTCTGTGGCACTGACAGCGAACATGTGACATGTTCCTATAGACCACACTACAGTCCCTCACGGTCCAGCAGCCTCCTGCTGATACACTGAACACACACATTCAGAGTATTTACTGTCTATTCCTTACAATAACAATATACACTGCTGTTCAAAATTTGGGTCGATAAGATTTTTTTAATGTTGTTGAAGTCTGTTATGCTCACCAAGGATGCATTTATTCAAGTCAGTAATATTGTGAAATATTTACAGTTAGACAAAAATGTCAATAGACATGGCAAAGCTGAATTTTCAGCATCATTACAGTTTTCAGTGTCACATGATCCTTCAGAAATCATTCTAATATGCTGATTTGGTGCTCAAAAACATTTCTTATTATTATCAATGGGTAAAATGGTTCTTGCTGCTTAATATTTTTGTGAAAACCGTGATACACTACCATTCAAGTTTGGGATAAGATAGAAAAAATGAAGAAATTAATATTTGTATTAGGCAAGGATCCTTTAAATTGAGCAAAAGTGACAGTAAAGACATTTATAATGTCACAAAGATTTCTATTTTTAAAAAAAGCTGCTCTTTTGATAAGTTCTATTCATCAAAGAATCCTGATTTTTTTTATCACAGTTTCCACAAAGAATATTAAGCAGTTTTATTAACTTTTTTCCAAAAAACATTAATTGTTGATCACCAAATTACACCAATTTGATCACCAGATCAGCATATTAATTAAAAGATAATATAAATTATTTCAAACTTTTGACTTTTAGTGTAATGCAAGAATTATTTGGTCATGATTTGGTGTTTTAATAGTGGTTTTATTTGTTCTTGAACCATGAGATTAAGTAAATAAGTACGCAGACTCACGGGCTGCTGTGATTCCACTGCACACACAGCGGTTTGCTGCGGTTGCTGGTCTCCAGAAGACGAAACTCTAGCAAAACCGGAGTGTCCAGAAAACCCTCCACGAACGTCTGGTTATTATACACAGACACACTCACCACAGGCGAGTTCAACACAGGGTGTCTGGGTAACCTGCAGAGATGCACATATATGGTTAGAAAGACGATCACACTCACATATATGCACATTATCTGACTCTGAAGTGATCTTTAGTTTAGACCCTTTCTAACCTGACCCCACGACGGTCTGTGTGATATTTAGAAGGAAGTGCGGCCCCCAGGCTTCGATAGATGAGGAGGATGACAATGGAGACAGGCGCCTCTTGCAGTGACAAAGAACGTCGTGCTGCCGTCGCTTCTAGTGTCTGATTGGTCAACAGGTTCACAGGGCCAGCAGGAGATGGAGCTGAAACTAAACACACAGACTTATTGCTCAATGCTTTTAAATCTATTAAATGGACATTAAGAGCGTGTATGTGACTTACAGATGTTGCGCTGTGGCACTAGTGCAGTAGGGGGCAGCACAACATGTGTGTGTGCATCCCAAAGCGCTTGACCTCGGAACAGAGTGCTGTGATAGCGTGGAAACCGCCGCCGCGCGTGTGTGTGGTTGTCAACGCGATCCAGTATCATGACTGCAACACACAAACACACACACACTGTGTGAACTACAAGATTATTTTAATACATCTGCTCTCTGTAGTGCTGCAGTTGCAGTTTCTGCAGATCATACCGTAGGTGCACACTGCAGGTCTCACATTGATCTTCCTCACCTCTCACACGGTACATGACAGAATATTTCCAATATTTACTTTTTCTCACCATCAGCTGACTAAGCTCCTCTTTCCTCCAGAGTTGAATTGCTTTGCTTTTCACATACAAAATTAATATTTACTATTATTATGTCCATCACCATAAAATTACCAACACATCATTTAATGATTAAATTAAATGTATTTTTGTAACATTAGTAGTTACAGTAGTTTTGTAACATTATAAATGTCTTTACTATCACTTTTGATCAATTTAATGTGTTTTTTCTGAATAAAAGTATAATTTTTTATTTTTTTTTAAACTTGAATGTTAGTGTAAGTGTTTGTTGTGTATTGATGCTGACCGATGTTTGGGGCGACGAGTGCGACAGGATTGAGGTAGGTCTGTTTCATGTTCTGGGCTAGTATGCGGGTGTACTGCTCCAACAGATCGGCCAATCCCGCTGCTCCGTTCTGACCTGAACTTTGACCCCTCCACAATGCAGCACTGCCCGGACTCAACAAAACACTACAGCCTCGTAACACATTCTGCAGACAAAGACACAGTGTGAGAGACAGAACAGAACGAGACGTTAATCAACTAGTCTTTTTATCTCAATAAAATTTGAATCTCAAATTTCCAGCTATTCATCGGTTCCCTAAGGTAATGCACACCTCATTGAAATGTGCATCCTGAGTGGCTGTCAAACCGAAGCCTGACTGGAGGCTCTCAAAGGTCAAGAGGCGAGACAGCAGTCGCTCGGCTATCTGAAGGTCATTGCCATAGAGACGTGTTGTTGCCTCTGTGACATCACGAAGCTGATGGGCCAGTTTTTTCTCAATGATGGTGCTGAGTTCTGTCTCATTTCTCTCTACGGCCTCCAGCTACACACACACACACACACACACATTGAAAAGATGGTTATATAATGTAGACAAGCAGCTCCAATACTGTATGCATCACTGTGAGAAAATGATGGACATTAGCTCTGTTTCACACATCATGTGTCTGCATGAGCTATGGGTATTCAATTCATTTATGACAATTAAAAAGATTCAGCAACACTTTTGAGTTTTGGTTACATTTTATGTAGATTAATGATTTGTGGATGTTATATAAATATAATCATTACATGTATATGTAATTATTCTCAAAGGCCAAATCCTAATAAACATTTTACAACTTGCAGGCTCTATTAAAATATATAATAGGGATGCATAATATATCGGTACCATAGCAGTTCGATATTTTTTTATCTATCGGTTGATATTAAAAATTGTGCATGCTCATTGTGCATGAGCTTTTTTAATCACACGTCACACTCAATTAAAATAAATCTTTAAAAAAAATAATAATTTATTAAGACTGTTAAAAGCATCTTTTATCTTTAATCTTTAGAAAATCAAATCAAAATGAGTGTGCATTTTTCATACAGCACATTATACTTTTATGCTGCCTAAATTCATTTGAAAATGACAAAATAGTGTACAATTTTAATATAAGCAAGCCCTAACATGAAAATAATTATTGGAAATTATATAGAATCATAATATCCACGCATCCCTACAACAATTTCAACATTTCAACTTTATTTTCTGCAACAACAAAAAAATGGTGTGAAACAGCCCTTATTATAGTAAATGGATGATAAATGTGAAAGCATAGCTACTCACAGCTGTGTTTAGCTCCACAAAAGGAGGAGAGGTGCAGTTGTACAGATCAGGGTCCAGCCATCCTCTCTCTCCATCGCAGTGCCGAATTGCAGTTCCTTCAAAAAAAGAGATGGACTGATGGATTAGATGGACTTCAAAAAAGAGACATAAAAGACACAGATATGAATCTACACGCTCACCTACTGATCCTTTGGGACAAGGGACAGCAGCAGGCAGGTTGAACTTTGTTCTGGGCCACCAGATTGCTGATGTTATGGTCTTCGGACAACCATCATAGATCACTGAGAAAAGCAGGTTAGGAAATGATTAACAAATATTTGTAACATGGAGGGATTACTGGTTGGATGGATGTGTATGTACCTTCACAGCCTGTCTGTGTGACCTCAGCAAACGGATTGTCACACATGTTGCACTGTCGGCCAATCACGCCGGGTCGGCACTGACACTGGCCGCTCTCAGGGTCACATGACCTAGAAAAGGAGCCCACTGGGTAGCAGTCACATGGCAGGCAGACGTCACTGCTCCGCTGTCGGTAATGAAACTCCTGATACACACAAAAACATCCATATGAACATCCATGTGCATTTAAACAATATGAATAGATTTTTTTAAAAATCACAAAGCATAGTAATTATAACATAATAAAAAAATATTGACATGCATGCATATTATAGAATAAGCTATAGCTAGAATATCAATTAAAAAATCGTTAAACTGTATATTTCAAAAGCCTTATAAAATTGCATGTGTTCATGTTTTCCTTCGGGGTTGGAGTGTAATATACGGATAATGAAAAGCCTGATGCAGGACAGTGTAAGGGTGAGTAATGCTTTATTATAGCACCCCAGAGTGAAGAACACACATCTCTAATCATTTAATTACACTTAAACACACACAAACCAATTAACACTGCCCTGACTAGCTATACTGTATGTGGTAGTCATTTACTATTAAAATAGTACCAAAAGTACTGTACGTATTTAAAATACATGTTTGTTTTTACTATAACTAGTTGTCCCGTTTAAAGAACAAAACTGGAAAGTATTATCTGTGCATACTGGCAAAATGAGTGTTTGTGAATACTATATGGAGGGAAAATGCAGAAGAACATGTTTCTAGTGAGAGGAAGTAGCCTAACATAGGCCATTTCTATGGCTGTAGTCATCCAATTTATGACTGCAATTTAAAGTTGTGGTGCTTGTGCAGGCAACAGAAGATTTGCAATATTACATCTGCATTGCAATATTTACAATTCCTATTTGAAAATGTATAACTGGAATGTGTCTAATAAATGTAAACTGTGCGTTTAAAAGCTCTAACTGCAAAAATACACATTGTAGATTCATCACAGGCTGATCCGGAGAAAGTCTGCTTTCACTCAAACAAATGCAGCCTTGGTGAGCATAAGAGACTTTAAAAAACAATAAAGTCTTACTATATATATATATATATATATATATATATATATATATACAGTACTGTGCAAAAGTCTTAGGCACGTTGGTATTTTCACACAAAAATTTTTTTACTGTATCTTTTACTGTAGTGTGTCAGTAGGAAATATCAGTTTACATTTCCAAACATTCATTTTGCAATTAATTGTAATAATCAAATGAGATTTTTTTTTAATTTTTTTTTTTATGCACAAGTCTGATAGCAGCCGGTCTGATCTCACCATCATCGAGTCTGTCTGTGATTACATGAAGAAACAGAAAAAATTGAGACAGACTAAATCAAGAAAAACTAAGGCAACGTCTCCCAGACACTTGAGGAAACCTACCTGCAAAACTACAGTACTGTGAAAAGTTTAGGCACTTGTCAGAATGCTTTAAAGTGAGAATGCTGTCAAAAATAATAACATAAATAGCTTTTATTTATGAATTAACTTCTATTAACTAAATCAAATCGATATTTGGGGTGACCACCCTTTGCGTTTAAAACGGCTTTTGTCACCTGCATCTATTCCTACACCTATTCATGTAGTTTTGCAGGAAAGTTTCTTCAAGTGTCTTGGAGACGTTGCCACAGTTCTTCTGGATTTAGTCAATCTTAGTTTTTTCTGTTTCTTCATGTAATCACAGACAGACTCGATGATGGTGAGATCAGATCATACCGGCTGCTATCAGACTTCTTGTGCACAAAAAAAAAAAATTATTATTACAATTAATTGCAAAATGAATGTTTGGAAATGTAAACTGATATTTCCTACTGACACACTACAGCAAAAGATATAAATAACTGGCTTAAAAAATTTTTTCGTGTGAAAATACCAACGTGCCTAAGACTTTGGCACAGTACTGTATATATATATATATATATATATATATATATATATATATATATATATATATATATATATATATATTTTTTTTTTTTTTTTTTTTTTAAGTAAACTATTCATTTGTATATACCTTGCAGTGGCAGTGTCCAGTGGTCTTATTGCAGTCTGTGTCAAAGCCTTTACTTGCTTCACAGTGGCAGGGTCCACATGTCGGGCTGCCCCACCAACCACGTGGACATTGCTGCTCGATCCTACAAACAGACGCACAGTTAGATTTGATCAAATACCTATGTATCTAGGGCAGATCTGACATACAGAGCGAGCCAGCATGACACAGAGAGAGAAAGAGATGGAGCCAACAGATAAAAGAGAGCAGATGAGATTGCCGCTGTTGTGAAGGATTTAGCTGAGCGTGTGTGTGTTTGAGGTAGGGGTTGATTTAGGGTCACATGAGTCACAGTCTGTCTGCAAACTTAAGTCTACTTTCATCCATTCAAAGGCAGCAAACCTTAAGCACACACGCACACATGCGGCTAAGCAGAACAAATGCATCATTAACATGAGCACAAACCTACCCGCTATACAGATCCAGCCTTTCGGATAAGCATGAACATTGGATTAGTGTCACAAAAAAAACCCCTCTCACACATACACACAAACTCAGCCGTAAATCTGAATGCATCAATAAAGTCTTTGTCCATCTCTCACTGATTATCTTACAGGTAGTTGCTTGTCAAGTTATTAGAGATTACAGATCACAAGAGTAACTGGGCTACAGGACAGAGGAAATCCTTTTTTAAAATCAGCCTTATAACAAAGTTACATTTTCTTCAAAAGCAAAACTGTTAAGATATTTTCAGAAAATATATTTTGAAATAAATTTATTTTTATTAACCTATTGGCATTTTTTAAAGTATAATCCACACTAAATTTTGTTAGATTTCTGCTTAAAACGGGGGGGGGGGGATAAAAATAAAGGACAAAACAACAAATTTAGCCTAAATTTGTCTTGTTTTAAGTATGTTTAGATATTAACAGGACAAAATGCATGTAATAAAGTCAAGTAGTGACATGTTTGTACATTTAGCGTGTATTTGTGCCCATGTAATTGCGCATGATTGTGGTGTGTATGGATTTGTACCTGTGTTGGCAGTACTGTCCGTAGTGACTGTCCTCACAGTCACAGATATATCCATGAGAGGAGCTGGGCTTCCTGTGACACTTTGCTTGATTCTCACATGGGTTTAGCTTACATGCATCCATGCAGCTTTTACCATAGAATCCTGTATTCGAAAAAAAATTAACTGTTACAACACAAACCTCAAGTCAAGTGTATACATTGATATTTAAAGATTAAGTGTGTAATTTTAATATGTTAAATATGTTAAAGTACTTTCTCAGCTTACTATGCAGAGACACTGTAAGTAAGCTATTCATAAGTTTATTTCACTGAAAAGTATGATCACTGTGACTGCTATCAGTTGGCTTGACCAATGACGTGAATTTGGGGCGGGACTATCTGTTTGACCAATGATGTGAGTTTGGGGCAGGACTATCTGTTTGACCAATGATGTGAGTTTGGGGCAGGACTATCTGTTTGACCAATGACTTGAGTTTGGGGCAGGACTATCAGTTTGACCAATGATGTGAGTTTGGGGCAGGACTATCTATTTGACCAATGATGTGAGTTTGGGGCAGGACTATCTGTTTGACCAATGATGTGAGTTTGGGGCAGGACTATCTGTTTGACCGATTAATGGAAGATGGAGTGTTCTGGGAGCTGTTTCTATACTAGAAAGTCTTTAAAAGGTGTCATTATATCATGAACAATTACATTTTCTCTGACCTTTTGAGACAAAAATAAAATGAATAAAAACACTTTTAGAGCTCAAAATATCATTTCTTGAAAGTAATCTACAAAAAATGATTTGTTGCACAGTTTGTTTGTTGTCAGGATGAGGCAGTGCCAAATATATTGGATGCGACAGCAAACGCTCATCTTACGCTGTTACTCATTTCATGTGGCTTAAAGGCACAGCAGCAAAAAAAAAACCTCTTTAAAGAGTAAAAAATAAATAAAATAAAACATGACTAACAAGTGAACATCAGGGGGAAAAAAATATGCAAAAAAACAATTATAAAATCCATCCTAGATAATAAAGAAAATTATACATATGCCACAATGAAATCTACAGCTAAATATACTTCACAATTTATTCAATGTAAGGCATAAAACACACAGGAAATGAATGGACAGATTTCACTCTCGACACAAAACAACACATAAAACAGCATAGCTTTGAACTCATCTTCACCAGAGTCATATAGAAAAGCCTCCATCTACACGACAACTAATCAAAAGACACAATAACCCCCTTTCTCTCTCACTCTTTCAGCAGAGAGATGTTTGAATTATTGTATAGAAGTGTGTACAAACCCTATTAATACGAATAAAGAAAAGCTCACTTATCAGAAATGGAGTGCAGTAACACAACCATATACTCTTCTGGTGAAGCTTTCCACTGCTTTGAATTATATAGAAGTCACTACAGGATCACAATAAAGCCCTCAGAAAATGTTACTTTATTCAACATACATTCAACTAGCACGCTGCAGTACAAAAACGTATTAAAAATGTTAAATTATGTATGGGAATCTAACAAACAACAGAGCAAGAAGGAGAGAGCTATTTCTGTTTTTAAATTTAGGCACTCTTATGCACTGTGTGTGTGTGTGTGTAAGGTTGTACGTGTGGGTTTACTCTACCAGGAGGGGGTCTGGGAAATTAATTCAGAGTTTATGAGGGGAGTCTTTGATTTCTTTTTCTGCACAGCACTATTAATAACACTGGGCTGATGCAACTCTAACGGCATGATAATGAAGTGAACGAGTCTGTATCTTCATTTAGACATGATGGGAGATACAAACTCATACAAACACAAGCAGATCTTGACTGTTAGCATAGAAACCACTGATACACTCAATGTATTATTAATACATATATGCAGGCGTCTATCACCACATTGAACATCTGGGAATAAACCTGGAAATAAACTATACGTTTTAGGATACTGAATTATTATTATTTTTTAAGTACAATTCTGTAAATTTGTGATCAAATTCTGATGCTGGTTATATAAACTGTAATGAAAAATTGCATTACATTTTAAAAATGCAACATAGACTAGTGGTCTCCAATTTTTTGGACATCATTGTATGTATAAGAAACATTTTCATTCTGTGCGTTTTGTATCCAACGATCATAACTCATATGTTACCTGGTTCACAAACACAGTTGTGTCGATCCCATTCATCGGTGCATTGGCTGTGGGCGGGACAAGGGGAGGAGTTACACGGGTTGCCAACATTACAGCCAGTCTCCACTTTGATGGTTCTGGAAGGGCGGGGCAATGCAGGGGAATCAGGACGCACCCCCAGTCGCACTCCCTGAGGACACATGCCAGAACATTCAGCATACAGACATAAATATGCACACAAATTAATGACATCTTAAATTTTTTTTAAATAAATTTAAAAACATACAGTCTTCATATCAGATACATTACTGTTCAAAAGTTTTTTTTTTAAAGAAATGAATACTCTTATATAATGATTTTACACAAAAACATTAAGCAGCACAACTGTTTTCAACACTGATAATAAGTCTTGAGCACCAAATCAGCATATTAAAATGATTTCTGAAGGATCATGTGACACCAAAGACTAGAGTAATGGCTGCTGAAAATTCAGCTTTGCCATCACATGAATGAATAATATTTTAAAATATATTAAAATAAAAAAAGTTATTTAAAATATTATATTTCATATAATAATATTTAATACGAATATTTCACAATATAAGATATTTTATTGTATTTTTGATCAAATAGATACAGCCTTGCTGTGCATCACAGGTAGTGTTACACACTTCACTTTTGACATTAGCTAAATAAATAATCAATTAATAAAATGAACATCCTTAGTTTCCAATAAAATGACAATACTTATAATAATGACTATAAATGGGAATTGACTTGGTAAAATATTTGCTGATATCTGAAAGAGGGAACTTTTATATTATCTCTGTTCTCTAAGTTCTCATTAATTATTCAACTAATTGTCATCTTGTTAAAAACGAATGACCCCATTAGGAATTCATAACTACCAATAATTCATACATTAAAGAAGGTTGCAGAAGTGTGCTGTGAGCACAGTTGAGGTTATATCAGGTTATTATAAAAACAGACTGCAAAAATGACTGAAAATTACAAAGGCGAACCTGAATACAGCCACGTATCCCATTTTGCACCTCTCCTGACCCTAAAACTCCCCCCACGTGCAGGTGCTTCACCTTTACACCATTAATCTCATTCCCAACAATGACTGTTCCCTGTGATAGAGAGAGATTTGAAGAGAGGCAGAGAAAGAGATGGAAAGAAAGTGAGATTAAATTAGTCAATTTAAGTTACATTGCATTTATTTCAGTGTTTAATCACTAGACCAGTGACCTGTGTCTGATTTGTAGTTTAATCTACAAAGATTAGGATCTGATATTTCAGATTATCGATTACAACATGGGATTATAACATTGAGTCAGCGACATAATAGGGGTTAAGTGTGGGTATGTGTGAGTATATGTGTTTGTGTGTGAGTGTGTGTACCTGATACAGTCCAAAGTCCAATCGAACTGTAGCAACATATCGAGTCTCTCTGCCGCTCCTGACATCGCGGAGCTCGAGCTGTAGGTCATGCCAGCGTCCATCACACACCTGAACCTGATCCAGTCTCAACCTGACCGGACGAGTCGAACCCCGTGCCACAGAAAACACCAACTGACCAGAAACCACCTGGAATCAGACACATAACCCAATTTCTCAATTTCGTTTATTGTTTGCATAGGATATGTGAGTTATATTTGATCAGCTAAGCATCTGGAGCCTTTGGAGTTTGACGCAGAATTGTCTACTTCAAAGTGCTATGGGATATCAAACTAATTTTATTTAATTAACAGTGTGCTTCTAGTGAAAATGTTCGTTTCCTACCCCGAAACAGGTTATGTTTTCCTTTCATCAGGCTCTTAATGAATTAAGATTTCCTGGAATATTTGAAGGCAAACAAGGCCAGGTTTTCCCTTATTGCCAGAGAGCAGCAGAATAGTACAACTTTTACACAGCTTGGCTCATAATTCATGGAGGATTCAATCCTTTGATTTTTCTTAGAACTTGCCATTAATGATTATTTCTTCAATGGTTTTATTTAAATGAAAATGAAATGCTGATGGAAAAATAGTAGCTAAACACATTAAGAAACTACTGCTACAAATGTAATTAAAATAAAGTGGACTTCCTCCTTCCACCATTTAGATTATTTAATGTGACATGTTACAACCGTTGGGTTACATTTTATTAAAATTTTAATAGAAAGGAAATTACATATAAATATAAACTTAAAAAAATGAAATTTAATATCAAAATTAAAATATGTTTGGTGAAAAAACATTTCACTGCAAACCTAATTTAAATGTTTAATTTAATACCAAAATTAAAATATGTTTGGTGGTCAAACATGTTACTTTATTGGCTGCCAAAAAAATAAAAATAATCAGTGCAGGAAAAAAATGTGTCTCTTTAAGTTAATTCTTATTAGTAATGAGATGCAGAACAGACTATACATTTGAAAGGGTTAAAGCTTTTCTAGTTGCTTTCTTTTCCTTTCTGGCATTTCTATAAGTGAGTATACCTGAAATATCAAGTTGGTGTACTGTCCAGCTTGAGCCTGCAGGAGAACTCCCTCTTTTGATCTGGTGCGGAACACCAGACCCATGTACCAGGGTGTGGTGATGGTGACTTCATTCTTCAGGTCCCACCACAGCGCACTGCTTCCAAGGAAACGATGGGGATGGGACATCACTGTGGAAGAATCATTCCAACAATACCATCATCAGAAATGTCATCATGACATTAACATTTAGTAATAGTTCCTGTTTGATACTGGCATCCTGATTTAAGATTCACCCAAAGATCATCAGAGAAATATTTTAATGTATGTACGCTTGTTTTGTACAATTATGTCGCACCTAAGCTGCAGTCCTTTCCTCCAAATCCAACAGGGCAGTCACAGGAGAACGTCTCCCAGCTCACCCGACACGTGCCGCCATTCTGGCACGGGTTTGATTTACAGAAAGGCAGTTTGGCGCTGCAACCTAATAAAGACAGAGCATTACATCACAAATGCTGCAGCCAATCACAGAAAAAAGACAGTTACAGCACAATCACCATGACAGCAGACAATAACAGGACAAAAATAACCACAAACACTAACAAAAGGAAGTATACACTACCGTACAAAGGTTTTGGGATGGTGAGATTTTTTATGTTTTTGAAGGAAGTATCATTCAAGGCTGCATTTATTTGATCAAAAATACAGTAAAACAGTAATATGGTAATACAATTATTACAATTAACAGTAATACAATTTAACATAACTGTTTTCCATTTTAACATATTTTAAAATGTAATTTATTTCTGTGATGGCAAAGCTGAATTTTCAGCATCATTCCTCCAGTTTTCAGTGCCACATGATCCTTCAGAAATCTTTCTAATATGCTGATTTGGTGCTCAAGAAACATTTCATATTATTATCAATGTTAATAACAGTTGTGCTGCTTAATACTTTTGTGGAATCTGTAAGAATTTTTTCAGGATTCTTTGAATATAATTTTTTTTAAATAGATTATTTTGTGCTACAATGAAAACTTTTTTATCAATTCATATAATTGCAGAATAAAGCATTCATTTCTTTTAAATTCAAATTCTTACACAAACCCCAAACTTCTGAACGGTAGTCTATGTTGATGTCCTTACAGAGATACAGGACGTCACTATCATCACATTGTAACGCACACACACCAGGTAAAGTGCCATTGTTAGCGATGAATCCTGCCATGTCCACTGGTCTGTTGTCAATGTGCAGGTCTTTCATGCAGCCAATAAATTCTCTTGTACTAAACGGAAAATTCTCAGGCAGGTTAGGAACTCCACCCAAAAACAACGGGCCAGTCAAATCCAAAGACCTGTAAGAGAAACAATACAGAATGAGAGAATGAGAGAGATGCTAAATGTGTTTTCCTGAGCAAAACCAACATGTGTAAGTGAACATATAAATGTGTATGTGTGAGTGTGCACACGCTCACTTCTTGCTGCTGGTCTGTCTCCCCTGCGCAGCACAGCTGTAGTTGCCGAGCTGAGCGCCAAACCTCAGAGAAACGGCCGTATCACAGTCATCTACACTCAAGACAGCAACCTTCTCATCGGATGGACCCTGAACCTCACCGCTCACACTTCGCTTTGGCTAGATACATACACAAATGTTTCCTCATAAGTACACAAACACAAAGCACATAACTACATTCTTAATATACAAAAACTACCAAAAGAAAGAGGAAAAAAAATCATAGTAATGGAAGAATAATTCATATTTAAAGGAATATTCCACACAAAATTGAAAATTCTGCTTCTTCAGAACACTTTCTCACCTTGTTGTAGTAATGGATGTGAACGGTGTGCCAGTTGCCATCACTCACTCCACCAGGCAAGTATGGACTCACCTGAGTAGATGACCCACCTGTGGCAAAGGTCACACAGAGATCAGAAGTAGCTATTACAGTGACATTCACACCACAACATAAGCAGAATCATATTACCCCTTTCATATTTCATTGTAATCCCAAATTAGGACCATTGATGGGTCCAGGATTTATTTTAAAACTCTGAACACACACATTCACTCTTTTTTTTACCTGTGGAGTATTTAAGAACCATTTGTCCATCCAGTATCTCTAAAGCAAGGAAGTCGTGCTTCTCATTAAACCGGCCATTGTAGAAGAGCAAACCATTACTTTCCAATGTGGCAAACCTACAAAACACAATTAATGCTCATCAAAGATCTGAAATGACTCAGGTCCATTTAGAGTGTAATAATGTAATGCCCACAAACTGTTTTAAGAGTACACTCAGCAGAAAGTGATCTCTAAATGAATTTTGAACTTGAATTTGAACTTGTCAATATGGGAAGTTTTCATGGCAGGGGGATTAGAAAACAATATCCATTAGAACTTTAAAAGTCAAAAAGTGAGCAAGTTTACTTCACATTTCTGTAGAGAAAGCTATTATTCATGTCATTTTTTATTACATTATGCACTCTGAACCAGGGTTATTATAGTTAACTAAACCCGAAACTTAAAGCATAAAAAAACATTTTTGTTACTTTTACAACATTTCTCATCTTCATTTAGTTTAACTTGATTTACAAAATAACTAAAAATAATAAAAACTATATAAACATCATAAAATTTTTTTAAAAATGACAAAAGCACACAACAAAATAACTACAACTTTAAAACAAAAATGAAAATATAAACATAAAAAACATTATTACTTTAAATGATTAATTATTAATAAAAATATTAATTATAACAAAATAAATAAATAAATTAATGTTAAGGTAAAACTCTCTGACTGCATGTGAAATAAATAGAATTATAAATATATATAAATATTTAGAAATAAATACATATTTGAATTAGCAATTTCTACTAAATTGCCAAATGAAAGCCAAAATAATAATTTCTCTTTTGGGTACATAAATTTATAGCTGACTTGTCTCTGGATGTCCTATCTGGAAAGCAAAAAGATTCATAAATGCACTAGTTTGGTCCAGACAAAATGCTGACAAAAGGCCTGAGCTGTGAGAGAGATGGACCCTGTTTACGCTCTCCTGAGCAAAGACTTAAAAGAGTTTTTATAGGACATGGCCAGTTGGTAAATTGCACACTGTAGCTCAATGGTTATCTTTCAGTGCAGAGAGGCAATACTTTAACCGAGAAAGAGAAGGATTTAATATTCTGGCGTGTCTAGGGAGATGAGAGCAGGTTGTGCCCTTTCTGGATGTGTTGATATTTGACCATGTTAATAAATAAAATAGCTCTGTTTTAGTCACCCTGGAGATTACAACAAACAACCATTATATTACCTCTGTGCCACAGCAACCAAACCCTGACCAATCACATCAAACACATGACCAGAAAATAACACTCACAAGGGGAAGTAGAAAAAAAAAAGAAAAAACAGGATGAAAGAAGAGTGCTAAGGAGCTTTTCTCATGAACAGAGCATGAAAGAGAGAGAGGAGAGAATATTACAGAAGGGAAAATAAGATTTATGATATATATGTATATATATATATATATATATATATATATATATATATATATATACACTCACCTAAAGGATTATTAGGAACACCATACTAATACTGTGTTTGACCCCCTTTCGCCTTCAGAACTGCCTTAATTCTATGTGGCATTGATTCAACAAGGTGCTGAAAGCATTCTTTAGAAATGTTGGCCCATATTGATAGGATAGCATCTTGCAGTTGATGGAGATTTGTGGGATGCACATCCAGGGCACGAAGCTCCCGTTCCACCACATCCCAAAGATGCTCTATTGGGTTGAGATCTGGTGACTGTGGGGGCCATTTTAGTACAGTGAACTCATTGTCATGTTCAAGAAACCAATTTGAAATGATTTGAGCTTTGTGACATGGTGCATTATCCTGCTGGAAGTAGCCATCAGAGGATGGGTACATGGTGGTCATAAAGGGATGGACATGGTCAGAAACAATGCTCAGGTAGGCCGTGGCATTTAAACGATGCCCAATTGGCACTAAGGGGCCTAAAGTGTGCCAAGAAAACATCCCCCACACCATTACACCACCACCACCAGCCTGCACAGTGGTAACAAGGCATGATGGATCCATGTTCTCATTCTGTTTACGCCAAATTCTGACTCTACCATCTGAATGTCTCAACAGAAATCGAGACTCATCAGACCAGGCAACATTTTTCCAGTCTTCAACTGTCCAATTTTGGTGAGCTCGTGCAAATTGTAGCCTCTTTTTCCTATTTGTAGTGGAGATGAGTGGTACCCGGTGGGGTCTTCTGCTGTTGTAGCCCATCCGCCTCAAGGTTGTGCGTGTTGTGGCTTCACAAATGCTTTGCTGCATACCTCGGTTGTAACGAGTGGTTATTTCAGTTAAAGTTGCTCTTCTATCAGCTTGAATCAGTCGGCCCATTCTCCTCTGACCTCTAGCATCAACAAGGCATTTTCGCCCACAGGACTGCTGCATACTGGATGTTTTTCCCTTTTCACACCATTCTTTGTAAACTCTAGAAATGGTTGTGCGTGAAAATCCCAGTAACTGAGCAGATTGTGAAATACTCAGACCGGCCCGTCTGGCACCAACAACCATGCCACGCTCAAAATTGCTTAAATCACCTTTCTTTCCCATTCTGACATTCAGTTTGGAGTTCAGGGGATTGTCTTGACCAGGACCACACCCCTAAATGCATTGAAGCAACTGCCATGTGATTGGTTGATTAGATAATTGCATTAATGAGAAATTGAACAGGTGTTCCTAATAATCCTTTAGGTGAGTGTATATATATGTATATATATATATATATATATATATATATATATATATATATATATATTGTATAATATTTCAGAGTGGAGTGTATAATGTTTTACATTTTTACTAATTACATTTTTATCTTTAATTATACTACTCTAAAAAAGAAATATCGGTTATTTCTGTCATAGTTTTGCACCTGACACATGACTAAAGATCAGACTACATGCCTTTACGTTACATAACATGTGTGTTTATGTATGTACTCACGAGAGAGAGATGGAGAGGTGGAATCGTTGACGGAGTCCCCTGAACATCATGAACGATTTTGGTGGGAAGGATCTTGTGGTGACAGAGCAGTAGGGCTTCTCATAACCTCCTGCAGGACACTCACACCTGAATCCCCCTCCGGAGAGCTCACGACACGTACCACCGTTACGACAAACGCCTGCCACACACCGTCCACCGCGCCGGTCAAACTCACAACGCTCGCCTGAGACAGACAGAGAAAACAAGAAATTTAAAACACAGAAAATATACATGCACACATTGATAATTAAAATTGACTGATCTTTTGGTGCTGATCTTTGAAATTAGGTGTTTAAAAACCCTAATAATTTAATAACATTGTTTTTATACATTATCATGTACATTTACTTGTACTTGTAAATTTACTTTTTCAGATCTGATTTTACAGGTGGAAAAAATGGGACAACAAAACCAAACAAAATGTAAATAAAACTGGCAAACACTCAAACCCTAATAATTATTCATGCCCTAGTGCATGCTGGGAATATGGGACTAAACCACATTAACATTTTTCTCAGAGTTCTATTTTTACTTGATCCAAGAATCATTTCTCACAGCTTTATGTAGAATATGAAAAGCTGAACATTAAAGTCACTGTTTTTAATCAGTCTGTAAGATGCATTTGATATAATTAATCAATTGTACCATCACTGTATCAGCAGGGGACTATCTTACGAATACACACACACACACACGTGTAGAAACTCTGTAAAAACCTGTAGACGGGAAAACCCCAATGGACCAATAACAGACAAACACACACACACTCCTACATAAAGCAGCTTGTTGTTTGGGTTTTGAAACATCAGCAGATCCTGCCCTTAGGCTTTATGATGCTGAGCCAAATATGAGCCAGATTCTGGCGCTGTGATGTTCCAGCATTGTGTTGGTGAGCCTCTGGCACTGGTTAAATAAAACACATTAATGTGAATGCGTGTACAAACCTCTGGCACAGACACACATGTAGACAATCTCAGTCTCCCTTTAGTGGAGGTATGAAAATATTGCCTTTAAAAGCACTTCAAACTTTGACCCACTACAGAAATACACACTCATACAGAAAATGCCTTAGGACACACACATGGACGGACACACATTGCATGCAAACAAACCATCAATGTTTACACTATAGTAACTGCTCAATATGAATACAAACCAGCCACACACACACATAAACAGACACCAAAACCCACAAGACACATGGACTTGCAGATTTAAAAAAGCTCAGTCCAGCCTTTATGCTACTGGCTACTGAGTGTTCTTTGCATATTCAACAAGAGGCATTAGCATATTCATCATAGCTTACAAACATATCACCTGCAAAGGGAAAAGGATTTGCACACATTCCTCTTGACAGCATTGAATATTCAAAAGCCAATATAAAATAAGTCACTATGCCCAGAATAAAAATATATAAGCAGGTCACGGGCCACCAAATGAACTGAATTTTTCCCACAAATTAAACATAAATATATCACAAAAATGTTTTATAAAAAATATATTTCATAAAAGAGGAAACCCTGTATTCATTATTTAATGTTACATCAAGTCATATAAGTAGTTGTCATGGCCTTGTAAATAAGATTTGTGTGATATTTAAATGATTTTTTAATAATTTGCTAGGCCTACATTTTTTTTATAAATGTATCTATATGTGATTACAGACAGACAGTAAGCAGACAGTAAGCATAAAATCAGAAATATTTCAATACAATAAATATGTTGATCATTCAGAGTCACCATAACATATCAATCTATCCATTTATCTGTCTGTATGAGAGACTGCTTATGAAGCTTTTAAAACTAGTTAAAGTTTGTCTTGATGAACGCTTTTCGCTTTTTATGCTTTTGCAAAAAAATGAATAAAAAAGTGTGATTATCTTCTGCATAATTATATAGTTTCTTGTCAGTAGTGGTGCTGAATGTATAATTCCAATACTGCAAGATAAGAATTTAATTAACTTTTAGAATGTTATTATTATTTAACATGTTCCCCAATTCCCTTTTCACAGTGTTTTGCCCCTGGCCCTAGTTATGGACTGTCTGACATGAACACAAGCAATTCTGAGAAAACATTTCACACTGACCGCTCCTGACACACAGACCAACAGCAATTTCCTTAAACTTCTCAACCAGAACTGACAGAAACACACACACAAACAACATGAACATAAATATGTTCAAACTCAAAAATACACACACATTCTCACAGTTTACAATGAGGTAGAAAAGTTCAATAAAGGTAAATAAAGGCAAAGAGCATTCAAGCGCAGTTATCTAGACATGGACAAAAGGTGAGCTTTTAAGTACACACACATGCTCTCACACACGCCAGCACACTTAAACAAATCTCCATTGATTCTCCGCTGACTCTAAATCACTTAAAAACCAGCAGGGAAAGGCTCTAAAACCCTCTCTGCAAATATCTCTCCATCTTTAGTCTCTCTATCTTTAGTCTCCAGATACTTTTGTATTTGTGTCTGGTGCTCACTCTCTCTCTCTTTTCTCCAGCTGTTCACTTCCTGACTAAGTATTAAGAGCACTTCACCCTCTTTCTTCCTCTTTCTGTTTCGTTCCACTCCCCTGTACCTATCCAGAATGTTTGGTAATGTATTCTCTCCCCTTCGTTCAAATGATGTTTAATTCATCAAAGCTATTCTTCTTCTCTTGGGCTAAACCACCCTCTCTACCCAACCCCCACACACACATGGTACGGGCCTCGGGGGATCCTTCATCTGCCCCTGCTTTCATCCTTCCGTTGGATTTCTTTTCCTCTCTTTCACTTTCTCTCATACTGCAGCGTTTGTATTACTAAGAGTTGCTCATTTAACTTCAGACTGACTTCACTGCTGAGAGTTTAGGTCTGTTTAACCCCAATGGCCACGCACATACACTGAAAAACAAACTGGTTAGCGGTTGTGCTGTACCACCAGGCACCATCGTCTAGTCTCATCATCAGATGGTGCGCCCACGGACCGCTCACAGCCCCTTCTCTGGCCATCTGATGCATATTGCACAGAAAATTGGCAATGCTTGATTAACAGGTTGCTGCACAATTTTCGAGTGCCTCTTTGGAAAAACTAGTAGCCGGATTTGGAAACGTTGGAGACGAATATGGCCAGGGCTGTGTTAAAATATTGATTTTCTCATTAATCGTGATTACTACTGATTACTCAGTACTCAATACTGAAAATCCCAAGAGTGATTGCCCTCAGCAAAACAAGTCTATTTATAGACATGTCTTTGTTATTTTACTATTGCAGTCCAAAATGAATCCGCCTTTTTTTCACGTAAGAGCGGGTGCGGCCATTTAATGTAAATTTTATGTTCCTGGCTTCCAGTGCAAACTGGTATTTCTTATTTAATTATAAACACACTGGTTTGTTACGCCAATTGTTTTTCCATTTACTGCGCTTTGATATTCTTCTTGTTATTTTCCTATAGCGGCTAATGAATCCGAAGTCTCACACATTCACAGAAAACAGCTTACTTCTGCAAGGAAAAATAAGGTGGATAGAGGACTAGAAGTGACAATTAAAAATAAAATTAAGGAATAAGTTATCAAATTAATAGTTAAAGCATAAAAATAGAAATAAACAAAACACTTTTTAAACTTTTTTTGCTTTTATATATTTAAAACGGTTTGATTATTTCATGTTTTAAAATGTATTTAAAATAATAAATTAATAAATAATTTTGTATTTGAAAAATAAATGGACATATTTATGGCCAGTTGCTTTTCTTTGTCCATTTTCCAATTGCTTTTCTTGTTTTGTCAAATGCTTTTCTTTATCCATTTTAACTTGATTTGTCATTGGACAGTTCAATCGTGGAGACAACCAATCAACTTGTGACTCTACCACAAATAGTTCATGTTCATGAGTTTAATGTCATTTTAAATAATTTTACAAATTGTTATAAAACGGTTTCACATAAGAAATAAGAAATGCAATTTAAAGTTCACTTCAGTTGGTATCCACAGAGCAGTTTTTATTAATTGATTTTTATATTTAATATAAATAGTAATTGAACTCTATAGTTTGGACCTGTTTTTTAAATTAATTAAATTAAATTTTTTTTATGTACCAAGTAAGAAGGTATAATTTAAAGCATTAGCTGAGAATTTCTTTTTATATATATATACATACACACACACTCACCTAAAGGATTATTAGGAACACCATACTAATACTGTGTTTGACCCCCTTTCGCCTTCAGAACTGCCTTAATTCTACGTGGCATTGATTCAACAAGGTGCTGAAAGCATTCTTTAGAAATGTTGGCCCATGTTGATAGGATAGCATCTTGCAGTTGATGGAGATTTGTGGGATGCACATCCAGGGCATGAAGCTCCCGTTCCACCACATCCCAAAGATGCTCTATTGGGTTGAGATCTGGTGACTGTGGGGGCCATTTTAGTACAGTGAACTCATTGTCATGTTCAAGAAACCAATTTGAAATGATTCAAGCTTTGTGACATGGTGCATTATCCTGCTGGAAGTAGCCATCAGAGGATGGGTACATGGTGGTCATAAAGGGATGGACATGGTCAGAAACAATGCTCAGGTAGGCCGTGGCATTTAAACGATGCCCAATTAGCACTAAGGGGCCTAAAGTGTGCCAAGAAAACATCCCCCACACCATTACACCACCACCACCAGCCTGCACAGTGGTAACAAGGCATGATGGATCCATGTTCTCATTCTGTTTACGCCAAATTCTGACTCTACCATCTGAATGTCTCAACAGAAATCGAGACTCATCAGACCAGGCAACATTTTTCCAGTCTTCAACTGTCCAATTTTGGTGAGCTCGTGCAAATTGTAGCCTCTTTTTCCTATTTGTAGTGGAGATGAGTGGTACCCGGTGGGGTCTTCTGCTGTTGTAGCCCATCCGCCTCAAGGTTGTGCGTGTTGTGGCTTCACAAATGCTTTTCTGCATACCTCGGTTGTAACGAGTGGTTATTTCAGTCAAAGTTGCTCTTCTATCAGCTTGAATCAGTCGGCCCATTCTCCCCTGACCTCTAGCATCAACAAGGCATTTTCGCCCACAGGACTGCCGCATACTGGATGTTTTTCCCTTTTCACACCATTCTTTGTAAACTCTAGAAATGGTTGTGCGTGAAAATCCCATTAACTGAGCAGATTGTGAAATACTCAGACCGGCCCGTCTGGCACCAACAACCATGCCACGCTCAAAATTGCTTAAATCACCTTTCTTTCCCATTCTGACATTCAGTTTGGAGTTCAGGAGATTGTCTTGACCAGGACCACACCCCTAAATGCATTGAAGCAACTGCCATGTGATTGGTTGATTAGATAATTGCATTAATGAGAAATTGAACAGGTGTTCCTAATAATCCTTTAGGTGAGTGTATGTATATATATATATATATATATATATATATATATATATATATATATATATATATATAAATATAATGGACTAAACCTAATTGAATTTGGAATCAAATCTAGAATTTGTGGATCAGAATCTAATTGAATTAGAAAATCTGTATCTAAACACAGTCCTAACTCTTAGCATCAAATCTTTGAAAGATATATTGCTGCTGTTGTGAGAGGGATGTTGGTGTCTAAGAGTGGCTATATATGTATTGTGTAATGATCAATGTGTTGTAATTTATGTTTGTTCATACCTGTTCATGCCTGCTATTGTTGACTTAAGGGTGCCACAGATGCAAAAAGATTTTCCGAAAGGACAATAAACTAAACATAAGCATATTTTGTCCTTTCCTGTCTAACCAAGAAACATCAAATGCCAAAAGTTGTTGGGTTTGTTGGATCCGTTGCTGTCTGTTGGGCAGTATGAACATGACAGTTGTGATTCTCATCATTCTACTGTACATCCAACTGCCAACTTTAGTGCACATTTGAAATGTTGCTGTTTGTTTTGGCAGTGTGAACCAGCCATAAGTGGGCGATTCTAGGCCAGAATAAACCGCAAAGTGCGTTCTTTTGCAAGTCTTTGCAAGACTCCCCATCATCTAGAAAGACACAATAATACATCCCTTAGTGAAACAAACAATCCCACTCTCACCTGTGTAATCCTCTCGGCAGATGCAGGTGTAGCCTCCCTCCCTGCGAGCACACACTCCTCCATTCATGCAGGGGTTTGAGTAACACAGGTTTATTTCAATCTCGCAGTAATCTCCGGTAAATCCGGCTGGACAGCGGCAGCGCAACCCTGTGATGGGATGGATGGGCCGGAACAGCGTGGAAGGGGAGGCGATAAAGGGAGCGGAGCTGTTGAAGCGAAGGACGCTGATGCACTTCATGTAGTTCTGACATGGCTCACGCAAGCACACGTTATCATCAAATGGGAGAACCTGTCGTAATACACAACAAAGGGTGCTTGTAAGTGTTTGTGTGAATTCGTGTGAATTGTGTGTGTGTGTGTGTGTGTGCAGCTCCCCCCAAAGTTATAGAGGATTATAAATGATCAATATATTCAGCGTGTCTTAAAATTTAGTCAAACATTTATTGGCTGCTCTCATGTGTGACCTGTGCAACAGCGTTTTTTTTTTCAACTTGCAAATGGATAAAGAAAAGTATTTGGCAAAAGGATGAAGAAAATAAATGTGTAATTGCAAAAAGATTTTTTTTTATTAATTTATTGTGAACTGAATAAATAATTATTTATAATTAACTATAAATATACATTTTTGTCAAAAAGTTTATTTATTTCATACATTTTTATTAGGGTTATTACATTACCATCCAAAAGTTTTGAGTCAGGATTTTTTTTTTATTCAGCAAGAACACATTAAATTGATCTAAAGTGACAGTAAAGAATAAAGATTTCAAGATTTCAATTTCGATATTTGTATTACCTTATCTAATACAATCAAATTCATAAGTTAAATGTTGCTTAACTGTCTAAATACATTATGAGGCCTCAGAGTGTGTGTGTGTGTGTGTCTTTTACCTCCATATGTGCGAGGGTGTTAAGTCTAGGTCTGTTGAGGTACAGCTGCTCCTCCAGAGCCTCTGATGGGAAAAACTGCCCTCCTGGCAATGCCGCGGAAAAACTAACGTTGAGCACCTTTCCTGCATCTGCATCCGGCTGCACGTTAAACACAAACACATCATCAGGAGAGACTGAAAGCACTGCGGACACCCCTTCCAGGAAGTGAGTGAGCAGCGGGGACAGGAAGTGCTCCTGGGACATGTTCTGGAGTCGCACAGTGATGCTGCTGCTGAGCATCTCTTCTGTAATGATGAGAACCCGCAACACACACTGAGCGCTGACGCTGTGAATGCCATCTGAGAAACAGAGAATGAGACAAAGGAAGATGAAGTGAGTTGAGGAGAGATAATAAGCTTAGAAAAATTACAAGCCTGCCCTGTATCACAGTATGTGTAAAAGCAGTATGTCAAATCACTTTAGTTTGTAAGTTAAGTGATAAGAACAAGTCTGACAGGTCAATCAAAACATCACTTCAGTTTCTCTGACAGTCACACAGTCTATGTTTTACTCTACTGTAATGTGAAACATTTTAGTGCTGCTGTGAGAGTTGTACTACTTCAGAGGTCCATTTCAACATGCAGAAGTGAGTCGGGTCGGTGTCAGAACAGCCTGTGATATCATCTACAGCTCACTAACTGTGAAATTAGCAACATGCTGCGGAGTGAATCATGCGTGTCCATCAAATGCACACGTACTTTATGCTTATACACACACAAATGCACATACACTGCCGTTCAAAAGTTTTTGATCGGTAAGATTTTTAATGTTTTTAGAAGAAGTCTCTTATGCACCAAGGCTGCATTTATTTGATTAAAAATACAAAAAAAAAAAAAAAAAACATTATTAAATATTATTATAATGTAAAATAACTGTTTTCTATTTGTATACATTTTTAAATGTAAATTTCGGTGTTGCAAAGCGGATTACGCCAGTCTTCAGTGTCACATGATCCTTCAGAAATCATTCTAATATGATGATTTGATGCTCAAGAAACATTTATTATTATGAATGTTGAAAACAGTTCAAGGAAAAAAATTCAGGATTCATTGATGAATAGAAAGTTTAAAAGAACAGCATTTATTTTAAATATAATCTTTTGTAACATTATAAATGTCTTTACTGTTACTTTTGATCAATTTAATGCATCCTTGCTGAATAAATGTATTAACTGTATTGTATTTACTGTAAAACAATACAGCAATATAGTGTAATACAATACAGAATCCAAAAATATTATTATGATGTATAACTTATATATTTAAATAATTATCATTGTTGACGTTGATCTGCATTAAAGTGATGACAGTTGAGGGAAATGTGATTAATTATAATGAAAATAATGTCACAATGCAATCACACATGCATGGTCCTAAATTTGGGCTTGCTTTTCTCTTGAGAGGGTAAAATATTACCCAGACAAGTTCTTGACAAGTCTCTTGACATTCAGCTTTATATCCATATTTGTTTGGGTTTAAATATTACAGCCACTGGCTTTAATTTTGGACCATGCACCACTTTTTGGGCTGTGAGTTTGAAAATACACACATTGCAATATTATCATTAAAGTGACCAGTGAAGCATGTTAGTGCTTGAAGGACTTTGATACTCCAGTACCACTAACACCCTGCCAGTCCAAGCAATTCTGAATCGTGTTATTCAGTATGTCCATGCTGTTTGTACAACACTGATGACATTTTCACATTTGCGTTTCCATTTTCTAAATGATTTTTCCCCCTGAAAACATTAAAAATGTTTTTGCAATAAAGTGCATGAATATGGTCTTGGCAGCAAGTCACTCTAAAGTCGATTTAAATTGAGTGAAAGAAAATTACTCAGAGAAGAGGAAATGATTCAGCAGAGAGTGAGCAGGGAGAGAGAGAGAGAAAGAGAGAGCTTGGGGTGAGGGGTGAGGATGCTGGAGGCTGTTAAGGAGGAGTCAGGGATGGGAAAGAATAAAAGCACAGAAGATAAAATGAATGGGGGAGGGGTGAAAGAGAGACTTTAGATCATAATGTCATCCACTTAGAAGTCATACCTTTCATGCTGATAAGCATTTCTCATAAAACACATCTTCCATCCCCCACTTCTCTCTCTCAAACACACAGACAGAAACAAAACACGCTTTCTACTCAGCCACACTGCTATGTTAATCCATAACCAAAATTTATAACAAATTAGCATTTTTAAAGGTAAAGTGTGCAATTTCAATGCCTGTGGTACAACAGTGTTTGAAGGCGGGTCAAAGTAGACGTTGTCCGCAGGCAACCAATGAAGACCATAGGCTGGCAAATTATGCAATTATGTTACATGTTACGTTGGTATGTAACAGGAAGTGAGACTGGAATTGCTCAGAATTGATTCCTTCTTTTAGGAGACAATGACTTTATTTGTCGTGCCCTTACATTCACAAACAGCTATATTACACACTGCATATAAGGTAATATTCTAAAAAGCTAAATTGGGGCACTTTAAAGCTCCTATAATCCTGGTTGGCTCACCACACCAAACACTGTTTGCATGTACTGTTTGTAAATTACAGTTTAGCTCCAAATATTTGTTCAGTGATAAAGTGTTTGACTTAAGTGTTGTAATGGCTGGAGAAATATAGTCTTGTTTGTCAAGCACAACGTGTGAGCGTCTAAAAGAGGACGACAGCATCGGCTTGAAGTTTTTAATGTCACTGGATGTCTCAGTGTCTAAGGAGATTATATCCTCCTTTGATGAAATGCCACCCTGTGCGAGAGAGAGAGAGAGAGAGAGAGAGAGAGAGAGAGAGAGAGAGAGAGAGAGAGAGAGAGAGAGAGAGAGAGAGAGAGAGAGAGCGAAAGGGGTTACAGGAGGAAGGATGCAGGATGCAGGCAAGGTAGCAGGAGTGTTTACATAGACGTCAGATAGATGAAGGCAAAATCAAGCAGACAAGAGATCCGGGAAAGTGTGTTTGTGGGAGACTGAGATGAGGAAAAGACGAATAAAAAGAAGGTGCGTGGGGAGAGAACAAGGTACAAGAGAGGTTGGGGGAAGGGTGTGTGGAGGCAGCTGGTTTGATTACGGAATTATAAGGCAGTGACTCCCTACTGACCTCCCGAAAACAGTCCCCATCTCTCTCTTTAACACACTATGCAGCCATTAAACTAATGCACTAGAAAAGCACATGGCGCAAAACACAACGGAAGCAAATCAGCAATTTCTTGTCAATCATTTTTCTGTCATATTCCAATAAGCACTGAGGTCAAACAAATAATAGCAATTATGGAAAATTGACAAGTAAATAATCTTGATTACTATAAACGACCACAACATGTGCATGGGGTAACACACCGGTTCCTCAACATCTAAATAAAACATTTATTTAAATGATTAATGAAGCTTACAGCAGGAAAATATTATTAGTCATGCTGATTAAATCAACACATTTCAAGCTCCCACAGAGGATAAGTCAAATCACCAGTGTGTGTGTGTGTTTCCTTGCTCTTTGTTTAATATCTGTGTCTATGGAATCTGACACTAGCAGTCAGTGGAAGGTCACAGTGATTTTACCAAGTAGGACATGTTCTGGAACAACATTCCTGTCTGAAAATGTAGTTTAAATTTTTTTTACTGCTAACCCTAAACCCAACCCTACCCATAACTTCTCCCTAAAATCAGAGGGAAATAGAGGGAATGTTGTTCCAGGATCAACAAAGATTTAAAATAATTGCTCTTTTGAACTTTCTATTCATCAAAGAATACTGAAAAAACATATCATGGTTTCCGCAAAAATATTAAGCAGCACAACTATTTTCAACTTTGATAATAATAATGAATGTTTATTGAGCTCTAAATCATCATATTAGAATGATTTCTGAAGGATCATGTGACACTGAAGACTGGAGTAATGGTGCTGAAAATTCAGCTGTACCATCATTTTAAAATATATTAAAACAGAAAAACTTTAACTTTCATATATTTGAAATTGTAATAATTAGTTTTTAATAAGTTTTTAATGCATTTGATCAAATAAATGTAACCTTGGTGAACCTAAGGGTCTTCTTTCAAAAAAAATTAAAAATCTTACCGTCCACAAACTTTTTAATGGTAGTGTGTCATCTTATTTATGATATTAATAAAATGGTTACTTATCCTTAAAATAAGATACATTTATTTGATAAGCCAATATATTAAGACAATATATTAAAGTTGTTTAACCACATTGACAAATTGTTTATATCAAATCTTTAAAAAATTTGTGAAATGCATGCTTAAAACAAGAACAAAAAACTATTTGTCATTGGGTTAATATTTATATAGTAAGTCTTACTACATCATACATTTAGATTTGAATTACATTTATCTTCTTTTTATGTATTTTTTCCCATATTTTATTGGTAAACCAGAACAAAATACTGGTTATGAAGATGATTTGTAAGCGCAGGCACAAATACAAAAAAGCATTGCATATATGTACACATATACACAGCCATTCACTATAAAGCATATTAAGAGCTGGTAGGTTTCAAAGAGAGCAATTTTCCGTTTCTTTCATCTGAAATAATTTTCCCATCAGTTGTTCAAAGCGTAGACCTGAGCTCAGCGAGTCTTTCCTCTTTCTATTCCTTCTGTTCAATCACTTGTCAGTCATTCACCTCCCTCAATTTTCCAAATCTCTATTCCACTTAAGTGTTTTGTTATCTTCTCTTCCTCAGTCTGTTTTCTTCTTTCTCCTCTAGACATTCCCTAAACCCATTATTTTCCCTTTCTTCATTGTATTTCTCTCTATTTCTTTCTCAGACCCTTTTAATCTTTTATAATCTAGCTCACTTACCCAGACTAAAGTGAACTTTATTTTAGCTTGTTTTGCACAGGGGGATCTTTAAAAATAACTCTGTGAGTGTGTGTTTGATGCAATTCTTGCTGGGGTCGCAGGAAAACATGCATATCCCTTTTACCAGCTCACAAAAACATGAAATAAACACATAGGTTTTGTAGATCCCTACTGGTTTCACTACCTGACACAACAAACCTGAAACATTCTCACAACAGCAGCTGTCACATTTGACATGCTTCTTAACATTAAAATACAAACCTAGCATGACCAAAACAGGCCCCATGTCTCATGGGTTGATGTGTGTGTGTTTTGCGCACAAAAATAGTGAAATGCTTAGATATATTTGCCCTTCATAGTTGTAATTATTCAACTGGAAATGTAATTCTACCCCCATCAGCCAAAAGGCACTCAACTACAGACACTCACAAACACATGTGTATAAACTAACAAACTTAATATGCTCAAACAAACCCAGATGTAGGCAAAAACAACGTAGATGGCTGCATGAACGAATATTAAACCATCTGATTACACAAACACAAAATCTTGGGCACTAGTTTGACAGCTGATTACTGTGCTCCGTTTGTTTCCAAAGCCAGGCTTCCCCTAAGGACATCCTATTACACTCAAAGTAAAGTAGAACAGAGAAAGAGAATGAGAGAGAGAAAGAGAATGCAAGATAAGAGGGCTGACAGTAATCCTCTATTAAGCTACATTTACCAGTACACACACACACACACGTTTATTTGGGATATATGCATTATCTCTGATAGCAATACGATTTTGGCTACACCTCAAATGTGCATTTTGTACATTACATCATTGAGAGCATAGGAAAATAAACACTACAACTAATCACTTCTATAAAAGCATATCTGCCTTATAACAAGATAAAAGCGACATTGAGCTTCAAACTATGCCATCTCATCTTACAGACAATGAGCTGTGCTCATTAGGAAACTGTAACTGCTGTTTCTCTGGGTTAATTGGAATACAAAGGAATTATTTAGTAGGAAATTCCTTCAAATTAACCTTCCGTTTCCCTTGGGATATCAAAACTCGGAAAAAGTCGCAAGATGCAGAAGCTGCTCCACTTATTTAGAAACAGATATTTAGATAAAAAGATTTTCTGTGAGGAAAAAAATGGAGAGAAACAGCAAGGAGGCAAAAAATAAATGAGGAATGAAGAGCAAGAGGGGGATGGAAATGGAAATGTGCTTTCCTCAGAGAAGAGAGAGAGAATTTGACCAGAGGGTAACTGAGCTGTCCAACACTGCAGTCTTACAAACTCCCCAACCTATATGCCTTACACACACACACACACACACAAAATGCCAGATAAGGTAAAAATAAAATAATAAAAACAGAACAAAATCAGCAATATTGTTCAAGTCAATTTTTTTCTAAGTGATAAATAGACACAGAACAGCCACAAAACCCACAAATCTTGCTAAACTTACCATTTAGTCACAATGTCTGTTAAATAACAAATCACCATTTATAACCTTTCAAAAGCCACAATTATCTGCACTTCCCGGCAATGCCATCAACAACATCAGTCGTTGTGGTCAAGCAATGCTCTCCTCAGCACTTACACTCTCTCATGTTACCACTCCTGAAGGGTATTGTTACCTGCTAATATCAGTAAGAAATCATTCCAGCATAAAGTAATTTACATTGATCGCTAAATGTCTTTAGAGGGAAGAATGCAAGTCAAGGGTCAGCACTCTCCAAAGATATTTTCTATTCTTTCTATTTTCCCACTAACATAGACTCTACACACTGACACATTGCCTTCAGCAATATTTCATAATAGATCTCTGAAGAAAAGAGTTAGCAAAACCAATTTGACCTGATTTGATTTCATCCTCATGACCTTAATAGCCCTTGCCTCATTTCCCCATTTCTTTCTTGCTCCCCCTCACATCTTTCCCTCCTTCTTTTGGTCTTACCAGTGACGGTGATGAGCATCGGGGCCACCAATGGTCGGTTGTTGTCCAGTTTCCGACTGAGGCGGATCTCCCCACTCGTGTGGTTCAACAGCAGCAGGTGCAGCTCATTTCCACGATCTATAGAGTAGTAGAGACGATCCGAAACATCTGGGTCATGGGCAGGAACTCGTCCAATCACCCCACTTGGGAAAGTGTTGGATCGATTGGATACAAAGTTGTTAAAAATTATTTGAAAGTCTTGCATTTGGGGCCCATTATCATTCTGGTCAACTAGTCGAATGCGCACAGTGGCACGACTGACTAGCGGTGCTGACGTGGCCTGGACAACGATTACATACTCGTTCCGTGTTTCATAGTCAAGGTCAATTAGAGAGGTGAGTTCTCCTGAAAAAATGTCCATCTGGAAGATTTCTGGAATATTGCCTTCCACAATCTGATACATAATCTGAGCGTTTGGGCCCTCATCTGGATCAGTCGCTGTAATTTGAGCTACGACGGAGCCAACGGCGCTATTCTCCTTGACTAGAACCTCAAAATCGTCAGCAGGGAACACTGGAGCATTGTCATTGACATCCATAACACTGACTTGAATGTGTACAGGTGTACGCTGAGGTGGAACACCGCGATCCACGGCATATGCAGTCAGCTCGTAGAAGGGAACACTTTCACGGTCAAGTCTCCTGACGGTTCGGACTATTCCAGAGGTTGGTTCAATAGTGAAATCACCATCACCATCCTCTCCATTTTGGAACGTATACTGGACACGGCCATTGGCATGAGCATCCCGGTCAGTAGCGGAAATCTGTAAGACACTAGTGAAAGGTGGAGCATCCTCACTGACTCCACCCTGATACCTGGGGCTCAGGAACTGAGGTGCGTTGTCATTTACATCATTAACGTTGACCTCCACATATGTGGTGTCAGACTTCTGTGGGATTCCGTTGTCACGAGCAGTGATGGCAAGAGTGTAAGTCATTTGGTCTTCGTAGTCTAGTTCGGCTTGAAGTGTGATAGCTCCGGATGCAGGATCGATTCGAAACTGTGGAATATTGTCCTCCAGGTAGTAAGTGATACGTGCGTTTTCTCCAACATCATCATCCGTGGCACTTATGACCACCACAGTGCTGCCAGGAGGCCGGTCCTCATTCACACTCACTGAATAATGAGCACTCTGGAACACGGGCCGGTGTGTATTGGCATCTGTGATGTTGACGTGCACCTGACAGGTGTCGTGGAGAGTTCTGTCAGAAGCAGTGATTGTTAGCACGTAGCGACGTTCCTGTTTGTAGTCCAAAGGCAGTGCTAGGGAAACAAGTCCTCCGCCACTAGCTGTGCTAATGGCGAAGCGGTTACGTGTGTTTCCACCGGTGATTTGATATGTGACAGCGCTATTTACATCACGGTCAACTGCGGTTACACTAACCACACTTGTTCCAACAGCTGCGTCTTCATTTAGTCTGACGTAATACTCTTTTTGTAGAAATTCTGGTCGGTTATCATTAACATCCATCACTGTGATCGTAACACTAGCTGTGGCGGAAAGAGGTGGGGCGCCATAATCTCGAGCCTCAACACCGAAGAAGTAGTGCTCTACCGATTCACGGTCAAGCTCTGAGCTCACTGTGACCCAACCAGTGGCAGCATTGATAACAAACGGTGTATCTGTGCCAGTCCCCGTCAAACGGTATTCCAGTCGTGCATTGTCACCATTATCTGTATCAATAGCTTGTATGTGGAGAATGGAGTGACCGATAGGAGCGCTCTCTAGCACTGTAGCCTGGAAAGGTGTGGATACAAAGATGGGTGGATTATCGTTGACATCGGTGACCTGCACACTCACAATTCCAGTGTTGTTAGAGAGAGGGGGGCGGCCGTTGTCTTGAGCCCGCAGTCGCAGCGTGTACTCACGTTCTGACTCAAAATCCAGCGGTGCGACCACCTGGATTTCTCCAGTAACACTGTCAATAGCAAACTGTCCTCGGCTGTTCCCACTGATTATGTTGTAGTGCACAGCAGCATTCCCATCTTTATCCTGGTCCGAAGCGCTGACTCTGAGGATTTCAGAATGTGGTCGAACATCCTCTCTAACTGCAACCACGTACCGCTTTTGACTGAACTGTGGAACATTGTCATTCTCATCCAACACAGTAATATGGACGCTAACAGTGGCTGACCGTGGGCCCGGCTCTCTCCCCTGGTCGCTTGCTTCCACCAGCAATGTATAACGCTCATTTGCCTCTCTGTCAACAATACCTCGTGTCGTGATCAAGCCTGACCGTGGATCAATCTCAAAAGCAGAACGTGCAACAGGTGCACTTTCTCCAATAAATCTGTACCGTATATTGGCATTTGTCGGTGAGTCAAGATCTGTTGCTCGTAGCTGTAGGATAGGATATCCCTCTTCCACATTCTCTCGAATGGTCTCGCGGTACTCTGTTTGCTCAAACACAGGAGAGTGATCATTACGGTCAACCACGGTGATGGTCACCATAGTTGTTCCAGAAAGACGTGGTGAGCCGTGGTCTGTGGCAGTAACTCTGAAGTAGTGCAAGTCCATGTGTTCACGATCCAGAATGTGTGTGGTCGTGAGAAGGCCAGTAATTGGGTCGATTTGGAAGTAATCCATGGACCTGCTGTTCATTAAAGGGGCCATGCTGTAACTGAGTCTGCCTGCCTCGCTAGCATCAGGGTCCTCAGCTGTCATAGTTATGACTGAGGTACCAGGAGGCTGGTTCTCAGCTACCTGAACCTGGTAGTTATATTGGGGGAAATGGGGATGTCGATTAGCAGCTCTACGGGAGCGCCCAACAGGAGGGATACCTGTCTGCTCTTCACTGTACTCCTGCTCCTCTTCTCTCTGCACTTCATCACTCTCTACTGCTTTTAGTTTCTCACTGTACTGATTTTTTTGTGCGTTTCTCACCCCATCTACACTGTATTTAATCTCATTTTGTTCAGTCCACATTCCTTCTTTGTTTTCATCACTCTCTCTTTCTGACTGAGAGGTGCCATTGCCTTGACCTTTTTCTTTTTTTCTCAGTAAATTAGTCTCTTCCTTTGTGTCTTCTGCAATCACCCACTCTATGCTTTCCTCCCTTTCCCCCTCTACAGGCTGTCTGTCACCCTCCCCCCTTCCCTCCCCTTTCACCCCGCCCTCTATCTGTCCCTCCCTCCTACCACACTCAGCCGCGGCTTCCAGCTGCTCTTCTTGCTGACTGACACCCTCAGCTTGTAATGACACCCGTTTACCGGACTTTAATTGCGGCCGCGTGGCTCCCCCATCGGCGCTTAAGCTGTCGTCGGCGCTGTAGTCACCACACTCTGCACGCGCACCGGAGCAAGGAGAGCGTGCGCCTTCCTCTCTTACAAAGTCGCGCTCTTCACTGCCAAGAACATTTTGAGTTTTATTTGCACTTTGATCGCCAGGACTGCTGCTGTTGTTGTGGTTATTATTACGATTTTTGGCGCAGTTGTTGTTATTGTTACTGTTCCAATTCCTCAGCAACAAACTTTCAGTAAAGTCACTCGAGTAAGCGAGGTCATGCGCGGAGACTGGCGCTGTCCACTGAGCGGGTGCTGAATATTTTCTCGCGCGCTCAGTGCGATTGCCTCGCGTGTGGATGTGTGAGTCACGAAAACGTTTAGGAAAGTTTAGCTCGATTAAGAGGTAGATATGTGATGCATTATGACCCCTGGGAGTGTCAGTAACAGATGAGTCAGAGTTGTGTACATCACCGATATACAACGGAGCAGCGCTGATTCCAGTTGATCTTTTATAATGAGCCTTTCTGTCATCAAAGCAAGTCCCAGTTCTGACCCAGTCAGCCTGTGTCGTTAAATCCCGAGCATCAGACCGTTTGAGTGCACAAGAATACTTAGGTTGACTATTCCGATCAGACTTTGCATGCACAAATTGTACTTTTGAGTTGTTATTTGCAGATGTGGTTGTTGTATTTTCTCTTGCTTGCCTTCCACAAACAGCGTAGCGCCTCAGAGAAATGTTGAACCGGTGCCAGTTACTGCTGTGCCAGGCTGGATGCCTTTCAGAACAACCTGTGATCCGGTGTGACTCGAGACAGCTGCTTGCTTCGCTTCCAAGCCCTAGAGAGAGCTGCCGCGCGCACGGTTCGAGCACCCGCAGGGTATTCTCAGAGCCTGACCAGTTCCAGCCCTCTCTGGTGAGATCGATAACATTCAGGGGGCCTGAAAGTGGACGGTCCGCTGTTGCTTTGTGCAATTTATTGGCGTCCGAAACCACATTAGAATGAGAATGGGTTTTTAATAACGACCGAGTTGATGTCTTGGCAGAGGCAAACTCCCTTTTTGGGTGACATGGGCAGTGTTTAGGCCTGGATTTGCTATTTGCGGGTCTAGAGTTATCCAACAAGCTTTGTACAACGACCCTGTCCGTGTCAAGGCGCGTCTGTGGCCGCGAGCGCGTTCTAGTCCTTTGTATAGTCCTCTTTTTGCCATACTGAACCGGAGAGGCGAGAACACGAGAAGCAACGCCCTTCTCTCCGATGCCACCGTTACTCCAAAAAGGCTGGTGATGACAGCGTCCGGTGTGCGCCGCCGGTTCTGATACCCATGCACTAGAATTCCGGTAATCCGTACTCAAAGGACACGAGGAGGTTCCCACTACACTAGACCGTAAGCATTGCAATTCCCATATATGCGACCGTACCGTCCGTGCAGGGTGTATCTTCCAATCGCCCCCAGCCAAAGCCCCCGTTAGCGTTCCGTCGGGCAGGCTGGCGATTTGAGCGTCTCCGGGGGCTGGGTGGGTGCACAGAGAGCGGCAGCACGGTCCTGCTGCACTCCCCGGGATAACAGTGAACAAAGAGCTGAGGAAAAAGAGAAACAGCAGTGGCGAAAGCGAGCCCAAGTCCAGTAGCAGTGCAGCCATTAGTCTGGTGAAATCCTTTCTCTCTCTCCCCCCTTTCTCCCCTCTCTCTGAACCGAAGTGTCTCTCTTTCTCTCTCCAAACGCTGGCTAAGTGGCCAGCTCATCCACCACCGCCCGACTCCTTCCGCCGTGCTCCCCGGTCGCTCGGTGATCCCGGGAAGCTCGCATCTACTCTCGGTGTTTGGTAGAGCTCCGGCTAGCAGCGACACGAGCGCAGCATCTCTCATTCACATCCAACATGGCTCACAGCGAACCCGGTGCTACCCTCACTCCTCCCCCTCTCGCTTCTTTCTTTCTCTTCTCCTCTCTCTTGCTCGCTCTCTCTCTCTCTCTCTCTCTCTCTCTCTCATACGGGAATGGTTCGTTCCAGTGTGCGCAAGGCCGTTTCCTCACTCAGATGACGCCATGTCCACCGCTGGAGAGTTTGTCTACTACAAACGTGACCCATCAATATCAAAATGGAAACAATATAATTAAATAGAAGCGATAGCTCGTGAAAATGGAATAGAATGTATTTTCCATAAAAACCCAATCAATGATATATAATAATAATACCAACCTTGTAGCCTATGATGAAATCTTCCATAATAACACCTGTAACAGAAAGTCACATGAAAATGGATAGTAAATGATTTCCCCCGGATCAATGGCTAAGACAAAAATAGATAAAACACCATATAATGACAACATAAAAATGTAGCCTAACATGAATTCACTTTTACCATGTAACCTACCAATTTATAAAAGTATTTTTTTTTTTAAGCTGGCCTATTTTACAGTCAAATTTGTGCAGCTAAATCTGTTTTTTTCTTTTACACATTTTTCTTTACCGCGTATTTTATTATGTTCTAAACATACATTAGGCTATACTAGCCTACATACAATTTTTAATCAGCAAAATGCATATTTGTTATTTTTAGTGTGCGGGAGGGGATGGTGGTTTTGTGTTGTAGTTGTAACAATCAGTTGGTGTCCACCTGTGACGTCATGTCTTATTCACTCTTCGATTTCGGCGTATTTTTTCCATTCAGTGTATTGCATTAATATCACATTTTCTTTTTTTCTGTCAGCTCTACCTTCTACTCAGTAGACATGGTCTCATTTTAAATGTATTTCTTGACATGGAGACAATTTTAACTATTGTTTTCCTGTTTTAAATCACACTGCATGTGGGTGAATTTCAGAGGCGCGTGTCACAGCCCTGCATGGCGGATGTAAAATCCACGCTTAGTCAGAAATAGACTTGCGCATTACAAAAACCAATCTGTGTCTCGCAGTCTGCCTGCCACTGACACGGTTGGAACGAATCCACGAATGTTGAAAAATTCATACGGCTCAATTATACTGTTCGCGCGCGCGCGCGCCCTCTCTCTCTCTCTCCCTAGATAATCTGCCCTCGCGCCCCACTGTTCTCGTGCTGTAGTCTGAGTTGAGCAGAGATGACTGTGGTAAAGGACTTGTGCGCTCTGTGTGCAGTTACCAGTTGATGTCTAAGCAGAAAAAAATGATTTGAGAATTTTCCTCGTTGACTGTGGAGGATGAGATTCATGTCTAGTCTTTCTGCGGGTGTGCCTGTATGCATGTCTAGACGCTTGATGGTATTATATCACACAGTCACGGCAGACCTAAATCCCATTAAGTGAGGAGGAGAGGGATTCCCATAACTGAGAGCTTCCTCTGTGAAACCTGACTGATAGACTGATGGGTAACACGCCTGCAATTCAGCGGCTCGCCAAACGCCCTATGGGAAGAGCAATCATAGTGTTACTTATCATTCCCCAAATAAAGTACATCCCATAATTCAAATACTTACACGTCATGAAAATACATACTTAAATACATACATACATTTCTCACACTGGTGGATGATGAGAAGACTTTTTTTTTTACTAATTATATAAGGATTTATATGTTAGAGCATTCTTGTAGCTCATACAGTAGAGCATAGTGCTAGCAAAGTCATGGGTTTGATTCGAATACATGAAATGTATGGATTGTAAGTCACTTTTAAGCATCTGCCAAATGCATAAATGTAAATGGATCAAATGTGAGTGCAACAAATATACTTAAAATTACTACAGGAAAAAAAAAAATTAAAATCAATAATCTCTGAACCAGTAATATGTTGGATGAAATGTGAAGTCAATATTCATAGAAATACCCAAGGTAAATATTTTTTACAAATCTAAGCCAATTACAAATAGACCCTTTTCACATTTCCGGGTTTCTCAAAGCGGAAGTCGTCATAGTTGGGTTAACTATTATAGCGGTGAATGAGACAATACATTACATATATTTTTTGTGTCCCCATTTGCTCAAATAGCAAAAGAAAAACTCCACAATAGTGATTTTACAACTTTCAAAAAGAGGGAAAAAATAGAGTGAGATTGATAACGGCAGTAAAAAGAGAGAAAGATGTTATTTTTACCATCACTCCCATAGACGCTGTATTAGAAACACCCTCACAGCAGCGGTAAATTGTTTTTGTAATTTGATGCAAAAGTAATTTAATACGAAGTATTAGTGTTATAAATGTACATACATTTAAAAAAAAATGAAAATACAAAAAACTTTGCAGGATCTACGATATTGATGACCGTTAAAACGCGTCATCACAGTCTGTGAAAAGGGTCCATTGGTGAATTACACATGATCGCTTGTATTTGTTGGATCTAATGTGAATGCTAAAATCCTTAAAATTACCTGGGGTAAAAATCTTCAAAACCAGTGCTCTGATGCACATCTTGGACCAAATGTGAACACAAAACAAAAACAATGAAATTACTCCAGGTAAAACAATAAAAAATCTACATCAGTAACAAATGAATGTACTAAACCTGATGTGATGAATATACTGGATCAAACATGAATGCAACAATGTGAAATCCTTGAACCATTTAAACATGAGTGTACAACGCCTGATCTTTTCAGAACCACAGACAGCGCTCATGTCCTGGGCTCAGTTGGTGTCCTGCTCACTGCTGACTTGGTATCTGTGGATTTTGAGGTTGGAATTCAAAGTGAATGAAAAAACAGTCTCACATAGAACCATGTTCAATTTTAAAGGGCTCTAATATCAAGCACAATCTTTTCAAAATCATGCCTGCACCAATTTTGCACTAAACATAGCGTCGCACAAAATTATTAATAAGACGCCTATCTGCATGAGACTAAAAAAGACACAGTCTATTCTATACAGCCTTTGTGTGAGATGAGAAGAGAGAAGAGTGAGAGCTCTAATGGGCTGATTTGTAATCCCCAAAAATCTAGCCTGCGGATTACAGGGGTGCACACTTCACAGAGCACACCTGCGGTCCTTTAACACACATGCACACACATACACTCAAACACACATTCAGGTAAGCTGTCAGCTGCAAGGCCGCAGCTATTCTACGAGTTACCATGGGAACGGCAAGAGAAGGGGGTACGGTACGTTCCATCAAGAAGAGGGGTTTGTGTTTGTCTCACCAGCATTGTTGATCTGTAATTGTTTGCATCTGGGCAGACCCCCTCCCTACACAACCCTGTCCTTTCTGCTCACCCCGCTAACCCCTCCCCTGTGGCCCGAGCAGCAGGTGGCCTCGGCCCAGTGAGCATCTGTCACGGCTGGGCCTGAACAGGCAGGCGGTTATAATACATATTCACAAGAGAAAGGGACTGGAAGATAATCACACACATACTGTGATGGACATTTTGTATTCACTAGCACATCTATATAAGCGTGGGTGCATGTAGGCAAAATGCAGAAAGTGAGGTTTAAATAATGTACAGTCACTTTGTACATACAAATCTCAAGCATTAATTTTTTCTTACACCTACACACTCTTATCTGTCTCTCAAAATACAACCGCCTCTTCAAGACACACAGAGCCCTAGAGATACGGCTGAAGGCATATGGTGTCAATTGGGCGGAGTGTGCTCTGTATTGCGAGACTGTTACCATACCAAATCTGTGCCTGGTGAGTGCGAATTAATTAAAATTATCCGCACGTGAGCTGAACCTGAATATTCAATGTGGCTCCACACCCAGAGTCCATAAAAGCGAAACTCAGCACACGCCCTCACCACAGGACCCGTCCACGGCTTGTGCATAAGCGCTTCGGGAGCATATAGTGATGTCATTAGCAATTTTAGAGGATTATGGGATTACGAACACTGTATGTTCGTTATCTGCCACGTGGTTATTGGATTTCGACATGGAGCTCTCGTAATTTAACTTCTGAATGACTCTTAGGGTAGACCGTGCGCTCTCTCCCTCGTTCGTTTGCGTGAAAAGTTGGAATTAGTCCATCCGTGCCCGCGCGCGCACCCTTCAAAACATGTTATCATCGAATTACTGACGCATCACTCCCATTCCATAAACAAACACAGCAGTCTGCAGTCTGACAAAATGGTGATTCATAGCAAAGAAATATAAGTGCAGAGGGCTGAAAAAAGAACACACAAACACAGCTGGATGATAAAGAGTTATCATAGTAATAATCACAATTGAATTACTGCATAATGATAAAACATATTCCTATATTTTTGAAATTGGAAAAAGGGAGGCTCATAATGGAATGTAAAATCAACTGTTTTTTTAAATTTATTTATATTTATCAAATAATCTAAAGCATTTCTGACTCAAATGTTTTAATTATTTTATTTTAAAATAAAACATAATATAAACCATATTAACTATTGCAAACCTTAAACAGAAAAAAAATCACATAAAAGAAAACAAAATGTAGGCACATTTTAAATATACAGCCTGAGAATGTAAACTGTAGAACAGCGTGGTCACTTTTTCACATTTGTGCCGCTGAGTACTGGAGTGAGAGGAGATTGTGTGTGTGTGTGTGTATGTGTGAGAGAGAGAGAGAGAGAGAGAGAGAAAGAGAGCTAATGCTGCTGAAAGGGGGAATGTTGTTTATATGCCAGCTGTGAGTTGTCTCTTAGTCAGCCAGTGACCCAAATCAGCAAATACAAAAAACAGAAAAAAAATATAGATGGAATGAGAGAGGGAAATGAGCAAGCAAGTTACAGTGTGGAAGTAAGAGGAAAAGCGAGAGAGAGAGAGAGAGAGAGAGAGAGAGAGAGAGAGAGAGAGAGAGAGAGGTGACATTTAAAAAAAAAAAAAAAACAGAAAAAAATAGTTATTATAATGCAGCTATAAATATTTTCTTGCTTATCATCTTCCCTCAACATTCAAAGACACAACTGCACATACATACCAATATATATGAAACTGCACTTCCCATGCTAAACTAACACAGAGAACCAAAATGGAAAAGACATAAAACATATAATAGAAGCATAAATATGTGCCTAAATCAAAGAAAATGCCAAAACATATGAATATTCATTCAGAAATATATAATGTAATATTTAAATATTTATATCAATAACATCAGTAAAATATAAAACATCAATAAGAGTATACATATATTAAAACATCTGAAAACTGAAAAAGAGCCTAATTTATGCCAAAAAGGGGAGTACATTTAATGAAAAAGAATTGGCAATGTGCCTTTAATAGGACCCTAAAGATTATGCCATATTATATTAATGAGAACAAATCTTACTGGATCCTATTACATCTAAAGAGGAGGAGCACATTAATTTGCTCCAGCATGGGATATAATTGGCTTTATAGAGCAGCTAGCCTATGTTTTAAACATACTTCAGTCATGGGCATCTGTCAGCGACTGAGTCTTCCCCGATATGAATCAGAACTAATCTTGTTTGAGTGTGAATGGAATGTTTGGACTGAATTCAGATCGACTGGAAGCCGCTCTAGTTATGCTCAGAGTGAAAGTGAACTGGGATTAAAGGGGATTAGCAACAGATGAGAGGGGTATCTAGCTGTTTTACTCAGGATTTAGACCTGCTTAAACTCCAATCCAGCTAGTTTCTCACCCAGCTGCTGGATCTGGAGCCTGACAGACTCAGACCTTGATAACACACACACACACACACACTGTATAGCATTATTGATATGATATTACAATGGAGCTAAATAAAAATAAAAAATAAAATAATTTCACAATTATGATGATTTGATTTGTTCTTATTAATATAATTATGGTTTTACTGTATTTTTGATCAAATAAACGCCTTGGTGACCTTGTAGCATCTTATAATGCAATAACTGCACATAATGTAAAAACTGCACATTATTATAATAAAATGTTCATGTAATAATGATCTCAAAATGTAATAAAATCTTGAGCTCATAATATAATGACAATTTTTACATGATGAGAAAATGATTACATTATAAACTCACCAAAAATGTAATATTTTCATTATTGTAATAGCTTTAAAAAAAAAAAAAAAAAGTATTCCCTTACAGTACATTTTTAAAAATCTAAAGCCAATCTTAAACTACCCCAAGGAAATGCTTAAACTACTGTAAGGGAATGCTGATATTTTTTATGTTTTAAAAGCTATTACAATAATGAAAATATGACGTTTTTGGTGAGTTACATTTCTCATAATGTAAAAAATGTTATTACATTATGAGCTCAAGATTTCATTACATTGAGAAAATGATTACATTATGAACATTTTACAATAATAATGTAATACTTATTACATTATGTGCAGTTTACATTATGTGCAGCTATTAAATAATGAGTTGCTACAGACCTCCTTAAAAAACATTTTAGAAAATATTAGTTTGTGTGAAACTGTGGCAGTGAACCATGAATTCCCAAGCCCTCAAACAAACGATTATCAACAAGCATATCACGGTAGTCAGAAGAACACCTGTCGCTCATTATTTTTCACATAGCTGGAAATCTTTTGTGGGGACAACACTCACATTTTAAGACTTGTTATCTTCGGAAGACCAGGGAGATCGTCCTCTCTGAAGGGAGATCTGTGAACTTGACATATCTAACTAAGAGACAGGAAATGGTTAGTAGGTAATTCTAACCCCTTTTTATCAGCAGAGAAGCAGAAAAAGTTCTGAGGAGAAACAGAAAGGGAGAAAGGAAGCTGTTTGACAAGGTCCTTATCTGTTAACGCACACATACGGCTGGATGGGTGTGAAATACACTACTGACCGTGCAAGCATCTGTATTTCTTTTTCCTCTGCAGAACTTGCTCTCAATCTAAAACTAATTTGAAGCAACTCTGTTCATAATACTGTGCCAAAGTAACACATTCAAAGTATGACACAGATTCATAAAGCAGACCATTTTTCTATAAACAACCTACTCTTTCAACAACAAAAAAAATATTATTTTGGGGGTGGTTATGGAAAGATCACATGAGGTTGTTCTGACACAGTTTTAAGTGACAGATTTGTGCAGTCTCAAAGATTTCAACACATCAAGAATGATTTCAGCTCTAGTCTAAATTTGTCAAACTATCAAAAGTTTCAGCTGAGAGATCTACATCAAATACGGTGCCGCAATCTCTAAGCTTCAGTGTTTGATAGCAGGGAACCCAAAGGCTTTAAGAAAGATTTTTTTCAGCATGTTGTCAGAACACTCACACACACACACACACATAGAGGACTTGGAACCACTGGAAGCTTGACACACTCCAGTTTTGTTTTAATTAGATGCTGTGGTGAGGCACACTGTTCTGGCACTGCAGTCTCGGCTGATATTTGAGGGGATTAAACAAGGGATATTAAAAAAAGTGTGAAATCGTTGATGTAATTTGTCACCTTTAAATTGAATTGTGTGCCAAGGCAATAATGTCAGAAACTATATACTAAGAATAAAAAAAAATAATTAATAAAAAATACAATACAATACAATACCTGCCTATATATCTATAGTCTTGCTGAAAAGTTTACACACCCCTTGCAGAATCTGTGAAAATGTGAATCATTTTAACAAAATAAGAGTGATCATACAAAATACATGTTTTTTTTTTATGTATTACTGTTCTGAATAAGATATTTTACATAAAAGATGTTTACATATAGTCCACAGGACAAAAAAATAGCTGAATTTATAAAAATGACAACCTTGATTTTTAATATTGTGTGTTGTTGCCTGGATGGTCCACAACTGTTTTTTGATGGTTGTTCTTGAGTGTCTTGTTTGTCCTCAGCAGTTAAACTGCCCAATGTTCTTCAGAAAAATCCTTCAGGTCCTGCAAATTCTTCAGTTTTCCAGCATCTTTTGCATATTTGAACCCTTTCCAGCAGTAACTATTTTTTTGAGATCCATCTTCACACTCAGGACAATTGAGGGAAATTTTTTCATTTAGTACTGCCCTTCGGAAGCAACTGAAGATACCTACATGTTTCCCGGAAGACAAATTAAGTACAATTTATCTTCAAATTCAAAAAGTTTTCACCCCCGGGCTCTTAATGCATCGTGTTTCCTTCTGGAGCATCAGTGAATGTTTGACAGTCATAGCTGGAAACGGTTCAAATATGCAAAAGATACTGGAAAACAAGGAACTCATGAACAACCATCACAAAACAAAAATCAGCCATGGATCATCCAGGGAACGACACACAGTATTAAGAATCAAGGGTACATAAACTTTTTTGTTTTGTGGACTATATGTAAACATATTTTATGTAAAATATTTTATTCAGGACAGTACTAATAAAAAAAATAAAAAAAAATTTAATTGTGAAATGTGAATTTCACCAGCTATTACTGCAGTCTTGAGTGTCACATGATCCTTCAGAAATCATTCTAATATGCTGATTTGAAGCTCAAGAAACATTTCTTAATATTATCAATGTTGAAAACAGTTTTGTGTTTTTTTTGTGGAAATTCTGATCCTTTTTCACAGGATTATTTGATGAAAAGAAAGTTAAAAAAAACAGCATTTGTTTGAAATGGAATTTATTTTATTACTATCTCCAATCATTGACCGGTAGTGTATATTTGACTGTATTACACTGGAATTATTTAACACAGGTCATTGTGTTACTTGCTGCATCATGTACAAGATGAGAGGGTCATTGTCTCTCAGTTAAATTTTCCATTGAGGTAGAAGTCATTTGAAGACGCAAGCATTTGATTTGAACTTACATCAGCAAGGTTCAGAGCATAATTAGTAGAATTCAATGTAAACCATGTTTTGAACACGCTTCAATCAACAGTTGAAGGGCATGAGTCGACGTGACCCTGATATGAATCAGACCTAATCCTGTTTGAGTGTGAACAGAATGTTTGAAGTGAATTCAGATTTCCTGGAAGCCTGTTAGTTGTGCTCAGACTGAAAGTGAACAGGGATTAAAATGGATTAGCAGCTCCTAATAAAATTACTGGCCAAGTGGCGAGATCCTCCATTTTAAATGCTTGCAAAAGCCAATTTTTACTTCTGTATGGTGCTTGCTGAGTGCTAATTTTGGACCTTGCATGTGGTCAAACTTAAAAACAAAACCCGGTCTAGCTAAAACTGCAAATAAGAGGCCACTATTAAAAAGGACATTCTCTCTGCTAGAGCGACACTTACAAATATAGTAACAATCTATCTCCATGTGTCATTTTCCAGCACTCCACAAACCACACCCACTTCACACTGTTATTTCCTGTCTAGGACTCCACGCCAGTCAACAAGAACAACATACATCAATATCACTCTCCTCTATCATCTCCACCCCTCCTCCTCCCATCTTTTTCTCCCTCTCTCTGTCTTCCTATCCGTGACAAATACAAAAATCATTTAAATCCCATGGGCACTTCTGACCTCATTCATTCATCTCGCTCTCACACACACCTCTTGAAAAGACAGCAGTTTTGCTTGTAGCGATTACACCGCACACTCTCCTTCGTTCTTTGAACTCCTTTCACGCACTAGTCTCCTTTTCTTCTCTCTTTCTGCCCTTTTTCATCTCTCCTCCCTCTTTTGTCTTCAAGGAAGAGATGCCCAGCAGTGATGACTGACAGCCTAACAAGCCCTAAGACACACAAGAGGGAGAGACATGAACAAGATTTAGCTAGAATCGAGATTGCTCTCTAGTGGTTGAACTGTGGTATTACACCTTCTTAAACCTGTAATGCACATGTATTCATACATGTGCATTCTCAGTATATGCAGACATCTGTGTTACTACAGATGGTCTGCATGGCTGGCAGTAATCTAGAGTTTATACCAACAAATGTCATTTACTCACAGCACTGAAGACTAGAGCCATTTTCTAGCAATGCGGCTGTTATTAATGTTCAGTCCTTCAGTTGAGCACTACAAACCCGAGCTGCATATTTAACACATACTCCATTACAAAGATGAGCTGCTGTCACCCCTCTCAAAGTTATTATGGGATGTTGAGTCATGCCTGTCAGGGTCATAATTCTGGCTCCTCCTTAAATGTCATTAATATTCAAATCATACAATGCCCTGATGAGTTTGGATTCAGTATCAGAAATCAACCTTTTCTTCTCTCTCTCTGCCCTTGAAACCCCAAGATTTTTATTTGATCAAAAATAAAGTAAATAAATAAATAATATTGTAAAATATTATTACAATTTAAAGTAACCTTTTGATTTTAATCTATTTTAATAATGTAATTTATTCCATTGATGGAAAAGCTGAAACAGAAATCATTCTAAAATGCTGATTTGGTGCTCAAGAAACATTTTCTATTATTATATAAATGATGAAAACAGTTGTGCTGCTTAATATTTTTGTGGAAACAATGATAGATGTTTTTTTCAGAATTCAGTAAAATAGGAATGTTTTGTAAAAAACTTTTGATCAATTTAATGCACCCCTGCTGAATAAAATAACTCATTTCTTTTGAACAGTAATTGGTTTAATTAAATTATTTGAAGTAAATGTCCGTGCAGTTTTTTTATAAAGATAAAAAAAATGCATAATATGCATAATCATAATTTTACATAAATGTAAACAAGATTTAAAAATAATTTCATGGGGCAAATATTATCTGTTAACATAACATTTTTTTAATTTCTGGCATTGGTATAAACATGACTATGAAATGGCAACACCTTATAGGTCCTATACATTAATATTAGTTCTTGCAATTGTGTGAAATAACAATGAACAATCCTTTTACAGAATTTATAAAATTTAGGTAAGGTTCATTTCTGCATACACTTAAAAAACTATTTTGAATTATATAAAATGATCATTAGTTGATGTATTATGAACAAATGAATAAATAATCAAAAATCTAGATTCATAAATGATGTTAAAAAAAATATTGTTCACTGTTAGTTACATAATTAAACCTCATTGTAAAGTCATACCATTAAAATAAACACAAGACAGGTACAGGTATAGTCAAACATTTGCACACTTGAAAAACAGTCAGTTCAAAGGTTGAGGCAGACACTCTTTTAATTATTATGTCTCTGTGGGTCTTTTTAAATACATTGAGCGAGATCACCACTAACAAAAACTCTGAAGTGCAAGAAAGTTACACAGTCACTCTAAATGTGTTTGGTACTGTCAGGGTTTTGAATACTGTGTGACGTATGGCACAGATCTGAGAAAACTCCAGACACAGGAGGTGTCTCAGTAGGATTCACACAAGAATTATCAGTAGTACACCTGTACACTTATAGTGGCACAAACAGTGAGGGACACTGGGGGAAACTCTAGAATTAAGACTTCATATTTGGTACAGATAAGACTACATTTATATTAAATAAAGTAGCATCCCAGATCATGACATTTCAAGAATGCCAAATGATTGCATGAAAGAGCCAAACCTGTTGACATGATTCCTAATCAGAAACAGTGGTGACAGATACTTTATTGTGTGTGCATCTATCAGACTGTGAGAACGACTGTGCTACACTGTCAATATGTGTTCAGCAAATAGAGCTGGGCTCTCACACTCAAAGACTATTACATAGAATACATTGTCATGCAGGAGGACAGAATCTATGAATATGGTACAGGAGAATTTAAAATAACTGTAAATGAAAGCATCTTCTCCTTGTTGACATTTGTAGGGGCGATTTTTTCAAACTGGGTAATGTAACTTATTGGATGAAAGGATGAAGTGTAACCCATTTTGTGGGGTCTATCCTGCCTTGTGTTTAGGGCATTTAAAATCTTTTAGGCAGGAGGAATAATGAAGTATTTGGACAAGATGGTCAGGCAATTATGGGTATGAGGAAGGTATCTAAAGTGTAATAATCAAGAAAAATGGAATAGTGCTGGCTGTTAAGGGAGAGAGTTTGTGACTATTGGAGTATAATGTCTAGAGTGGAGATGCTATAGTTGGGGGATTGGGGGCAAGTTAAGGGAGTCCAGGGCGCTGTGGTAAAGTTCTCTTAATGCTCTCAGCAACAATAAACGACAAAACATCTGATTAAAAAGATGAGGCAGGGGCTCCTAAAGAGAGAGAGAGAGAAAGAGAAAGAGGAGGAGCGGAAAGTTAATGGCCCTGCCAACTCTATGTGAACTTATTTAATTACATCAATCATTGTAAAAACGGATACACACACAAATATGGAAAAAACACACTAAAGGCCCGTTCACACCAAGAACGAAAACTAAAAAGATAACTGTATTAGTGTCCACACCAACGTACAATATCATTCTGTTTTTTATAAGCATGCAGTGCAGTTCATTCATGTAATCTGCCGCTTTTTCATTAGCTGGAAAAAAAATAATTCTGAAAGTGATTTAAACTATTTTGTTCTGTGTTGTTATCATTATACGAACAATAGGACTCTGTTATTCTTTTACATTTAGAACAATTTTTAAAATTAAAGGTGCAGTGTGTAATATTTATGAGGATCTATTGACAGAAATACAATATAATATACATAACTATACCATCTACATACAGTGAAGACACCATTTCGCTGTCATGTTTCTACAGTAGCCCTAAACGGACAAACTGCTCTACAAACAGCTAGTCACTCTCTCAGACGGCGACATCTTTGTCCTGTGTCGGCCACCGTAGCTTCTCTATGTGCTTCGAAAGGGAGGGGTGAGCGGTGGGCAGCTACAATAAAAATAACACACGCTAAAATGTACACAGTGTATCTTTAAGTCTTTATCGTTAGTTATTGCCCTTGGTGTGAACAGGACGTAAATCATATTATCACCTGGGCCATAAAAAGTGTTCCAAGTGTGTAACAGCATCTGAATTATCCTTATTTAAAAAGATGCTGATTGAAATTTATAAACTCACAAACCACACAGTGCCATAATGTCTTACCCCAAGGACGTGAACTCTGTTATAGTAGGAACTAAAATCTTTACTGAGAGACACCAAGAATCTGCACACCTGACAGAGAAATCAAAACGATTATGGAAGGCTGTATTAATGAAGGCAAGACAGCAGAGAGAATAAGACTGGTTGAGATTAGACTAAATTATTAATAATAAATTAAATACATTTACATTACAAATCGATCCAAGCATTTTTAAGTACCTGTTCTGTTCTTAAATTAACTCTGGCTCCACCCCCTTCATGCTCCAGGATCTGACCTGATTGGTCCAGCAGCTCAGAGAATGGAATGAGGTAATTGAAGAGAAGAAGCCATTCCCCCTAATGGTGAAATGGCAACATTACCATCATATAAACTTTCCAGATCACCAGGGGCCCGTTTCAGTAAGGAGGTTCAACCAACTCTGAGTTAACACTTGAACTCTGAGTTGACTTACCCTGAGATGGGAAACTCTGAGTTTTGGGTTTCAGAACAGCTGAATTGAGCTAGTTCAATCAACTCTGAGTAGACTGACTCTGAATTACGCACATGCACCACGACTATGAAAAGCCATGATCAATGAAGCTCCGAAATTATGATTCACCATGGCAACAGCACCCAACAAAAAGACGTCCGCATACTTCAGGGTCAAACGTAAGTTTAATTCTTAATCACTGTTATAATATCAGAGGTGAAAACTGTCAGAACGGCAAGTTATTGAACTAAAATCATTTTCATGGTATCCCACGGGCAAAAAAGAATGCTGAGCACAAGTATAAAAACACAATTCAATCAGGTAACTTTAAGCATAAAAGGTTCATGGGTGTAGGTTTCATGACTTTACAGACATTTGACATATTAAATAAATATCATTTAGTGTCTATTTCAATGTGCAGCAGCTTTTTCTACATAGTCTAATGCTCTTTTCACATAATGTTCTCTAATCCAACATGTTACATTTCTGAATTAGGGTAATGAAATTAACATTTAACTTCTACTCAGGACAGCCAACAGCAAGAAGGCAGAGGCTTGCAAAACACCACCACCACTGACAGAAGAACAGGAGATGGAGGAAGAATATTAAAATCAAACAGGAAAAAGAAGAACTGTTGCTTTTGTATTTAGAAAATAAAGATGACCAAATAAATTGTGAATAATTTGTGTTTATTTAACACGTGGTGTATGGCATATATTTCAGACTACCCTTCCATCTGCTATTCTTCCATTCCATATGGTAATCAGTTTCATTTTCGGAAGGTGCGATGGGAGGTTGCAACAAGATATCAAGGGAACGTTTTAACCTGATTTCTACACCACTGACCTGCAATCCTGTGTAACTCCTCTTTGATGCTCTCATGGGTTTGTGCCCAGGAAACAACACAAACATATTCAGAAAGCTCATGTGAGAGTGAGGCAAACTTTCCTCATCTCTCTGCATACAGCGGCCTTACTAATATGCTCTGCATCCCTGATATTATATAGAAAACTATCATTAAAAAAAATTATAGCAAGCAAAAAAATCCTCTCCTGACATTAACGTAACTCCCTACAAATTATTGCAGCCTCCTTATCTACAGGATGCTATTTTTGTCATTTTGACGGTGTCCTCTTGATGAAAATATTCGCAGTGAATGAATGTACCTGCACTGCAAAAAATGCTTTTCTTTTGTCTAGTAATTTCCAGTCAAAATATCTAAAGATTCTTAAATCAATGTGCATTTTCTACATAAGAAAAATTACATAAGTATTTAGTCTTGTTTTTCTTACCCCATTGGCAGATAATTTTACTTGTTTTAAGTAAAATGCACTTAGTTTAGATTTTAGATTTATATTTAATTTATTTTTTCTTGAAGCATGTTTTCTTTATCTGTTTTTCTTTTAAACATTTCATAATTTTCAGTTATATTTTCAAACTAGTTGCACCAGAGGCATCAAGATGAGATGAACTGGGCCATTCCTTGTGTTTAAGTGAAGCATTTGTGCAGCTTGAATGAACGAATGAAGTATTTAAACACCGCTGGCGCTTTAAAAAGGGGGAGGAGACCGAAAGAAACGCTGGGTTTACCGAAGAAAACCTGCTCCTGACCAGGTTAGGTTCAGAGTAAGTTACCATGGTAACTGACTCGGAGTATAAGTTACCTCTCTTTCAGAAACGGGCTTGACTTACGCTGCTTTCTTGGGTTTGACATACCTCCCATTCTGAAACGGAAAACCCAGAGTTTCCCTCATTTCAGGGTTAACATACTTTCACTTTCACTTAACCTCCTTTCTGAAACGGGCCCCAGATCATAGAAAGACAAAAACAGAACTTGTTTGAATACATTTGGCATATGTCTTTAGCAAATTGAATACTTAAAAAGGATGCAAAAAAAAAATAGGACAATGTTTGAGTGTGCTTGTACAGAATGTTAGTTACATATTACTTTACCTCCTCTTTCAGTGCAGAAAAGTCCAGCTCTGTGCCTCCAGGGATTTCTGGATAAAGACCTACATATTTCAAAATAGACATGGATATTATTTCACAAACAGACACAATATTATTTGTTACATTACTACTTAACGTGCAATTAATCAGAAGGCCCGATGGAGAAAGATGGGAATGGATTTCTTTCCCTCAGCTAATATCGGAAAGTTGTACACTGCCCCAAACATCACAACCAATCAGAATTCAGTCACACGTTACTATTAAATATGACTTTTGTCTCAATAAACAATAAATTAATAGTTAGTAAAGTAGTTGTTAAGTTTACATATTTGGTAGGATTATGGGATGTAGAATATGGTCATGAAGAATAAGGCATTAATATGTGCTTTATAAGTACTAATAAACAGCCAATATCCTAGTAATATGCAAGCTAATTAGCAACTAGTTAATAGTGTGAATCGGACGCTAAACTAAAGTGATAACCAGGATTCTGCACCTCTGTTGCACAGACTATATTGGCTATCTTTAAATTCTGTATATTTTATCTACATTTTGTCTATTTTTGTAGAGCACATGTATCACTGCTTTTCTGTAACTGTAACGACAGTAATTAGCAGTAAAAACAGCATTTGCCTAATAAAGTTTGGACTTTAAACATGTATACAACAGCAAATTGTAAGGTATTGGGTGTAGTCATCCTGCATACACCATAAAAAACAACCTCTCCAAGTTTACTATCTTGACATTATTACTTTGATCATAAATCACAAGCCAAAACACTACAGTGTGTGTGTGTGTTACCTTGTTCAACCCCTTTCTCGTAGCTGCTGAAGAGTGTATGAAGACGAGCGCAGTTATACATGACAAAGACTCCACCCCTGGGGCCCTTTGTGGACACACCACTGTCCCGCTGCACATCTAAGGTCACCTGAAAGAGAGTTGTCAATCATCCCTGATGCAGGACAATATATTCCACACATGCACATGCAAACACACTCACCGGACTTGTGTGTACTGTGGACAGCAGTTCAAACCTTACGGTGGCTGAAGTCATGACTCTAATGATGTCATCCCATGTCTGACCTAAAATAGTGTAAAAATATGTTTATATCTGGTATACAAACTTTTATGGGCTATTTAAGTAGCTTTTTTAAGATTGCACAGATAAACACACCTTCAACTTGGTCTCCATACTTCATTTCTGAGGCCTCTTTCATCTGAGCTTTTCTTAACCTACGGCAGTACACAAACACGTAACACTGTAATCAGCAGACTTACAGACAGTAGTCTTTTTAATATAGAATTACAAAGAGTTGTTGTATCAGTTGATAGAGAGTTGCTGTTCTAAAGTTTTTGCCTTACTGAAGATACTGAGCTGCATTCATCTGAACGCCAGGAGTTTTAACAGGACCGCAAATCACTAATCTCTAATAGAAAGGGAGAGAGCAATCATTCATTAAATAATTTTCCAGCAGAGATTGTCTAAAATGTAGTCACATCCAACTGTGCATCACTTGAGCTAGAAATTGTGCATTCATCCATTTGGGAGCATTACAATGACTTGATCTTGTGGTAAAGACTTTTATGGGTTTTATTATTCTTTTGCCTTTGATATCATCAATATGCTAGTGTAGACCTACAAACTGACAAAATTTACTTTAAACAATCATACACACTTAAAATTTACAGTATTACTCTTCCAGGAAGTGGAGCATAAATATTGATCAGACTTTTATCCAATCAAATGCCCTCTAAATGTAACTAAAATACATGACGTGAAAGAAAAAAAAAAAAAAAAAAAAATTATATATATATATATATATATATATATATTGTGGCCACAAACTAAAAATTCATTCCCATGAATTAAGAATTTGTTCCCTCGGTTTAGTACATTTAGTAACTAATTCGTTCCCTCGTTTTGATTTAACTAAAACAAGGGAACAAATTATTACAACATGGCCACAATTTAGTAAAATGAGAGAACAAATTCTTGTGGTGGCCACAATTTACTAATTCATTGCCTCATTTTATTAACTTGTTCCCTCGTTTTAACTAAAATGAAGGATGCAAATTAGTAAATTGTGGCCACGATTTACTAAAATGAGGGAATTAATTCTTATTTCATGGCCACTATATATTTATTTTTCCCACATGTCATGTGCATGTACTAAAACCTATTGAGGGAAAAAAAAAAAACTATTCTTTCACTATGTCCCACCCAATCTTCCTGTTACAGGACAGAATATACAGAACAGAGAACAACTGTTTAGCATATAAAGCATGCTGGTACAGCTGATGGGCAAATGTGTCTGTGTGGGCAGAGGGTGGGAAACCTGCACTGCCGTTGCACCCGTTGCTCTCCACAGCATGGCTGTTTGCTGCTGACGAAACTCATCCTGACAGGAAGTAACATGTAGGGCTGTTGCCGTAGAGACCTGCAGTAGAGAAATCCATTATAAGTGTCCATCAAAAACATGGTAACTCACTATAATTTAAATGATCCAGACAGAGGGTCCTTTTAACTCACAGGGAAATCTGCAGTAGCGCTGTCCAGCTGGGCCAGATGACACAAAGCTTCTCTCTGCACTGAAAAGAGAGAAATCACAGACTTCTGTATAATACAGAGGAAAACTGAGGCTACCCAACAGTTTATTCACTTAAACACAAGGAATGGCCCAGTTCATCTCATCTTGATGCCTCTGGTGCAACTAGTTGGAAAATATAACTGAAAATTATGAAATGTTTAAAAGAAAAACAGATAAAGAAAACATTTTCACTCATCACAACGCTAGTATGAGACAAATCAAATAAAAAAGCCAATAACTATAAATTATTGTATATTTTAGGGGTTGATATTTTGCATGTCATTTATTGTCATCAAATTTAGGGATTCACTTTATTAAAATCATTACTACTGATAAGCTGATAATCAATTTCATGTTATGGCTGATGAATGAATGGTATTCTATACCATTATCATATTTTAAATGCAAAATGGGATTTTAGGCATCACAACATATCGTTTTCAGTTTTGAAAAAAACAGTATTGATTTGAGATTTGCTAAAGATTACATTTACCAGTGCTATTAAATCCACTTTAAGTGAGTGTTAAGATGATTGCAATGATAATCTAAAAGTAAAAATATAGGAAATAATCATGCATAATTAAATATCAAATATTGACTAATAGTGACAAATGAAATAAAAACAAAAAACTTCAATATCAGATGATAACCAACAAATATTGCGCTTGTAAAATACATTTAAATAGCAATATCTATTTTTTTTTTTTTTAATATTAGCAACTGGAACTGTATTGGCTGATAAAATAACAGTAAAACATAAATAAAATAATAAAATAAAAATCTAAACATCAAATATTCTACCTTAATAATGACATTTACTGACCAAACAGACATAGTTCATGTATATAAACCAAATCATGAGAACTTTAACCTGTTATGTCCCTAATAAACACACACACACACACTCAGGTACTACAGCTCACCTGTGCAAGTGCCAAGACTGGGATCATAACCCTGAAGGTTCTCGTCCTGTACCACTTGTTTAAGGTTTATCCTAACTTCCTCTTTTATCCTTCTCTTCTCTCCCTCTATTTCCTCTCCTCTGCTTCTCCTCTTTCCCCTCTCCATTTCTCTGTCTCTGTAGATTGAGTTCTCTAAAGCTTTTTTCATTTTTTCCTCCCTGTCCTCATTGGTCCAGCTGACAGGGACTGTCGGCCAATCAATGCCTAATGTTTTCAGGAAGTTGACAATGTCACTCTCCTGTGGCAAGGCTGGACAAAAGGACACAGTGTACCTAAATGGAAAAAATAAAGAGTTTATTACTCTTCTGTTTTGGTCACAAAATGTGTGCCAAGATCATGAAAGTCAAAGCACACACCCTTGTCTTCTGAGCTGTCCCCCGAGGTGGTCGGCAATGAGAATGGTTCGTAGCTGCCCCAGAGCTAGCGTATCAGGAGACGGCACGGCTTGTTTGGTGTGGAGGGCAGGGCAGTTGATGAGGACACAGCCCTGTCTCTGAGCTGCAGGTCTCAAATATGGCATTATTCCACATAAAACATGTCTGAATGCTGTGCAGCGATCCACACACACACGCAGCCCTTCTGCTGTCACCTCAGTCGCTCCTATCGGCAATACACCGCTGCCATGAAGAGAGCGAATACCACTGAGAACATCAGAGGGAACCTGGACATTAAATCAAAACTTTTGTTGAAAATGGTATAGAGTCATTTGAAAAATGCACAGAATCAACATGAATGCACTGTGAAATCTAAATTGACTATTCTTTTTTATGGAATGGTTTATTATAAATGATTTATCTGTGCACATCATCATTTTTAAAAATAATATCTTTAATCTTGTAATATTTAGTCAAAAGCATTAATGTTCCCTCCCCCCACAACATCTCTTCTCTGATAGCATGTGCACTGGTGTGTGAGGGCGGGACAATAACCCCTCCCTTCCAGCAACCTGCCACTCACATGAGATCACAGCAATTAGCAAATTACAATAATCCAACGATCCAATTAATTCCCGATGGACAAAATCAAGTCCCTGCGATTTGTCTAGTTTGAGAACCCATTTCACTCGGATATACGTCACAATAGTGAAGAAAAGGCAATCACAATTTCAGTTTTTTTTTTTTCAACTTTAGGAACTTAAGGTGCAGTTACAATTGCTTGGTGAAATTTCACAGCAAATATTGAGTCATTTAAATAGGAATCAGCAAGATCGGGAGTTTCGCATGAGGGCGTTCCCCACATAGATTTCGCTCAGGTTCAAGTTGGTCACATGAATTCGCCATGCTGACCAACAGAACACTTCTTGGGTTGAAAGTGACTTCTGTGTGACACTATGGCGCTACACTATAACAGTAGACAATGGACATTTTTTGCTTACGAAATTTCACTGAAATGTTGCTAATGTGACCGCACCTTTAGCACATGTTAAATTTGATGTAAATGTCACTGACATACACAGACAATCAACTCTACATAAACATTAAACCCAATTAAAGTCGGCATAAAATGGAAGTTGTGTGTCTTTTCTTCCCTATTGTGATCTATACCCCAGTGAAACAGCTCCTAAAAAAAAGAAAAAAAATGTAGGAGGGGACTTGATTTTGTCCATCAGGAATTGATTAGATTGTTGGATCATTGTGGTTTGCTATTGCTGTGATGTCATGTGAGTGACAGGTTGTCCCCCCCTTGTGCCAAAGAACTCCTCATCAGAGAGATGTCGCTGCAAAAGGGAGAAGTTATTTTGATCAAATTATGAGGGCACATGAATAAAAATAAATATGTGCACGGATAAACCATTTATAATAAATACTGCAGAATTGAGGGGGGGCTAAAACGTATGTATTCATTTTACAATTACACATTCCATATACATTACTTATAATTATACAAGTTGCAACCAAGTTTTAAATTAGAGCGCGCTAAATAGACACGCTAACGAAAGTCGTTTTCGCCAGATGTGGCAACAAAAATGTGAACAAAACACAAAAATTGTGTGTTTTAATACGTATTGTCATTATTATTATTAGCATTATAAGTGTTGTTGTTGATGATGATATTATTAATTTGTTGTCTTTGTTGTTTTATAACACATTTATTGCTAAACGTTTTATTTAAAAGGTCATTTACACGTTTAATTTCTAGTGGTGTCAAAAGACAATTCAGTTGTAAGGGAAAAACTTCAATAAATACATAAAATACATACAGAATTTTTTTGGGAGGATCTGACCGCTTGAAAGTCATTGAATTACTCACACTGCATAAACCAAACAAGGTTTCTTGAGACCTAATGATCTAATGAATCAGGTAACTTAGTCATTGACTTCGTGGTTCTCCCTTCTGACTTCTGATGACTTCCTGACTCAATAGGTCAAAATGAATGAGCGGTTTTCTTTTTTAATATTGGCATATCCTGACCCAGATCTCACGGGCAGTGAAGAGTTAATTATCTCTGCCGCAGGGTTCAAATGTTTGGTCGATGCGGCCAATGTCAACAGTCTAGCTGGAGCCCTGCGTGTCTGTGCAGAGCTCGGCCTTATATTCTCACAATTCTGTGTCAGCAACTCTCTCTGATGCATAACCTGACGTCCAAGCAAAAGCTTGAAATATCCAACACGGCGACTCAAGCCATGCGTAAAATCCCCATGCGGAGAAGCGCATCTGTCAGTGATGCAGGCCAGAAGATCTCATAACATAGAAAATAAAAAGCGCAGATATAAGCACATATTTCAGACTGACCTCTCCACCCGCGTACAACGTCGTCAGAACCGTGTTGGGTGACAAGAAGTCGCGATTTCTCAGGTTTTTGGCGCTGCTCTCCTTGAACCAGAGCTTCTCTCGCTCACGGCTGATTTCGGCTTCATTTTCAGCGTCTCCCCGCAACGCGCCGCTCAGCGCTTTGACGGTTGATACGATGCTAAAAGGCACTGCTTCCTCCATGATTAGGCTCAGTATGTTGACATTGTTATTGGTGCCTGAATTCGAGGATTGTTACTGAGATTGCCTGTAGCAGCACTGCGGTGCTCAGCTCAGATTGATCACCAATAAAAACAGATGTATGTATGGGGATCGGAACGTTAAGAAATGCCACTGGTCAAAGGGGGACATATTTTTATGCAACACTAGTTCGGGTTGCGACCTTCTGAAAGGCGCCATTTTGAGTGTGGCAAAATCAGATCTGTCAGTGACAGAAAAGAAAGTAAAACTCTTCTGATAAAATGCGTTTTGTTTCCTAAGCTGCAGTTTTATTTTGAATAATATAACTCCACTTTTTTTTATATTCCAGGGGTTACTTTCCTTCTTATCACAGATATTTTACATATTAACGTAGCCTATACATCACCCCAAAAATACAAATTATATAATCTTTTTTCACTCTCTGTTTTTAAACCCACATGACTTCATTTATTGCACTATATTACAAAACATTTGATAGCTGTCGGTGAAGAAAAGAGCATTTACATCGTTAAAGTATTCACTATTGCTTTATTACATTCATTTTATGGAAAACAGCAGCTTGGACAGTATACATTTCTCCTTTTCTGACCTAAAAAACCTGATGGTGAGTAAATGATAACAGAATATTCTAGTTTTGGGGCGATGAAATATTCCTTTTATAAGACTTTTTCTATAACAATATAAGCAAACCTTTTACTCTATTTAATGTTTAAATAGACTGTATCCGGAATATTGTTTCCAGGATAAACAGTTTTAGCATCAACACATTTTTAACAATAGATTTCTGATGAAATACTCAAATGTTTCCTTATGTAACTGTAATAAAACAAGATTTGTAAAGGGTTTATAGGAATCTTTTGAAAAATATATGATAATGAGATCTGGTCACATTTAATACTGAGGCATATTTGAATGCTGTTTGTTTGGATGTTTATTTGAGTACTTCCACTTTCTTTGAGGCAGGTAACAATTTGTAAAAGCTGAACTTGGGCCAAATTACATATCACTTGTTGCTTTACAGTAAGATTTGGATATGGTCCCAGATCAACTAAAACAGCAACACTGGCTCAAATATTTCACTCAGTATCCTCTGGCCAGAGTAAAATCTACTAATAAAATCATCCAAAACCTGCTTCAGATCAGTCAGCTTTTGAAAACACAAACCTCTGTCATTCATGTCTATAACGCCATGTAAATCTAAATAATTACTCAGGCCTAAAAGTGAAAAAGCCATCAAGTGATGTTATGACAAATGTTCTTAATTTATTGAAGAATTAGAGACTAAATCAAAATGTCTGAAAAGGATTATGTGATTTACTGAACACTGAAGATAGGTAAATTCAGATTTTTTGATTGTCAGGAATTGATGTCAATCTTGGCTGACACGAAGTTCCCGGTGGCGAAACATAATGCTGGCGATCCGGGAGAAAACGTGTCATTCCAGAGCAACATCTGTACTCATATACACACAGTTTGCACAGACACACACATTTCTGAATACACTTTTTCTTACATTTAAGCAACTATTAACTTTTCAAGAGTAATACTTGAAATAGAAGTACAATATCATATCTGAATGAAGCCAAAACACAATTCTCAACCTTAAGCTCCTGCAAGAAAGGAGGGGCACAGAATCCATAGCCAGCTATCAATCAACCAAACAGCTGCATTATGGGTTCCGTTACCATCCAGACTGCTGTGGCCATTTTCACTGACACACCATGAAGAAACACATCCAGCAATACTTCATCATTCAACATTATTCCACATGGAAATTTCAACCTAATTACATTCATCAAGTGTTGCTTTAAGTGAAAATGAAATAACATTGAAACAGCTTTTACCACAAACAAGTTTGGTGTTTCCGCAAAAGAATAAAACTTGTTTATTTATCTTGCTTGATCTGTAGACCTGTGTCTTGAAAAACCTGTTCCCTATCAGAGAAGTGTGGGCAGAGAAAAGGAGGGAGAGAGAAGAAGGGGGGTTATGCAAGTTAAATGAAGACAAGATGAAAAGAGATTAAACAGGATATAAAATGAACTAAAGTAAGTCACATGAAGTCAAATATAAGGAGGAACTAGCCTGAAATATGAAGCTTCATTTTAGAAATAACAAACTTGATAGCACATTATAAATATTTTGGTGAATTCTAGTTGAAGTGATCTCTTCTCCTTGTTTTACGTGAAGATTTCCTCATATTTCCCAAACAAATGAGTGAGGGGAGAAAATGAGACAAATGAATGACAGACAGTTTATCAATGCACATTTACATGCTTATTTTTCCATTTCAGTGTGATCAACATGCAAAAGAGAAGATAAGTTAGCAAATGAAAGGAACAAGTGGAGGAAAGGTGAAGAGAAATGAAAGAGAACCACTTGTCACTGTGATGAACAACATGAGAGCAAGACACATTGAACATAAGATAAAAATAGGCAGGTATGAAAGAGATGAGATGAATAATTCTGTTACCTGCTCCTGTCATTCCTCCTCTTTCTTGTGCGCACTCCCTCTCTCTCTCTCTCTGCTCCCTGGCTTGTGTGAGTTTGTCAGAGAGCGTTTGCGTATTTATGCCTCCTTACTTCCTCCTCAGAAATCTGAGGAACATTTTCACTTTCACTTCTTCACTTGGCTGCCCACAACCTCCCCCCTCCAAACATCTCAATGTCTTTCCCTTCTCTTTTCTCTTCACATAATTCCTGTCATCTCTCTTTTAATTTACATATTTTTCTCTTTTAATCTTAAAAATCTATTATGGCTGATTCATTTCAAGTTCATTGTAGGTGTTATATATATATATATATATATATATATATATATATATATAAAATGTAAAGAGAGACTGTACTGTATTTACATCTATATGAGAACTAGATATGTGGATTTTTCTATTATTTTCATCAAAAAAGTTTTTCTCAGAAAGCAAGAAAGACAATACTGCTACACACATTAATATACATCTGTCAGTCATTTTTTGCTTTGTATAAAAGCGTTAAGAGATCTGGGCCCAGCTGGGCTGAGCTTACTAACGGGCCAATATCATATTTCATTTATTAGGAGCCACCTGGTGCTCTCAACCCAACCTGTCCAGGTGCGGGTCCATTAGCATGTGTGAACGCTTGTTTGGAAAGTCCGGTAGTTTTGGAGGTGAAGGCTGGTTCCCTTGAGACACGCTTGCAAAATGAGGAATAGTGTACCAATGTCAATGTCTAGCAGCCACTTACCCACACACCCACGGATTCAGGATTTGAAAATCAATTTATTATGAAAAACAAAAAACACATGCATGTCAAAACTTTGTTATAATTTACATGACTCACATGCACACACCTAACTTAAATGGTCAGTTCTCTTTTTATAACAAACTTGACAAAAAATCCCATTAAAATACAACACTTCCTGTTTCACATAGATTTAACTGCATTTAGTCATCCGGTTTTCTTCTCAGGACTGAAAATGTTGATTGCTTTTTGCTTATAATGATGCATATGTGGGTATGTTTGTATTTCATGAAACAAGACAAGTGTCGAGACAAATATCTGTGGCAAAAAAATTATATTTTCAAACAAAACTTGTCAAATGATTACAATGTAACATGTAAGGCATCTGATACATACAGCAGACAGCATGCGCTCCCCACAACCACACGTTCACGCACTCTGGCATATGCTCGCAAACATTCACACAGGGTTCTCTCCTCACTAAGAGGAAAGGCGGCTGGGAAGACGAGAAAGAGGAAGCTGAGGTTCTCGGTGTGTTCGGGTGCCTGAAGTCCATTAATGGGCGTTTATGTGCATTTGGCTGTGCATGTACTGGCCATCTGTAGTGTCTTTAAAACAGGCGCTTCTCGTAGCTGAAAGAACAAAACAAAAATGTAATTTTTTTTTTATACATTTTTTTTTTTTTTTTTTTTTTTTTTGGAGACTTTATGTTTTTGAAAGAAGCCTCTTATTCTCACCAAAAATGCATTTATTTGATCAAAAATATAGTAAAGACAATATAGTGAAATGTTACTGCAAATTAAAATAACCGTTTTCTATTTTAATATATTTTAAAATGCAATTTATTCCTGTGACGGCAAAACTTCATTACTCCAGTCTTCAGTGTCACATGACCCTTCAAGAAAGCATTTTAATATGCTGATTTAATAAGAAACATTTCTTATTTTTATTCATTTTTATTTATTATTCATATTCAGTTTTTCTGCTTAATATTTGTGTGTATACCTTGATGCACCTTCTTTCAAAATTCTTTGATGAATAAAGTTCAAAAGAGCAGCATTTATAACAAATAGAAATCTTTTGTAACGTTATAGATGTCTTTACTATCACTTTTGAATAAAAACTTTGATCAGTAGTGTACAATATCTTCAGACTAAGTGTATGACTGTTCAACTACCTGTGTAGGCTGTGCACTCCACCCTCCATTTGAGCGGACATTGTCCTCTTTTCAAACCTCAGTTCACCAGAATACATCATTGCCCTGAGATAGCAGGAAGAAAGAAAGGAAAGGGACAAAGAGAGACAATGAAAAATCATCTGTAATTGAACTCAAACATGCGAGTGTCTGTTTTAACACTGCATTATTTTGTTAAAAGTGCAATGGGCATTTCTGTGCCACTCTGGCATCAAACGGAATTGCAAAAATAAGAAATGATTGATTGGAAACAATCACACTTTTTAACATTTCATTTTGTTTGGCATCACTAGTAGCACAGAAATGATACACTGCGCCTATAAGTGCAGTTATGCAAGTAATTAGTGCGTTTGCATGTACCTCAGCTGTGTGAGGCTCTTTGCACCGATGTCTTGGCAGGAATGCTGTATGCCAACGAGGAGATATGGAACAAACTTATGGATGGAGCCTTTATCCTGAACTGCCCCTGAAACTCCCTGAGCTACTTTAATCTTATCGCTCTCACTGAAAGAGAGAGAGAGAAAGCGAAGACAGAGGGGTTGAGAGAGTGAACTGTTTATTTACATTCAACAGGGTTTTCTGTCTTCTACAGAATAGTTGTTTTACTTGGCTTTTAGAAGTGTTAAATATTCTGTCTTATCACATGAATCAAGATAAGTCTAAGTATCATCAGGCATTAGTCTATATAAGCAGTTGTGAAACTGTAGTTAGCATGCAGCAAAGCAGTTTAAAAAAAACATGGGGTAAACTGTAGCAGGAACTAATCGCAATAAACGCACAGTATTGTGTTTGGGAAACAATATATTTATATGTGCAACCTGAAGTATCTGCTCTGTGAGCCCAGGTTCTTGTCCATGGCATCCAGTGAGCCCATCCCTCTATACTTCTTCAGGCGGATCCCATCCGAGAAGAAATATTCACCAGGAGCTTCAGAGGTGGCAGCGAGCAATGACCCCATCATTACTAAGCGAGAGAAACCAAAAGCAGAGGAGAATTTAGCTTCAATTATGATATTAGTCTAATACTTAATTCTATAAACAACAATTATAAATAATAATAATAGTGATGATTATTATAAGGTATTCTTATTGCTAAAACGAATTAGTTTGTTGACTAAGCTGAAATAAAATAAAACAGAAAAAAAAAAATCTAATGCTATTTCATGAATTCCGACTTAGAGTTGGATTCTCATGCTAAACATGGCCAAAAAAAAAAAAAAAAAGAGTTTGACGTATGACGGAGTATTTCTGTGCCAAATACACTCCTTCAGGATTCAAATAAGTTTCGGAAAGTTTTTTTCGAGTATGGCCCTGTATGATCTTATAAAGGGCAGAATTCCTTGTATGGGCACTTCTCCCGGATGAGCGTGTGCGCACATCAACAAGAGCGAGAGCATAAATTACAAATAAATAACATTATAAATAAATACTATAATAGTATATAAATAAAACTAACATTATTATTATTATTACAATAATTATATTACATTTAACAACAAGCCACATTTTAAAGAATAAACTAATAATCTACTTAAGTGATTGCAAGTGAATCTATATCTAACCCTCATCTCACCTGTAGATGCTCCTAATGCAAGTGCTTTAGCAATGTGACCGACTGTCTGAATCCCCCCATCAGCAATGACGGGCACGCCAAACCGCCGAGCATATTCTGATACCTTATACACGGCTGTTGCCTGTGGCCTTCCGCATGCCAGCACTGTGAGGACAACGAGAAATAGAGACCTGGTTAATTTATAAATGACCCTTACTTACTAAATTAGCTTTACTATCAACTTACTGTACACTTCCATATTCTACATTTGAATTTACAATTAGGACAAAGCAAAATGAATGAAAAAAGAATTGTGAATCATAGCACTTCTTTGAACTTCACTAAAAAACATTTTTAATAAATGTTGCTATAATAGTTCAGTATTTTATTATATGATGTCCAAATACTTTTCCGGGCCACTGCACAAGCTAGTATGTTCACGTTTGTTAGTGAGGGATTCTGGGTAACAGACTTAGATCAGAGGAAGTGCCAAACGCCATTACTGACAGGTTAGTCAGACAATGACAAGCATCCAAAACCCCAAAAACCAGCAACTACTTCTAATGATGCAGAGCATTTAACCAATCAATGCAGCAGGCTGTGGGAAGGGGCAGGCAGAGTGAGATAGTGAGCCAATGGAATCTCTGTATGGGGATCAGGGGGAGGGACTTACTGGAGTATCCCGTAACAGTAGTTGGGGTTTTGGGGCTGTGGAGCTTTAAACCAGGAGGAATACTGAGAGGAGCTAGAGAGACATAATTATAGAAAGGGAGATAGAGACTGAGAAAGAAAGCACACTATAGCTCTGTTTTAAAACCTAGTGAGCTGCCTCACTGCCTACATAGGCAGCTTCCTTCTAAGTAAGCATTTTAACTAATTGTAAAGTTTGATATTAGCATGTTGCTAAGATAACATCATAATACAATAAAATATTTTTTGAAAATTATACAAATGTTACACATACATTTTAGGTAAGATAATACATTTGAATTACTCTGAATCTGTTTTACAGTATATTAAAACAATAATGAATAAAATAAGTTTATGTATTATCAACTAGTCCCTTGCTTTGTCAGCCATCTTGGATTTATTCACAATGCATTATGGAGCTGCAATATCCACAGAATACACTACTGTTCAAAAGTTTGGGGTTGTTAAGATTTTTTTTTTATATTTTTGAATTAAGACACCTATGCTCACCAAGGCTACATTTATTTTATTTAAATAACATATTGTGAAATTATATATTATAATTTTCTATTTTAAACTGTAATTTATTCCTGTGATGGCAAAGCTGAATTTTCAGTAGTCATTACTCCAGTTTTCAGTGTCACATGATCCTTCAGAAATAATTTGAATATGCTGATTTGGTGCTCAAGAAACATTTCTTATTTTTATTCATGTTGAAAACAGTTGTGGAAACATTGATATGGTTTAACAAATATAACCAATAACAAATTATTTTTTCAAGATTCTTTGATAAACAGAAAGTTCAAAAGAACACACTTGCTGAATAAAAGTATTCAATTGTTTAAAAAAAAAATCTTACTGACTTCAAACTTTTGAAGAGTAGTGTACCTCTGAAGGCAGCATAATTATACACCCTACCTTCTGGAACAGTCTTTGCTAGGTTTTGGAACAGAGCTGATAAAAAAGGGGACTGATGCAAGTAACAGACAAATGGTCAGAACGAAGAAAGCAAATATGCCATAGAGACAGTGGAAAAACTGAGAAAAAAAGGTAAATGGTTAGGAAAGACTGAAAGAAAAAGGAAGGAAGAGCCTTCACTACCATACCTCCATCAGTCAGAGCGACAGAGAAAAACAATGGTCAAAAAGAATATACAAACAGTAAACAGTAAATGGACAGACATACACTTATATAGACATACATATTCTTTCTATGGAATAATACTTACACCACATAAACAAAAGAATTACAACTTTTCTCCACAGATTCTAAAACCCCAGAAAAAATGCGAGGAAAATAGGGGCAGTGCAGATCGTCTGCCAATAAATCTGCACAATTACCTCACAGACCAAGCCAACTGCAGGGATATTTGGGAAATTGACTGCTCTAACAATGTTAAAAGAGGACCAGAGGAGGCACTGGACAATAGGTGCTCTTTCTGGAGAAACTGGATATGGAAACACAGCCTGTGATTGGCTAAGGGGCAGGCAGCCAGGCGTAGGATTGGTGGACTGACCTTCTTGTGTGATGCAGATGGAGCCGCTGCCCATTCCCACTCTCAGTGCGTCCACTCCAGCATCAATCAAATTCTTCGCCTGAGCTGCAGTCACCACTAAAACAGACAACTCAGTATGTTAACTGTGTGTTTGTAGATGTTATCTTCAAAATCTGTGTTTAAAACTAACCGTTGCCACCGATGACTTGTAGGCTGGGATATTTCTCTTTTATGTACTTAATCATATTAATCTGAAAGATTGAATTTCCTTGGGAAGAGTCCTAAAGCAAGGAGAGAGAAAAAAATTAACCAACTAGGACAAAAATAAACCATCTTTATTCATCGATACAAGGAGAAGCATTAAGCCCAAAACAGGCCTCACCAGGACGACCACATCTACGCCAGCCTGCACTAGCAGGTCGAGTCTGTATTTGTCATCATTGTGTGTTCCGATAGCAGCGCCACAAAGCAGCTGTTTACGAGAATCCTTTGAGGCCAGCGGGAAATCTCTGTTCTTCTTCAGATCTGTCCGAGCGATGATGGCCACCAAACAGCCCTCCTCATTTACTATAGGAAGCTTGCCTATAGAAAACAAACACTGAGTGTGAGAATTCCACATAGGAAAATTATCTTGCAGCGTTCCGACTTCATTTTGAAACTTCAGTTAAGTATTTTTAATGACTAAAATCTTTTTTTTTTTTAAAGGTAAATAAACAAATGAATAAACCTTTAAAAGTAGAAGTGGATGGATAAACAGGATAAAAATTTACAGAGGTAAAATGTATTATTTTAAAATATTTTAATAAAAATACTACAAGTTTTCCTATTGAAACTTTACTAAATGTGTCCTTTTTCTGATTAAAAAAAAAAAAAAAAAAACCTTTTACTCGGCAAGAACGCATTAAATTCATTCAAGATATTTATAATGTTAAAAAATATATTTATTTTAAATAAATTTTGTTTTTGGACTTTCTTCCACCAAAGAATCTTGAAAAAAATTATCATAGTATCCACAAACATTTTAACCAGCACAACTATTTTCAAAATTGATAGTAAAAAAATGTTTCTTGAGCACCAAATCAGCATTTTAAAATGATTTCTGAAGACTGTAATGAAGCTGAAAATTCTAAATTTGCCATCACAGGAATAAATTACATTTTAAAAATTAAATAAAATATTAAAACAGTTATTTTAAATTGTAATAATATTTCACAATATTATCTTGAAATATCCATATCCATTTTTACATTTTTGTTTATCAAATAAATGTAGACATGCAAATGCAGGTTAATATAAGTGACTTATTAAAAAAAAAATCTTACCAATCCTAACCTTTTCAACGTAGTATGTTGCATGCAGCCAGCAAAAACAAAACGCAAAATTATTGTCTTGCAATTATTTTGTGGCACACCACTGCTGAGAAGTGGTGCATGAAACACTGCTATATAGGTTAATGAATAGTTAACATTCATGTGAATGATTTATTTGGTTCAAGGATTGCTCTAAAACTGTCCTCAGCAATGAGAGGGTGAAGAAAGAAAAAAGGGTAAGGAGCTCTCATAAACACTTAAAGTCTACCCCACCTTTCTTGCTCCTCTGGAGGATTTCATTAGCCTCTTTCAGTGTCACTCCTGCTGGAGCTACAACCAGATCCTCCCTCTTAGTCATCACCTAAATGACAAAGACAAGATGAGTTAAGTTCAGTAAAACTACTTAGCTCTTGCCTTCTGTGTTAAATCCCACCCACCTCACTGAGGGGCAGGTCATGCTCCGACTCTTTGAGGAAGTCGATATCTCGTGATGAAATGATGCCGACCAGACATCCGCCCATCTGTCCATTGTCGGTGATTGGAATCCCACAGAATCCATGCCGAGCCTTAGCCTGAAAGACGTCTCTTACCCGCTCATTAGGACTCATCACCACTGGATCTGTAATGAAACCCTGTTCGTACCTCTAAGCGGGGGCGAATTTCCAAATGGAGGGAAAAAGAGGGAGAAAGTAAAAAGGGATGTTCTATTAGGCATTTCTACATGGGTGTTATGTACATATCACACAATACAAAAGAGGTGTGGACTTCTTATTCAAAAGGAAATTGTTGCAACTATAGGGTAGGGGTCAGAAGAAAAACATATATTATAAATGAGTAGAGAAAAATAGTACACAAACGTAAAAAAGACAAAAGCCAAAGACAAAGGGAGATGTAAAGAGACTCACCTTGACCTTGCGGACTTCATTAGCCTGGAACTCTGGAGTGCAGTTATGATGAATGAAGCCAATCCCACCAGTCAGCTGTGACAACACAACATTACATTAGATTTTAAAACGTAATGCTACATACATAAAATATCAATCTTTGTAAATTTAGGTTTGAAGACCATGTTGATGAATTCCCTATTGAGGGAAGTATTGAGATCAAAGCGTCTTATTTTTACTTCTTTTAAAATAGTCAATAGCCATTCGTTTATTTATTTATACCCAGCAATAATCATAATTTGCTATTGCCAATCAGTGGCATGTGGTTTTGGGAGATGGGACTCATTTTATCAATCAATATTTTGCTCCCATTTCCTGGAAGAAAAAGACTGTAAACGGTTTATGGCTGCTAAAATGTTTTCATCATCTTTTAGGACTATATTTGGTCTAAAAGCTAACAGTCATAGCTTTACAAGGCACAATATGCACGTGTGCACGTCAGGTACGCATCCTTACGGTGGATACAAGCGCATCCAGACAGAGCGAACATTTTGCAGTAAGGGAGGAGGAAATGCATCACAAACTCAGACTCTTTCTTGACCCAAAAATGTATCTTGCGCAGAAGAAGTGATACAGTCAAAATGCTGCATCTGTCTGCATGAGAGGATAATATATACGTAATATACGTAAATTTCCCGCTGACGTTGCAATACTCTTCTTCGGTTTTTAATTTTATATTTAACATCACAACCCACATAACAAATTAAATACTCTGAGTCAGATATGCAAATGATTACGTTTTAACGTCACTACCGGGAAATAACCTGATTTATTAATAAACTTGTGTAAACGCAGTTTACTTGGGTTGTCGGGTTATTGGTTTGCATGTAAACCCGGACAACAGCTTATTTCAAAGCTGATTTTTGTGAGTTATCAGGGTATTGGTGTGCATGTAAACGTGCTCATTAATTTTATGGATATCAAAATATGAGGCAGTATGTTCTTTTGTAATGGTATGTGCATGTGTATATAGACATTAGTGCTTATTCAAATGTCTATGACAGTAAGACCACTTTCTGTGGTGAATTCTGTCAATCATCCTCCTACCGCCATAGCGATGGCCATGTCAGACTCTGTGACAGTGTCCATTGGCGACGAGACCAGTGGGGTTTTCATTGTGATCTGTTTGGTCAGCGCTGATGTCAGGTCCTACAAAGAGAGCCAATCAAATTAAACCACATCATCCATCCAGGAGAAAAATAAACAAATAAATACACACACATATACATACACAGAACATATACATACACATACATTAGATATATATATATCTATATATCCACATATAGTATATATATAGTGTATATATATATATATATATATATATATATATATATATATATATATATATATATATATATATATATATATATATATATATATATATATATATATATATATAGTACACACACATACATATATGTACGCTACCAGTCAAAAGTAAGAGAAACTGTACTATTTTGATTGTTTTATAAAGTGTCTTCTGCTCACCAATGCTGCATTTATTTGATCCAAAATACAGCAAAAACAGTAATATTGTGAAATATTTTTACAATTTAAAATAACTTTTTTCTATTTGAATATATTTTAAAATGCTATTTATTTCTGTGATGGCAAAGCTGAATTTTCAGCATCATTACTCCAGTCTTTAGAGTCACATGATCCTTCAGAAATCATTCTAATATGCTGATTTGCTGCTCAAGAAAAATGTATTATTATTATCAATTTTGGAAACAGTTGTGTACATTTTTTTTCAGGATTATTTAATGAGTAGAAAGTTCAAAAGAACAGCACTTATCTGAAATATAAAGCTTTTGCAACATTATAAATGTCTATACTGTCACTTGATCAATTTAATGCATCCTTGCTGAATAAATGTATTCATTTCTTTAAGTTCTTTCCCCCCAAAAAAACAAACGGTAGTACAATGTTACAAAAGCTTTATATTTCAGATAAATAGTTTTCTTTTGAACTTTCTATTCATCAAAGAATCCTAAAAAAAATGTTTTACACAACTGCTTTCAACATTGATAATAATAATAAATGTTTCTTGAGCAGCAAATCATCATATTAGAATGATTTCTGAAGGATCATGTGACACTGAAGACTGGAGTAATGATGCTGAAAATTCGGCTTTCATCACAGGAATACAATTACATTTTAAAATATATTCAAATGGAAAACAGTTATTTTACATTTTAATAATATTTCACAACATTAAAGCTTTTTTTTGTATTTTTAATAACATAAATGCAGCCTTGGTGAGCAGAAGAGACTTCTTTCAAAAACAATTAAAAAAAAGTAGTTTCCAAACTTTTGACTGGTAGTGTACATATACATACACACACACAGTATATATAAACAAAGGAAATTGTTTTACTTACCACCTGGTCAGCTGTGAAGTCAATGTACCCTGGCAGAATCAGGAAATCACTGAAAAGAAGACAGAAAAAAGGGGCAAAATGGTGTGAAAATGTGAGTGATGGTGATTAATTCATTTGAAGCTTTGCGATTTTGAACACATAATGCATCACTATTAATTGACAGATATAACAGAAAAAGGTATCTTGAGAATTAACACCGTCTCATCTCTGCGATAGCCCTGCAACTAATCCCAATTGTAGCCAATCAGAAAACTTTTTGACCAAACAATGGCAGAGGGGATTGTTTGGGAAACTTATTTGGAAACAGTGTATTTATTAAGAAACATTAACATATATAGTTTGTTCTTGCAATTCTGCAGAAATCACTGTTTGGAGTTTAATAATGATTCAGGGAGTTGTTGACTCGAGAACTGCTCTAACCTATAGGTCTGATTCGCCAACATTTAACTCTTTCAGCGCTCTTATCTTGTATACACTGAAACATACACAAGACATTGATTATGTTCCAAAGAGTCTCTTTATCCATGTCACACATCATGCTGTTTACCAGTGTGTCAAGCTACGCCCCGTTTTTATGATAAAACAGAGTACGTCAATGCTGCAACCTTATGTCCAATGTAAACACAGTCCCTTGGTGAACAGAAAGGTGTTTCTGGAAAAAATAAAAACAACTGTCCACTGAAATGACACTGGGACTGCACCATCCAGACTCGCACCTGCCAAGGATAGGCTGTCACTCGGAGACGTTAGGGATAGTTCAACCAAAAATTCTAATTCTGTCATCATTTACTCACCATCAAGTTGTTCCCAACCTGTATTAATTTCTTTGTTCTGCTGAACACAAAGGAAGATATTTTGGTAAGAAAGTTTGTAACGAAGTTTTTGTAAGAAAGTCACCATCAGCGACTTTCCACCATCAGGAACAACCTGAGGGTCAGTAGCGGTATTAACATTAAGTGACATGGCATCTGACGCACAGAAGCCAATGGCACATGTCGCTATGCTTAGTGACACACCCGGTGGCACTTCCGGTTCTCATTGGCATGTGTCAGTGGATAGTGGCATGTGTCACTGACACTGTCGCGAAACACTGACACTGAGTCGCGGAACATGTCGCTGTATGTTGTGACACTCAGCAGTGACTGACAGATGAGCTGAGCAGCTATTCTGACGTAATTGTGCCACAAAAGCCTAAATAAATATCCTATTTTCGAGATATGTTTTAAATAAATGTCAATTAAACGTGTTAAAGTTAGTAGTCCAACATCAGCGTCTACATGGCAAGTGTCACTTTACAATGGTTTGTGTGTGTCATTTTCTCTCATGCTAGTATAAAATTATATGAAATAACCGATTGGTAAGTGTCAATTTGTGGTGGCACATGCCACATACCCATGCTGGTTGGTCGCACTTTAATTAGAACGTTTTACTTTTTAGTTGAGGCTAAATAGTTTCTATATTTTTTTTATAGTTCCAAGCTGAAGTGTCAGTCCTATATGCAAATAGAAAAAAAGTGGTATCAAAACAATATGTCGTTAAATACATTGTCAAAATAAAAAAAAGATACTTATAGTAAATATACATACATACAATGGTATGTATGATATTAAACATAAAAATTAATACTTTGATGTAATGTTTGAAATCAGCATATTATTAATTAAATGTCCTTCTTACGTTAAGTGCATATGCCACACCATCTACAAAATGGGCAGACAGCGGCATGTGTCACTAGGCCACGTCATACAACGACATGCTCCGCATAAAGTCTACTGACGCATTTGTTTTTCATTGGCATGTGTCAGTGGATAGTGGCATGTGCCACTAAAATGTGTGACATCTGTCAGTGGATAGTGGCCACTGACACTGTCGCAGAACATGTTGCTGTATGTTGTGTCACGTCCAGTAGCCTACACATGCCGCCGTCTGCCATGGTGTGACATTCAGGCATCTCCAGAAGGAATGCATTCACATTTGTAAAAATGTGTTTATTTCTTATTACATAATTCCATAAAATTAGTTGTGAAATATTAAAGCCATGAGTAGGTAGGTATGCAAAAATAAGTAATCAGAGACTGATATTAATATAAATAATTAGTAAATAATTTATATAATATAAATTATATATAGGCCTACATAACATTTTATATAATTTAAATCAGATAAAGTATTTACAAATTAGCCTATTTATATATCAGACTCTGCATACTGCATACATGTTTTTTGCTACAGTCTAACTCGCAAACAAAATGTCAAATACACCACCCGTTGATGTTCCTCAACTGTTATAAGTTATGGTGTGTCTTTGCGCTGGCTAATGTGTATACTGACACCTATAGGCGAGCGTGCAGCATCGTGCAAAATTAAAGGTTTACAGTAGCGGATGCGACTGTAAATGCGGTATTTGTAGTGACTTATGATGAATGTTTTATTCGTGTTTTATAAGCTGTGCAGTTTGCGTGATCAACAACATTGGCATTACATATGCCACTCAGATACAGATTGTCACAAACCTACACGTCATATATTACTAACTTTAACACGTTTAATTTCGAAAATAGGATATTTATTTAGGCTTGTGTGGCACAATTACGTCAGAATAGCTGCTCAGCTCATCTGTCAGTCACTGCTGAGTGTCACAACATACAGCGACATGTTCCGCGACTCAGTGTCAGTGTTTCGCGACAGTGTCAGTGACACATGCCACTATCCACTGACACATGCCAATGAGAACCGGAAGTGCCACCGGGTGTGTCACTAAGCATAGCGACATGTGCCATTGGCTTCTGTGCGTCAGATGCCATGTCACTTAAATGTTAATACCGCCTCTCCTGAGGGTGAATAAAAGACAGAATTATTTTTTGGGGGGTAACCCATCCCTTTAAATGCCCTATATGGCACCAGAGAATTTGTAGAGAAAACAACCAACCACAACATACTTCACAAAGTTCAGCCTATTTATAGCACATTTGGAAGACCTGACATAAGACGGCGATTAGTTTTGGTAAAGGAAAAGCTGCCTGGGTTGTCAGTGGTTTAAGAATAGAATGACTCTGCTTGTTTGAACTTAACATAGCGGAATGACAGCAGACGGTCTTCAGTGCTGAATCACCCACAGTTCATCATTAATTCCTATGTGACTTAAAGGAATAGTTCATCCTAAAATTAAAATTCTGTCATCATTTACTCCAACTTACTTTCTTCTGCTGAACACAAAAGATGATATTTTGAAGAATGTCGGTAACCAGACAGTTGATGGTCCCCATTGACTTCCATAGTAGGAAAAAAAATACCATGGAAGTCAATGGGGACCATCAGCTGTTTAGTTACCGACATTCTTCAAAATATCTTCTTTTGTGTTCAGCAGAAGAAAGAAACTCATACAGGTTTTGAACAAGTTGAGGGAGAGTAAATGACAGAATTTTCATTTTAGGGTGAACCATTCCTTTACCCTTTTGTGAATCCACATGGCAAAGGTGGCACCGCACCGCCTTCCACTGAGGTCCGTTTATGCAGTACTGACCCACGTGAAATCGAATTGCATAATAGATAAATTACAGTGTGTTGCCACACATAACATGCTGGATACTAAACCAGATAAACACGGACCGACAACGACACATACAACTCAGATTTAGCTCGGTTTTAAATGAAACTGCACACTGTGGGAGCATCACAATGCTGACGGACTGACAAGCCTGTTTAATGTTTAATAAATAGCAAGCATATGGAGAATGCACAAGGGGGTATGAGGCACAACTTGACGGGTATTTACTTGTAGGTAAGGCCGTCTCCACAGTTGAAGAGCTGCTGTCCTGTTAGACCGTCGTCAGGCACGTAGCCCGTCTGTCCACTGATTAAATAGTCCGCCATAGTGCATAAAAAGCGCCAGTCTCCAAATTTTCACAAGAGTTTTTCCAAGACAGTGAGCCGGTGAGTTCTGTCCTTCTCTTAGCTTCCGACCGTCTTCAACGCACTTAATGACATTAAATGTCGCAAAAAGCACAGGTTATTAATGAAGTGACAGTTCTGAATCAAAGAAAACCCATTGTACTCTTGTTTTTGTGACAGAACCTGCCCCGTGGTGCCCATAAGCATCACACGTGTCTGTGTGGAGGACGTCCTCGTCTTCCGCAGATATAAATAAGGTGTCTTTGAACGTCACTTCCGGACTGTAGATGGGCGGTGTTTATTCACTAAAGGTTTTATTTAATTTCCCTGTATATACAAGACTGAGGAGGATCATGTCTTCACCCTGGTGTACAGTGGAAGGGTGGGGTGGTTGTGCTCATGATTTTGCGCGCATACATTCACAGCACGAGGGGGAGTTCTTCGATTTAATTTTATCTCGCGCACTCTGTTGCTGACTTTATTTGGCTCGAGTGAACTGACCTGAATATGCAGGCCCCGGCGCGCGCGAGGACACCTAATGCCCCTCGAGTCTAGTACAAGCAAAGAGCATTTGAAGGTTATTTTTTACTGTGAAATTATTTACTTATATTTACTCATTGTGGCCGCAATAAAATCAATTTGACATTTAAGTAATGAACAGTCAATCTTCACTACGTGTCAGTAAAATTAAACATTTTGTATACATGTCTGCCCTTGTCCTTTTATTCTTCTATTTTAATATTAATATTAATATTAACCAGGCCTATATTGTGTTTATTCACTTCTATAAATACCATATAAATATTTAATGGTTATGGTCTGCCTATAGTAATGATTATCTTGTTTGTGCCACAGCCAATCTTGTGTAAAAAAAGAAGGAAAAAAAGCATAAAATAAATAAAAGATATACTAAAAAATGGCAACTCTGGTTGAAAAATTGGTACATGGCATATGCATATGCTGTTTTTTAAATGCACATGTATACTACCATTGAAAAGTTTGGGATCAATGATAAAAAAAAAAAAAACTTTAATTTAGCAATGCCAGTAAAGACATTTAAATGTAATAAAAGATTTCTATTTCAAATAAATATTTAACTTTATAAAAATAAAAAAAAAACAGAATTTTTTTTTATATCAGTTTCCACAATACATTTAACAGGGCAAAAAATTTCAACTGTGATATGATTTATTAAAATAATATTATTAATAATAAATTATATAATTCAATAAAAAAATCTTGACTGGGCTGATCCTATCAAATCAGCATATAAGAATACTTTATGAAGGGTCATGTGACACCGAAGACTGGAGTAATGATGCTGGAAATTCAGCTTAAATAGATTAATATACATTATTTTCTTTTTAAATATTAAAATTGAAAACAGTTATTTTAAATTGTAATACCATCCCAATATTACAATTTGTAAATAAAATAAAATGTACCCTTCGTGGATTTTTTTTGTTGTTTCAAAAACTGTAGTGTGGTGCAAATACATCTTTAAAAGTGTGTGTACAAAAGAAAACACAAGAGCCACTGTCTGGTTTAAAAACTTTCTCTCAGTAACTCTATTTCTGTATTAATGTACAACCGTTGAAAATTACAGCATCATTTGTTTTTTCATCTTTTTTTAAATTTTCAGATTTTTTTTAAATGATCTAACTATCAACAGCCATTTCCAAAGAAGAAAAAAAAACATGAGAAGAAAGCAAGAGAGAGAAGAAAAGAAGGCAGAAGTTATGGCAGGAGCAATGGAGGAGGAACAGAAGAGTTAGACCATTTCGGTGGAGTGTTTGAGTGTGTGTGAGTGCACGCGTGTGTGTAATGTCAGCTGACGTGGGGATGTGAGAATGCAATGTTTGTGTATGCGAATGCTAGGATACAATCGTGCTATTCTCAAACCCTGCAGCCGAGTAAAGATTTAGAAGCAAAAAAAAAAAAAAAAAAAGAAGGGCACTGATGAAGGAAATAATGAACAAAAAGGAAAAAAAAAATAAAAAAAATACACCTTTGAAAAGAGATGCTATAAATGAGAAAAACAGAGATGGACAAAACATTTTGAGATGCAGTGTAGAGTTTTGACAAAAAAGTGGAGGGGTATCTTTGGAGAGAAGGGGGCAAGACAGTTGAGAGAAGAGCGAACTTGACGTGGACTCGATGGACGGATGTTTAGGTGTCGTGGAAATCCTTCAGCAGCGTCCGTCTCTTCTGCTCAGCAATGTGCATCTGATTCTCCAGATCCTGCAGAGAGAGATAAAAAAAAAAAAAAGAGAGATGAACTTATGCTTTTTTTTTTAATTCCTGTTCACAACTTCCTCCAGACACTGTTCCATCTCTCACCCCTCTATCATTAGCGCTCGGCTCTCCTCTCTCATAACTGTCTGCTCTCTCCACTTTCCATGACAGGTTCTCGATCTCTGCCTCCAGCTGCGCCTGCTGATACTCAAACTACAGGAAATAAAAATGAGATTTCCCATTACCAAAGACAGATCTTAAACCGATCTTTGATCTTGAGTGAGTGATTCACATTTAATGCAGTTCCTTACCAGTTTTTTGAGGGGTCCAGACTCCATGTAGTAGGCATATGGATAAGTGTACTGCAGTGTATAACGACACTATGGGGAGAGCAAAGACAGTGTGAGTGTGGAAACACAGATGCTTATGCATGAACACTTGTGTCTGCAGAATAGGGCAAGATTAATCAAAACAAAACAAAAATCACAACATGGCCTAGTGCGATTATGAAATTGCAAAGGTTAAGTTTTAATTAAATTAATATATGCGCCAAGCACTGTGTTTTTACATGTAAGCAGCTCATGATCCAGGTTCAGTTCACAGTAAGTTTAGGTCACTATAACATGAGAAGTGCTTATAAACCATCCATTTTCAAAAAAGAGAAACTTTATGGTTGTCCGCCACAATAAAAGCATAATGGTTTAACTTTTGAAAAAGAAGAAATTAAGACAGCCAACAAATATTAGTCTAAATATTAGTGCAGTAATTTTACAGTTGAACTGTAAAATTAAATTCTTAATATTATTTTATTAAACATTAAATTTTTATTTAACAGTGAAATATAACAATAGTAAGATATCTTATTTTGTTTAATTTTACTCTGAAAAATATCAGTGAGATTTTTCTCCCCCGAAGCATGCAGCCCTAGTGTGGAATACAGCTGGATTCAGCCTGTACCTTGGCCAGTAGCTTGGCAGCATTCTGCAGGTACTGCCAGTCGATCCAGGTACCCAGATTATTCATGACTCGCTCCTGAATCTTCTCCTGGATCCGCTGGTATGTCTGTGCCTCCAGCTGCAAGCTCTTATTGTGGTTCTCCCACTGGACACACACAGATAATGTAAGGATTAATGCTTGCATATAAACATTTAAAGAAATTAACTGTCAATACAGTTAAGATGAAAAATTGCCTTCTGCAACTTATATATATACACAAGGATATAATTCCAAAATCTAGAGAGCTATCTTGTTTCCCCTCACAAGCAGCATCTTATCTGAAACTGAATACTATATAGGCAGAGTTTGCTGTTAGTATGTTGCTAAGCTAACAGCATGCTACTCTTAGCATAAAACAGAGCACACACATATTGGGTAAACTAGTCCATTACAAATTAGATTTAGAATTAGAACATTTTATTGATACCTTTCTGTAATGAGTGAACTATAATGTTGCTGGCTACTTTTTTGGAACAACCTTTTATATCAGTATCACTACTAAAGAGCTTGCTAGGTTTTGAAACAAAGATAATATACAGCAGTACACTCCATGCCTGTCTACACTATGAGTGTGGCCTTTGGTCTTTATCTTTTTTTTTTTTTTTAAGAGATTTATTATTGATTTATCATTTTTGTCTTACCCTCTCAAAGTAGAACAGGTATTTTTTAAGGGCCTCTCTGGCCTGGGCCTGCTGGCTCTGATTCACTATGTCTGGGTTCTCTTTGTAGCGACTGCACTCGTAGTACTCGCTGCCATGAGTCTTCCAATCACCCAGACACATCCAGCAGAAATCTATACACAGCCATAACAATTTAATTACAATCAAGACCACTTTACCACTCAAAGGGATTAACTAAAAATCACTGGGAAAAACATACCATGTTTACACTTTGAGCATTGCTGCAAAAGAGAAAGAGAGAGGAAATACATGTTCAGTAAATATGCCCCATTTTATTACCATCCTCAGTCTAAACATACACTTCTGTTTAAAAGTTTGGTGTCAGTAAGATTTTTTTTTTTTAAGGAAATTAATACTTCTGATCAAATCATCATATTAGAATGATTAATGAGAGCTGAAAATATTAGATTTGCCATCACAGGAATATTATATTGTATATATTGTAAAGTATATCAAAAATAGAAAACAGAAAACAGATTAAATGTTGAGAAAACGTCATCATATGATCATAGTACTAAAAATCACGGTTATCAATATCACAATATTGTTAAAATGTGCTAGAAATGTTAACAACGGCCGGATTTTTAATTAATTAATTTTTTTTTAAAAAGTTGGTTAAGTGACTTACAAAAAACATGTTGTTATCTAGTATCTCTACATGTTCAGATAAAGTTTTATAAAATGATCAAATCACACATTTCAGCCCTAAGAAAAGGGATGAGTCAAAATGATACATTATTTTATAATAGGTTATACTGATTATAGGTATTTTATCTGCTCCGTGAATAATTAAAAATACCTTATCTGAATTGTTGAACTTTTTGTAATGCACATTAGCTTATTTTTCATCAAGTTAAAATGTACAAAACTGGTCTAACAAAAAGGGCAGACAGGCTGAATCAAAATGTAAATCCACTCTGCCAGTAGGTGGCGCTGCTGGAACAGCATAAATGGAGCCGTTTCCCTGATAACCTCTGAAAATGGAGGTAAGATGAGCAAGCAGATGCCATCAAAACTTTTCTGAATACAGTCGGTTCCCTTCAGAGGTACATTGATATAATTAATTCAATCATAAATTTCAGCACTCGGCTGTATAAGGTTGTAAAACCGCTCACTGCCTTCCGCCATGTTTCACACAAAACAAAACCTATGCTGCGCCTGTGTGAGACTGTTGCTAACTAGTGCTAACTAAAGTCACCAGGAAATCTAAATGGACAATTCTTATTTTTTATGGAATATTGCGGTATTTATTATATATTTATCTAATATCTCTCTGATGAAGCGTTTACTGGTACGAGGGCGGGACAATCTGTCACTCACATGACATCACAGCAATAGCAAACCACATATGGCAAGCCGTTTTGACTTAAATTAATTCACAGGATTTGAATTCTTGATATCAACAATTGAATTTTCACTAGTTAAAAAGCTAATTCTTGATATCAGTAATTGTATTTTCACTAGTGAAATGTCACCATAGGCTGCCATTTAAATTCAATTGATATCAGGAATTGAATTGCTACTAGTAAAAATGTTAATTTCCAATATCATGAATGTGACTGTTACTAGTAAGAAAGCTATTTTAGATATCTGAAATTATATTGATATTGTTGATATCAGGAATTGAATTGTTGATAAAGAATTAAATTCCTGATACGCAACACTTTTGTTTTTGCCCCAGACTTTTTCTATGTACACAAAAGGCCTATTTCTCTCAAATATTGTTCACAAATCTGTCTAAATCTGTGTTAGTGAGCACTTCTCCTTTGCCGAGATAATCCATGCACCTCACAGGTGTGGCATATCAAGATGCTGATTAGACAGCATGATTATTGCACAGGTGTGCCTTAGGCTGGCCACAATAAAAGGCAACTCTAAAATGTGCAGTTTTATCACACAGCACAATGCCACAGAGGTCGCAAGTTTCGGACTTAGGCACACCTTTTTAATAATCAGCATCTTGATATGCCACACCTGTGAGGTGGATGGATTATCTCGGCAAAGGAGAAGTGCTCACTAACAGATTTGTGAACAATATTTGAGAGAAATAGGCCTTTTGTGTACATAGAAAAAGTCTTAGATCTTTGAGTTCATGAAAAATGGGGGCAAAAACAAAAGTGTTGCATTTATAATTTTGTTCAGTGTAGTTGAAATTAAATTGTTGACATCAAGAATTAGCATTTTAACTAGTAAAAATGTAATTGTTGATATCAAGAATTAGCATTTTAACTAGTGAAAATTCAATTGTTGACATCAAGAATTCAAATCCTGTGAATGAATAAAATTGTGCAGGTAATGGAATGAATGCATGTACTATTCACCATGTGGTTGCAGCCTCCATTCTTCTCAATGCAGATATTGCACTTAGGGCACTGTGGACAAAATCCAAGAATTAGGATAAAAGGATATTATTATATCGTAACTACTAAACTTAACTAAGTCCCAACAGTATATACTCGATGTGACCATCCTAAATGTATCTGTGTGCTTCCTTACGTCTTTAGTGTGTGCACTGATGTAGTTGGCCGTCTCAGAATCATCTGCACATTTCGTCAGCCATTTACGGATGGTAGCACAGTCTGTGGGGGCGTGATACATCTGTCTGCACTTAAAACTGAAGCCAGACAGACAGAGTCAATCCAAACTTGCATGCAATCACGTGCACTCTTTCACATCACATGTATTATGCTAGGAATTGAGGAGTGTGCGCAAGTGTAATGGTGTGCAATACCAGAAGACTTCTTGGCAGCGGCTGCATTGGACTCTACGAGCTCGAGGTTCCTGCACCTGTATAACTATCGGACAGTCGGCACCAGGACACAACTGCAGCTGGAAATGACTCTGCAGACACACACAAACATGAGCAGGTTAAGAGTAGTCAGTGACCTTTTCTAGAATGTGATAAAAACTAAACATTCTGTCAGATAGTACTAATTTTCATGTTATGGCTAATAACCACTGAATGGCCAATATTAAAGTAAAATAAATAAAGACTCCAAAAACTAAAATCAATCGTTTTAAATTAAATGTTTCATGTGAATTTAGGCATCATAATATTATAATTTAATACATACTACCGTTCAAAAGTTTGGGATCTGTAATATTTTTTAATGCTTTTGAAAGAAGTCTCTTATGCTCACCAAGGCTGCATTTATTTGATCAAAAATTAAGTAAAAACAGTAATATATTATTAGAATTTAAAATATTATTACCATTTAAAAACTCTTTTCAGTCTGAAGTGCCCAATGATCCTTCAGAAATCTTTCTAATATGCTGATTTGGTGTTCAAGAAACATTTATTATTATTATAAATGTTGTGCTGCTTAATACTTTTATGGAAACCGTGATTATTTGATGAAAAGTTCAAAAGACCAGAATTTATTTGAAATAGAACAAAGTAAAAGTTTTACTTTCAGTTTATCATCAATTTAATTCATCCTTGCTGAATAAAAGTATTAATTTCTTTCCCAAAAAAAAAAAATCTATAATAATTATATAATATAATGTTTTTAAAAATGACTGTTAGATGTAAGCAAAGTAATCTACATAATAAGAGGCGAAATTAGCACGAAACATTAAATAATAATATAATCTCTCAAATTGGCAGATAACAGATATGGTATAGACACATTCAGTGCATCCCTAGACTGACACACACCTCCACGTAGTCCCTGAAGAGGTAGCGTCTGTATTTATCTTTCAGCTCCTCGCTGGGCAGCAGAGGAAGAACAAAATCCTCTGGCATGCGAAGAGAGCATTCCTGTGCCATGCAGGAGATCTCTGTAGACAAACACAATCCATAAAGGAGATCAGATAACCAGATCACTGTAATCAGCAATACATACTGCATATTGTGCTCAGTGTGTGTGTGTGTGTGTGTGTGTGTGTACGTGTATACTCACCTACTCCCACACCATCTTTGACAAGTACAGTGCAATGCTGCTCCCAGCATGCCTTGCAGAAGGAGTGCTGACAGGGTAGAGAGAGCAGAGAGTCTCTCCGGACCAGCTGCAGACACACCCCACACTGCAGTGACGTCCCTGCCTGAAAACACACAGACATGTCAAGAGAAGGAAGTACTTCTAAAATACAGTAATGATTGAAAACAGTATAATCAACGCTTGTCCCAGACAACCATTTTTTCACAGTAGTGTTGGTTTCTTGTATTTCAAATCTCAGACTCGTATAATAACATAAATTCAACTTCAATCAATATTTTATGTCCATTATTGACTTGGCACGCCAAGTAAGAAGTGGGATAAAGTACAGCTGGTCATTATCACAAAAAAAAAACTTTACTGACTATACACTGCATATACCATAATCAATTCCATCTGCAATTTGACAAAGAACAGGTTTCAGGTTGCACATCTTTAATTGCCTCAACATTGCATTTTAAGTTAAGAGAGTCTTGGAAAAAAACAAATTACTATTTGATCAAATGTTACTGTAAAAAAGAGCTTTAAATGACAGTTGTCATGACTAAAGACACGCATTATGGGAACTTACAGTGAGAGATCTGCAGGCGCTTGTGGGCTGGGTGTGGGCTTCACAGAGCAACTGTGAAGAGTTGGACTTATACCTTCAAGCACAAGAAAAATATTAAGAGACAGACTTTTTTTTTTCCAACGTCAAGATTTTAGGATAAAAAATTATTTCAGCAGTAATTTCAGCATTTTCACTATTTTAATGACCTTATAGTGTTTTTCCTGTTCACCTAGTCATGTGGTGATGCATTACATGTACGATTACCATTATAAAGTTTGGGGATGGTAAGATTTATTTAATGCTTCTGAAAGAAGTCCCATATGCTCACCAAGGCGGAATTTATTTAATCAAAAATAACTTAATATATGAAGCTTGTTTTTGCCACAAAATAAAACATAAAAAAAAATAATTGTGACTTTTTATTTCACAATTGTGACTTTACAAAATTGCGAGACAAACTCACAATTGCAAGTTATAAAGTCAGAATTGTGAGATATAAACTCGCAATTCTAACTTTTTTCTCGCAATTGCGACTTTATATCACCCAATTCTGACTTCTTTTCTCAGAATTGTGAGATAAAACTCGTAATTCGGGCTTTTTTTTATATAATATAATACTCAGAATTGCGTGATATAGTCAGAATTGCGAGTTATAAAGTCCAATTCTGAGGGGAAAAAATAATTGCTCAGAATTGCAAGTTCTGAATTTATACCTCGCAATTGCGAGTTAGTCAGAATTGCGTGATATAAAGTTGCAATTGCGAGTTATAAAAGTCTTTATAATCACGCAATTCTGAGAAAAAAAGTCTACTACCTTTTTTATTCTGAAAAAAAAAACCCTCTTACTGCACCCAAACTTTTGAATGGTAGTGTAGTCTCTCAGATGTCAGAAAAGAGAATGAGTAATTACACAAGAATTAGATACTTTTCATGCCAGCTACCCAAGTGTGCATATGTGTGTGTGCATGCTTTGCTGTATTTAAATACCTTTCGAGTATTTGAGTCACTTGCCAGTGAAAATGTACAAGGACCAGTTTGGCTACAGCTGGTGACAACTAAAGGGAGAGAAAACAGCACTGTACTGACAGACTAAACCCAACTGACAGTCTTTATTTATAGTTCAGAAAGATACATAAATACATAGCTAAATATTGTCAGTCACAACACTAATCCTACTAAACATTGTCACTCACCTTCAGGGCACTGGCTACATTGTTGACTTCCTCAGATAGTACCTTCTGACTCTCTCTGTACGTCAAGCAATTGAACTGGTACTTTTCCGGGTCAAATGGTTCTTCTACCGCCACGTCGTCATCAAGGTCTTCATAATAATCAGGGATGTCGCCCTCTACGATGTCTTCGTCATCTTCGAATTCCTCGTTACTGTCTGAGGCTTGGCTACTCATATCCACAGACATAGCCCTCTGGGCCTGACCTTTCCCTGACTGACAGCTGCTCTCCACTAATCAGCAGCTTCTGCGCTGCTCCTTTGCCCCCGACTGGACCACGAATCCCAGGGGGCTCTGTGGCTTTTAGCAGCACCGAAAAAAGCAAAAGAAATCACACTCCCCGTCACTCATGAGGAACCGGAGTGAGAGATGAGCTCAGACAGAGAAAAAAATACTGAAAGAGAGAACAAAAACACATTATTTGGTAACTATCATTTATATAATATTTCTGACAATCTTAAGTATGCTTAAATGGACAATGGATTAGTCAATGTACATCAACCTATAATTTTTATTTTCTATTTTAAATTATTTAATCATTTAGTCTGCCATCGTCCTAAAGGTATTTGTTTTTGTGAAAATGACCGGCTGACTGTACCTTTCCCCATTTAATACACAGCTACATAAATAAATGAATGGACATGAAGTGATTTGAGTTTAAATGATTTCATTAAGTGAGAAGAACGCTGAACTCCATCTCCGATCCGAATCCTGGTATTTTGGGCATTTGTTATGCAATAATGACCATCTGACTGTAAATTATCGGTGCGATAATAATGTATTATATTATTATTATTATTATTATTATACAACTGCTTAAATACATGGACATGAAATATTGGTTAGATATTTGATCCAGCAATTGAGCAATCAGAATCAAGTATTCCACCGAGCTGTGTAATAGAGTGCAACAGTGGCCGCCCACTATTTCAGCAGCCTTGGATTAAGAAGTATTTTTTCCTTTCACTTTTTCCATAAGGATTTTTTTTTTAAAGTCTTCATTAAAGAGTTATTAGCCATTAACCAAACCTATCAACTACAAGGTGAATAACACCACTTTTTTGAAGCAATAAATTGGACAAAAAGACAAAAGTATGAAACTGTGTATTTAACGGCTTTAATGAGGAAAATAACTACAATCCCATGAAACATTGCAAATGACAATCAAATTAAAAACGATATACATGTTTTGCATAAACATAAGTAGTTGGAGAGCAGAAACAGACTCTAAATAATTTGCAATGTTTCATGGGAGTAGATTCTTTTTAGTGCTTGTCGCAAAACTCTGATTGCTGGATATTTCTCTGCAGAATCATGGGTAATGTGGTTTTTCACCAGGAATTCCACAGATAAACAATTATTTTTAAAAAATAAGTTGAAATAACACAGATTAACAGTTTCAACAAAAGCATGTATTATTGATTAAACTTATAGTAGGTCTTTAAAGGTTTATACGTTATCATTTAAAACGAATTACCCTCTAGAGAAAATGAATGGGATTTTGGGAAAAAATGCACTCTATAATAATGAGTGGGTAGTTGTGTCCAAACATTAGATTGGTTTGTTTTTCAAGAGAAAAGGCAAGATTTAAATGGTGAAAGTGGCCTTGCTAGTGTACTCAACTTCAATGACACTCGCTAAGCTTGAACCACTGGTCAAGGAGCAGCTTCATTATTTACAATCAACACACCTTGGACACTATCTAAAGGTTGTACTTGTAGATGTTTGTCTGCGTATTAACAGTCGCCAAGCATCTCTTTGAGCGTAAGACAATCATAAACTCACATGCAGAACGGCTTAGTGCTTCGTTTTAAAGGATTACACGGTGTACTGACAGTCCAACCGGACAGCAGGAGCAGGGGAGGCCGCGTGCCCGCGCATCTGATGATCACAGAGATCAGAGCTCTGCGTGTGTGTGCGCGCGCGCCTGCTGATGTGATGACAGTCACCGATTCCAACTGAATAAACAATCACTGCACATTTAACTCAACGTGAGCACGGGGTCGTTGAGCGTCTACAGCCGCCCGGTCCGATACCGGATTGGTTGGAACCCCACAGTCATGGGACGACCTGGCCCGGTCTCACACGCGCGGGCACTGTCTATCCCTCACATTCCACCCGGGGCTATAAATAGCGTGCGACGCTGGGTAGCACGCATAATATCACACTCAGCTGGGTTAGGGATCATGGCTTAAGTGCGTAGGTGTCGGGTGGGGGTGAGCAAAGACTGCAAACTCACGGTACGGAGAGTACGGGTTCTGCTTTGTTTACTCCATATGAATCGGGCCGCACCAGCTGTTGCTACTCTAGATGAGCACTGCACATATATACAGCAGCGCGATCGATGCGCAGTCCCTCTCTCCCGCTTTATTCTTTTAAATATTTATTGTTTCAATACATATATCCCGCAATTTGAAGTGCATACAGTCTAATTACACTTGTTTAAGCGAATGCATATATCGTTTAATGTCGTTTTAAATGCTTTATTTGCAATCATCCACCAGCGCACACTCCAGCTCGGGGATTCGTATGTAAACAAGGCCATTTTCGTTCGCTCGATAAAGCCGCTGCTCTGATCGTTTAAACCCCCCGTCGTACCCAACATACTGACTTTACTCACCTGCCGGACCGCGTCGGGTCACCACTCGACGCTGGCTGAAGAGAGATATTGGGACAGAGTGCCGATCCGCTCGCTTAGATGAGTCTCAGCAGAGCTGAAGATCGGAAGTACGGGGGGATTCTAGAGCGGCGTCACTTCCGTGTCCGAGTGAGGCTGTTTTCCACAGCGATCAGACTCCTGTTGCTGAGGAGGGGCCACGAGACACATGAGCTCACGTACTTAAAACTGACATACATACTTGCAGTCAAACACACATCCGTGCGCTAATGCAAATGTAGGTCAACAAAACAAGAAACCTGATTTACAATGTGCAACGTGCTTGTAAAGTGCAAAGGCGAACAGAACAAAGCGCCCTCAATAAAAGCACATACTTATACCTAGCTGCTTTGTTAACATTAAAGATACAATAAAAATAGTGTTGAGACTTTTAAAACACGTCTGTTATCTAGTGTACGTCTGTAGTCCACAAAATTAATATGTCAAGGGGTCTGTCCCAGTACCCACACTTGCAAACTTTGTACACATTTTCAGTACTTTACACATTAAAATAAAGGTTAAAAAGCCTGTTTAGTAGTCCCTATGTAACAGACAGCACAATTTAATTTTGAAGTGACATGATGTGAAGGCCAAGTATGGTAACCCATACTCGGAATTTGTCCTCTGCATTTAACCTATCCAAGACAGTGCACACATTAGGAGCAGCGAGTAGTAAACACACATACACACACACACACACACACACACACACACACACACACACACACACACACACAGCAGTGGGCAGCCTTTCAATGCGAAGCCCAGGGAGCGATTGGAGCTTACATGCCTTGCTCAAAGGCACTTCAGTAATTTCCTGCCTGTATTAAGAATCAAACCCTCAACCTTCGGGTTACCAGTCTGACTCTCTAACCATTAGGCCCCTTTGGTGCTTCTAATTAAGTGATAAGCAGTTGAAAACATTTACAAAATACACATACTCATCTCTGCACCGAGAGAAAAAAAGGCAACACTTTACATGTACTACTAAATAATATGTCATATCTAGTTAATTTAACTTACATTGGAGCTCCTGAACATCATGAACGATGGGATACACTTGGCCTCAAATGGTAGGCTCTTGTGCGGTATTAGAAATAGCTGGGCATGGTTCATGGTTGTGATGTACTGTAACTAATGCCTAATTGCTTTTTTTCCAGCTCAGTATGAATGAAGAATAGCACACTACCATATCACTTGATTTCTGCAATATCTTTATATGGCAGATATAGTACAAGTATTATGGTAGTATGCTATTCGAATTCAGTCAAACTTCCTGTTTCAATAGGAAATACATCAACACATGAAAGATAGGTCCTAAAAATAATTTTTTTATGTGTTAACACTCTTATTCAATAGTATCTACTAAATTTGTTTGAAAGATCAAGACAATTTAAAAATGGTGAATAATGTGCTGCTAAAACATTAATTATATAATTAACTGTAACCGGTTGGAAAGATACTTCCAAATGAAATTTGTTTTCCCAATTATCAGCCGAACGTACTATTCTGCGCACAACCAGATCAGCAGGTGGCACCAACAAAGAGTTTAAGACTACACAATGCCCAGACATGTTCAGAACTCAAATCAAAGACACAAAAAGCTGCAACAAACCATGTGTTTATTTGCATGGGTTTTTTTCAACAGCATGTTCTATAAAAATATGTATTCTGATAGAAAACAAATGCTTGACATCTTCAGAAGAAAATCCCCTGCAAATACATTATACTGCAATTATAAAAAGGTAAGGGATAGTAATGTAGAGTGGCTCATAGTTAGAGATAATATATGCTTTTAAATGCAGAAAACATTTAAAAGGAAGACAAGAAGACTAATAAAGGGCTGATTTAGTCACACTTTTTCAAAAGGGAAAAGATGTTTCTGCTCTCCATGTTTCTCTCGTTTAGTTGCACGCCTTACAATCTTTTCCTCTTGTTCCTCTTGCCTGTTCTGCGGCCATGAACTAGCCAGAGAGGGTGGGGCTGTCTGAGCCCCGCCCTCTTCCTCCTCATCTGAGGACAGTCCTTCAGCCCCGCCTTCTTTTCCTTGCTTAAGACCCGTCCCTGATGCAAGCCCCTGCTGCCCATAGCGACGCTTCAGCCTCTCTTTTATCAACAGTCCTTTGACCAGCAGGGTCCAGTTAGCCACTGCACGCTTCTCACGTTTCTGTTAAAAGATCCAAACAGTGATGTCAACATAACATTTACAAAACACACATTTTTCACCTTAAAATCAAAAGTACTATTTCCTAGCTAAAATGTTTATTAGATGTTAGGTAAAGTTGACATTTTTTTAACACTAGATGCTGTTGTGAAAGATCAAGAAATGAACACACCTCTTGTTCTTTCTTCTGCTGGATATCTTGCTCATTTTCCCAGGCTGCTTTCATGATTTCTTGGTGTTCTTCACAGACAATATAGCCATCATTACTGAAACACATTGATCTAGTGAAATTACAGATTGTACAGAAAACAATACATTTATATGTATTAAAGCCAGGATTAGGCATTAGTTCAATTAGGGCATTTAAGTATCTTTTATAAATGTGCTCTAGAAAAAGTGCTCTACTGGTGTGCATCTTGAGACAAAACAATGACACTGACATATTTTAAGATATATCAGTGCAAGTTGCTTTCAGTTAAATCAGCTCAAGCATGCATTTTAGTCTGGGACTAGGTTTAAGCCTCGTCTGTGAAACCGGTGGTATATGTATCATACAGACATACACAACTTATACACATTATATTCTTATTCTTTTACCATGTATGAAATTAATGGAACAAGAACTGCCCATTTCTTACAGGTGTGTCCTAACCAGATGTGAAACATTTCCACATTGACTGCGAAACTGCTGTGAAACGTAACACAATCACAGCTAATCAGTGATGCGTTCCAAATCATAGTATGTTGAAATGAGTATCTCAAAGGTAACCAGATCATCTAAATGCAGAACCATGCATTATATTGCCCATAATCATTGCAAACATGTGCGAGACTGGTGGTTAAGTAGAGGTGTAGATAATAGATATTGAGTGATTAATAATCAATCTAACCTGATGAAAAATTATTAATTTCATCTGCAACATCATTGTGAACTTTTATCAGGATATGTTTGGCAGATCAACATTCTACTTCTTTTCTCTCCAAAACAGTAGGAAGAATTGTAGGGTAAATTGTAGGTACCCTCACCTTTTGAGGGTGAGCAAAAACATGCAGTTTTTGTGTGTCCCTTTAAATGCAAATGAGCTGCTGCTCCCAGCCCCCATTCAAGAAGAGGGCGGAGCTTCAAGAGCTTGTGTTAGCAGCTCCGATTACCTCAGCAGACACGCACGGAAAAGGTCAGAAACTGTTCAGCCTTTTATGTTCAAATCGGAGTCGGACAATGATGGAGAGACTCAAGAAAAAGTGACAACATGTAGAATGCAACAGGACGTTTCTGAATGGTTAGTTGATTAATTTATGTAGCTGATGTAGAGTTAACGATCTTCAAGTCATCGTTTAACATATTCTGTCATGATCATCTATAAAATCACTGTGTGGGAACTGTTGTAAGATGCCTTCAGAGCCAGATAATATATGCTGCATAAAGATAAAACGGGTAGTTTAGTTTAATCATTTGTCATCTTGCTTTTATGACATGCTATTGCATTTGTGTTATGTACGGTATTGCAATAAATGTGAAAAGACGGATGCGACAGCTTGAGCAGACTCCCAAATGTGCTCTACTACAACAACTCTTCCTCTTTGTTGCATGTTCCCGGGGGCAGGGTTTATGTAAATTTTAGAGTTAGTGATGTCACTAACCCGTGAATAAGCTTGTTGTAGTCCCTACCAGCCGGTTGTTGTAGTCCTTAAAAAGCGATTTCTTTAAAAGAAAATATCTCCCTTTGCTTTGAACTTTGCAGATGTTGTTTATGCTCAAACAGTGACATTACACACTAACTAAAGTTAAAAAAGTGAAATCATAATCAACCACCCCTTTAATACAAGGTGTAAACAGGGGCTCAGTTGTGGCTGGACAGGACAAAACATTTACATAGAAAAGAGAGATGGCTTTTATCGTATTGCACCTGGTAAGGACATGTTACAAACACAAAGAAACACAAAACTTACACTGCATGTGCAAATCCACAATGGTAATCAAAACCCGTCACTGCTGTAGCACAGTCTATGTTCAGTTTTCGAGCCACTCTGTGCAGATTTGGCAAATGCAGGTGAACACATCCAACTGGTAACATGCACGGCTTAAACATGTACACATTCCCGAACTCATTGCGTGGTACCTGAAACACACAAATTCAGATTAGAACTCCAGCAAAGAACAGATCAGTATCACTCATGCAATTATGTTCTTAAACTTAATAAAAAAATAATTCAAACTCACTTTGCCATCAACGGCGACCGGAGGCTGGTACTCTTCAGTTTGCCAGACTCCAAAAAGAGGCAGATCTTTGACACCTTTCTGTTCGGACATCATCCTGGCCTTACGAGAACGGTTGGAAAAACCAAGCACCATCTGACAGACAGCACTTAATATTAAAAACAAGTCATGGCATTTTTATAGTACAAAGGTTAATACATATGAAAAATTAAAAACATTTTAAATCGTGATCAGAACAGACCTTGTATGGCTCTTCTCCTAGGCGAACTGTTCTTGCTTCCTTCAGCCAGGTATCTCTAGAATGGAGTGTCTGCACACAGTCTCTGAAAAACACCATTAACAAATGGCCTGCATTTCTATTTGGTTTTAGTGTCTCAGATAAGAGAAACAGGGAATATGGCCACAAAAATAGAAAAGAATGCATGTATAGAATTAGATCACCTTTGCCATCATCTGATGCTCACTTGAAGTGCTGTTATTGTTAACTAAAACTATTAAAAATAGTTTTTTTTTTGTCATTTAAATAAAGCTGAAATGAAAAATAAATATTAGATGAAAAACAAACTTAATTAAAGCCATATAGAAATATTTTTTAAAAACTAAAAATGACACAAAATACTAAAATAGAATAAAATTAAATTAAAAAAGTAAAATAAAAAGACAATTCAAAATATGAATAAATCTAAAATATTACATAAATAACACTGACTTAATCTTTAAAAATACTATAAAGATATTATAATAACGGTTACATGTAATCTTTAGCAAATATCAAAATTAATATCCATTTTTATACATTCATTATAGTGTTGTGATGCCTAAATTCACTTGTAGCATTTAAAATGCATTAAAATGGTTTAATTTATGTAGATAAAATAGTATAAAGTTTAATCAAAGTCTCTTTCAAGGAAAGTCATTTCACTCACACATTTCACATATTTGCAATACCTCCGGGCAGATATTTTGAGTCCGCATCCGAAATTGCAAACTTCCCTACTATTTAATCATTATGTGACAAAAGAAGTATGTCTGAATTCACAGTACTCATAAAAGAGCAGGCAAAAAGTATGCGGTAGTAGTACATCCGGATTAAATTCATACTACACACAATACAACACACATTCATACTATATAGAACATACTTTTTTTTAGCTGTTGTGAAGTAATGACTTATTCAAAATAAGTACCTACTCAAGAGAGTATGCGATTTCGGATGCAGCCTAAGTTGTATCTACTTGAATGGGGAAATCATAAAATCTCAAAAACTGCTTGCCGAACTCACATTTAAATAACAGATTTTAAATCAGCAACAAAATCTGACATGAACGGTTCCATAGATCCATAGATGTTGTTTCTTATGCTCAAATATTGTTAAAAGAGCTTATTTTTTAGGCTAGGCTAGGCCAGTCAATGTGCATGTCTTAAGCGTGCGTCTCAGACGAACACGGACTCATTTATTTAGAAGCCGGTACTTATTCCACGTTGCACTTTCCCCCATTCATTAGTAATATGAGTGCACCCTCTTTGTATATCTAAAAAAATTGTGGTTTAATATCAGCCATTTACTGGTTATTGGTCATAACATTAAAATAATTAGTTTATCTGCATTAAATACATTTTATAATTCAAACAATATGCTTTGTTCTAAAGCAATCTTTCATATCGTACATTATAATGTTGTGATACCTACATTTACTTATAGCACACAAAAATATATGGGGTTTACCGTGAATAAACTGGTTCTCCTCTGCAGTACCCCAGGACAGCGGCTGTAGAGGGGTAAAGAGCCTCGTATTTAAGCAGATGCCTCTTAAGCGCGTACAGTGGATGGTTCTTATATTCTGCTATGGATGTCGGCAACGGCTTGTTCAGTAACTTTGCCTGCATCTGATGATGAGGAGCACAGCTGGGTCTTAATGCATATCACGTGTAAGCATGTTAGTGTGTACACTACCTTTCAAAAGTTTGGGGTCGGTAAGATTTTGAAGAAGTATCTTATGCTCACCAAGGCTGCATTTATTTAATCAAAAATACAATAAAAACAGTAATATTATTAAATATTATTACGATTTAAAAATATCAGTTTTCTATTTTAATACATTTTAAAATGTAATATATTCCTGTGATGGCAAAGCTGAATGTTCAGCATCATTACTCTAGTCTTCAGTGTCAGTCTTCAAAAAACTCTAATATTTTGAATTTGGACTGCAGTACCCATTTCAACTGCCAGCTGTCAATATTACATATTGTACCTTTAATGCGTCCTTATTGAATAAAAGTATTAATAAAAAAATAATTAAAAAAACATTACTGACCCCAAACTTTTGATCACAAGTGTAAGCGAGAGTGCAAACGTACCTCCTGATCCTCCTTCTGTCCTCGTTCAGTATCTGGAGACTTGTAGAGCTCCATAGTCTCTTCCCACCATTCAGAGTCGACGCGCCGTCGCCGTGATGACGTCAGCCACGTGGGGTCATACCTGCTGCTAAGATCTTTCAGGTACCCCTCGTCATCCACGCCCACCACGTAAGTGATCGGTTGAGTCGCCTGATCGGAACAGAGCGGTGGTTGGCCGACTCCTTGATCCACATCAACACACACCCACCTCCCGGTACTTTCCAAATAAACTTCCAGCCACTCATCCACCCCTTTCCCCTCTTTCCTTTTACGTCTTTGTTTCTTCACCTCTTTCACTTCCTCCTCCTCTCCTTCTTCTTCTTCCTCCTCCTCCTCCTCCTCCTCCTCCTCCTCTTCCTCTTCCTCTTCACTTCTCTCCTCCTGTTTGACCTCGCTTGACCTCCGAGGAGCCCCACCTTTGCCTTTCAACTTTGACTTTCTGCATACTTTCATGGGCCCGTCGGAGTCTTCACTGTCATCCTCATTGGGTGGCTGAAACTCCTCTTCACTCTTCTCCTCCTCCTCACTGCTGACTTCTTTGTATGACACTTTTGAAGCTATACTTCTTCTTCTGCTGTTTTTGGGTTTCAGGCCCCCTGTTGCTTCTTTCTCTCCTTCCTCTTTCTTTTTCCTTCTCTTTCCACCTCTTTCCTCTTTTACTGCAGCAGTCGCTGATTGCGGGCGTTTGGATCCAGGGGATATCTTCGGCTTTGGGGAGGGTTTCTCTGATTGATCTTTCTCTGGAGAGCTCTTGGTAGGTGTGGTCTTGTTCTAAAGCAAGGAAAAATGTTCAGTCCATTAAAAAACAAAAAGAATTTGCACAAGCAAAAGAAACACGAGAATCCAAAAAGTCACCTTGGTAGCAGGTGGTGGCTTCAGAGGAAGAGGTTGCAAGGACAGCACTAACCGACAAAAGAGTCGCAATGACCGCAGGACCAATAAGAACAGCTAGAGAAAATGATAGGTCAGGTCAGAGGTCACAGATCAGAACCAAACTCAGTTAAACACCAATACACTATCATTCAAAGTTTGGGGTCAGCAAGATTTTTTGAAAGAAATTAAAACTTTATTTCAGCAAAAATATAGAGTAGCATAATTGTTTTCAACATTGATAATAATAAGAAATGTTTCTTGAGGACCAAATCAGCATATTAGAATGATTTATGAAAGATCATGTGACACTGAAGACTGGAGTAAAAAAAAATCAGCTTTGCCATCACAGGATTAAATGATATCTTAAAATGAATTCAAATAGAAAATTGTTAATTTAAATTGTAATAATTAGAAATATATTTTTGCAGCTTTGGTAAGCATAACAGGCTTCTTTCAGAAACATAAAAAATCTTACCAACCCCAAATTTTTGAACAGTAATGTAGCTTGTATCTTATATACATGTTTTTTTTTTTTCATAATTCATCTGCTATGAGGTCAAGAAAAGTAAGATCTTTCTCACATAGGTCATCTCCTCATGGTCCCTTGCTGATAAACAGCCAATTCGTTTTTCCAGCACCGTCCTCATCTCTACTCCCTTCTCCTCAGGTAAGGCGGGGTTTAATGTGAACGTCAGTTGAAACCTGAGAGGGGGTCACACCACAAAAATGATTAATTTACACACAACACAATCAGAGATTATCTATACAATATTTAAAATATAGCACAGAAATAGTTGATCAAATTGGTGTCTTTTGTAGAGGTACATTTTCGTGTCTAAATGTAAATTGTGTATATCAAATCTGATTGCAATCTGATTATTTAAGGGCCTGTTTACACCTGGTCACATCATGTGATTTTACTAATCGGATCTGATTTGTTAAAATGGTTCCATTGACACTTGGCCACATAGGCCTAAATGTGTCTCTGCAAAACAAATAAAAATCTGATCTCTGATTCCCATGCTATATGAAAATTCAAGTTCACATCAATGAAAGCAACAGTGCATTGTATTTTTTGCATTGCATTGTATTTATCATCAGCTAATTTCAAGATTAAAGACCGCATCAGGAGATAGAGTGGCATCAGCACTAGTAAGATAATTTAGTTTCACTACTTTTAATGAAGATGATAATGTGTTGAGTGTCTGCTGCTTACTTTCAGTTTCATTTGCGGCAGTTTGCGCATTGGCTTGCTGAAGAGAAAGAGATACTCAGCTAATCATCTGTGGCGAATGCGTTTTGCAATAGCGATGTCATATCTGACTATAGCATGGTCTCACACATTTTGTGAGGAGTCAAATTTACGTACGTGGTTTCAACAACCAGATGAATTTACACTTGTCCAGTTTCATCTGGAACCACCTCCTGAATTGATTTGAGTGATCGGATTTATATATGCCTCGAAAGCGTTTCGGAGACATTTACACCTGGTCTTTTCATGATCAGATAGCTAAACAGTGTGTAAACAGTGTAAAACATATTATGAAAATTCTGTCATCTTTTACTCACACTTATATAGTCCTAAACCTGTATGACTTTTTCACCCCACCCCCCACCCCCCAAGAAGGCAAACCAGGCTTACCATTTGAGAAGCCCCTCCAGGAAGCCAGTGTTTATGCGTTTAATAGCAACTGTGGTAAAGTGGGCAGGCAGTATTGACAAGGCAATAGCCAACAGGTCAGGCTCACAAACGAGTCTGTTTCGAAACAAACCACCAGCCAATAAGCAAAGCAAATGAACCTGTTTGACAGAGTAAATAAGAAATCAAATTATACACCAGTACAATACAAGTAAACAATTAAAAAAAACTAAATTATACATTACTACTACATATTATTGCTATAAACATATTATATTATATTTTATTTAGGGCTGTTGATTTAACACGTTAATTTAATGAATTAGTTATGGAAAAATAATTTAACACATTTATCGTGCCCTCCCTATCCCAGGCCTACGTAGTTAATCTTACATTTCATATAGTTGATTGGTAATGAACATGATGCAGGGCAACAACTCACTGCATGATGTAGCCTATAGAATGCAGTTAGAATGACCCTAAAATTCAAGATATCACAGGGCAAAAATGTATGTATGAGTTACACTGTATGAGTTACACGAGTAACAAGCACAATATCATACGAGTGCTGTTTTTATCCCAAAAAGCACGAGTGCAAATGTGATATTGATTGTATACAACAGTTCAATAAATAAGAAGTTAATGTTGTGTATTTTGCAATATTGTCTGTTTTTGCTCAATATTTCCAATGAAAATATTACCTATAAAGCCTGAGCAGAAATGTTGTACATCTCTGAGCAACACACAGCTGTGTTTAGTTTCTGAATGAATTCACATTTTGAGCGAATCAATCAGGTGAACCAATGATTCAAATGGCCCATTCATAAAGAGAGCCAATAGGTGTGTTTTCGCAGTGCAGCACCTCTTCAAGTATTTATGTGTAGTTTCAAACCTGTATGGTTCTCTTTATTTTGTGGAACATAAAAGATATTTTGAAAAATGTTAGTAACCAAACTGTTTTGGTCTGTAAGTAAATACCAATTCAGATGCAGCTTCTGGAAAAAATCTCTCTTCTGTTCAGTCCGTCGAGTTTAATGTTTAAAACTGTAAAGCTGCTTGCTTTTGAACAATCTATTGTATAAAGTGGTATATAAATAAACGTCACTTGACTTTACTGGAGTGCCGAATTGGAGAGCTCGAGCAAACATCCACATCGCTATGATCAGATAGCTGCTTTCATAACTACGGTTTTCTCATCACTGTCAATTTCATTATGTGTTTATCTTGTTATTGAAAGGGAAACGTGCAGCACATATTAACATATTCATCTAACAGTGCTTTCAGCAGCATAGGCAGTGTTGGATGTTCACTAACAATATGCGACTGCTCACGTATTTTGAACTCCTTTTTACCCCAAAGTGAAGAACGAAAAATAACTTTGCTGTGAGTATATCAGAGCCTTAAGCCTTAATCTTTTCAGTATTTTCTTTTGTGTACATTTAGTTGGAAAAAAGACTAAAACAGAAATACACACACATACCTTGTGGGTATCTTCCAGCAGTTCCTTGTTAAATCTTTTCATCATTCGACGCAGATAAGTTTCAAACTCTGCTTTCCTTTTCTCCCTGGAAACAGTTGTCATGTTGTTACAATTTTCCTTTTACTCTTTCTGACCATCAAAGCTCCTTTTATAAATGTGATTGCAACTATCTTGTGGACATTTAACACACTAAAGAATTTCATCATTTAGCAATCTGCCATAAACAATAAACTTTCTCTCACACACTCACTTCCTCTGCCTCTTGAGAGCCATGTCTGGAGTCTCAATCTCAATCTCCACAGGTTGAGACACAACTGCTAGTTCTGCCGAGTCCACAGGACCCAGCGGTTCTGTCATCTCTGAGAAAGCACAGAGTTCAAAACAGGGTACCATCAGTGTGTATGAGTGCTGAAAAACACACCAGCTTAGAACACTTAATGATATTGAAATACATGAACATATACAGTCTAAACAAATATCAATGATTCACAAAATGAGACTATGTACCTTCCACTTCCTCCCAGTCCTCCTCATCTTCACTCTCTTCTTCCTCTTCATCTTTCACTTGTTTTGATGGTGAGGAGGGCTCTGAGATCATGGGGCTCATCTCCTCACTGTGGTCACTCTGTATGTCCTCTGGTTCTTCTGTTTTAACTTCACTCTCCCGGAAGTACTTGCTTGTCCTCTCGTCAGAGGCATCTTTGACCTTTTTGGACACACAAGACGTCACCCTGGAGTTTTTGCGGTTGTTTTTGACCAGCATACCATTTTCTGAAAAAGACATGCAGGACATGGATGAACAAAGATATACTATAGAGCAGAAAGCAGATCATTCATTTAATACCTCATCAGTCAGGATGCTGGACGTACTTGATTGACAGGTTGACATTTTACTCTCTATTTTTAAAGGGTTAGTTCCCAAAAATGAAAATTACCCCATGATTTACTCACCCTCAAGCCATCCTAGGCGTGTATGACTTTCTTCTTTCAGCCAAACACACTAGTAACTTAATAAAGGCATTCTGAAGTGAAGCGATGCGTTTTATAAGAAAAATATCCATAATTATAACTTTATAAACTGTAACTGTTACTTCCGGTAACGTCCATCCACGTGTTCAAGAAAGAACATATTGAGGATGTAGGAGTAGCCTCTCGTGGTTCAAACAAATAGGGCTGGGCAACAAACTCCAGCTCCTCCGGCATTTCTCTTTAAAAATTCATGACTGGTGTTTTGTTTTGCTCTATTCTCTGCGCTTCCGCGTTCGTCAATACACCGTGCATCGGTTAAGAGGTCACTTTTCCTTCGAAACTCCAGTGATTCTAGTTTATAGATTCTAGATTCTAATTATAACTTTATATATATATATGAATCAAAAGGCCTTTATTAACCCCCTGGATCCGTATGGATTACTTTTATCATGAATGGATGCGCTTTTTTTGGGCTTCAAAATCTCAGTTACCATTCACTCCCATTATAATGCTTGGAAGAGCCAGGATATTTTTTTAACTCTGTGTTTGGCTGAAAGAAGAAAGTCATATGGTTGAGGGTGAGTAAATTATGGGATCATTTTAATTTTTTGGCGAACTAACCCTTTAAATGTGTATGTTTGTCTGAAATGTTCTCTTTTTTTTAGAGCGAGAGAGAGAATTCAACATTTTTACTCTTTCATTCTGCTTTCTAGTCTTGGGGGGGCCTTGGCATCAACAATGTCTGAGTGCTATCGGACATTTCCTACTTCCCACTTCTGAAGTCGTGATTACGAGCTCGCATTCAAATTTTGACTTGAGATGGTGTTCGTTGGGTTTTTTTAAACTAGGAAACTGGTATTTAGGATAATTCCGATAGCACGTTAAGGCAGCACTAAAAACCGACCCTAAGCTCCCAAAACACACACATCCCAAATATGTACGCTGGACACGCCCACACTCATATATTGGGGACACATTCAATGAACTGACGAGAAGACCGGCTTCATTTGAAATGCATCCGTTAAAAACAAGCAACGCAAGACAACTCAAGCGAGAGTGACTGCACACCTGCAAACTGCAGCTGTCTACATCAACCGTGCATTAAATTCAAACTATTACCGTTCATTTAACTGTCCAACTACGATGCTGCATTTTAACTAATTGGCGACTAGTTTAGATTCTAAGTTTGAGCATCAGAGAGACAAAGTCATTATGTTTATGGAGCGTAGATACCTTTGCTTTTTGTGGTTTTAGATGCCGGTTTGTTCTTTGCAATCTGCTTCGGTTTCTTTGTGTCCGTTTTCTGCTGTGTCTCTTTTCTCTTTGCCATTTGCTGTTTCTGTTAGATCGCGTATTGTTTCAGGACAAATTAACTCAAATGCATTCAGAGGAAGAGGGATAGACTAGCATTACACGTCAACTTCTTGTGTAATGTAACCTGAAGAAGACCACTGTTACCCAACACAATCCCACGTCCCACCTTTCATAACACCGAAAGCATGCACTTTGCTTGCAGGAGCTCCGAAAATACGTCACATCCGCTTCCACTAACGTTGTATAATTGTAATGTGGTTATTTAAACGCTAGGAGGGGATGTTGCACAAACTTGACAAAGGTGTTGGTTTGAGTGGTGTGATCATAAATGTTGTCATTTTGATTCAGTGGTGATCAGGGGGTATTCCAGAAAGCAGGTTATGTGACATACCTGGGTATGTTTAAGAGTAAGTAAGCGGATAACCTCAACTTTCGGTTCCAAAAACTGAGGGAACTTTCAGGGTATGTAAGTAGCCATAGCAACTCACTCTCTGAACATAACCTGCTCCGGAGCAGGTTATGTTCCAGGGTTAGTTTGCTTAAGAGGTATTCAGATGTGTTTTATATAATTAATATAGTTATTAATATAACCAAATTTGTTTCAGTTATATAATATACAATATTATATATTCATTCTAAATAATTAGAATAAAAAATTATAACAAGGTAATGTTTAAATGTTAATTCAATTCAAATGTATTTATTTTATTGTCATCTCACACGTGGATCTGCATTCAATTAATTAGCATCAAACAAACAATATAATCCTTATGCTCGGTAAATAAAGATTACTTATTAAATGAAGACATTGAAAAAAAATATTGCATAACCACCAAATAGGTGGCAATGTGCACTAAGTAGGTTATGTAAATCGGCATTAAACAAAAGAAGAGGAAGTAGAATGGCGCGCTTTTTCTTAGCGTCTGTTTCCATGGTGAATCATTGATTCGTTGCTCTGTTGAGAATGTCTTGTGTGTTAACCTGGAACATACTCTGAGTTGTCTGAACTTACTCCCGGAGTTGTTTTTGGAACCAGCATACCTCGAGTAAGCAAGGTTTGGGTTAATCAACCGAGAGTTCAAGGTATATGTGACGGTAAGTTAACCTTGCTTTCTGCAGGTTATGTGACATACCTGAGTATGTTTAAGAGTAAGTAAGCGGATAACCTCAACTTTCAGTTCCAAAAACGGAGGTAACTTTCAGGGTATGTAAGTAGCCATAGCAACTCACTTTCTGAACATAACCTGCTCCGGAACAGGTTATGTTCCAGGGTTAGTTTGCTTAACAGGTATTCAGATGCATGTTATATAATTAATATAGTTATTAATATAACCACATTTGTTTCAGTTATATAATATACAATATTAACATCATTGCGCCTGCTGCACCCATGGTACAGCAGCAAAGTTCCTTGATTATTACGCAGGAATGAGAGTATAGTTCCTAGCCATATCAGTCTAGAAAATTCAGCGCTTAAGCTCAGCGTTATCAAGCTACGCCTTTGTTTGTATAGGCGACCTCTAGCGGCAAAAACTACATAGTGTGCCTGTAAATACTGTTGATTCCACCTGTATGCCATTCAGGTGGGGATTACAGCGAGGTGTTATCACACAGAGGCCGAGAGAGAGAGAGAGAGAGAGAGATAGTACACAATGTGTGATCATGTATGGGTGGTGTACAGTTGCTGTCTAAGTGGGATGCAAATGTTATAGTAGCTGACAGAAAGGCCTTGACGCGTGTGTGACTGTGCATACTAAATACAGAGGCCTTGGAGGTTGAATGTGAATGCTACGGTTTAGATGAACTTGATAGATAAAATCGAAACCTCTGAATGAGTCCATTCAGACATCAGAGTTTCATTCTGATAACAAGAGTCAGAGAAAAAACAAAGTTAGTGAATATCTAAGACTCCACAGCACTAAAACAGCTGGTAAACATTGGCTTTTCCTGAGTGTGTTTGTGTTTCGTAACAGAGATAAATTTAACACCTCCAGAGAGACACAACAGATGCTGGAACTATATCAATGCTGAACACACAAACCACTTTCTGCGGTACTCAACACACAAACGCTCAGCGTCTTAACAAATGAACTCGCACAGAGGCTGCATTTTTCATCTAAATTAAACTTTACAGTCCTGTGCTTGCCTTCCTTTGCACTCTCTCTCCAAAAACCTTACTGTAAAGTCAACATGAAAGCAAAACTGATCTTATTTACTTTCTTAATGTCCATTCTTTATGGTTTTAAAAATCTGTCATTTACTCACCCTCAGGTTGTTCCAAACCTGTAGCCTATACGTTTCCTTCTGATGAACACAAAAGATGTTATTTTGAAGAATGTCTGTACTAAACAGTTTATGGGCCCCATTGACTTACATAGTATTTTTTTCTCCATACTATGGAAGTCAGTATTCAAAATATCTTATTTTGTGTTGAGCAGAAGAAATTCATACAGGTTTGGAACAACATGAGGGATTTTCATTTTTGGGTGAAATATCCCTTTAGTCATCATAGCATTAATATCTAGCTTGATGATGAGGATTATATGGTTCTGACCATAGTCTAGAAAAACAAAAACATTCTGTGTTTAGCATTTGTGTTTTTTAAAAAATGGGATTGTGTTTTTTAAAAACACAATCCCATTTTATGTTTTATAGATCAATTAATGAACACACATGGACAACTGTACAGTTATTATTTTATTATTTGAAAGTTTTCCATTAAGCTTGGGAAGATTTGAGCTGTGATAAACACTTATCAGTGTGTGCTGTTTCAAACACAGGTATCATAAAGATGATCATATTTATGATGTGGTGTGATATTAGCTTGCCATAGAACAGACAAGAAGTGTTAATATACAGTTCTGTTTATTCATATTTAAAATGGCTGCCGTTTGTATTATATAGGACATTAACCTCATTCAGTCAAGTTAATTAACATTTGGGCCTGACTTTGTGTGTGTGTGTGTGTGTGTGTGTGTGTGCGCGCGCCTGTGTATGTACCTGATGGTGCCGATGCAAATGAACAGCTGTTTTAGCATCATTTGGCAGCAGATGTCCAGCCAGTGTGTGTGTGTGTGTGTGAGAGAGAGAGAGACTTCAGAGAACCGTCTGTGGACTTGATTGGCAGAGCGGAATCAGATATTCACCCTGCAGCCAGCCAGACTCAATGGGCATCTGTGCCCGGATCGATGCCAGGACAGGTGTATATGTGTCACATGATTGGCACAGAAAGAGTGGTGTTTGGCACCAAGTCTCTATGACGACACAGTCCCCCAGCCCTGCATGGCTTCCATCCCTATATGAGTCCTGAGCACTCTCAGATAGGAATAAAAAGCCATACGGGGCAAAGAGCAACGACAGAGATCTCTTTCAAACATTTACACACATTAATTCCATCTAATCTGTATGCCAATGCACAGAAAACGTGATTCCTTTGTTTTATGGTGTAGCGCGACATCCAGTGGACGTGTCCGGTATTACAAGTTTGCCGTGCTCTTTTTTTTTATCGCACTGCAATAGTCGTCACCACTACCGTTGTGACCATTACAGGACAATCTTTCCGATACAGCATCGACAAAAATAACGTCATATCCCTGAACTTAAAAAAAATAGCGCTAGATTTTACCCACTGGAGCAAAAATGTGCACGCCAAAGTGTGAGAAGAAAACCGCATTTTTGTGAATAAAATAATTCACACTCCCCTTACTGTAGCCAAACCGATGCATTTTAGGGTCGATGGCATCAGTCGATACATTTATTATAACACGGATCTCCGGCACATGCACCTGTTGTCCAGTCATTGCGGTGTCTGAGAGTAAAAACGCTGGAGAGTATTTTCTCTCCACCCGTGCACGCGCAACAGGAGGAGTACAAACCGACGAGACTCTGCATAGAAAAAAAAACTTGTAAAATAGGTTAAGCAAAACTATACATCGTGGTGAAGGTCGACCCATGTTCTCCAGCGGCTGACTTGCGGTTCGGTGCGTGAAAACTAGCAGCGCAAATCTCCACCATGTCATACATGACATTAGGATGACCAACACATGATGATGAAACGACTGGAAACGTCCGCGTGACATTCTTGCAACATTGCTGTTCACTACTTACTGGTAGGCTAATATGGCAAGCCAGATTAACATTTATTCATGATAATATTTTTTATCTCACTAGTTACACTAGATTTTTAATTATATATTATTACTAAATAACTAGGCCTAATATAACTGATACAATTATATAACTAATTAAAAAATTACTAGCAAGAAACAAAATGCTAGGCTACTAGTAATAACTGGGATACATACTATGGTCTCAGGTAATAGTATATTAGGTTCTTGTAAAACTGGAATAGATGGGATAGTAGTAACAAAAAAAATAACTACTATAACAATGAATAGGTAAAACTGGAATAGGTACCATCATTAATTGAAATGCATACTAATTGAAAAAAGAATAGTTAATATATGAACCACAGATCCTCATAGGTATCAATTACAAATGACAATGGAATAGTACTTGTCACCATTTGTATAGTGACTAATACCAAAGGAATAATTACTAGAGATTAATTTAATAGATTATAGTCACTATCGGAATATGTAGGCTACTAATAGCCTATCTAATGAAAAGTGAAATTTGTCGTTTTTAATAGAAGACATTACTGACTATTATGGATTCCTAGTAGGCTAATTAAAAAAAATACGGCAGGAATGTTAAAATTGCGTGCCATACTATACCTGCTTTTCTGTTTTAATAGTTCGACGTAGACTCATTTTACACGAGTTTTGCCCTGTAAGAGATAAGTGAGTCAGACAGAGATAGACAGAAGAGCCCTTGATCGATAATATCAGTGACCGGATGAGAGGAGCCATGGCGCAGCAGTCTGACAGGAGAGAGATGATGAACGGCGAAAAGTCTGTCCGGCTGCTCCAGACTCCGGAGGAGGGAAGTCTGCGATATAGCAGCGGCCGAGGACGAGAAAAGTTAGCGGAACGGCATTCCTCATTCCAAAGCATGGATCGGAACACGTCATCCCGATCCAAATGCCCGTGTTTCCAGCTCCAGTGCCTCATTCGGATGATCATGAATAGGTATCGGTATTCGCGACTGTGAGCCAGCAGGTGGATGTCGCCTCGCCCAATCAGAGTCCCGGTTTCACGGGGCACAGCAGCGTCAGTCAGTCAGTCAGCCGTTCGGAGTTTGAGCAGCGTTGTGCAGCTGTGCGCTCCTCCATTCACTCTCGCGCAGACAGAGGCGAGGGGGCCGCCGCGAGGAGGGGTGGGGGAGCCGACAGACCCCCTCCCCTGTAGCCCGGCGACCAATGGCAGGCAAGCAGCGAGAACAGAAAGGACATCATACCTGAGCACGAGACCAACCTCCGTGTGCGCGGGGGAATTTCCCCCCTCATCTTTTAGAGAAGCGCGCGTGTTAATAAAGGGCTGCGGTCGCTGAATAGGGCCTTTTTCAACCCTCTTTTCAAATACCGCCAGAAAGCAGTTTCTTTCTGCCTCTAATAGTACAGGGGAGACATTGGGAGTGGGGGAGCAGTAAAATATGTGTGTATGTGTGTGGCTACTCTCTTCCTTCATCTAGCCTCTTCATTCTAATGAACACCTCAACAGGACATCCTGCACTTGCCCTGTCTCTCTCCCTCGCTCTTTGCTCTCTCCAATCTATGTGTGTGTGGTTCCCCTTTTTATACTTTGTCAGGCGTCCGTTCCTGTTGGTTGTCCTAACAACACTGTAGACTCAGACCCTTGAGACAAAAGACAGCTCCAAGTGTCTACTGAGAGAAGGAGAAAAAAAAAACCTTCCACAGCCATTTGGAGGGTTCACTGCCCCCCTTCTTTTCTCCAGCACATTCCACAGCGTTTCCTCGCGCCCTCTCTCCTCTTGCCCCTTCCACTGCTGTCTCCCCTGAGCCGAGCGGGGCACATCACAGTGGAACAGAGAGGGAGAGGGATGGAAAGATGGGGTCGAAGGCGTTTTTTGGAGGCAGAGGGTTTCTTTTCTTCAAGCGATAGCCTAGCCATTCGAGGCAAATGTCAAATGATGTCACTCTTCTTCCATGTTCTTCTTCCATGTTGCATGTTGTTTTTGTTGTTTTGCATTGTGCCCATAGAAAAAAAAAACTGTGTTGGCACAGAGGCAGGAATAGCTGCCTTGTACTTCCACTGCCAATTGGGATAAACCTGAAGCTTTTTTGAAGTGAGTGGTCTTGTGGACTTAGAGGGCACACAAAATTTGCACTTGAGTGCCAGACTGTAGAAAAAGAAAATGTTGAGAACAAGGTAACATGCATCTTCCAAGCATTAGGAATTTTATTTGGAATCCTAAGGAACTAAAGAACTAACTTTTAAGTTTAATTGAATTTATTTAAATGTATTATTTATTAACACCACATTTTTAGTAATAATTATTAGAAATGTTTTATATGGTTTATATGATGTTTAAATGAAGTAAACTTGATAATCTTTGCCTATGAAGAGGAAAACATCTTGTAACAAACATATTGAGAAAAAAGAGAGAAATTCTGACATTCTCACCATTTCTTTCTTCTGCAGAACACAAAATAAGTTATTTTGAAGAATGTTGGTAACCAAAACAGTTTTGGTGTCCATTAACTTCCACGGACAGAAAAAAAAGACATTTCTCAAAATATCTTCTTCAGAAGGAAGAAAAGTCAGGTTTGAAACAACACTGGTATGAGTAAAAGACAGAATTTTCAATTTGGGGTGAACTATCCCTTTAGAGTTCCTACCATCACCACACAAGAAAAAACACTAAATAGTGGCAACAATAACAACAGCATTAATAAAGTTATTCTAAAAATTATTGTATTATAATTAATATAATTATTCTAACAGCAACCGCATAATTTATTCATACCGCAATGCATGTTTTTTATATAGATTCAAAGCCATTCCTTATCAGCTATTCAAAAAGCTATATCATAATGCCAAAAGAACAACAAAAAAATGTGACTACATTTGTAAAATCACAATTACGAGATACTATAATAACAGTTGTGAGATTATTACGAGAAAAAAGTTGCATTTTTTGAGAATTTTATTTATTTATTTGAACAAAAAGCAGGTGATCTTTGTGATATCTATGTGAAATATTACACGCACTGATCCACCCAAGAAAGACTCTGCCACCTGTAAAAAAGAATATATGATAAAAGAGCCAAGACACAATTGTGCATCTCTCTAAGGATAATAGTGAGAATAGTTTAAGCATGCTTGAAGGACCCTGAATTCATTCTGCCAAAGAATGCAGGTGTTTGAAACATTTGTAAGTGTTCAAACAAACCTGAAGAAATGCAAGTGGAAGCAATTGTGTGGAAGGACAAGGCTCGGTAATAGCCGTATTTACAGAGTGCTGATCAGTAGTTTGGTATCTGTCGAATTACCAGGCAGAGGAGTGTGGTTTCTCTTATGAAAAACACTACCTGAGTTTCACAGCTGAAAGTTGGACACACCTGCATGTGCGATTAGACGGAGGGATTGTGCGAACAGCAGCGTCTGCCGTTGGAACAAAAAGAGGGACAGGAAAATCATGAGAGTCATCTGGTCTGCAGCGAAGCTCCCCGTCAGAATTCCACGCTCAGCTCTCTGGACGCCGCACCAGCACAACGACACAATGAACTGCATAATCAACTGGGATTTACCTAACAAAGAACAGCCCGCCACACATGGGCACACATGCACGCACACACCAGGGAACAGACACGCATGGCACCTGAAACACACTCGCTCAAACACAAACACACGCACAGCTGAAATAAGCATCTAACTGTTTTAGAAGCACTGAATCAGCAGCTAGACCAATGCCAGTCGTAAATGAGAACACAACCGCACACGACTACACAACATACTCACACTTACACGCTTTAATTAGCGAATGTGATGTGATTTATTTACGTAATTTTAAGTGTAGAGCTCTGTGTGTACGGTAAATTGTAAATTGTGTACGGTAGTATGCGTGTGTGTGCAGTGTGATGTGAATGGCTTGTGTGTGTATGTGTGAGCATGAGGTGTGAGTCTGATAGGGGGTCCAACAGCTCTTTGATCATGACAGCCTGCGGAAGAGAAGTTCTGACAGAGCTCTGCAACCCCTCCTACTACACACAAATACACACACGCACACATCTAAACACTGTTTTCAGTGCTTTCAATTTTAAATCAGCCTTTTTATGTTTTAGTAATCACTCCCACACTCATATGAAAGTAACCATCAGTGTGCGTTATTTAGTGAGAGAGGAGCATGACAGTAACATCTGCTAGATTTCTGTCAGGGTTGAGTTCATAAGACCATCCCCTCATTCAGTCAAGGGTGAAATCTCTGTTTCTTATCTTTTTATGCAGAAATGTTAGGAAAGCAGTCTTCTACTCGGACCCTGTTGAAGTAGAAGATATTGCAATTCCTGTTCAAGGTATGGTGAGCTCAGTAGGGTTAGAATTCGATCCAATTGCAAAAGTACAGAGCCCTGAACTTGACATGCGGAAAAAACAAGAAGATATTGAGGCCACAATTTGGCCAACAATCATGTACTGTTGTGGAAAAATCAAGATGTATCATTTTGTACGGAACCCCATACAAGACATGCGGAAGATTTTTTTTGTGATGTTAATCAATTCCATCGTTTGAGTTAAATCATGGCCACATTGTAATAATTTGTTCCCTATGAATGAATTAGTAAAACGCAAAATTTTTGCCATGAAATCCTTACTGGGAAAGAAAATTTAAATTTGTGGCCACAATATCAGTTTTTTCTTCCGCATGTCATGTGTGAGGCTCTGTACAATATGATTCTCGGTATCTTGATTTTTCAGCAATATTACAGGGTTAAGTCATACCAACCATAATCATTAAGTTGGTGATTATACGAATTGGTGATTTCATATTAATTTCTACAAAACATACGATTTCCTAACATTAAAAATAAAATTGTATGAATTTATACAACTTTGCCACCAATTTGCGAAAGCGTAAAATAGTTACAATTGCCATTTGAGTGTGTTGATCAAAGTCTTACTAAATATGCTCTGACCCATCAATAGAAATATAATAAGTGGATTTAATCACCTAGTATTAGTCTGTGGCATTTTTTCTGTATAAATGAAATGCTGCATCAAAGTGATGTTAAAGGTATACACTCAGTAATTTGACTCTCATTAAAAAAAAAGTTTTACACAAAAAAATAGTACTTTTTGAAAAATTAAACTTTTGAAGGGATGTACACTCATATGAGATAAGAATGTACATAATTTTCAGTATAGTCTAAAAGAGAGAAAGAGAGAGAGAGAGAGAGAGAGAGAGAGAAAGAGAGAGATCATGCCACCAACTACAGATAACTCAGGTTGAAATTCAATGCAAACGGAAACTTCAACTTGGCTGTGAATAAACTGAAAGAGAAAGCAAGAAGGGCTTTCTATGCCATCAAAAAATCAATTCAATTTGAAATGCCAATCAGAATCTGGCTCAAAATATTCCAATCAGTCATAGAACCTATTGCACTATATGGCAGTTAAGTTTGGGGTCCTCTCCTAAACCATGAATTTGACAAATGGGACAAAAATCCGATAGAAACCCTGCATGCTGAGTTCTGTAAGAGTATCCTGAGAGTACAGAAGAACACGCCGAAAAACGCATGGAGGGCAGAATTAGGCCAATACCCTCTACTAATCCACATTGAGAAACGAGCTATCAAATTTTGGAAACACCTCAAACTGAGTGACCCCAATTCTTATTTTAAAGCCCTTAAAAACCATGAAGTGAACACTGAGAAGAGTCTCCTGATTCAGCTGGTCCTGAAGTTGCAAAAACAAACTAACATGACTAACAACAGCCAGCCTCAGGACACTGACACCCTAATCCACACAATTAGGCCCAACCAAATTATAAAAGCACAAAAAGAAAATTACCTATCTTATTGGAATGAAACAACACAAAAACAAAGCAAATTACAATGTTATTTGGCCCTAAACAGAGATTACACGACAGCAGAATACCTGAGCACAATCAGAGACCACAAACTGAGGAAAAACATGACGAGGTACAGACTGAGTGACCACAGCCTGGCTATAGAGAAGGGCAGATACAGACAGAGCTGGCTGCCCAGAGAGAGCAGGTTATGCCTGTACTGTAGCCAAGGAGAAATAGAAACAGAGCTACACTTCATAACCACCTGCCCTAATTATAATGACATTTGAAAACACTTCTTTCCCAAATTTGAAATTATTTGTCCCAACTTCAAAATGTTGAAGAATAATGCACAACTCAATATTTACTTGGCGAAAAGAGAGACTGCATTTCACTAGCAGCAAAATACATCAATTCCTGCCACAAAAAGAGGGAGGAGTCGACCAAACAGTGATGCGTCCATGTCCACACACACACACACACACGCACGCATGCACACACACACGCAAACACACACACCATTTATTTTACTTATGCTCATAGAAATGCTTTGGCAATACAATGTACAATTTGTCATGCCAATAAAGCTCTTTTGAATTGAATTGAATTTAGAGAGAGAGAGACTCCAACCACAACCCTGACAAAAGAGATTGACAAAAATCTAAAGTATAATTATGATGAAAAATTAAAAAAGAATTTGACCTCCAAACCAAACTCCAGTGTTACTTGGCTCTAAATAGAACCACCAAATTGGAAAATTACTTATCAAACAATTCAAAGAAAGACAAATTCTTTCAAAATATCAACTCAGTGACCATGACTTAGAAACAGAGAAAGAAAGACAAAAAAAATCCTGGATATCAAGAGACTATGCAGACAGTGATTTGAACCAAATAGAGGATGAGAAACACTTTCTTTTTAGTCTTTCCCAAGTATACCACAACAAGGGAAATATTTTCCCACAATTTGCAGCACTGAATTTTTCATTCTTTATTCTAAATGACTCCACTATATACTCGGAGAGGATGACATGGCAGCCAAACTAGCTGCAAAATATGTACAGTATATACCTTACACACCATATGAAATGATTAATCCATTGTATTTGTTTACTATACTTTACATATTCTTCATTGTATATAATTGTAATTATTTATAATTAATATTAAGATTTTTAATATTAAGAGATATTTTCTGCTGCTTTTTTGTATTATCTTCCTCTTCTGTTTGTATGTTTTTTTCTATTATTACATTGGTGGTGTAATTCTCTTCTGTATTTAAATATACTTAAAATGCTTTGCTAATACTATATTCCAAATGTCATGCCAATAAAGCAACTTGAACTTGAACTTAGTGAGAGAGAGAGAGAGAGAGAGAGAGAGAGAGAGAGAGAGAGTATTAAAACAACAGTATGAAATCTTTCAAATCAAAAACAGAGATCCTGACAATCAAGAATATTATGAAGCTCTTACAGTGTACAAACAAACTCTAAGTGCAAAATAAGAGCATACGGAACAATTATTTCATGCAATGGAGGAATCAATAAATATCAGTAACTTTTGGACCAATTGGAATACTCTCTATAGACCACAACAGGAAAAACGGGAACATATGGAGGACACACTTGTACTGTACAAAACAACTTAAATAAATCCTGCTCGAAATGAAATAAAAACCAAATGAGAAAACCTGAAAGAATCTGAATTTCCCAATCACAGTAAATTAGCTAAAATATGCATTAAAACCAAGCAGCAACCTCCCGCGTCTCTCTTGAAGCCAACTCGGAAGTGACTTAAACTGCAATTCATCGACTGGCCGCTAGAGACAGGCTCCAAAAGGGTCCATGTATGTCCATGTTAAAATGCCCAACTTGACGTCCCGCCTCTTTGCCCATTTTCAGTTATCCAGGAGTGACGCAAGGTGACGCGCTGCCAAGATGGCAACGGCCTGCTTTAGGCTTCAAAAATGCTCTTTAGAAACCTACGGGTGACGTCATGGACACTACGTCCATATTTTTTTTACAGTCTATGATTAAAACCTAACAAGGCATTGATGGAATATTGAACGAAATGATCGTTTTGAGTATAGGATATTTTCCTGACACCTGGAATCAAGGCCTAATTACACCCATCTTTAAACAAGGACACAAATTTGAGCCAAACAATTACAGATGCATATGTGTCATTAGCAACCTGGGGAAAATTTTCTGTTTGATTATCAATATAAGATTGCAGAACTTCCAGAAGATTGCTGAAAATCCTGGAGAAAAGTCAAATTGGATTTCTGCCAAAGCAGAATATCTGACCACATTTACACCCTCCACACTATAATTGATAAACATGCACACAAAAACAAAAACAAAGTCTTCGCTTGCTTTGTTGACTTTGAGAAAGCTTTTGATTCAATCTGGCACAAAGGAGTCTTCCTAAAACTACTGGGAAATGGGATTGGAGGGAAAACATTTGATTTAATCAGCACCAAAAAAACAATACATGTGCTGTAAAAATAGGAAACAAACAAACTGAATTTTTCTCTCAACAATGAGGAATCAGACATGGTTGCCCATTGAGCCTCACTCTATTTAACATTTATATAAACAAATTAGCCAAAGCATTAAAAAATTCGACTGCGCCCGGCCCAACCCTGACTGAATCAGAAATTAAATGTCTCCTTTGCAGATGATTTAGCCATTCTGTCAAAAACAAAAGGGGGACTAACAACAGCTCCTTGACATTCAGTCAAACGTAGGCTCTTCAAAAACAAAAATAAACCAAGCCTCCAACACATCCATTAATACACCTATATGGGACTTAAAAAAGTTCAACAGGAAACTTCAATCTGACTGTGAATGAACTGAAATCTGCATGATTAAAAATGCAATTCAATATGAAATTAAATTACAAATCTGGCTAAAAATCCTAGCAATAATCAAACCAATTGCAATATCTTAGTGAGATATGGGGACCCCTAAAACCCCCAGATTTTTCTAAATGGGAAAAAGAGGAAATCGAAACTGCATACCCAAATTTGTAAAAAATCATCCTAAAAGTAAACAGAGCAACACCTAACAACTCATGCAGAGCTGTATTAGGACAATACCCCTTATTTATCAGTATCCAAAAAACTCTGAAATTCTATAAGCACCATAAAATGCAGTGAGCCGAGCTCATACCAGGAGCAGAACCTGCACAGGAGTGCCCTTTCACAGCTGCTGCTGAAACGACATCCAAACCAGCACAGCACAATCTGGCCCAACCAAATTATACAATTACAAACACAAAATTGCATTGCCTATTGGAAAGAAGCCACTAAATTATAATAGAAAATGGAACACTATTAACACCTGAAAAGAGATTACAAACCAGCAGAATACCTGAGCTGTGTGAAAGAACATAAAGTATATATATTAAAATAAAATAAAATTGATCACAACAGCAAAATATGTAGTATCTTGCTACAAACTAAGAAATATTCTTACATCTTCTTACAACATGCCTGAATGCATATACAAAGTTGTTTTTAACATTGTTGTTAATATTTTTCTTGTTATTTCTTGTTGTTTATAAAAATGTATTTATGTATTTATTTTCTTATTGATTATTTTATGTATTATATAATCACTATTTTGTTCATTGCTCATGTAATGGCCAATGCTTTGGCAATACTGTACAAGTCGTGCCAATAAAGCACATTTGAATTGAACTGAGAAAGAGAGAGAGAGAGAGAGAGAGAAAGAGTTTGCCTTTTTTTTTATCTCTCTTTATTTTATTAACTAGTTACTTACAACTTAATCAAAAATATGTATGAGAGAGATTATTTATTTACTATGCTATATGATCTATATGCATTTTTTAATTATTCATATATAATATGTTTTCTAATTATTCATATATAATGTTTTTTAATTATTTATATATAATATGTGCTTTGGCAACATTGTGCTACACAGTCATGCTAAAAAAGCAATTGAAAAAAATATGAAATTGATATTGAGAGAGTTTACCATTAAAGTTGGCATGAAATGGAAGTTCACCCTATTTTGTAAATGTATCTTATTGATTTTATTGTAAATGAATCATGCACGCACGCACACACAGTATATATACATATATATTGGTCTTGTAATTTTTAATCAAAATGTCATAACTGTTCTAGTAAAATTACATATTTATCTCTGGTGATGTATGCCAGATCTTTATTCTGCATAAATCTCACCTCTCCACAATTGACTTTTTCAATAATCTCTTTTACTCTGAGGTACATCACAATACAGAAGAAAAAAAATCAGCTAAATTGCGACTAAAGTTTGTCGCTGCCAGTTAATGCATGTCTTATTTTCTACACAATGTATTGCAAATTTTCCCCAGCATTTGAGCTCTGAAAATGGTCAGGATCTGTCCCTGTGGAGACACTTGGTTCTGGACCTACATTAGGAGTCCTTAACGGTCCCCTCCAGGATAATTTCCTTCTCTATCTCACTCTCCTTCTGTCTCACTCTTCAATTAAAGGAAGCTTCATTGCCAATTCACCTACTGGAAAAAGTGTTGCCAAAGCTTTCGACGGCAACGGCAATCTGTTAAAGTGTCAGTAGAAACCGTTAATAACATTAACAGGGGCATAAAGCAACAATAAGTACACAGTGGTAGTTATGCTGTTGGAAAAATAACAGTTGAACAGTGAGAGGTAATCAATACCTTTTGAGGCCTTAGGCTACTGCCAACTATATCCATCTCTCTCCACTCTCTATGTCCAGGTTATGGGGTAGCAGTGTGTGTGGATGTGGGTGTGTTAGTCAGTGCATGCGTGTGTTTTTGCGTGAGACAGGCAGCTCTTCCCGCTGAGTGGTTGTCATGGCTACAGCAGGGAGATGGAATGCGGTAAATATCTCTATTTCCCAATCAGCCACACTTACACACACACACACACACACACACACACACACACACAAACACACACACAGTTGGTCTTTTGGGAGAAAGGTCAGAACATGCCAGGAGACAGTAAAAGACAGAGAGAAGTAGGCAGTAAGTGTGGCAGTGGTCTACGTTAAATGTTTTGGATTTTTTTCTTTTCGTTCATTCGAACACACTGAACTTCGAGGAACTTGAAGTTTGTCATTTTAATAACAGAAAACTGTAGTTTGGCTGAGGGCTGAGGAGAACATAATAAACCTCAATACCTAACCTTCAGCCAGTTCTGATGCTCGCTGGAAGAACTACTGGAACAAGTCTGTTTGCGCCTAAGGCACTTATTTAAAAAAAAAAAAATTCTAATTATGAAGCCAAACTAAAAACAACACAAAATATTGCAATGGAGAAAGCAGGGAAAAAACAAACCTGCTCTAAAACATGAATTCCAACCATTTTTCTAGTTTGATTTGTTGGAATGATCAATAAAACCAGTGCTAATCTTGCAAGTCGTAGGTGAAGTATTCAAGATCAGTTACGGGTGTCCAGGCACTAGAGAGTTATTGACTGGACAAAATGCATCTGTTAAGTACTTCCTATAGCCATTGTGGTGATGTTAGCAGGTTGTATACAATTAAGCAGATGTGTTTGCCTGTGTGTGCATGTTATTAGTCGCTAATAGCCGCTCGGGGGCTGAAATCTACCGCTAGTATCAGCAGAGAAGTTTATGATTAGGTTTATGAAATTCTGCAACCCAAATTAAAGACACCCCATCAATATTAGAGACTTTGCTAATTATTCTATTCCATGTAATGAGCAGAAGACAATTCCTATGCTCAATATACAGGAGTTGCTTATTTAATTTTCTATGCTATAGTCATCCTACACACAAAATTGCCTTCAGGAACATCTGTGATGATGCAACCATGCATGATAATGTTTAAAAGTTTGGGGTCAGAAAGATTTTTTTATTTTTTGAAAGAACATGCATTCATTTGATCAAAAGTGACAGTAAAGATATTTACAATGTTACAAAAGATTTCAAATAAATGCTGTTCTTTTGAACTTTCTAATGAAAGAATTAGTTCATCCAAAAATGAAAATTCTGTCATTAATTCCTCACACTCATGTCGTTCCAAACCCGTGAGGCCTTTGTTCATCTTTGGAACACAAATTAAGATATTTTTGATGAAATCCGAGAGGTTTCTGACCCCCCATAGACTGCAACATTAGTAGTAAGGTAGTAAAGACATCGTTAAAATAATCCATGTGACTACAGTGGTTAAACCTTAATGTTATGAAGCAATGAGAATATTTTTGTGCGCAAAAAAACCCTAAAATAACGCCTTTATTGAACAATTTCTTCTCTTCTGTATCAGTCTCTGATGCTGTTCACATTGTAAACACAGTGCAGTGCTTCCAGGTTCTACATCAGAACGCCAGCTCTGTATTGGCCGGCTCCTGCGTCAGCATCACACGCATGCGTTGTGGTGCTCACGTGAACAGCGTCAGAAACTGACACAGGAGAGAAGAAATTGTTGAATAAAGGCGTTAGATGAACGAAGTTCTTACAGTTTTGGAAAGACATGAGGGTGAGTAATTAATGACAGAATTTTCATTTTTGGGTGAACTAGCCCTTTAAGCAGCACAACTGTTTTCAACGTTGATAATAATAATAAATGTTTCTTGAGTTCTAAATCAGCATATTAGAATGATTTCTGAAGGATCGTGTGTCACTGAAGACTGGAGTAATGATGCTGAAAATTCAGCTTTGCCATCACAGGCAATTGTGAATTACATTTGAAAACATTAAAATAGAAACGGTTATATTAAATTGTAATAATTGGAGAAAAAAAAATGTTACTGTAGTTTTACCTAAGAGTTTGTTTCTGGTTACTTCGCATATTTTGCTATAATTAATTCTTCAAATCTGAAAAGTTGGCAAAAAGTAGTTTACCTGTAATCGTGCCACCAAAATCTTGTAAATTTTAATTAAATGTGACAAGAGGAAAGCACAAAAAAGAGAAAGAGAGAAACATACAGAAGGATGATGTAAAAAAAAAAAAGCGAGGGGATAGATGACCAGTGGGGAAAAAACAGTGGAACAAAAATCACAAAAGTGAAAACAAATGAAAAGAAAAGAAAAAGAGAAAAAGAAGGACTGGTCACCTGGAGATCCCTGGCCTGGGCTGAGCCATGGGGAGGTGGTAGCAGTCGTCATGGAGAGGGGCTCTGGTTGCCATAGTAACAGCTGGGCCGGGGGTCAGCGGCTAAGGGAATGTGTTTGCACACAGAAGTGCATGCTGGGAGGAGAATCCTGCTGGGTGTGTGTTTAAGTGAGTGAGTTTGAAAGAGAGAGAGAACGTTCTCAGTAGTCCCTTCAGAGCTGAAAAACCCCTGTGTTGCCATAACAAAGAGGAGAAATTAGTTTGGGGCTGTGAGGTAATTGTTGAGGCATTTTGTGAAGTTCTTTTGAGGTGCTAGATGAAATAATTTGTTCGATGAAATAGGAGGCACGGTTGTGATATGAGGCTGTTTTTCAGGTATCGCACAAATTCTCTTTATCACAGCTCAAAATCTTCAGTTTAAATCCAAAGCCTGTTACATATGGCAAACATACACTCACATGATCCCAGTACACACAAGGACATCCTAAAATTGATCTTCCTGAATGAGACCAGAATCTCCACACACTCCCACTCCACAGACGCAGAAGTAGAGAACATATAGTGACCCTTAAATCGAAAGGCCATTTCTGTACCCACACAAACTAAACTGAGGTTCATGAGTCACAGAGAGATGTCAGCAAGGACAGCACACATGGATGAATCCACGGATGAAGGTTTCTTGATATCTGTGGATGGAAGAATGCTGGTTCAGATGAACACATTTAGTACATTTAGAATTCAAAAGAGTGGAATACAGTGTGCTGTCCTGTTCCATCCCTTAGAGCCTGGAACATTCCTTTAATGGCTTTAATGTTGATTACTACAAAAAAAAAAATTCTATTTGTCCCTCATTTTCTTGAGGACTGAGGTTATTGTGAGGATTTAAAGGCAAATTCACTAGAGTTAAAATGAGTCAGTAAGATTTTTTTAAAGGAATGACTTTTTTCATCAAGGATGCATTAAATTGATCAAAAGTAATAGTAAAGACATTTACAATGTTACAAAAGATTTCTATTTCAAATAAATGCTGTTTGTTTCAACTCTATTCATCAATAAATCCTGAAAAAATGGGTTACGCTTTATTTTAAGGTGACAGTTACATTACTTAAGTAGTTACATTAAATAAGTACTGAGTAATATTAGTTAACTACGTGTACTTACTGTAGAGTTATGGTTAGGGTTTGGTTTAGGGTTAGTTACTTGTAATTATGCACAATTCACTGTTGTAGTAACAACATGTAGTAACAAGTAACTACGTCACCTTAAAATAAAGTGTTACTAAAAGTGTAACACAAAAATATTAAGCAGGACAACATTGATAATAATACGAAATGTTTTTTAAGCAACAAACCAGCACATTAGAATGATTTCTGAAGGATCATGTAAACAGTTATTTTAAATTGTAATAATATTTTAAAATGCCGCTGTTTTACAGTATTTTTTATTAAATAAATGCAGTCTTGATGTGCATAAGAGACTCCTTCAAATACAGCTTTTAAGAATTATTTGACCTACAAACTGTTCAAATTATTTATACTGTCAGTTTGGGGTTTTGGGGGTGGGTGGGGGGTGTTGGGTTTATAGTGTGGTCATGGCAACAAATTTGTAAAATTGGATATAACTTTACACAGAATGGTTAATAATCATGTTAACACACATATTGTTTATGTCTTGTGGCTATACTATTGAAAAAGTTAGTACCTTAACGTTTAAAGATTGGCCCCATTCTCTTCAATTGTAAGTGCCGCACTGTAACCTAGAAAAGGAGGGACAAGTTGAAATGAATTTTGTGGTACATTCACTCACTCACAAACTCCACCCACACTTGTTATATTCAAAGCCACCAAGTTCACACGAGTCAAACACATAGAAACACACACAAACTCTGTCTCACACTCTTGAGGGATGTTGCTCCCAGAGTCGAACTGTCTGCAGGAGATGCAGTGAGATGGAAAACTTTAATCGCATTAAAAGAAAAACCTTCTCCTTTCATTTGGAAATTCCTCAGATTCCCCCTTTCTCTCCCACCCTTGTCCTTCTCCCTCTACTTTCCCAGTTCTCTCTCTCTTTCTGACCTTCCCCCTCCTCCAGCACTTACAGCCACTTCTATTGCTCCTGAATACCCCCCCCCATCTGCTCCACCAGTGAGGAATTACAATCTGCTCCAGTCTCTCTCCCTGTTTCGCTTCATCTCCCTCACTGTCTCTCTCTCTCGTCCTCTTTCTCTCTTTCTTTTCGTCTTGCTCTTGTGATTCTGTTCCTCCTCTTTCAGAAAGCAGGCAGATCAAAGACTCAGCCCCTCCTCTCTCCTCCAGAAGGTTTTGTCCCCATCTCTCTGTCACTCGCTCTTTGTGGACCTCTTTCCGGTTTCATGCCACGTTCAAACTCTCCTTTTGTCATCTGGCTCCAAAACACATTTACACACGAACACACAAATACACACGGTTACACACAACGGGGATAAACCACCTGAGGAGTGAGAGGGATTTTCAGTGTGGTTCAAAGTCTTAGTGACTGGGGGATTTTTGGACCTTAGGGGTCCTGAGGAAAGTTCACTGTTTAAACTCTTACACTCACACAAAAACAACTTGCAAAGTTTCATAATTAAGCTGGGGTTAAAAAATATATATTTTCGTTTTGGAAATGTTTCAGTAACATCAGTGATAATCAGAAATCACATGATTATAGTAATATAACTAAACTCACACACAAAAATATACAACAAACTGGATGACTATTAAGCGATGCCATCAGAGAGCCTGTCAACTCAAATAATCACAAGAGGGCAGTGCAGCACAATGTTAAAGGGATAGTTAGAAAAATCTTTCAACATTTACTCACCCTCATGTCATTCCAAACCTGTATGACTTTCTTTCTTTTGTGGAACACAAAAAGAGAAGTTATGAACAATGTACTAGTTGCTCTTTTCCATGCAATTACAAGAAACAGGAACTTTCAGGGGAACAAAGTATTATGAAATTGATTCATACAGCTTGTGCGTTTTATTCCAATTAATGAGTAGTTTTAAAATTTATTCCAGGATGATGCTTGCTCCACGAACTTGCACTAAAACTTTATTTTATAATATTTTTTGCAAATCAAGTCAAATCTAATCAAAATTAATTATTATTAGTCATTATTATACACAATTGCAGTAAATACAGTAATAAATAAAGTATATACAGTATTATATGTCATTATTATTATGATGATTCAAAATTATTTTCTGCGGATACTGACAGCATGCTGCCATCCACAGAGCTTAACTTGTAATTAACCCGGAACATTCCTTTAAACAGGATTTGTGCTTGAGGTTTAAATTAAGGCTGAAGTTTGTTTTGAGGCTGAGTTAAGTCAAGTTAAGTTTATTTTTATATGTTATTTGCACAGCTTACACAGGGTTCACTGGGCATTGGATGCTTGTGACAAGGCTCAGACTGCAGTACAACAGAAGTACAGATGATTGCAAACTACACAGACACAATATGAAACACAGCACACAAGAGCTAATTCAAATAATGTTCAAATAAAGTGTCATTCAAAGTTCGGGATGTTAAGATTTTTTAAATGTTTTTGAAAGAAGTCCCCATATATTTGATCAAAATAACAGTAGTATGAAATTTTTACAATTTAGTGTTTTATATTTTAATATATTGCAAAATGTTATTTTTCAGGTTCATTTGGTCACACGATCCTTCAGAAATCATTCTATGCTGATTTGCTGCTCAAGAAAAAAATTCTTATCAATGTTGAAAACAGTTGATATAAGCTGAAAATAAGCAGTTGTGTTGCTTATTTTTGTGGAAACCAGGATACATTTCAGGATTCTTTGATTAATAGAAAGATAGAAAAAGCAACTTTTATTTTAAATAGAAATCTTTTGTAACATTAAATGTCTTTAATGTCTTATTATGTCTTTGCTGAATAAAAGTTTTAATTAAAAAAGTACATACATTTTTTATTTAACCTTTATTTAACCAAGTTACTTAAGAACAAGTTCTTATTTTCAACAACAGCCTGGATGTGATGTACAGAATAGAACAGCGCAGTACTGTGACAGTATATTAAATTGACAGACTGTGCTAACAAAAATACTATAGTAAACAGCATAATAAACAAGCAACATCAGTGACGTGATAGTTCAGGTTGAGACCGAGGTCGAAATTGAGGTTCAAACTAAGGTTATGAAGGCGGTTTTTCTGTTGAGGTTGAGATTAAGGGGGAGGCTGGTTTGTTGCTGTGGTTAGTTAGGAATGAAGCACGGGTTAAGGGCAAGGCAGATTTTAGCCTTAAATTTGAAGCTGGGACTGAGAATAAGCTTTGTTAGTTTGAAGTCAAAGGGATTCAGTCTTATTTTAAAAGAATGTTCTTGGTTCTGTCGACAACATTTATGGAATATGTCAATTACAACAGGGAATTTTGAATTTACTTTTGCTTATGAAGTAAGCCATGCAATAAAAATTCAAATAACATTAAAATAACATTCTAAAGCCCATAAGTATAATTTATACTTATCATTTTTATTATTATCGATACTGTCAAATTCTACTTTTAAAGTAAAACATGAACTATGATCTTTCAAACAGTGAGGAGCACTTAAATGTCCTCACAAGTAAGTTTGACAGGTTTCACAATATGAGTCTCACACACACACACATCTCGTTCGTTATCTTTGTGGGGACTCTCCATAGACTCTCCATAATGGTTTTTATACTGTACAAACTGTATATTCTATCCCCTTACACTAACCCTACCCCTAAACCTACCCATCACACAAAACTTTCTGCATTTTTACATGAAAAAAACCCTCATTCTGTATGATTTATAAGCTTGTTTCCTCATGGGAACCTCGATTTAGGTCCCCACAGTGACACGAATCCCCATGAGTCAGTGTGCATTCAGGTTGAAGTTCCCACAGGGATAGTAAAACATGAACACACACACACACACACGTCTGGTCCATCTTCTAATTACGATGACTGACCTGGTGATCCTGGTGACATTTCAATCAAATAGAGAAGAACATGAGCCTGTTTCAAAAAAAGAAAAATGTTTCAAAAGTGGTTAATTCATCACCTAGATACCAGTAACAAAAATATTTTTTTCTCAACTCCCTTTTTTACTCAACTGCTTTCACAGAAACTCTCATATTCATATTCATGCTCATATTCAGGACACATTTCTAAAATAGATAACCGCCTTTTATAAAGTACAGTATTTAAAGTCACACCGCTCACAAAATTTCCTGGTATGACACAAATATCCACATCAAAAACATTTAATGAAAAACAAAACGCTTCAACCACACCATCAGAATACTGGCTAATACTAAGAAAGGTGTTATGTATGCGGTTTTGAAGGTGATCAGCCATTTTTCTATCTACACAGAAGTCATTATGCTCACATATAAAATAGATTCATGTAAAATAAATGTAAAAAAATGTTTACATCGTTTCAATTCTAATTGCCAAGCAAGAAAACACCACAAACACATGAGCAGTAAATCGTGGTTGTGTAAAGCAGGACTTAGAGAATAAATTGGAATAAAGGGGTGTTTACACTGACTCAATAGGCTGACCGAGGTCAAGTCCAAGTCTCCACACCTGTTTCCATCTGCATTAACAGAGAGAAAGAAAGAAATACACAGCGTGACTTCTTGAGTACAATTTCATTGTCACTAAATCACTTTTCATATTTAACTGCACATCAAGCACGATGACATAAAGGTCAGTCTTATCAAAACAAACACAACACACAATCAACTGTCAAACCTGCTTTTCTGTACAAACCATCAACAGCACACACACACAACCTTAACCCCCATCCACTGTCTGGGCCGGACTCATCTGAGCCGTTGCCATGGTGACGGGACATGGAGAGCAGACATCACCTTAGATACCTCAAACAGATAATCTCAACTAAACATATGCACGCACAAACACACAAAACCTTGACCAGGTAACAAATCCACACGCACATAACATGAACGTACAACCGATAACCTTGCCTAAATGAGTGAATCAAATGAAAAAAAAATCAAGATCATATTTCACCACAAAATTACTAAATATTTTGCATAAAGAAAATGAAAATAAAATCTGTTTTCTAACCATTGTTTTAAATATCATTTTAATACAGTAATATAAATCATCCTGTCTGGACACAATACTTTTTTGTTAATCAGAATAAATTCAATCTAGTGCAATAAATACTACTTATACAAATGTGCTTTATAAATATATTTATAATTCTAACTATATAAATTATAATTTAAATTTAAATAATGCATAAATGTAGTTATATATACACTAAAATGAAAAGGCTTGAGGTCGGTAAGATTTTTTACGTTTTTGAAAAAGTCTTACTTGCTCAACAAGGCTGCATCTATTTGATAAGACTGTAATATTGTGAAATATTATTACAATTTCAAATAACTGTTGGTTATTTTAATATATTTTAAAATGTAATTTATTCCTGTGATGGCAAATCTGAATTTTCAGTGTCACATGACCCTTCAGAAATCATTCTGATATGCTGATTTGCTGCTCAAGAAACATATTATATTATTATCAATGTTAAAAGCAGAACAAGAAGAAAAAAATAAGTTTTTGCAAAAATATTGCAACATTGTAAATGTCTGTATTGGTCATTTTGAACAATTTAATGCATCCTTGCTAAATATATATATATATTTTTAAATCTTACTGTCCCCAAGAGTTTGATAGTAGTGTATATATTTATCGCTTCCTCTCTTCTGTTCTGTACACTTTCAACCCTGTCATGATAAAACTACCTCTCATTAACTCTTCAAAAATGCTCAGTGTTTAGACACCAAAAATGTCACATTTGAGTCTAGACATAAGAAAGACCAAACCACCAATGACGAAGGACAGCAGGCACAAAATCCAAATCCTTCTCTTGTCATATCTGAAGTAATGCAATAGAGACTTCAGGATTATGCCAGATTATGTGTGGATGATATAATTGTGAACAATCTTGCCAGTGATCCTCTTCAGGAAATGGGATTAGACTTCGGAAAACTGACAGAGAAATGAGAAAGAAAGGCAGAAACCAAAGATAAAAAAGGAGAGTTACAAGAGGGTCATTCATGAAACCTTAAGTTACATGACATGTATGATGTATGATGTAAAATGAAAAGAAAACAGGAAGAAAAGCAGTCTTTAATTAGTATTTACTTTTTTGAGTAGATGTGTGTGTATGTGTGACTCTAGGACTCTATTTGCTGTTTGGGAGGGAGTGGTGGATTAAGGGATTACGGTGAGTCTGATCATGTGATTGTCATGGTCCGTGGTGACCCTGCTTACTAACAGATTACCCTGGTAAAGGTGAGATAGCCTGCTTTTCTGTCTATTTCCTCCTTCTGTCACTTCATCCATCCTTTTGTCAGGACAGCCTGTTTTTTTTTTTTTTGTCAGGACCTCCCTCAAGGTTGGGCTGAAGATTCTCCCGTCTGTGGCTTCATGTTCTGAGCCACCCGAAAACTCAAACCTGCACAGAAACGCTCATTTCTTATTATTACCCATCCAGAGGAGTCCTCTTCATCTTGAGCTTTGCTTCTGGATTCTTTGACCTGGAGCTCAATGCACACCTGATCTATCAATGCAGAGGTGAGTAACACAATCCAGCACTCCAATCCTATCTGCTCAAGAACCTGATGAGGGAAACTGAAGTATCAGTTTACCAAACTATCAGTTTAACAAAATGTTTTGCTCAAAATATTAGATAAATGAGATGGAAATTAGCGTAATAAAAGCTAAGTCAATTCCTCAACACTTCCTCAAAAGCAGGAACTGACCTAAAACTATCCCACTCAACAAAAAAACATTGCCAAGTTTAACTGATGAGAAACAACAAAACTTCTAAATGTGTGTAAACAAAGATTTCAGGTCCTTCAGGTTCAATTTCAGACAGCCTATTCAAAGAAAGACACTCATTTGATTCAGAAAGACGTCTTTGCATTCAGTTTATTACACATATACTGGCTCTCCTCTGTGTGTGTCACAGCTCTTATATGGCATGGTTGTGTGGTCAAAATCACTTAAGAGTGAGCACTCCAGCATAAAACATGTTACATTTAGCATGGAGAGCCACAAATTCCTCTCCCCCAAAACACATAATATACATAATAGTTATAACAGTTATTGTTACTTCTTTTAAACCATAATAAATTAAAACAGAATTAGTACAGCTTATTGTAGTATAATCACTATACTAACTGTGGTATTTTGTAGTATAAACGGTGTTTAGCACAAATAAATCTCAAATTTTTTCCATTACCATGCTGAAAAGATGGTTTGCAGGTTTTTTCAGCCTGGCAAAGACTCTTCTGACCAGTCTGACCAGCTCAAAAACGCCTCTCAAACAAGCCTGTCCAGGCTGGGAGACTAGCCAAGCCATTTTAGGCTAGTATAATATGATTTTGCAGAAGGGTATTATATTTTGAAGGAATACACGAACAGAACAGTTTGATAAAATGAATCTACTATAAATAAAATAACCACCGAGTACATAAGTGAAAATAAAGATGTTTTCCCAGTATTATTCAAAGTACATCGATAAAGAGATGTATAAATGTGTTGCGTCAGTTTTATGAGACGCAGGTGATGCTTGCTTTGCACTCTGGCGCCCTCTGTTGAGAAGTTTATGAACTGCAGACTAGTATTAGTACACTATCAAGAGTGATTAGCGGTGAATGTGGGCAGCACTAATTAATCCTGTTAGCGATTAATTATCCCAAAGCGTCTCACTTTGTTTCCTCTGACGTAGCGTCTTTTTAGTTGGTAAATAGGGACTGGTGGTCACACTTTTCCTTTAGCTATTTTTCTGTTATAGTTTTATGTTGTTGTTATTATTATTATTATTATTATTATCTTCACAGTCTCTTACAGTTTCTGCACAAAAAGCGGTTTAACATTTCCACAGAAATAATAAATAAATATATAGGGCCTATTATTCACACACATTTAAAGGCACAATATGTAAGATTTTTGGATTAAAATACCCAAAAACCACTAGAACAGTGTTATATATTTAGTTTACTTATCCCAGATGTTTCCAAGAATATTTAAATCCAGAAAAATAAGCGATTTTAACCAGGACACGGACCGTGTCTTTCAATGACATCATACCTGCCTTACCCTCGATTTCCGGTTTTATTTTGTAGAAACCATGGAAATACCAAATACTTTAATATATTATGTTTTATTAGACAAGGAACACAAACCATGAACATGATTTCTGCCCGAATCCCGTCTGATTCTTTTCTACCAACTGTGAGGTGAAGACGACATCTCCAATGAATCTGTGCTCAATCTCCGCATCATCAAGCTACGCCTTTGCTTTGAACAGGTGACCTCTAGCGGCGAAAAACTACATAGTGTGGCTTTAACTGGTGTTGACCTTCTGTGACAAAATGCCCCATGAGCAACATGCCCCTTATGTCATGAGAATGCAGATAAAATAAAACTGTTTAGCTGAATTCTTTGTTTTCATTATGGACACAAATACATCAGAACAGAAATCCTCAAAAAATAAATCTCCCAAAAAAATAAGGCAATAAACACCTCACCAAAAAGATTTCTCCAACCCTCTGTCTTTCTCTCCAGACATTATCCCTCTCCAAGGCAGCTTTTGTGTGAGTTTTTGTGTGAGGGGCCCTGAAACCTCTTGCTCAGCTCCATGGCTGGAAGAAAACACATGTTCCTCTCCCTTTCTCATCTATTCCTCCGCCTCTGTCTCTTCACTCCTGCATGTGTCTGCGGTCCTGCCCGGGCTCCTCTCCTCGCTGGCCAGCCTTTCCTGGTGCTGTGGGGGGTTCCAGATAAAGACTGTTTGGGTCGGCCAGACCCAGCGGCATTTGGGATGGAGTGGGAAGGCCGTGTTGCAATATTTTATGAGGACACGTTAGGACTTTACCCGTATTTCACTGTGCAGGATCGTCCTGTCACTGGTGGCCTACCACAACACACCAGCCTTGACCTTCACCTCCAGAGGGTGGAGGGCGATCTGACAGCCTCATTACCCCAGACAGGAGCGCCTGGGTTGGGGGTACTGCGCTGGCAGGAGTGGGCACCTCAGTGGAACAGGAACAAGGGTAATAAAGCAAAGTATCTTGTGGAGTCAAGAGCACTTCTCCGGGGATTTTTTCCAGACTGGAGCACAGAGGAAGTGGAAAAATGGTCTCAGGTGATGACAACCACAACATATTATGATATTACAGACTATTATTCTGAATTCTGTTGTATTAATCGATTATATGATGTAATTTCCTGTCAGGTTGACTTTGAAGCAGCAGCACAGTCCATAATAATGGAAACCCTGCGGGAGGTGAAGAGACTCCGCCCACAGAGATTATGGGGCATGGCTCCATATCCTAATTGCTATAACTTTGACTCCACCCAGATAACTTTAGCCAATTATACGGGACGGTGCCCTGCGGTAGAAATGGCCCTTAATGATGAGCTGATGTGGCTGTGGAAGCGTAGCGGTGCCCTTTATCCAGCCCTCTCTCTGGCGAAGCTGCCAGAGGGAACCAAAGGGGCGTGGCTTTATGCAACCAATCAGATCAGAGAGGCTTTACGAGTGGCGGCTCTTGCAGGGACTACCATTGATCTTCCTGTGTTTCCACTGATCAAGATTGTGTACACATCCTCTAACGCCTTTCTCTCAAAGGTAATAAATAGTAGGTTGCCATATGTTAATTGAGCCAGTATGTATATAGTTAATATAATAGCATGTGTCTGTGTGATTAATTGTATATATAATATATATATAAACAGAAGAAAGTTTATCATTTTGTGAGATAGTAAAAACTGAGAAATAAACTTGACACTGTGATATATTTAAGTAAAATTAAAATAACTGTGATATATTTGCATATATGTACAGTACATATAAGTTGTAACTACAAGTGAAGTCAAAATCAGAGATTTCACAGATAATAAGATATATTTATGCAACTACAGGATATGAAGTCACAAGTGTGAGGTATAAATTAGCAATTCTAATTGTGAGGTTTAAAGTCACTTTCCCATATTTTTATTCTGAGGCAGAAACAGCTTCCATAGGGAGTCAAACAGACTCATTTTCAAACAGAGGTGTTGCATGTTACATTAGCTGAATCAGCCTACAATTTGGCCTAAAGAAGCACAGTTTATAATATAATAGTTGTCTGATTGTATTCCTGATTTGAAATATGTTATTTATACATACAATTGACAAACACTATTGGATATTTCAGTCTTGCCCCATTCAAGTAGATACAAGATGTAATTGTATGACTGTAAATAGCTGCCCAAGTCTTACCAAGATGGTTGTCAAGTAGACTGACTATGGACTTTGTTGTTACTCAGTACAACCTTGTAATTATGTCTGTATTGTACATGTATCAGACTGACCTGGTGAATACAATTGGAGAGAGTGCTGCTATGGGAGCATCTGGAGTCATTATATGGGAAAAATCCTTAGCAGTTAAAACACAGGTAATCATTTAATCATTTGCCCATTTACACTACCGTTTAAAAGTTTGGGGTCAGTAAAATTAATACTTTTATTCAGCAAGGATGCATTAAATTGATTTAAAGTAACAGATTTGTATTTAAAGTAACAGATTTGTATCAAAACTTTTGAACTTCCAACTTTTGAATCTTGTATATCCCAACACCTCTTTGTTTGCCCATCTTAATGCTTTTCATTAGCCATAACAGATTGCTGAATGATTGAGGATTTATTTTACATCTGCATAAATGCGTCCTACAGAAATCCTGCTCAGAGTTTGGCTTGTACATTCGTCAGGTTCTCGGCCCTTATGCTGTAAATGTGACCACTGCAGCACGTCTCTGTGGAGTCTTACTGTGTCAGGGCCGTGGACGCTGTGTGCGTAAGAAACCTGAGGACCCCACATACCTGCATCTTCCATCAGCCCACTTTATGCTTCTTCCAAACGGGGCAGAAGGTGTCCGGGCCACGGGAGAGCTTCCCACTGCTTACGTGGACCTGTGGAAGAAGAACTTCCGCTGCCAGTGGTTCGAAGCCTTGGAGGGTACAGCAGCAGATCAAGAATCAGGCGCGGTGCTAGAAAACAGAGGGAAAATAACATCGCCAACAGTAAAGACAGTGATTGGGATAAGCCAGAGTCAGAGTACAGTGCTTCCAGTGGTTCCAGTGACAGTAGTGCCTCCAGTGACAGTTGTGCCTACCAAGCAGCTGGTGGACAGTGGAAGTTCTGCACTTAAAACTCCCGTAATCCTTCTCTCCTCGCTGGTTCTCTTCAGCTTCATTATGTTTGACGTTTTGGGAGCTGGAGTGTGACGGGACTTTTGTGAACCCCAGTTGGCCTTGACTTTGATTGCTCATTGCAAAAAAAAGGATTTTTAATATAAAAACCCAAAGGAATATCTCTGTTAAGAGAAGCACTTCTGTGAAAGACAATCTCAGAAAAGGACTTAAATCTGAATATGACTGAATGAATAGATCTGTTCTGAATCACCTGCACTTGAACATGAACAGAACAACAGATACCGTTTTTTAATCTAAATACAAAATGACCCTGAATGGTTTTTAAATTAGCTTTTAAAATGCACTGTATAATACTAATATGCTCAGTCCAAACAGACTAGCTAAGTGCCGGATACATTTTTATACAGATAAAGTATGAAATTATTGTTTCTGATTTTGATCCAAAAGACTTGAGACTAAAGTCAATTTACCTTATGCCTTCTTTATACCTTCTGTTTCCATCATGAATACTATTTACTTCATATCATAAACTACCATTCAAAAGTTTGGGGTAAGATTTTTCTTTCTTTTTAGTATCTAAAAAAGATACTTATATTCAGAATATATGCATTAAATTGATCAAAAGTGACAGTAAAGACTTTTACATTGTTAGAAAAAACCTTTTTCTATTATAAATAAATGCTGTTCTTTTTTACTTTCTATTCATCAAAAAATCCTGAAAAAAATGTATCACAAAAATAATAACTTCTTTTCAACATTGATTGTAATAATAAAAATTTATTGAGCTCTAAATCAGCATATTAGAATGATTTCTGAAGGATCATGTGACACTGAAGACTGGAGTAATGATGCTGAAAATTCAGCTTTTAAAATATATTAAAATAAAAACTGATATATTTTCTGTATTTTTATCAAATAAATGCATCCTTAGTGAGCATAGAAGTCTTCTCTCTAAAACATAAAAGTCTTGCTGACCCCAAACTCTTGTAGGTATTAACCCTTGCAGCACCACAAGCTCAGATGAGGGCAAAAAATTTGAATTTATTTGCTCATCACATGCTACAAAGTCAAACCTGTGTAACAAGACAGCGATATCACAATCATGAGATGTCCGGAATGCAGCCGGGTCGGGGTGTAACTGGCCTCTATCTGCCTAAAGTGAAATCTAATCAAATGTTTAGTCTCCATTTTATCTTTGGCATTGAAAAAAACAGAAACCAGTCAAGTTTACACTTAATCTGAGCAGCCTGTACAAAACAACACTGTTCTCTGTCATGAAAACGTAAAGCCTTTTCAAACATTTACTGACAGATATGAATGACTACTACGCAAATCTGGTAGTTTATTAAATAAACAAACATTAACTAGAGGAGGATGATAAGGAAAACTACAATATCCGACTCAATAATAAACGTGTGTACCTACGTGTTTACGTATCTATGAATTCATCAGTGATAAGGGGTGACAAAGCAAAGCCTTTTTATCCACCAGTGTAAATTAATCCTGCCAAGGCAATATGAGGACACAAACAATCTCTCTCTGTGTCACAGACACACACACAAACAATGTGCACCATCCCTGATAATTTAGCCCTAAATCAAAGTGCAGATCTCTGAAAAAGGAGAAATCTCACAAAAGATCATAAATGTATGTCAAAGAGCAACTATTTTAAATCCTACAAATGTAGAACGAAGAGGCACAAAAAATTAAGTAGATCATTCTAGCAAATTTATTTTGGTTAATATAATAATTTAAAATACACATTAATGACAGATTGTTGGACAAATCAGGGTTATAGTTAGCAAGACAACAATAAAGAGAGAGAGAGAGAGAGAGAGAGAGAGAGAGAGAGAGAGAGAGAGAGAGAGAGAGAGAGAGAAAGAGATGGCTTAAACAGGGCCAGACAAAGAACTGTGAAGATCATTTTCTAACTTTCATCATTCCTGTTTTTTTTTTTTTCACACCCACCTCCGATTTATCCTCACCTTCCTGATTTGTGGGGTCGTTTCTAGTGGTAAACACTTGCAGACAAAACAATTAAGGGGACATCTGTCATGACTCTTAATATGGAAATTAAGAGTCCAAAATTCATAGGTAAGCCTATATGGTGCTTGTGTTAATAATTTTTTTGCATCATTTAATAATCCTCATGTCATTTCAAACCTGTATGACTTTCTTAGAAGATGATATTTTGAAGAATATTCTTGCCACTCTTTTTCATGCAATTACTAAATGGAGACTCAAGCTTTCAAGCTCCAAAAAAGACATAAAAGCACCATAAAAGTAGTCCATGTGATGTGTGCACAACTCTTCCAAAGATGTACAATAGCTTTGTGTGAGAAACAGACCAAAATCAATATTCACGTTATGGTATTTTGCATCCGTTTTGAAGCTTGATCTCTCCAATCACCATTCATTGTAACTGCGTGGAAAGCACAACCAGCAGTCTTCAAAATTTCTCCTTTTGTGTTCCATGGAAGTCATACAGGTTTAAAACGGCATGAGGGTGAGTAATTGATATCAGAAATTATTTTCAGGTAAACTACCCCTTTAACAATGGTTGCTGTGAAAAGAGGAACTTATCTGGGATGCATAGCATCCATCCTGCAGAAACACAGACGTCCAGGAGGAACAAATATACACAGAGCATGGCTTCCATACTGGCAAATATTGGTGTTACACTCTACTCTATGTCTTAAATTTGAGGCCATTACAAATAGGTGCATTTAACACCAACAACGCAATCTGTGAAAACACCCACCAATACGTGCACTCACTCACTTCATAAACAGGGGCAATGGTAAAACCAATCAGTTGCCCAAAAGCCACCAATGACAGAGGGTCCTTCCTGTGGTCATGTGGAGGATGTTGGACGGCATGAATCACAAGGAGGAGTCAATGCTGTTTTGCCAGCGATCTTTCTAGCAGGGAGGAGCCACAAGAAAAGGAGGTGCTTACAGATGTGGTCTCCGAGGGTAAGGGCAAGAACCAAGCTGTCTCTAAGGGGACGAGCACTTGCAGAGCCTTGCTAGGAAACATTATAATTAGCAAAACTGTTCCATTGCACAGTACGTAGCAGAATGACTGCAGAGGGCGGGGTCACCATTTGTCTCCAAGGGGAGGAGTCCTCACTCAGTTAGGGGGTGTGGTTTGTTGCCATAGTTACTTGCAGATGGTCTCCAGGGCATCAAGGGTTCGTTTGATGTCTCTGATCTGAGCAGCTAGAGTGTGTATAGGTTGCATGGAGCGATCCAGCTCCTCACACCGTGCCATGAGTGTGTACATTCCCTGGAAACACATACACAAGCACACACAGATCAAAATACTAAATAAAACGAAACTGAAATCTCCCCTGACTAGATAACTATAAGTCACTCTCACCTTTATACTCATGTCCACTGACTCTCCCAAACTGTCCACAGAATCTCTATACGTCTGGATATATCCCACACTTAATGCAGTCATCTGGAGAGACAAGAAATTTTCATTCATACTCATCAGCTACATAAGTACTTGGACACTGAAAAAGCTTGAAAGTTAGAGAATGTTCTGTTTTTCTGCAAAAATTTGACCTACATTGACCTAACTAAAGATAACTCAGTTCAAATGAAATATGAATATATATATATATATATATATATATATATATATATATATATATATATATATATATATATATATATATATATATACACAGTATGCTACCATTCAAAAGTTTCAGGTCATCTAGATAAAACAATTAAAAAAATCATTCTTTTATTTAGAACAGATACATTAAATTGATCAAAAGTGACAGTAAAGACATTTATAATGTTACAAATGATCTAATAAATGCCATTACTTTGAACTTTCTATTCATTAAAGCATCCTGGAAAAAAAGCAGCACAACTGTTTTCAACATTGGTAATAATAAGAATAAGTTTCTTGAGCACCAAATCAGCATAGTAGAATGATTTCTGAAGGATCATGTGACACTGAAGACTGGAGTAATGATGCTGAAAATTCAGCTTTACCATCACAGGAATAAATTACATTTTAAAATATATTCAAATAGCAAAGAGTTATTTTAAATTCAAATAATGCATCAAATAAATGCAACCTAAGCATAAGAAAAAAACATTTGAAAAAATCTTAGTGTAAATGTATGTATTTTTTACTTATTTAATAACCAAAGTGATCACCAATGAACACTTTTGTTATCAAACTGGTTAGTTTAGAACTAATCATTGCAGATGTTAACAATAGTTGTATAGCCAACTGTTGTTGTTTGGAAAACTGATGACAAAACATTTTCCACACTCCATTTTTTTCTGACCCAGAACTGGCTTTTCTGAGCATTTCGCGAATGGGCCAGGAACCTGAACCGGAATCACGTCAGTGGAAAAGGGGCAAGTGTGATGTTGAGTGAAACTGACTTCATACAGCCAACAAAAATCACCTTGAGAGCAGTTGGCTAAAAACTGGCTAAGTTAGTTCGGAAAAAAGGAATAGTATATTTTGTTTGCATTTGTTTTGATATTTTGTGTACAAGTACTCTTGGGTGGCTGTATTTGATACAGGGTAATACTTACATTCTGTATAGTTCCACTGAGGCTTCGCAGCATCAGTTCTACACTCTGAGCCACATCCTGTGTGTGTTTATGCAGGTCTACCAGCACTGATGGGTCAATGGACGGAATATCAGCTGGACGACGCAAAGAGCCACGACCGCGTACCACAGGCCCAGAACGGTCCGCTGCAGGGGTCATACAAAGTTTAAACATTACTGATACTGACGACAAAGGCATTGTAACAGATCAAAACAATTTTTTGACACCCTCATATACTCACAATCCGTTTCCAGACTTGGCCGCGAGCTCATTTTAATTTTCTGTTCAAGATTTTTGGCAATGAAGTGCGTGAGATCTCCATCATGGCTGACAGTTCCCTCCAATTCTAGTGCGCTGGATATGGTGGCTCTGCGTCCTTCCACCTGGCCTCCTCTAGCTCCGCCTCCACGTGCTCCGCCCCCACACGCCCCACTGATCTCATCCAGGCTTTTACTGTCCTGCATGCCACGCACGACTCGATCTCGATCTGGGACAGAGCGCACACGTACCTCCGCCATCACGTGAGCTGGGCATGGAGAATCGTCCAGGTCTGGCAGCAGAGGGGGTGTGGCCTGGTCGGGATGAGGGGCTGGAACAAGGGGAGGGGCCTCATCAGAAGAAATGGAAGTATTTGGCTGGACTTCATCTGACGAATCAGGATTAGACCATTCTTCAGGTTCAGAGTGAGTTGGAGGGTGTTCAGTTGAGAGTGCTCCAACCGGCTGTGAATGTGCAGATTAATTAATTAATTAACAAGGTCAAGATAAACAGCAACACATATTTGCATCACAAAAATTAGACAAAGTTTAATTTTGTAGCTATTAATTAATATAAAATGTATTAATTTAATGGAATTATTTATTATTAATTAAATTATATTTATTATTAATTAGTATTATTAGGTTAGTATTTATGACTTAATTATTATTTAAATAATATATTTTATTATTACTATAATCATCAGGTTAGTATTTATTATATATTATTATTTAATTGAATTGAGTAGTAAAAAAGCATGGATTCTATTCAATGCCTTACATTTAAATATAATTTAATTAATAGAAATTATTTATTAATATTAAGTTAGTATTTATTATATTATATATCAGTATTTAACTGAATGAGTAACAAAGAACATTCAATTTAACCACTTAAACACATTTCACACAGCAGGATTTTGAATCGCAGACAGGTCCAGATATTTACCATGCCAAATATTTCACAGGCGTTGGCGACTCGTCTGCGATTCTCTCAGATCGCGTCTTTGATCATTCACACTGCGCGATTCTCACTCGCGTGAACGACCACCGATTTGCCTATGATTTCGGGCATTTGTCTGCGATATCGCAAAACCTGTCGGCGAGTCAAAATCGGGGCTAAAATCGGGAAGTGTGAACCCTGCATTACCTGTATGGAAATAAGTGTCTCTTTCCTTTGCTTGATCTCTCTCTTGTTGATATTGTTCACCTCTCCATCACTTGTCTTTCTTTCCTCCTCCTCCTCCTCCTCCTCCTCCTCCTCCTCCTCCTCCTCCTCCTCCTCCTCCTCCTCCTCCTCCTCCTCCTCCTCCTCCCCCACTCTCCATTCTTCCAGTTCTCTTTTAGAGCAGCTGTGTGTTAGTTCTGTCTCACTGGAGAGTGTGTCCTCGTCTGTGCCATCTTCAGTTGGAATGTGTGTGCATTGGGAGTGTTGAATCAGTGACTCTGTAGGAGGTGATTCTGAGTGATCTGTGTGTGACTGGAGTGTGTGGGTGTCTCTACATGAGTCCATGTGGTGAGGTGCGTGTTTGATAGTCTCTGACAGGGCAGGCGTCTCCATGTGAGGCTCAAAATCAGCCCCATCAATGAACTTTATCCCCTGGAGGGTGAAGCCATGAGATCCTGTCCAATCAGAGGCCTTAGAAGAATCAGAAGATTCCACCCCGTTGCTTGCTTCCTGCGCATCCTGACCAGTCACAGGATAGCGGCTCATCCCTCCACCCACTGCAATAAAAAAATAATAATAATAATCATCATCATCATCATCTCATCAGTGATGTAAAACTAAAGCTTTGTGATGCAAGTAATAATTTGTCTGCCTATTACATGCCTGAGTTTATATAGTATTCTATGGTAAATTTACCATACAAAGAATGCAAATGATAAATTTCGTTAAACATTCCACATCATAAATAAATCAATGTATTCCCCCCCAAAAACACAAAAGGTAGAATAAAAAACAAGGCATTACAAATGATTTGTAACAGCATCATAAAATATATCTATTCAAACTACACCTTGGGGAAATTAATATTATATAAACATAAACAACATAGCATATCTGATCCATTTAAGACAGTTAATTTAGTATAATTGAGAAAATCTTATAGTTTTTATCAATATTTTGAATGTTTTATATTTTGTTTTAGCCATTTTGTGGTACTTTTTGACATTTTTATTAGTTTTTTTTTATTCGTTTTATTGATTTTATTTTAAAAAAAAATTGTTTTAGTTATTTTAGTGCTTTAAGTTAAACTAAATGAAAATGAGAAATGTTGCCAACTAGTTGAAAAATGTTTTTATAATATAATAAAAGTTTTTAATATATATTTTTTATTTCATTTAACATGAATTTTATGTAAAGTAACAAAATGCTGTTGTTGTTTTTGTTTTACTTTTAGTTAACTATAATAACCCTGACGTAAAATAAGTTAATACGTTTATTCTTCGTTTATTAAGTAAGTTTTAAGAATAAACTCAAAACCTCAATGATCTTGCAGGTTACCGTTTGACGCAAAGATGTTTGACGTCACATACGTAAACACTGAGGCATTATAAACGGCCTCAATCAGTTTCCTGCGTCTGTTTTGACAGCTGTCAGTTCATTCGTTGTTCATAAATGTAATGGGGTATTTACTTAGTGGCATAATCACTAAAAACCTAAAAAGACAGATTTTATCTAGTGATAATGTGCGTGTCTTTGAAAGAGGAACTGAAATCATATGACGCTAAAATCACCAACAACACTGATTTGCGGGTCTTCTAATTCATGACTTACAGACGACATTTTCTCAAACATTTAGCATCACAGCCAGACAAACCAGAAATAGGTCAGCCAAACAATACATAGAAAGATAAGAAAACGGTTTAAGAAAGCGACAATGGTCATCTGACGTTAGCTTTACGATAAGCTTTAGCTGTAGTGCTGGCCTCTGAATTTATTGTTATTCCGCGAGATATCAGCGAAAACTCGCAGCTTTATGACAATTACTGATTGAGTGTGGGTTGATTTGTCATGTTTCTACAGGATGTAATGCACTAGATGATTTATGAAGTTAAATATTTACCTGCAGCTCTTCGCCCAGGATGAAGGTTGCCAGCTGAGTCCGCACTAAATATCTGTCGTACAGAAACATATCGTTGACGTTATAGTTCCGCATTACAGAGATAATCTCATGACATAGAAGGCGTGTATTACATTGCATAGAATTTTTTTTGTGTGTGTGTTTATGTACTCATACCTTAATATAGTTTCTCAGAGGACTGCGTTGTACGATAAACAATTAAATAACAAACCTCTTAATCTATTCATTTATTTGCCGAAAGAGAGATGTCTAGACAGTCTGTCCCCAGACAGACATTTAGTACGCACATTTCACCACAAGGGGCGGTAGACTCCGCCGAATCAGATTGATTCAGCTACTGGCGTAGCGTGGAGTTCTCTCCCACGTCCTATGCAGTGGGTTGTGTGTGTATTTTTACCCTGTTGTCGTTCTGTTGGTTTGGATTAGAAAAATTGTCAACCACATCAGCAAAACTTAGGCCAGCTTTGACCCTGTCACAAAACCCCAACCAAAACCAAAACCTCTAAAATCCTGTTATTATCCAAAAAAACCTACCCTTGTAATAAAGCCTTCTGAAGTAGAGCCAAAGTAATGCTGAGTCAGTCTTCTTGACCTTCATACTCTCTCTCCCTCTTTAGGGGACGGTAGAGTCAACATAAAACAACATTCTAAAGCCGTTTCACATATGTAATTAGATTTTTTTGTTGTTGTTGATATTTTTTATTTCTGAGTGGAACAATATTCAAAAAAAGTGAAGGGTGTGATGTGATTATTATCCATTTGAAATTAATCAGATTGCGAAAGTGGCCTTTCCATAGTAGAACAGAGCAATTATGAAAAACTTCCTAAAAAAATAATATCTAACACTTCATATAAAACACACAACTTCCTTAAAAGCACTCCATACTTCCTCAAACACTGCCAGTACCCACTTATGAGGAAGCTTTTTGACCAGAATGTGGAATCTGAAGGACAAATTCACCTTCGGTAGTATCTTGAATCTCCATAGAAAATATGTTGTTGTTTGCAATTGCCATAATCTTCATTACATTAATGTGAATGTTAATATTAAATTAGCCTACAGCATTAACTATTGGCAAGATTTGGCAAGAAGGCTAAAAAAGTAGCCTAAAACTATTTGGCTATTGGTTAATATTTACCAATAGCTAGTGTGGCCTAGATGAATCAGCTGATTTTTTTTTTTTTTACTTTGATGTAACATATACTGAGGAATTGTGCTAAATAAGATCATACATTTATTTTCTTTTTTCTTGTCAATATTCAACATAAAAGCAGTCATCTTTCTTAACAGAAATGTATTTATTTTTTATTTAAATCAGTCTCACCCCCTTGCTTGGTTATTTGCTTCCCCAATCTCATTTACTGTCATATAGGCTCTCCAAGTCTATTTGGTATTCAGTTCTGTGAGTGTTTTAAGGGGCAGCCGTATCCAAGGCAACCCGCCTAGTCAATTTCCCAGTGTCCTGTCATTTATATAAGGAGGATGCAATATACACTGATGTGCTCATGGAATTCAAATGCTTGTCACACCGCAAGCAGAGCCCAGAGGAAATTCCAGCACATGTTTGTTTCTAAATATGCGGATGTTATTATTATTGCAAAGTTGAATACATGTTCAATAAAGAGCAAGGCTGAATTCTGTTCTTTTTCTCTCAATTTCATGAGTCTTCAAAAACACTTTATTCAAGGTTAAAACTTAATAAAAAACAGATTTACAGTAAAAGGCAAAACAAAGAAAATTATAACTCACACAATTCACAAGGTTTAAATCACTGATGGCAGGATTTACCTCTTCATATGTAAAACATAAACATAAAACATCTATTCTACATTTTCTGTTTATATGACAACCGAGCTGCTCCAACATATACACAGATCACTGGTTCCGTCTCTGTCATGTGGTGTTGGCCTGACCGCATTTTAATGTACTTTAAATCCTCTTTTCCTTAATTTATTTTTCATTTTTCCATCCTTCTGAATGGAGGCACTTCAGGGCGGTTGCCAAACTTCTTGGCAGTCATTCATGTGTCCATGTGCAGAAGAAAGAAGCTGGCATTTCAGTCCAATAATATAAAACACACCCTTTGTGCCTCCATCGTTCCCCAGAGAAAAATGCTGTTTATCATCTTACGGGGTCTTTTGTATTCTGGGACTTTTCTGAGAGCTTGCTTTTGCTGATTAATTTAAATGAATCTCTCGAAACCTTAATGAGTGACGTCAGAGACAGTATTACAGCCTATTCAAATATCAAAAGGAAAAGAACACCATGTACAATTTGACACTTAAAACGCAAGACAATATAAACACAAAGCACAAAAACACAAGAAAAATAAATAAGGCAATACATTTCAGTACAGATGAAAAAGTGCCATCAACACTGAAGTCTTTTTAAAACAAAGAACTTTTTTCAGATGCTCCCTAACTTTGGAAGATTTGTCTTTTATTTAACATAAGATCATTTGGAGACCCTCCCTTGCTTTAGAAGATTATCCAGATATGCTTAACACAGTCCTCAAATAATCAATTCGTTTTTAATATTAAAGTAAACACTTTTCTTGACCACACCCATTCCAGATAATTTTTAAATTGCTTAGCATCAGTCCTTCACATGATTCAGATATTAGTTTTGTTCCAAAACCTAGTGAGTTGCCTCGCTGTCTACATTGGCAGCAATCATTGTACTCAATATGTGATTTGAAACTCCACACACCACACAAACAGTTTTGACTTGTAATTAAAATTGTAATTAGCATGTTGCAAAAGGCTCAATATTCTAATAAGCATTAAATACTTGAAATATTTGGTAAAATAATATTTTTTTAATAATCCTATACTGTTTGAAAGTTTGGGGTAAGATTTTTTAATGTTTTTGAATGAAGTCTCTTATGCTCACCAAGGCTGCATAAAAACAGTAATATTGTGAAATATTATTACAACTTAAAATAACTGTTTTCTATTTTAATATATTTTAAAATGGCATTTATTCCTGTGATGGCAAAGCTGAATTACTCCAGTCTTCAGTGTCACGTGATCCTTCAGAAATCATTCTAATATGCTGATTTGCTGCTCAATGTGATCGATGTTAAAAACAGTTGTGCTGCTTTATATTTTTGTGGAAATCGTTTTTTTTCAAGATTTTTTGATGATTAGAAAGTTGAAAAGAACAGCATTTATTTGAAATGTGAATCTTTTGTAACAATGACTTTACTGTCACTTTTGATCAGTTCAATGCATCCCTGCTGAATAAAAGTATCAAAAATCTTCCTGATCCCAAACTTTTGAACAATATTGTTTTTTTTTTATTTTATGAAAAATACCGTTATTTATAAATTTTTCTCTTCTCATCCCCTACCTTGCATGTATTTTTTCACTGAGCTTGATGCTTTAAAATGCTGCCACATGCAAGCAGCTCATTAGGTTTAGGAACAGTGCAAACGTCTTAATATGACATGAATGTACTATACTGTATATTGCATGTTTTGTTGTAATTATTTGTTTTGAGCAGCTTTGTAAACACCTGTCTATGCGCTCCTCGGCAGCCTCTGTGCTGAACTCTGCATTCTGCTCCGGTTCTTCCGCCCCCTCCCTTTCTCCTTCTCTCCCCCTCCTCTGTGCCTGTGCCGGTCTGCTTTCTTTCTGTCTTGTTTGTTATGCTTGTGATTCCCTGATTCCTTGCTGTTGTGACGTTGGCTGAGTTCTTTGCAGTGTCGCTCCAGTTTGCTGTGGTTGATCAGTGCCATCACATCCTGGTACCATGGCTGGGAGGTGCCAAGAAAGGGCTGCAGGGCGGGGCTCCACACAATTAAACGAATAGTAACAGCTGTCCAGCGGAACTGATGCTCTTCTAGCTGACAGTGATAAACACCACCATGATTGAGCTCAGTCCGGGGAATGAGGATGCCCCTGTCGATGACAACCATCTGCTCCCCAGATGTGACCTGAAAGACAGAGGGTTCAAATTTAGTTCAAATAATCTTAATATTGATAAACTTTTTAAAGTGTGCATGCATATTTTGAGGGTGTGTGTACCTTATGTCGCTCCAAGCTGTTCTCGCCTATGTCTTTATACCAGGTGACGGTGGCATGGTGCGATTTGGGTAGACACTCTAGGTAGGTGCTGTTACCCACGGCAACAACTAGTGTCTTTTCCTCAGCCTCCACCTGAAGACCAGCTAAATAACAATGAATGAAATAATTAAAACAAAATGAAAGAATATTTTAAATGAAATAATTAGGGCTTTATATATATATATATATGTGTGTGTGTGACACTGGACCACGGGTATATTTGTGGCAATAGCCAACAATACATTGTATGGGTCAAAATTATTGATTTTTCCTTTATGCCAAAAATCATTAGGATATTAAGAAAAGATCATGTTTCATGAAGATATTTTGTAAATGTCCTACCATAAATATATCAAAAATGTATTATTAGTAGTAATATGCGTTGCTAAGGACTTCATTTGGAGGACAATTTTTTTGGCGATTTTTTTTTGCACCCTCAGATTTATCGGCCAAATATTGTCCTAACCTAACAAACCATACATCAATGGAGCGCTTATTCATTCAGCTTTCAGATGATGTATATATAAAAAAATTTACCCTTATGACTGGTTTTGTGGCCCAGGGTCACATATTACCTTTTATTTAATTCAATAATTGTTGGTCTATCTATGTGCACATGCATTTCATACCATGGTCACCACATTTTTAAGACTCAATTACTTTATGTTAATTGTGTTTTTCTAAAGGCTTAAATGATGAGAGTTCATTTAACCTTTTATTTTTCACCAAGATTTAAATGAATGAAATCAACAATGAAAAACACATACAAATAAGCATAAAAAAAAATGTTGTTCTAAGCAGGATGTTTAACAACAGTAAATGTCTGGTTGTTCGTGTCTCTTACCTCCCTGTCTGACACACTGGTTCAGCGGGTTGCCGTCATCATTAACCTGACGAATATTTCTTCTGCAGACAAGGAGGAATGTTTCAGATCAGATTTATTTCCGATATCCCAAATACCAAAGTGGTTTCAATGTACGGGAAACTGCTCATGTAACGGATTCTATCAAACAAGCTGCCCATACTAGATGCTTTTTACATTTTTTAATCAGTTGTAATCAAGGTAAAATATGCGAGTGCAAGATGTGTGTCACCTGTGTGCAGTTGGCATGTATGGGCTGCAAGAGTGCCCGTCCCAAGTGCAGTATGGGTCTCTAGCGAGACAGCATTCAGCGCAAGCCTGGCCATACAGATCACAGTGGAACAGACCCAACTGAACCACACCCTCTGCTGATCCAGCAAACAGCCACTGCTGGAGACAAAACACACACAACACACACAATGATATGGGCTGTGATCCTGTTTACTGGATTTTTCAGTAAGCAGGAATACTGGGCCAGAAACCCAAACATTTAAACCACATTCCTATATACAGCTCCAGAATTACAGCGCTCTTTCCATCCTAGATCTTGCATGGAAAGAAATGTGTGAAAACCCTCAGTTTCATTTTAAGTATCTTCCACCCTCTCAAGTTGCCATGGCGACAGGATGGGAACGTTATATAAAAGTGTGTATAGTCATGTACTTTTGCATGTGTGCTTCTATTGATAAACACTGTACCTTTTTCTTGGACATCGTCATGGCAGTGATTGGAGACTTGTTCTGTTGAATAACAGGAGATGAGCAGTTAATGTTTCAAGTTTAAAAGGTCATCCTAATGAATCTGGAATGTTAAAGCTGTAAATGTTTTACCTTAAAAACCTGCAGCTGTTCCAGAGTGACTTCCTGATTCTGTCCATTAGCTTTAGGAAGGTGAATCGCTTTCAGAACCAGGCCAGAATCTGAATACACACATACACATAAAACTTTCACTTTGTTCTGGTAAAGTGTATCCAATTGAGTCTTTCATTAATTGTAATTCATCTTATGTAATTTATAGGTTGGAATGTGGACATTTTATATAGGTCAAACAAAAAGGAAGTTGAGATTGAGAGTGGGCGAATATAAATATGCTATTCGCAATAAAAATTGGTTGTATCCTATCTATGGCAAGGCATTATGAGGTGGGTAATGGTAGTGATAGCTCCCTTAAAGTGATAGGAGTTGAAACTATTCCATGTACTATAAGAGGTGGAAATGCAATGTCGCCTCAAAGCAAGGAGGTCCCCGGTTCGAGTCCCGTCTGAGCCAGGAAGCCTTTCTGTGAGGAGTTTGCATGTTCTCCCTGTGTCTGTGTGGGTTTCCTCTGGGTGCTCCGGTTTCCCCACAATCCAAAAAACATGCAGTATAGGTGAATTAGAGACGCTATATTGTCTGTAGGTGTGAATGTATGTGTGTGTGTGAGTCCCAAACCATGTAATGGGGAGGATTGGGAAATGGCAACCTACCCCAGATAAAATAATTGGCAAGAATATTCATGGACAGTCTCTCGTGTATGACAAGAGATCGTCCATAGAATCACCAAGAGTTGGATATGAATGAATGAAAGAAAATCTGTATAGGAGTTGCTTGGTTTTAGCCACTCCCACTTGTTAACCAGCTGCTTTGATGTGAACAATGGATGTGTATCCCGAGGAAGACTGTTTTAAGCCGAAACATGTTGATCCAACTATTTTTTAATGTGTTAATGACCCAACTTATTACAGGCCTTTTATGCTTAACCACATGAGTGCCTTGGAATATTTTGCTGTTATGCACATATAACACACAATATTTATAAACTACCGGTATACGGACATCTCACATAATATACATCCTAAATTCAGTAAACCTGCAGTTTATTTTAATATTGACCACAAACACACCTGTGCCGATGAACAACACGTCATATTGTCCATCTACTGCCTCCACTCTGTCCACAAGGAGGCGGGTCAGCTTATAAGACACGCCCACTCTGATCAGCAAAGGATGACCCCCAAGAGGATGCACCAGCTCCTGCATTAAAGGATGTGTGCGGCTAAAGAAGATAACGTCATCAGGATATTCCCTCGTTGATTTAAAGCCTCCGTATGTGCTGCTGGGACACTGAATATTGACAGAAAGTATTACTGTCTAAAATAATTATTTACATGATTTTATCAAAGTTAAAGATAAAGGTTTATTTCAAATATATACTGTAATTAAACATTACAAAGTCAAAAAAATGAAACATGCATGGATGAATCATTCACAATAAGATTTATAACATGCATTTACTATTTTAATTTCATGCTGACTTTAAAGTCTTTTAAAATATTAATAATTTAATGACAATGTTAAATCTTTAGCAAATCTCAAAATTAATAACCATTTTTATAATGTACATTACACTGTTTTTAAAATTATTGATTTAATTTTTTTGTTTATTTAGACAAAATAGTACAGAATTTGAATATTGACCATAACATGAAAATAATTATCGGCTTATCATATGGGAAGACTCACTGTGCCAGGTCTGGGATAGGGAACTCGGCCTGTATACTCTGTCCACTTGTACTGTTGTCCCTCCCTGTGAAGGAAGTTTCCTTTAAAAGCTCTAATAATGTCCTGCATGCGGTACACGCACACAGCGGATCCATTCAAGACATTGCTGTAAGGAGAGGAAACAAACACAAACATAAAAATAGATATATGAATTATTAATTGATTGAGAGTTAAGTAGAACGCAACAGCTACAAACATATGTGAATCAATCACAATGTATCAAAGCAACAACATTCATCTTATTCAATTCTCCTGCGTGTTTTTGACCCAGCTTAAATCCAATTAAAACTCAGCTCTGGTGGCACAAATGAAAGTGGCAGTGTCATCTGGTCTAAAGTGAATTTGGGTCTGCTGTGAAAGCTGGAGTCTTTGAGAGATTTAACACACACAGTGGAACAGCTCAACAGAGAGCAATAACACTGTCACTCTTTCCAAACAGTTTTTTCGGAACCCATACTTCATTGTGCACTCCACCCTAAGCAACCCTCTCCAAAACCTTGGGCCAACACACACACACACATTTTCACAAAGAAAGATGAATGCATATGCTATTTGAGATGGCTGATGTAAAATTGGTTCAACTTCTAATGTGTTTTAAACATCATGGGTGCATCATTAATGTCATTATAGACCTGCTGGAAAGTATGACTCAGTAATACTGCAATTTTATCCACACCCTTAACCACATACACACACAGGGTTTTCATGACTTTAAAAGTCAGACTTTTATACTACTCTTTTTCCATACAATTAAAGTGAAGGGTGACCTGGGGCCATCAAGCTTAAAAAAAAACAAGACAGCACCATGATGATTTCTGAAGCCATACAATAGCTCTGTGTGCAGAAAAGGCAGAAAGTTGTTCTGTTATTTACTAATATATTGTGAAATATCATAACCGTTTAAAAGAACTGTTTTCTATTTAATATATTTTAAAATGTAATTTATTTCTGTTATGGTACATCAGAATTTTCAGCATCATTACTCCAGTCTTCACGTCACATGATCCTTCAGAAATCATTCTAATATGCTGAACAAAAAAGTTTTGGTCCGATCCACTTTTCCACAGCGTTTTTCAAAAATCGCTTACTGCACCTTTAATATTTTTGTGTAAACCATGACACATTTTTCAGGACCCTTCGATGAATAGAAAAAGCAGCATTTCTTTATAACAGAAATCTTTTGCAACATTATAAATATCTTTACGTTTTGTCACAAATTAAAAAAAATTAAATAAAAAAATTAAATAAAAAAAAATTAAATAAAAAAAAAAATCTTTCAAATGGCTTCAGAAGTTTATCTTCACAACAAACAATGATTTTTGTCCATTTTTGGAGATTGAAAGTGCAGAATCAACATTCTAAAAAACATCTCTTCTTGTGTTTTTAAGTATACTGTAAAAAATTATATGATCAATAAGTTATGACAAAATATTTTTTACATTGCTTTAACTCATCAAAATAAGTTAAGCATATACACTTTTTATATAAGTTATAAAGAATTCAACTTTTTTTTTTTTATCAGTTTAATGTAATTTAAGTTGAAATGACTTAAACATCCAAGTTAAATGTCCTTAAAAATTTAAGGCAGCAACTTTTGTTTTACAGTATGATAGAGGGTCAAGCAAGTTTGGTGTGTTGTGGGAGGTCAGTAAATGTTGACAGAAATGTCCTTTTTTAATGTCAGCTCTTGCTCTTAGTTTAAATCTGATACCAGGTCAGTGTGTAAGACTCACCTGGTAGTGGTGAAGAGCCCATAGATGAGGGGGTTTGTTTTGTCCTTTCCACGTTGTATGAAAATATCCTCTATGGAAAAACAGAAAACAGGGTTAGAATATTAAGTTTGCTTTGTGTGCGCTTCAGTCTATGCTAATGAGAGAGAGCGAGTGTGTGTGGCCTCTGGTTTCCTCTCAAGGCTGTATAAACTTATGAAAAGAATATTTACCTGGTCACACTCTCTTTCTCATACAAATAAACGTGTGTAACGCAGCATATTTGCGGTTTCACTTTTGTTCAAAAACACACAAACACATATATCTTCACAACGAACTTGGGCTGTTGAGGTGGTACGCTAGTTCATTTCTGCATTCTCACATTCCAGCCATGTCAGATATGATCATACGCCTTATCAAATCAAACACACACGTTAAGATAGTGGTTCTCAACTGGTTTTTCTTCAGGACCCAGATTTTACAGTGGATGTCTAGTGCAGCCCAAAACAAAGCCAAAATAGTATTGACCAACTATAGAAGTAAACAAAAAATGTAACATGCGAATTAACTTAACAGACAAATGCAAAATAATTAACATGAAATACTTTGCGGGTCAGTAAGGTTTATTTTTTAAAGAAATGTATATTTCTTTATATTATTCCCCATTGGCAGATTATTTTGCTTATCTTAAGCAAAAACTTAATTTTGAGTTTACTTTCCCAAAACAAGACAATGACTTTTACTTGTCTTAGTAAATGCTTCTTAATTTAAGAATTTTTTAGATATTTGGACTGGAACAAGACACAAATACTAAGTAAGAAAAGCTTAAAACCCTAGGGCACATTCAATTGATCAAAACTGACAGTAAAGAACATTATAAAACATTTCTATTTCAAATAAATGCTGTTTTTTTTTCAATACTTTTTTTCGGTTTCCACAAAAATATTAAGCAGCACAATTGTTTTCAACATTAATAATAATAAGAAATGTTTCTTGAGCACCAAAGACACAGAAGACTGGAGTAACATTTAAAAAAAGTTCAAGTTTAAAATATATTAAAATATCAATGTAATAATGTTTCTCAATATTACTGTTTTTAAATAAATGCAGCTTGGTAAGCATAAGAGACTTTCAAAAACATTCAAATATCTTAGCAACCCCAATCAAAAATACTGTGGAGCTTGATCAAACATACAGCCCTTGACATCAACAAAACATAAGAGGCATGACCCACCAGTTTGAAAACCACAGCATTAAACATTAATGCTACAGCGGACATGCTACTACAAATTTACTGACTCCCATAAACTGTTTAAAACCAAGAACATAAACTAGATCTGCACTATAAAATGGTTGCAACCTTTATTACTCACCGCTCTGCGGTAAAACACACACATACACACAGCCGCTTTGTTTCCCCCCTGTATTTTACACTCAAACCAACAGAATCCCTTTAATTAAGCATTCACACTCCCTCTTCCCCTCTCAATCCCATTGCTATCCCTCATTTCTGTCCCACCCCTCCTCCATCTCTCTCTCCTCCTTTTCAGATTGTTTTCACCACCCCCCTATTCTCTGGCTCTTCTTCTCTTTCACTTTTGCGGGGACGCTATAGTTGTTTCAATTTCCTCCAACAAAAGCTTTTGTTCTCCTTGAGCACAGATAGTTTTGTCTGTCCTGCACTTGTTGACACTTCTCTATCCTGCCCCTATCCATCCTTATCCCTCCTAACCTCTGATTCTCCTGCTCACTGCTGTCCTCCCTCATCCCCATCTAGAGTTAGCCAGTAGATTATGTGGAAACAGGATGGGGGTGCCACCGTAGACGTGAAAATGCACACACACAGACCCTGACAGTCTTCAAAACATTCAGCAGACCACCAAGACAAATTGCATATGCACTGGCGCACTCATTTTAAAGGGATAGTTCACCCAAAAATGAAAATTTCCCCATGATTTACTCACCCTCAAGCCATCCTAGTGTATATGGCATTCTTCTTTCAGACGTATACAGTTGGAGTTATATTTAAAAAATGTCCTGGCTCTTCCAAGCTTTATAATGGCAGTGAATGGCTTCTGAGATTTGAAGCCCAATAAAGTGCATCTATCCATTATAAAAGTACTCTACGCGGCTCCGGGGGGTTAATAAAGGCCTTCAGAAGCAAATCTGTGGGTTTTTGTAAGAAAAATATCAATATTTAGCTTTTGGCGGACCACCTTTGGTTTTTAACTTAGTGTAAAGTGTAACTGGCGCAACGTTGACTTCAGACATAGCGCAAGCGTTTTGAACTGCGAGAGGCGTTACACTTTCTTCGTAGGTTGAATACAGAAGGCAGTCCGTCGGAAGGCTTGAGAGTGAGTAAATTATGGGATCATTTTCACTTTTGGGTGAACAATCCCTTTAAGATATATTCATCATCATGCAGTTCAAAAATGCAAAACATTCAGGGTGGATTCAAGAAAATTGGGCCACTTTGTGACAAAACTTCTAGATATCCGATAAAATGTGTATAACCATAAGGAAAAATGTCCCTCTTTAGGTGTTAACTATCAATTTGTCTAACTGTCACATGTTTGTTCTGTTTTGCTTGAGTTCTTGTCCCTGTGTTTTGGTTTGACCCAGTTTTCTTTGTCATCAGTTTTCCCGCCACTTGTTTGTTACTATGGTTCCTGATTAGTCATCACCTGCACGTGGTTCTGTTGATTGCCATCCCTGTGTATTTAATGCTGCCTTCATGTGCTATCGGAATTATCGTAAATATGAGTTTCCAGGTAAAAATTGCATATGAATGCCCTCTGATGTCGTGTTTACCACTAGGAAGTGTGGAAATAATTTTGATAGGCTACCTAAATTCCTGAGATGGACATGCCATAAACTTTAAACATGGTGGCGGGGAGAACTACTGCTGTGTAGTGATGGGCAGACCGAGGCTTCGTGAAACACCGAAACAGTTGAAGCAAATGTGCCGTGTTATGTCGAAGCTTCGAAACAATTTGACACCTGTCTCCACGGCAACCCCTGCTGGTCTGAACAGTGTAAATGCAACAAAACCCAGGCCAAACATGTATAAAAACAGTCTGATAAAAACACCTTTTACAATTCTATTGCAAATGTTTTATTGAAAGTAAAATCTTTCAAATGCAATTAACTAATCATCTCATACAATTAAATAATAAGTGTATACATGTTCTTTTATCAATTGTCAGGGCTTGTTTTGTTTGTTTCATGGATGGCTCAGATAAACAGGCCAATACGAGACTATTAACTACTATTATTCCTTTTAATTATACTAATGTCTAATTAAAATGTCTACAAATGTATACAACTGATCAGAGATCAGGTGAAACCATAGACTGTAAAAACATATGGACGTAGCGTCCGTGACGTCACCCATAGGATTCTGAAGAGCAGTTTTGAAGCGTAAAGTAGGGACGAGCTGGCCGTTGCCATCTTGGCAGTGCGTCATCGCGCATCACTCCTGGATAACAGAAAATGGGCAAAGAGGCGGCACGTGGGCGGAGCTGAGGTGACGCGATGACTAACAGACAGCAGATAAATGGCTGTTCACCTGTCACTCAAAGTGGCCACGCCCTTAATTATGCAGAACTTTAAGGCTTTATATAATGTAAACGAATGAGTTTTTTCTGCTGTAAAGTTGGCCATTTTAATATGGGGCTTAATGAGATTCTACTCCCTTCTGGAGCCTGTCCCTAGTGGCCAGTCAATGAATTGCAGTTTAAGTGACTTCCGTATTGGCTTCAAGAGAAACTGCGGGAGGTTGCCGCTTGGGTAAAACCCACAGACACTTGTTCAATGGTTCTCAGTGACTGCTCATGATTCATGGGTTCACAGAGATCCTCGCCCCCTAGCGGTGAACCATTGACATTTGGAAGTGTTTTGAAACATTTCGAAACAGTGATGACGTAAAGAAGCCTCGCTTACTGAAATCACGTGACTTTGGCAGTTTGATACACACTCCGAACCAATTGATTCGAAACAGAAGTTTTGTAAAGCTTCGAAGCTTCATGAAGCAGTGTTTTGAAACTGCCATCACTAATGCGGTGACAGGTATGATTTATTAGTTTCCCCCCCCCCCAAAACAGCTAGATCGTCTTGTCTTGTGCATATTTACATATATGAGTAATCATTTAAAGCGTATTGTATGTTTTATACAAAGCGAAAATAGCCTGCATTTCTGGATAGCATCGTAAATGTTTATATGGTTGTCAGTGCATATGACACTACATATAATTTTGGTTTTAATAAGATTTTCCCAATAAATAGGCAAGAATAAACCTGGTGTCCTCCATGATTCTTATTCCAACAACCAAGCACTTGAATGCAACAAGCTCGTAATCACGACTTCTGAAGTGGTAATTATGAAATTTCAGATAGCACATGAAGACAGCATAAGCCCTCAGTTTTTTCAGTCCTTTGTCTTGAGTTGATGTTATGTTAATAGTGTTATGCTAGTGTCCGTTCATTAAAACCCCTTTTGTTTCATTTCCTCTCGTCTTTTGGATTATCTACACAACAAGTGTGACACTAACATTTAAACACTTTAGAGTCAGCATATATGTAAATATCAGTTGTCCTCCTCGCTATGTCAATATCATCATATTAGAATGATTTCTGAAGGTCATGTGACACTGAAGACTGGAGTAATGATGCTGAAAATTCAGCGTTGCCATCACAGGAATAAATGACATTTTAAAATATATTAAGATAGAACACTGATATTTTAAATTGTGATAATATTACAGTATATTAACGCAGCCTTGGTGAGTCTTGTTTCAAAAACATTTTAAAAATCTTACCGACCCCAAAACACTCACACACACATAAACACAAGAATTTCATCTGAATTTCAGCTAATAAACACACCCATTCATCAATCAACCACACATTATTAAAAAATTCCAAACAGATCATACATAACAAGAATTCACTTCAATTCAACAGCTTCAAAATCTGAGACACAACAACTAGCAGCATCAACTCCACACACACAAACAGACATTATCTAAACTTATTTACCAGTACACCAGAACGTGACACATTTTGGAGTACCTTTAATCTCACATACCAAAAAAACACACCAGCCAGTTTTTTTCTTTTTAAGATGTAATCAAGCTTCATCTGTTCCATATTTCATAAAAACATAAAATTCTATACAATTCTAGCTCTATTCTTCCAGCAACTCCCATCTGATTGTCAGTTTATGCATGTTTCTTCTTATAATCTATAAACTATTCTTGATTAACATTTACTGTCTGCAGTGTGGTCTGGCTCATCATAACCATGGCAACATGAGGGTCCCAGATGTAGGGGGAGATTATGGGAGATGTAGTTGTTTAGGGGCCGTGGAGCACAATGTAAACATGACATAGAAGAGACTTCTTATAGATTTCCACCATAGGGCAAAAGTACAGCTAAGATGAGACACATATTAGCATTAGAGCATGTTTATATTATAAAATCATTAACACTTTTCACATTCACAAGTCAAAGTAACCATGAAAGTGTTCACCAATCAAAACATTGCGGTTTTGCATGTTCTAAATACTTTGGTAGGCCAAGAAATAAACACATTTCACAGTTCTCCAACACTTGAACAACTGAACATGCACAGATATGTAAACCTAGCTGTTTAAAGATTACCATGGCGCTCGACGATGAATAGTTCTGTTCAGAGCCGCTTGCAGATTTGATAAAGCTGCAGTCAGATATGGAAGCCATTCTTGATTTCTGATTATTGCAGGGTGTGTTTTATATCATATTTGTGTCAAATTGTTTAGGGGATGTGCTATGTCAATATAGTCATCTGATAACTGAGATGAACATTTGAATATGTATGTGTTTTAATGTGTATATTTTATAGAAATAATTTGAGCATGAGATTATTAGTAAAACTTCAGTCCGCCTGAGGATTCAAGAATTGTTTATTCTATGTGAGGACTTTGTTTACACAGACTGATTGATAAGAAACCGGTTTCTGTCTGAGTGTGTGTCTGAGTCTGTGTGTGGTTTGTGTGTGTGAGTGTACTGATAAACTTTTTCCATAAATCAGGGACGTTTGGGCATATATGACACACACACAGTATCAACAGTATAAATTATATTCTAAAAAAATGTACAAGGTTATCTCAAAGCCTTATTTAATTTGAGAGATTTGCTTAAACTTTGATTAGGTAATCATGTGTGGCATTTCATGTGGCATGTGTATTACTCACGGAGTTTGTCGAAGTGTGTGTGTATGCCGTCAGGTCCTGGTACGGAGCAAACAATTCGAGCTTTCTGAAAGGTGCTCCATTTATGAACCAAACTACGCTGTCCGCCAATATCATTCTAGAAAGAGAGGAAAAAGAGATAAACACACTGATATATTACCATAATATCCCTTTTCTGCTAGTCTCCTTTAACAAAAAAGTACCATGGTATAACTGATTATTTGGAGATGGTAACATGGATTTTTGGACATGTTCCCTGCTAATACCATGTTTTTCGACATGTTCTTTGATGTAGACTTAAATACCCTTGTGCATGAATAAGGTAATCACTCTTTTCTGATACCATCATTTTACCATTGGTACCACTACAGAACTTTTTGTAAGGTTATTAATAATCATTTTGCAATATCCAAATGACAGAAATCTATGGAAACTTGTTTCCGCCACAGATAAAGGTAATATCAACTTTTTACCTCACATTTATATCTCACAATCTTGACTTTATTTCTTACAATTCCGAGTTTATAACTCACAACTCTGATTGTGAGATATACACCAATGAGCCAATATATTATGAATGCCTGCCTAATATGCCATTTGTTGTTCGTGTGCTGCCAAAACAGCACTGACCCACTTAGGCATGGACTCTACAAAGAACCCTGAAGGTGTCCTGTGGTATCTGGCACCAAGCTGTTAGAGGCATATCCTTCAAGTCCTGTAGATTGCTTGCCCAGCACATCCTTCAAATGCTAAATTGGACTGAGATCTGATGAATTTGGAAGCCAGGGCAACACCTTGAACTATTCATCTTGTTCCTCAAACCATTCCTGAACAATGTGTGCAGTGAGGCAGGGTGCATTATCCTGCTGAAAGAGGCCACTTCCACCAGGGAACACCATTGTCATTAAGGGGTGGTCTGGTCTGCAGCAATGTTTAGGTTGGTAGCACAACCTTCTTCCACTGCTCCAAGGTCCAGTTCTGATGCTCGCGCATCACGCCCAGTGTAGACGCTTTCAATGGTGGTCAGGGGCCTTGTGTGAATTGTGCTTCAGCAGACCTGTTGGTTCAAACCAGCTGGGATAGCATTCATTGCTCTCCTGCATCGATGATCCTTGGGAGCCCAACACCCTCTAATCGGTTTGTGGTTTGTCCATCCTCGGACTACTGTTGGTAAATTCTCACCACTGCTGACCGGGAGCAACACCCAAGCCTTGCCATTTCAGACAAGGGCTAAATTGTTATGGCAAGGTAACCGGGTCAAAGTCACTCAGATCTTTATTCCTACCCATTTCTCCTGCATTCAACACATAAGTTATGAGAACTGGATTTTTGCTTACCATCTAATCTACCCAGACCTTAATATGTGGCATTGTTAGGAGATTATATATACAGTATATACACCTTTCTGTTTGAATCTGCATGTAACACTTTTCAACCAGAGGAACAGTCAGAGAAAGCACATCCTATCAGATTCACAGAGATGTGCACATAGTGGCCACACAAGTGCAGTTAGGCACGTAGGAACACACTGCTAGATACCTTACAGACGCGGGCGACTCTAGAATAGAGGACCTTCCCAGCAGCCCCTTCTGCCTCCTGAGCGCGCTCAGTGAAGAACACGTAGACCTTATCATCCTCCTCATTATCACTCTCTGACATCGCTGCAACATGTACAAATTCAGCACCTGGAGAGAGACAAAAATACAGTTACCAAACACAAAAATCTGTTATTGTGTAAAGAATATGGTATTTTCTTGTGTTTAACCTACAAAGCACAGTGCATCCTTAATTGTTATCAACAACATGCTGTGTGTGTATTTTTGTAAGTGTTTTGTGCTAGCTGAGGTGTATGTGTGGTTGCACATGTATCACCTTGCAGCCATGAAGAGTGATATTGTTCAGTGCGAATCACATGTCGTTCCCCCAGACTCCGAATAAAAGCAGTATCATGACTTAGAAAGTCAGAAGAGATGCCAGCGTACAGCTCACCGTCTGAACAAACACACACAAAGATTTGGATCAGAGTTACACTGGCATGTTCTTACACAAACAGATAAACTACCGACAAACTATAAACACACTGTCTTACCTATGATGGAGGTAGCTGTTCTCTGGTAAGGGTCGTACGGACATTTTCCCTTCCCTGATTCAGTGTCTTCATACTGCAGCGTTTGTTCCTCGGCCTAAAAAACCCTTTACATTATTTACAGTTCAAATTATTTATTTTTGTTTATGCACATTAATTCTTTAAGCATGTTTAGATCTGTATGTCACTTTTTTTTTTAAAGAGAAAAAATGTAATGTTAAATTTAACATTTTCATTATTTCAGTAATTATTATTAACAGTAATATTTTATTTTGTTTGGATTTGTATGAAATACTTTTTTTTAATTACATTTATATTAACATATTTTTAAAAATGTAAAAAGATGTGTTTAGTTTAATAAAAATAATTAATAATATTACACCCATTTTAATAAAATAATATTTTATTTTGGATCTGTATGTCACTTTTTATTTTAATAAACATATTTATTAAAATTGTATTATTTTAATCTGACATTTTCTATTCAATCACTTGAGACATGCATAGTACATGATAAATGCACATCAAAAGGAAGTGATTATATGAGAGAGGTGCGTGCTGGGAAATGTAGTCTTTCTTTACCCTAAGGAAGAGGTTGGTAGGGATGAAGGCACAGCGAGGGTTGAACGCTCCAGTTCCACAGGCATAAAGATGTGTTTGGTTATACTGCTCTAACACACGCAGGAAGTTGGCACAGTCCATCTGTGACGTAAACAGGAAACTAGCACTCATGAACAAAGCCTGCTCGTGAGGTCGTCCGAGCTTCAATACAGACAGAACTAATAAACTGTCCAGACAGTGAGGATTGAAATGATTTGACTTGTTTGTGATTAGACACTTTATGAAAAGCTGTCCAAATAAGCTGTGTTACATAATATCATGTTTTACCTGCAGGTTTTTTCCAGCCATTATACAGTCCTGGATCCGATCTGGATTTGCAGGCCAGTATATCTGAAATGCACACACACACATACACATGTATGAATTTGGTGTACAAGTATGCATAAAAGCTTCTCTTACTCATATTAAATGTTGATGCATATGCTGATTTCATCATGTAGCATGTGAGGAATTACAGTTGAATGCCACTCTGGCATTACTCAGATGAAATCATTATGAACACACACTTAGTTATGTAGACAAGCAAGGATGGGCTCATACATACACTATTACTCACACATGCACAAATACACTCACAGGACCTCATACATGCAACACAAGCCAAACAAGTGTTTGAAAAACAATCATACATTAATGGGGGTTATGCGCAACAAATCGCTTCCGGTTTAGGTCTTTTGTATGTGCTTCATTAAATATAGAGCCATTTTATGGAGCCTCCTTTAAAGGAGTGAGCAAAGATGAGCATAACCAATGTTCATCACATGTGCAGATTGATATCTAAAAGTTTTTTATTTTTCTTCTTCCCACTAACATTTAGATATTTAATTCGGGGGGGGAAAACAGCAACAATAAAAAGAACTAGCTAGGTTAGCTGATTTCCTTAAAAGTGTGTAGATATCGCCATCAGTTCGTATTGCCGTTAACACTTTCTCCGACAAGCGGATGCGATGAGACCTGTTTTCCTGTTTGTACATGTGACGTCCAGCCTATTGTGTCTTTCAATTTCAAATGCTAATAAAAATTTTGAATCTGGGACAGTAAAAAGTAAAAGTAAAAGCTTTCTTGTTTGATACTGCAGTAATCTTGGGTGAACTATCCCTTTCATAAAAAATATTTTCATTTACTCTTCTTCAAGTTACTTCTTTTTTCCGTACAATGAAAGTAAATGGTGACCAGGGACTGTCTAGCTCCAAAAAACATACCATAAAAGTACCATCATCTGATATGATTTATATAAGATCTATTCCACATCTTCTGAAGCCATTTTTCTCAGCTTGACAGCCCATGGTCACTATTTGCTTTCATTGTATGGAAAAGAGCAGCATGAACATTCTGTTAAACTTCTAGTTTTGTAAGCAAGAGAGTATATAATGGCAGAATTTCAATTTCAAGTGAACTGTCCCTTATTTAAGAACACAAGGAATATAAGAGAAACAGCGTGTGTGTGGGTGTGTACATACCTTGCGGGGGTTTTGAGTAATATCATCCAGGCTGGCGGACAGCAGATGGTCCTTCATACCAATGTAAAGGCGACGACCGTCTTCATCCGGCAGCAGAGAGTTCAGATCCCCAGCAGGCACAGAGAGAGACATGAGCCTGCCGCTCTGCACCAGCTCTAAGGCAGAGATAGAAAAAAAGAGAACAGGTTATTCTATACATTTCTGTTATGACTGAAGACCCTCTTGGCTTATCTGAGTTTAGCTTAGGCTATATATGCAGCATTTCTGTTTTTCCATCACAAATCCTTTATATCTGACAGGCCAATAAAGAAAATGCAATTTAGCTTTATTGTTTATATGGGAAAGAAAAAAATTTGAGAAAGACACAGAAGGGGAATTTCTGAAGAATATCCTGGTTAGTTTTTCCCATATAATTCCAGTGAATGAGGCCATCAAGCTCCAAAAAAAGAAGGGGAAAAAAAGACCATTCGCGTATCATAAAATGGTCTACGACTGATGTTTTAAATCCCAAGTCTTCTGAAGATATACAATAGCTTTGTATTCAAATGATAAATTTTCAATAGTTAACAGCCCACTTGAGATTATCAGTGAATAACGAACTTTGCATCTTTTTTCTCATAAGCTATCATATGACTTCAGATTTGGAATATAGTGTATGATTAATATGGACCACTTTTTATGAGACTTTTATGGCACTTTTGCATCTTTTTTTAAACCTGCTCTAGCCTATAGGCTGAATAGTAAGAGAAACAAGTTAGCCTATTATTCAAATCATCTTTGTGCTCCATGGAAGGTAGAAAGCCAAGCCACAGGTTTGGAACAACATAAGAGTGAGTAAATGATGACATAATATTATTTTGTTGGGTGCAAATACCGCGTTGTGTGTAGCTTAAATCTATTCAATGGACACGAAGAGCGCTATATAATGTATTGAGAGAGAACCTCTATTAACTGCATACCCTTCGTATTAATGGTTGACTTTTCAACAATAAATAATCCACACAACCAACTCTCTTTAACATGGTAAATGCTAGTATGTAGAGCCCAATGATTTGCGATAAAACCAGCGAGTGGAATTCAATCACAAATCGAATGTACTGTATAAAGCAGAATGTCCCGGAATTTTTGAATGCATATATCAAAATTAGTATTGTACAATCAATCAAATCGCGATATTGACCAGTTTCTTAATATTAAAGCTCAAAAACACTGCTATTGAAATCTGAAGTCTGCATAATGAGCTCCGCAGTTTAATTTAACGTTACACACATAGGCCTACAGAAGACATGGCATAGGACATGAACACATGAACTTCATCTCCAGATCTGCTCTGAGAGACACTTTACAGCATTTCACCATTTCATTAAAGAAAAACAATCGCTATGCAATCAAACACACAGACACTCAAAGGTCTTTAGGAACCCGTCAAAATAAAAGTTCGGTTTAACTTGAATAAATTATAACAGAAATAGATTACTATTGCACAATAGAGTGTACTTCAGATAATAATAATAATAATAATAATACAGTTTATTAAAACGCAGGGAAACTCAAAGGTCTTCATACAACACGCCAAAATAAAAGTTCGGTCAAACTCGAAGAAATTGCTATAATATATACTATTATATACTATTACACAGTAATTTTTAAAGCAATAATAATAAAACAATTTATTAAAACATTATTTTTTAGGAATATCACACAAGTTTTTATACATTTTTAAACCGCAAACATGCCTAAATAAATAAAAGGATTTCTTACATTTTCATTTGATTACATTTTAAAAGCTCAACTAAATAGTTTGGTTTATAAATTGATTACCAAAGTAAATTTGTATTTGACAATGCAATGTTTTTAAATAATACTTTAATAATATACTTTAGTATTTTTTGATGTACTCCTGACAGTAAAATAAGCCACTATAAACCTATATAAGAAAAAAAAATACCATGATATACCGCCAGAATCTTTAAAAAACAATGTAATACAGATTTTTGGTCATATACTGCCCAGCACTAGGTGAACGCTCTACCAGAGTTACGTTTCCTTAACACAATGAACTCATATAAACTCATATGTGGACCAGACAGACTCACCTTTGGGCAGAATAACCTGTTCAAAAATCTGAACAGCGGATGAGACAGACAGAGATAAAATAACCCATGTGATGAATAGAATAGACATTCTATTGAAAATATGCGCTGCGAATAATGGGAAATGAATTAATTACAGTGAGAGTGTGTCAGATAATATCTTAATACACCAAAAATCCAGTTGCTAAAAAATAACACACAAACACACACATATCATGTTGGTTTTTCTATAGGTTTGCATGTTTATCGCTCCTTTAAAATATTCTCTCACCCACACACACTAAAAAATTTCGGCTGTCACGAGGGACATGCACACAATCTGTCAGAGCCTACAACCTCACACACATTCCTGGTTTTTTCTCAGTGGCACCAGTCCTACTCATTGCCAACTTTCTTGGGGGCAGTTGCTGTGGTAACAAGGGTGTGTATGTGTGTGTGTGCTAAAATCATGGGCTGGGCTGGTATTCCACCTGTCTCCTGTGTGTTCAACAGGAAGTGAGTTTTCATGACTAGGTGGTCTAGAATCCCCTAGCCTTAGACTGTAATCAGTTTGACTCATGACCTTTTTAGCCATAAACTAAATTAGACAAACAGTGAGACATTCTAATGGTCTTATACCATTAGTACAACTGCAACTGTCATTTTACTGTCAGTTACACACACACACACATATGAACACAAAGTGAGTCACAAACCCTTCAGTCCATCATTCTATGACCAGCTGAGGGTATATTTAGCCACATACAGACCTAGTGTTGTATATTTAACCACACACAAGCTGTGAGTGTATATCTGAACATTAGATTACCTCAGTCATGAGAGAGACTGATGTGGGATTACTCGATTAGTGCAAATGTGTAGCGTGTGATACAGCTAAGAAACATATATACATCAATATATTTTGCTGTCACTCCCTCATCCGTTGTATAGAAACACGTGCCTCGCAGCAGCGTTATTTATTTATTTATTTTTTTGTCATTTACTGCCAATGTAATATAACACAAAGTATAGTGTTATACATGTGTCTTTTTTTTAATTAAAATATTTAACATTTTACTAGCGATGTTGATAACTGTGGAAACACATTAGCAGTCCGTGAAAAGGGCCCATTGGCTAATGTGATACCAAAATGACTAAAACTTTTTTTTTTTAACTGAAAATATAAAAGTTCGAAATAATAATAATACTAAAATAACATTGCTACTTTGTATACTTTACAGCTTTAGCAGAGAGAGATTCCTTTCATATTTAAGCAAAATGGACAGTAACACTTTAGTTTAGGGTCCAATTCTCACTAAGTTGCTTATTAGCATGCATATTACTAGAATATTGAATGTTTATGTTCATACTTCTAAAGTACATATTAATACCTTATTATGCATGACCATATTCTACATCCTTAATCCTACCCAATACCTAAACTTAACTACCTTACTAACTATTAATAAGCAGAAATGAGTTTATTGAAGCAAAAGTCATAGTTAATAGTTAGTTATTAATAGTGAGAATTGGACCCTAATCTAAAGTGTGACAGAATGGGCATTATAAATGAATATTCTGAAATATGGATTGCAATGAAACCTAAATTGAATAGAGAGCTTGCAAGTCAAGTCACCTTTATATATAGCACTTTATACAATACAGATTGTTTAAATTGTTTCATCAGCTTTACAGTGATAACAGGAAAATGATTCAATGATGCAAACAGAGTTCATTTCGGCTGCAGCAGCTCTAAAACAAAATAGTAAAAATAGCTTGTGAATAATTCGAAATCAAATCAAACTGAATTTAAATGGGAATTAAAACACAAATTTGTGAATCGGAAGCGAATTGGGATTTTTTTTTTTTTTTTATCTGCTCACAAGCCACACTTTACTGCAAGTGTGGATGAAAGTTAGAGTGTGTTTCCTTGAGCACACCTTTTCCCATAGTGCTATGGTGGACAAGAACAGTATACACTTGTGCAAATTAAGTTATCGGCTATTACTGCTCAGGCCACCAGTTGGCATGTTCATTTGTGTGTGGTGGAAATGTCAACAGGTGCGACTATAAGTCTGTGACAGGGAAACACAAGGCTCAGGGCTCATGCATAAACACACAGTTAAAATAAACTGGGCGAACACACATTGCTGTGTTCTGGTATTTCTCAAATCTCTGTCAGTCAGACCTACTAACCTTGACCTTTAACCTGAGCAAAATATGAGTATACATCATAATTATAGCACTCAAATTCACACACAAGCTGCATCAGAAAACCTAGGCAGCTGACTCGTTGCCTCATTGCCTTATCAGACAATGACTTGTAAGGCAGCGTTTGTGCAATGAAGGCACCTCACAAAACTGATTTTGGACAGACTAACGACCCAGCATAGCAGTTTAATGATCTACAGCAAAATAGAGAGAGCTTTGGTGAGAACTAAACAAATATGTAATTAGTTACTACAATTCCTTGCTAGAAATTACATCAGAAGTGGAAAATGTTGGTAAAAAAATTACATTTACACACAAACTGACCAGCAAACGCAACTTTCGGATGCCTTTTTTTTTTCAGCTCAACTGTCACAGAATGGAACGCACAGGATTGTGGGATATCAAAGGCAGTGAAGGATACATATATGCTGCCTTCAAAACTTGATCAGATGAAGGTATCTCAGGAGACAGGAAGTAAAGCTAACATTAGATTCAGACGGGCCTTGATGCCTTCCGACCTTGAAATGTGTCCTCCGAAGACAGCATTTTCCAGGTTTCGGACGCAGCCACACACTTACGGCCAGATCTTAGAGTGGCTAATTGATTGAAGCTCATGCTCAATTAATCACACCTACTGAAGGCCAATCAACTGAAAATTGACCAATCAAAACAGACCAGCTGGAAAATAGATTTTATAGAGCTGAGCTGAAGGATTTATATTATTGAATATAGGATTTCACTTATGCAGTCCCACAAAATTGTTGTTAGTATGTGTGTGTGCTACTCAAGAGCTGTCATTTATCATCTCATTAGGGAAATCAAGCCAAAATGAGCTGTATAATAATCAACCACCAGACGTTCCCTTACACAAACACATACTTATGTTCATACCCTTTGAGAGTCTGCGTGAATGAAAGGCTAATTGGGTAATTAAGCTAAACACAACACACACATTCATACAGACATACACAGATTAATTAAGATATGTTTTACTCCTAGAACTGTCTAAACACAAACACTTTATACATAATACACAATATTTTCTCTCACATACACTTTTGTTTGTCCCTGATAGTCAGAAAGGTGTGACGGACGAATAGCTGTGTATGTGCGGGGTTTTCTAGGTCATGGAGAAACACACTAGTTTCAGTCTACACAATGTCACACATGATATACTCCTGTCAAACCATGGCTGATTACAGATGACATTAGAGTAATTGGGATAAAAAGAGAGAAAGAGTTCATGTGTGGAGAAAAGAAAGACAACATTTTTGTGTATGTGGGTCCACAAGAATAGTAAAACCTAAAAATAAGAAAAATAGCTTAATGAACATACAATTAATGTGTGGATTAGAATGTTAAATGCAGAGAGGTTTGTGTGTGGGTTAGGATATAGAAATATACCAACTGCCCAATAGAAAGTAAGTTGTCTCACTATGTAGCCTACTATGCAGACCAATAGAATTATTATTATTTTAAAATAATGATTATTATTTAAATTGTATTATTATTAGTAATAATAAAACCTGAAATCATCTACAGTGTGGGACAAATATGGCTTAATAAACATCCTAAATAATGTCTGGATTAAAATGTTAAATGCAGAAAGGTTTGTGTAAATGTTAATAGCATAGTTCACCCAAAAATATCATCATTTACTCACCCTCAGGTTGTTCCAAACCTGTATGAATTTCTTTCTTATTCTCACAAAAGAAGATATTTTAAAGAATGTCAGTAACCAAAAAGTTAATGGACCCCATTGACTTCCATAGTATTTTTCCATACTATGGAAGTCAGTGGGCTCCATCAACTGTTTGGTTACCCATATTCTTCAAAATATTTTTTTTTCTGTGTTCAGCAGAAGAGAGAAACTCATACAGGTTTGGAACAACATGAGGGTGAGTAAATGATGACAGAATTTACATTTTTGGGTGAACTATCCCTTTAAGAGATCAAAAAAATAGAAACTGACATCAATAGAAAAGCAACAAAAGTCAATGGAAAGTCAGTTCTCTCACCTAAGTGTTGCACTATGAAATATGCAGACCAACAGAACATATTATGGTGCCTGTGGTGCATGTTAAATTACCCATGCCTTATTAATGATTTGAAATATATATCATCTACATTGTGGGAGAAAATTAACATACTAAATAATGTCTAGATTAAAATGTTAAATGCAGAAATGTTTGTGTGAAGGTTAGGAGATAGAAAATACTAATAGTTCGATAGAGAAGTCAATAGAAGGTCAGTTGCCTTACCTGAGTGTTGGAAGTGCAGTCGTGGTTGTGATGGTTTCCATGCGTCCGTTAGATGTGCTGCCAGTGAAATTAAGCAGCAGAGAGCCAGCATCTTCCTCATGGCTGTCTGACACACACTATGTGACTCTAGCAAGGAGCAAACACACACACACTCTCTGCGTCCTCTGCTCAGAAATAACACACACACAAATGGTGTCTACCTGATGTCAGCATCACACACCTCTCATGTGTGTGTGTGTGTGTGTGCGCAATGCAGTGCAGTGTAATATAATCCTGCTCAGGTCAGTGTTGCAGCAAAATCCTCTCTTGGTCTGTCTTCTGTGTTTATAATATTACTGGCATTTCTCTTTTTCTGCTCCGTTCTCTCTGTTTTGTTCACTCTGTTATGGTCTTGCCCTCTGCTTCTCTCTGCATCTTTTAACTCTTTATGATCTCTCTTTCCTTCAGTCGTCTCTTATCATTCACTCCTTTCTTTCAAACACTCCCCTGCTGGGAAGGAGGGAACTGTCCCAATTGTGCCCAACCCCTCACTCTCTCTTTCCATCTCTCCCTCCCTCCATTACTGTGTAGCCTATATCTTTTTTTAAAGAATAAGACAGCTGCTGAATGTGACCCTCTCTTAGGATTCATTTGCTTAATGACTGTTGAAATCTCATGTTGGTTTTCTCTCTCTCTCTCTCTCTCTCTCTCTCTCTCTCTCTCTCTCTCTCTCTCTCTCTCTCTCTCTCTCTAATTAAATCTAGCAGCATCAAAATTGTGAATCAGGTCACATAAACAATTAAAAAAAGATCAAAATAATAATTATCCCCTAGCAGACTTATAATGCACACACACACACGTCTGGTTCGCTATCTCTGTGGGGACTGTCCATAGACATAATGTTTTTATACTGCACAAACTGTATCTTCTAACCCCTTACACTATCCCTACACCTAATTCTACCCGTCACACAAAACTTACTGTATAGCCTATTACTGAGATAATCAGAAAAGCAACTGTGTGGATTTGACGCCCTCTAGCGACTAAACCAGGATTATGGTTTAATACACCACCTTCTTGAACAAGAAAAAAAAAAATAGGTTGGGACTTTATTTTGTCCATAAGGAATTGATTGGATCATCGGATTGTTTTCATTTGCTATTCATAGTTTCCAGTCACGTGACTGTCGCGGAGCCCTGGAGGGCAAAACCATAGATATACATATCTATGGGCAAAACAGCCATAGAACTGCAGCACAAGCCTGTTTATTTACCATGGTATTATCCCCAGTGTATTTCAAAGTGGTAGGCTATGGTCTACACCAAAAGATCATGGCATGTTGTGTTTTAGTGTGGGAAAGGGTCAGCATCACAATACAGCTGGATTGAGCAGCATCTGTAATTTGAGAAAACCACTAAATACTCGAATATGCAGTAGGCTAGCATAAACGAATATAGTTTATACATTCAACGTTACGAGCATGAATGCAGTTAAAGTAGAATTATGATGACTGGCCACCAGGTGTCGACGTTGTATAAATCTAGTTTTTGAGCTGAAAACTGTTGAACAGTTAAAAGTTTATCTTCGTGTCGTTGGTTTTAGTTTCGTTATTTAATCTCTACAGAGTCATTTACAGTAGGCTACGTGTTTTACACATCATACAGTATAACCACACACACACACACACACAGTAAATTTACAGTAAATAAATAAACCGCGATATAGGGAAATGGCAGTGCAAATGATTCACATTACAGGGATGGTGCTCTTATTGTATTGGATGCGAGGGTTATCTATGATGTTTAAAGTTCCGGTGAACCGGAAGTTGCAACTGATTTTATTTCAGTGCTGTGACGTATTTCCAAGTGAAACAGAATATTGAATAGAGGGCAGGGTTTTACTTCCGCGCTCCTCCTCTCCATCTCTCGCTCATAGCAGACTAACGGTTGGAGGGGAGTGGTTAAGGATATGCAAACCCAAGCCGTCAAACTGACATAATCTGAGAAGGAACCATGGAAGGAACGCCATTCCAGACCGGAAGTTACTTTTCAGATTCTGATTAAAGATTACCACGGAAAACTATTTTTTTTCTGTGTATTAACTTGCACGGATTAATTGTTCACCCTAAGACCTGTAATGTGTGGTAACAAAGAAAATAAGATCAAAATATGATTTTGATTTCATAAGGACTTTAAATGTTTGGACACTGGACAGCATCCTCCTCTCAGTCACTAACTACCCTCAGTGAGATCAGTTTAGTCCCCAGGACAGAACCTGCTTTCCTCAGAATGTATTACATTCTATTGGTATCTGTCCCTTTAATGCTGTTTCCTCAGCACAGCACTATACTTGCTACCACAGAGCGATAGAACATATTCATCATGGTACTGAGGAACTGCATGGAATGACGCAAGTCTTCTTCATTTTAAAAATGATATATTGATATTTTATTAACTTTTTTAAATACTGATCATTGTTATTTAAAGTATACATTAATTATGTATAAATATAATGAATCTTTAATAATGTTTTATTATATTTTTATAAATATATAATTTTAATTAATTAATTTATTTATTTTAAATTTACGGCCATGAGAACGCGCAGGGCATTGCGCGCTCCCGTACTGCCAGCCCGGTTTCAATCAGCTGTCCGTTTATTCATCTCTCTCTCTTTCTGTGCTTCCCGCCCACACACGTGCTCACCTCTGTGCTCTGATTGGACGAGCAGGAAAGCGATGAGCTCATATTGGTTAAAAATAGCTTCACGCACTGAGGCTAAATATAGGCGCATATATAAACCCCGGCGTTTCACTGAGACTCGCTGCACTTACGCAGCAGTAGCAGGGAAGGTTGGAGCTCTCCGAGAGATAGAGATAGAGAGAGAGAGATTGCGAAAGGGCGGCGGCCCCTTTTCTCTCAGTCCCACGTCACGGCGCAGTCTTTCACAAGAAAGACAGAAAAATGGCAAGGCGTTCAGTTTTTTAGCCAGCCTAGGTCTGGGTGTTGCTCGCTGGGGGTGGGGGCTGCATGACTATTTCCTTCCTTCCTCAACAAGTCATGTTTTTTTTTCTTCCTTCAGTCAAATAAAAGCAGGCTGTGTTATATTGCATAATATCCGAGAATTATCCGCTCCACTGTCATTAACCATATTGGTCAAGATGGTTTTAAGAATTTCATCAGGCAGTTCTGAATCCCGGATTATCCAGTGGGTGGCAACTCGAAATAAATTCAGCTCCTCTTCACCAAGTTTGAATCAGAAAGCACTTTCAACATTAGTTGGAGTGCAGAGGCTTAGTCACCACAGTAAAAACAGAACATACTGTTCACTGACGAAATGAAAGCAGAATTTCCACCTCCATTAAAATTTATTTCATTCCAGTCCTGTGAAGTAATTGTTTTGTCACCTATTAAGTTTTCATGACCCCATACAGCTCATTTTCCACATAGATCTTATATGGACATATTATGTTGATATGTTACCAATCTACATTTTGTTGCAGTGTAAAAGGTACAGCTGTACATCTGAAGATCAGCTTTATAATGTTTGGTGAATTCACAGCATAAATATCCACCCCACTTTTGCTGAAATCAAACCTTTCTGGATTTGGAAGCTAAATACTGCAAGTTTAAGGGAATAGACTGTACCGTCTTCACTCATTCATGTTATTTGAAATATGGCTTTCTTCTGTGCAACAGAAAATTTGAATTTTTCAATGTTCACACTACTAAGTTACATGATACAATAACCATAAAAATGCACCATAAATGTAGTCCATACAACTTTTGTGTTAAAGTCATACAGGAGCTTTGTGTGAGGAACGGACCAAAACAATTATTCACCAATAATCTATTAATGTGATAAATTCTATAATACTTTTTGTTCATCTGGAACTTGAAACATTTATAGACTCTATACATGATCACTTCTGCGTTCTGCCTTATTAGCCACTGCAACTTCTGGAGCAACTCAGTGTATGGAAATGTGAGGAAAATTAAGCACATTACATCTTGAGGAAGTGTCACAACAGGACAAAGCGATACTGATACGATCTCCTTTGCGCTAAAGGTGTTTAAAACTTCTGGAGCTCATCACTAAAATGTTGCTTCAATATAATATGCTAAAATGTTACATTTACAATTGTTCTTAATATATACATTTAATCATTTAGCAGATGCTTTTGTCCATAGGGACTTACAAATGTTATATATTTATTTTTGATTGACAGTTCCTAGAAATATGAAAAAGAATATGCTGCTATTATACAGTTTGCTATGGCATAATACTATACCAGAAGCTCACATAGCACATTTTAGCAGAAACACGTAGGCAGTAGGTGTGCATAAAGTCCATTGATGAGTGTGGTGAAAATATGCTTTTATTGAATGGAAAAAAAGTAGTGTAAACATTCTTCAAAATGTCTACACTTCTCAAATGGCAGGTTTGGAATGAGTTTTTCTGTTAGTATCATTTACATTCTGCTAGTCTCTGAAGCTTTAGACATGAACTACATAAACACGCAAAAACACAGGGTTGCTCCTTATAGAACATCTTTTATTACACAAGATTACCAAGTCTAGTTTACAAATACGGCTTCCAGTCCTGAATGTGTGTACATATAAATACACACATGCTCATATGTACAGGTATGTATACATATTAACCCCCCACCCCCCACCCAGCCACATGCCCTTTTTTGCTTTAAAACAGCTGTTTTGTACTTTTGTTGTAAAATCCCAATCTTGCCCTGATCTAAAATAAAACCTTAAAATTATTCATACATACAGAAACAATCAAGTTCAGCCCTGTTTCATGTTGCAGAAAAAAGCCCAGCATATGAGGGATGGGCTGAAGGTTTGATTGGCAGCTCACAGGATCACTCCTTTCCAATCAGCCCACAGGGTCACATGACAGCATTTGGCATATGGGCAAGCTTAAATGATACCACAAATTCAGGTAAAGCATCAAAAAAAGTCCCATTTCTCCAAGTTCTCTTAAATACTGATAAACATCTCCATGACTAAAAATATAAGACCAAAAGGGAGGAAAAAACAGACAAAAAGCTTTTTTCTGGGATCTTTCCCAAAAGCATTTGGCGAATGTGAGGGGGGTGTATGAGTGTGTAAATAGGAGTGTGCCCCTCACACACACTCTTTTTGAGCCCCAGTAGAGGCATAGAGTCCGTTGGCAAGTATTTACAGCAGACTGCATTTGTTGCTCTTCTTTCCCCTGCGTGCCTGCAGCGCTGCTCTAGTGGCCATTTCAAACACCTCCCGAACTCCATCTTTTGTTTTGGCTGAGCACTCCATATAACCAAAAGCTCCAATCCGGTTGGCCATGTCTCTCCCTTCCTCTGCCTTAACAGGTTCCTGTTGGACAGCCAACACAAAATATGCTGTCAGTACAAAATATCTGCGCATTGATTTTGTCTGTCAATAGTAAAAATGACCAAATACTTTAAGTGTTTCTATATTCAAACAGGCAAAACTAACTAATTAGTGTCAATAAATGAATCTATGCTAAAGTGAGTTAATTTTGCAGTTTGGATTAAGAAATGAAGTTACTTAAATCACCCAGTGGAAGAGCAACAGTAAACGCTTTTTTCTAATCAAAAACTGTATTTTTTTACCTGCTTCATCTTGGTCAGCTCCCTGCGTGTGTGTTCATCATTCCGTAGGTCTTTTTTGTTGCCTACTAGGATGATGGGAACATTTGGACAAAAGTGTTTCACCTCAGGTGTCCACTTCTCTGGAATATTCTCTACACAGAGGTCAAAGAACAAAGGTCAGTTTTATTAGAAAAAGAGAAAGAAAGTGTCATTGATTTAAGCAATCAGATATGGGACAGGAACACAGAAAGATATGCCAAAACGAGTATCCTTACCTAAACTGTCAGGACTGTCAATAGAGAAGCACATAAGAATGACATCGGTGTCTGGGTATGAAAGAGGGCGGAGCCTATCATAGTCCTCCTGTCCTGCAGTATCCCACAGAGCAAGTTCCACCTATCGAATAAAGAAACACACTCAGCTTAAACACACATTCTGAACATCCCAAACCATTAAAATGGACTTGCACTGCAAAAAGGACAGATGGAGGGGCCATCAGGATGTTAAGCTAAATAAGGAAAGTGAATCAGGTCAATATTTTCACATTAAAGCCACATCTAAGACGTCCAACTGACAGGCAAAGACTCAATTAGCTTATAAAACTGGGTTTTGGGGTTTACATGTGAACACAAATAAGCCAAACTTTAATTCCATCCACATTTAACAGTCCATAATTTCATTAATCAGCATAAAATAACCTCAGTAAGTGATATTTGATACATAACTACATAAAAACAGTGATAATATTTATGTACATTGTATTTCTCATGTGCGGTTTGCTCACCTGTTTGCTGTCAACCTCGATGTCGGCAACATAGTTCTCAAACACCGTGGGTACATAGACTTCAGGAAATTGGTCTTTACTGAACACGATAAGCAAACAGGTTTTACCACACGCTCCATCTCCTACAATCACCAGCTTCTTGCGAATCGCTGCCATTCCTACAAAAGACACACAAATACACAGTTAAACACTGCCGCATTACACTCCCATTCATCTTTTTAGCAGCAGTCAGGATAATCGCCATGGATATACTTCATTTTTGAAGTATACCATGTCACTTCCTGCAAAATACAATCTTTAATATTAACAGTGCCCTTCGTGACAGTCCTCTGCTATTATAAAGTCCTGTAAATACACACCAACCCATCCCTTAGGCCCAGTAATCAAAGCCACACAGCATTCAGAGAATTCAGAGTCCTCAGCTGACTCATCACAGCCAACGGTGACATCCAACAAGCCTTCACCGGAGTCATTTCAACATGACCACAGCAGAACCAACCCATCCGATCGCATTAACGTGACGTGTAACTTCATTTTCTGATCCAGAACAGCCGTTTAAATAGAGGCAGATCTGAAAGTGTCTGTTAACTGGGCCAGATGTCTTTGAAGTGCAAGCTGCACCCCAGTGGCCAAGATAAAGCTGGCAGCAACAGAACAGAGCCCACATTATTGATGAACAGGCCTGTGGTGATGAGAGAAGCTCAGATGGACAGTAGATTAAACACTGACACACATACAGAGCAGCAAAGCTGAAGATCAAAGTCTGAAAAACAGCAGAAGAGACGAAGCCTTGCACACTAAAGATCAACTACTGGTTCTATCTTCCATATGGCCCACTATATTAAAATGTATAGTAATGTTGGATATTCTCTCTTAACTTCAACATGTCTGCTTAAATGGAGACATGATACATATTAATATGAGATAACAGGCAAAGAAGCTCAAGACCTGAAGATGAATCTGATGTTCATCAGCACCTCCTTAAACTGATATTCTTATATCCTCATGGAAGTCAAACTTCATTGGGTTGCATGTGGCCACATGGCTTCTGGGACCTCCTGGTAACTGCATGGCAACACTAAGGTTAGTAAATTATTCAAAGTGATACAGATTAGTCTGGATGGCACCTGTTGGCTCAATGAACCTTCATTCATGAAACAAAGAGAACAAGTTTCTGTGTAAAAAGTCTGTAATATCACTCAACAATGTACATTTGCATAGAATTATGAAAGATTTACACTGGACATTGTAAATTAGGCCCAATGGGAGTTTCAAATCACTGCATGGGATTATAGACATATTAATAGGAACATTACTCACAATGACTTCTAATGGTTACTGGGAAAACTTCACGCATTTAAATTAAGGATTGCGTTACTGTATCATAGCTAACTGGAAAGAAGTGAAGCTTGGGTCAATGCGTCTGACTGCCTATACTTTGGTTTCCAACTTTTAAAAAATGTTGTTTGTATGACATGTTTTAGATAAACATATCTCACTTAAACACAAATGCTGTTTAACACTACATTAAAGCACTACACTTTTCTAGACTAACCTAAAGCATGGGAAATGACCTGAATAAAAAAAAAGAGATAAAGTTCTTTGTACTTACAAATAAAACAATAACAATGATTACCCAGATAAACTCAAACATTTCAAATGATTAATAACCAGATATGTATAAATGACACAGATTAATAAAACATACACCAATCAATCAGACTATAATTTCAAAGTCACAGTCTATACACACAAAATTATCTATAAATATTCACATGATTTATAGACTGTGACTTTGAAATTATAATCTGATTGATTGGTGTATGTTTTATTAATCTGTGTCATTTATACATATCTGGTTATTAATCATTTGAAATATTTGAGTTTCTCTGGGTAATCATTGTTATTGTTTTATTTATATATATATATATATAACCACTGAAGAACAATGGTTCAATGGACGGTTTAAGATAAATACATTAATCCTCCTCCAGTTACGTCTATATCTGAGATTATGCGCATGTCTGAGTCGAGCTTTAGCTCTCTGCTTTAAAAAACAAAGACAAACAGCTTCTACCACATATATTACTGTTACCGGTAATATAGATGAAATTTACGACAAAACAGTTATGTATAAACTTAACCGCTTTCCCCAAACATTTTAAAGCTCATTTCCATGTCTAAATACATGGAGCTTGAAACGGTTTTAAAAATCTGGACGCTGGGGGTGAGCTGCTACTCCCGGCCGGCGGTTGCTTGCGGAAGCGGCGAATGGTCAGTCGCTGAGCTTTTACCAATCCACGATATCAAAAAAGTAGTTTTAAAACAACCATTCAGCGTCGAATTAGGGTAATAAAGTTTATAACATGTGTATAAACACAGAGACAAGAAGATAAAGTAGTCTTACTTGCAGTTTAGATGGCTAGCCGTTTTGTTTTATTCCAACGGTGGAGCTCCGTCGCCTCTTCTGTCCGATACAATAAACCGTTGACAAGCACGCGCAAAGCGCGGGCATTCAGAAGGGGGAAGGGATGGCGTGCACGAGCTCGAGCCACGCCTGCGCGAGCACGTTGAAGAGAGAGAGTTTATTTGGCGGTGGATGAATGACTCATTATGAGAAACGGACCACCCTAACCAATATAACAAGGCAGTTTTGTGTTATATATGAAGTTAAAAACTAAAAAAGGTGTCGTTCATGGAACTAAAATGACTATAATCTAACCAACGTACAACTTTTTCCAACCAAAAACAACCCCTTCCACATAAGCATACGTTTTAATAAAGTTTCTTTAGAAGATGAAACTCTACAAATCAAAATGTATCACGTGGAATTTAATAATCAGCAATATTATGTTTTACAGTCTTGTTTTGGACGATTTTTTTAAATTGTAGAAACAGAAGGCAATCATAACAGGCTGGATGAGCTTGTTTTGAGTGGATGAGGAAAGACCGCGTGTTTGTTGCGCCATCTATCGGCGACTGTACCCCATTACACTGGCTTTAGTCCACAAACCCATATGTTTTAGTATTTATGCCACGATGAAAACTTTGTCATTATTTACTTACCAAACCTGTATGACTTACATCTGTGGAACACAAAAAAAGACGATAAGCAGAAACAATGCTTCAGTCATCATCCACTTTTTATTGCAACTTTGCTCCATATAATAAAAGTGGAATGGTGAACAGTTGAGTGGGGGTGCTATACTGTGGCTAGCTTCCCCTCCCAGCTTCAATTGTTGTATAACACAGTAAGCCTCATGCAGAGCCTTTGTTAATTGCAATTATTTTAGGTCGTGTTGGACATGCAAAGAAATGATCTCTGATTAAGGCCTAAATGTGTTGTAACCAATTATTTTAAGGTATATATACAATACCGTTCAAATGTTTGGGGTCAGCAAGATTTTTTTTAATTAAAACTTTTATTCAGCATATACATTAAATTGATCAAAAGTGACAAAAATATTTAGAAATGTATTAAAGATTTCTATTTCAATTAAATGCTATTCTTTTGAATTGTCTATTCATCAAAGAATCCTGAAAATATGTACCAGTTTCCAAATATTAAATAGCACAGCTGTTTTCAACATTGATAATAATAAGAAATATTGCTTGAGCACCAAATCAGCATATTAGAATGATCATGTGACACTGAAGTAATGATGCTGAAAATTCAGCTTTACCATCACAGGAATAAATATATTAAATTTAAAAACATTCTTTTAAATTGTAATAACATTTCCTAATATTAGTTTTGTACTGAATTTTTGATCAAATAAATACAGCCTTCTGTCAAAATGTAAGTATCTCACTGACTCTGAATGTTAATGTACACTCACCTAAAGGATTACTAGGAACACCATACTAATACTGTGTTTGACCCCCTTTCGCCTTCAGAACTGCCTTAATTCTACGTGGCATTGATTCAACAAGGTGCTGAAAGCATTCTTTAGAAATGTTGGCCCATATTGATAGGATAGCATCTTGCAGTTGATGGAGATTTGTGGGATGCACATCCAGGGCACGAAGCTCCCGTTCCACCACATCCCAAAGATGCTCTATTGGGTTGAGATCTGGTGACTGTGGGGGCCATTTTAGTACAGTGAACTCATTGTCATGTTCAAGAAACCAATTTGAAATGATTCAAGCTTTGTGACATGGTGCATTATCCTGCTGGAAGTAGCCTTCAGAGGATGGGTACATGGTGGTCATAAAGGGATGGACATGGTCAGAAACAATGCTCAGGTAGGCCGTGGCATTTAAACGATGCCCAATTGGCACTAAGGGGCCTAAAGTGTGCCAAGAAAACATCCCCCACACCATTACACCACCACCACCAGCCTGCGCAGTGGTAACAAGGCATGATGGATCCATGTTCTCATTCTGTTTACGCCAAATTCTGACTCTACCATCTGAATGTCTCAACAGAAATCGAGACTCATCAGACCAGGCAACATTTTTCCAGTCTTCAACTGTCCAATTTTGGTGAGCTCGTGCAAATTGTAGCCTCTTTTTCGTATTTGTAGTGGAGATGAGTGGTACCCGGTGGGGTCTTCTGCTGTTGTAGCCCATCCGCCTCAAGGTTGTGCGTGTTGTGGCTTCACAAATGCTTTGCTGCATACCTCGGTTGTAACGAGTGGTTATTTCAGTCAAAGTTGCTCTTCTATCAGCTTGAATCAGTCGGCCCATTCTCCTCTGACCTCTAGCATCAACAAGGCATTTTCGCCCACAGGACTGCCGCATACTGGATGTTTTTCCCTTTTCACACCATTCTTTGTAAACTCTAGAAATGGTTGTGCGTGAAAATCCCAGTAACTGAGCAGATTGTGAAATACTCAGACCGGCCCGTCTGGCACCAACAACCATGCCACGCTCAAAATTGCTTAAATCACCTTTCTTTCCCATTCTGACATTCAGTTTGGAGTTCAGGAGATTGTCTTGACCAGGACCACACCCCTAAATGCATTGAAGCAACTGCCATGTGATTGGTTGATTAGATAATTGCATTAATGAGAAATTGAACAGGTGTTCCTAATAATCCTTTATTGCTAAAAGTATTGGGACACCTCTCCAAATCATTGAATTCAGGTGTTCCAATCACTTCCATGACCACAGGTGTATAAGATCAAGCACCTAGGCATGCAGACTGCTTCTACAAACATTTGTGAAAGGGTCGCTCTCAGGAGCTCAGTGAATGCAAGCATGGTACCGTGATAGGTTGCCACCTGTGCAACAAGTCCATTCGTGAAATTTCGTCACTAATAAATATTCCACGGTCAACTGTTAGTGGTATTATAACAAATGTGGAAGAACAGCAACTCAGCCACGAAGTGGTAGGCCACGTAAAATCAGAGTAGGGTCAGCGCATGCTAAGGTGCACAGTGCACAGAAGTCGCCAACTTTCTGCAGTCAATAGCTACAGACCTCCAAACTTCGTGCATCAAGAACAGTGTGTAGAGAGCTTCATGGAATGGGTTTCTATGGCTGAGCAGCTGCAATCAAGCCTTACATCACCAAGTGCAATACGAAAGGACTAGAGCAGTGGAGAAGTGTTCTCTGAAGTGACGAATCATGCTTCACTATCTGGCAATCCGATGGATGAGTCTGGGTTTAGCGGTTGCCAGGAGAACGGTACTTGCCTGACTGCATTCTGCCAAGTGTAAAGTTAGGTGGAGGGAGGATTATGGTGTGGAGTTTTCAGGGGTTGGGCTTGGCCCCCTCCTGTTCTAACATGACTGCGCACCGGTGCACAAAGCAAGGTCCATGAAGACATGGATGAGTGAGTTTGGTGTAGAAGGAACTTGACTGGCCTGCACAGAGTCCTGACCTCAATCTGATAGAACACCTTCGGGATAAATTAGGCCCTGTCCACACGAACACGGGTATTTTTCAAAACAGCAGATTTTTCTCTGGGTTTGGCCGTTCGTTCACACGCAAACGCAGTATCCGGACACTGAAACCAAACTTTTTTTAAAACTCCTGCCATGGTGAACATATTTAGAAATAAGTTCCGGTTGCAGTGGTGTTGTGTGGACAGTGAAACTGGAGATTTTGGCTTGTTGCGTCAGAACCGGAAATAAAATAATTTCTGGGCTTGACTGGCCAACATGGCTTTACGGTTAGGGTTATATTGCCACCTGTTGGTTTGGCATGCTCTTGACAGCACTTCATAGCTTGTTTTGCGTTTTCATGTGGACGGAATTTAGGAAAAAAACTCAGTTTATAAAAATACCCGTGATGTGTGGACTAGGCCTTAGAGCGGAGACTGCGAGCCAGGCCTTCTCGTCCAACATCAGTGCCTGACCTCACAAATACTCTTCTAGAAGAATGGTCAAAAATTTCCATAAACACTCCTTAACCTTGCGGAAAGCCTTCCCTGTAGAGTTTAAGCTATTATAGCTGCAAAGTGTGAGCCAACTCCATATTAAACCCTCAGATTAAGAATGGGATGTCATTAAAGTTCATGTGCATGTAAATGCAGGCGTCCCAAAACTTTTCCAATATAGTGTATATGTTCATGTATGTATGTGTGTGTGTATATTTAATATAAATATACATGCACACCAAAATAAACACTGACAACAAACGTAAATAAAGAACTGATAAATTGTTTCGAATCAATAAGGTCCTCTGGGACAGGTGTGCTCTTTATTCATACTTTATTACAGATGGAGAGATCAAAAAATTAGTCTGGAACCTGAATTAGAGAATGAAACTGCCAGAGAAGCATCAAGGCTGACACCTTGGGACCATGAGAAAACAGATCAACAATTACTAGTAAAAACCCCAAAGAAAAAAGGGGCTAAAAAATATTAGTGAAAAATTCAGGAACCCTATCCAAAAATTGTACATAACCAGATTTCTCCAAAGAAATAGCTGAGCTATATTTCAGAATCTGCATTAAATGAAACTCAAGCCACATTGTGTAGACAATCTGTGTTTTATAAAAACAGGTATATTATGTAAGCTCATAATTTAGAGTGCAACACTCTTAAGAAAGCCAACACATATAACAGATCATTAAAGTACAGATGAGGAAAAGGGTACAACAGGGGACATAATAAGATTCTGTATTGCTATTATCATTTCAAACTATTCTGAACCAAAATATCTTTGAAATGACTGTATCCAACTCTCTCCTTTCTATGCCTCCACCTATCAAATCGCTGTGACTGAAAACAGGAAATCAAAGGGCCACATTCTGATCAATGAGAGCAGAACCTTAAATTAGAGATCACGTTCTTTGAAAAGTCCCAAAATTTGCAAACAATCTTCACTTTTAGCAATCCTGCTCTTGATGTTCCAGACATTCTTATGATGCCGTTACATCAGTAAGCAGCAAGAAATCCCATGGTCTGCTCAATAAATATCAGGAATATTTTCCTGATACAAGGTCAGACAAAAAGAGGCAATAAACATTTTGTAGAGTCTGCCATACATTTAAAAGTTTTAATCCCATCAACCATTAGAGCATTTATTCAGTAAAGATACACCCCAGAAACCTTACACAAGAGGCCAGAGGGAGAGAAGATATTCTTGTTTTTACAAAGCAAAAGTACTGGAGCACTGCAGATGCTATGATTCAGGCTAGTCCAGGGTTTTTTGTACAGCTGAAAAACAGAGTGTGGATGTCTGTCATTTAGTTTACTTATCTGAGTAATGTGTTCATTTAGTGGCAACTCCTTGTTTGTCTATGCAAAACTTTACCAAGATAGTATGTGTATGTGTGTGTGTGTGTGTGTGTGTGTGTGTGTCATGTCTCCAGTAGCATTTGTGTAAGGTTAAACTGAACTCTGCAGGACAAAAAGAAGGATTGTGTGTGTCTGTGGGTTAGGAATGGGTTGGAGCATCTTCAAAACTTATGATGCTGGACTCCTGTTGTCCCGTAGGATTTTGTGTGGTGCTGGGTGCTGGTGGCAAAGTCTCTCGGCTTGAAAGGAGAGGAGTGTCTGTCCGCACCTCCTCATCTTCGTCATCCTCCTCATCTTCCATGCTGGGCCAAGCCGATTGGTCTTCCGTGCGCTTCAGACGCTCGTTCAGAGCTTTTAATGCCAATTGCCTATGGGAAAACATAAGAAAATTAATTGATGCTGCTATCAGCCAATGAAGGTACAGTTTCCCCTAGGGCCATATTCCTGGTTGCAGTTGCACCGCCAGTAGGATCTCCGAAGTGACGCAAGCCGTCACTTATGTCTTGTTGTGTGGGACTTTTATTTTTTGAGGGTGCACACACAGTGCTCCATCTTCATAAGTTTATGATCTGTTTAACAGTTCTATCCAAGTGTGCCGCACAATTCCTGAAAAGTAAAGTCAAAGCATTTTGATTGCCTCCCTGGTATCTAGCTGCAGTATAGGTTATAAACCCGCCTTCTCCATGTAATCGAATGGGGCGAGCCGCATAAAAAAAAAATCAAATTACAAATGGTTTTTTTCATTTGTCTCGTAACACAGACGTATGTTTAAGTGTTAGTTTAGCCAACAAGTTTGGTTTTAGTTGGGGATAGGTATTTTTCGTAAAAAAGGAATATTTGAATATTTGTTTATTTAAATGTTTAAAAGTTTAACGAGAAAGACATTACTTTTATGTCACCATTTCTGAACAGGCTTATGATTAGCAAATATACACAAGCTAATATTATTGTCATTTAGTTGAAAACATTAAACAATGCGTGTAAACAAAAAATATACAGAAAAGCATTTAAGCTGAGGCAGCGCGAACAGGGAAAAAACACCAATAAAGCAGACTGCGCCAGTTATCGTACAGAACACACATATACACTCGAGTCAGCATACAGTTATTGTGTTTATATTGTTTCACATGTTCATGTTGAGAAAAAAATGCTCGGTAGAAAGTATATAGATTGTAGCATATTAGATTGTAGCCATCACCCACATCCCCACCCACCCACGGTAGACTTATACTGTACTGGGGAATTACAAGACAATGCAGTGGAAAAGTTATTTTTATTTTTCGAATAATAATTACTTATTAAATAATTAATAATTCGTTTTAGTTAGCTTTTTGATGCTATAAAAACATGTAACGTCATTATTGACAGCTGTGCTTGCATTGGAGTCTGAGGGGAGTGTGGGCGGGACCTTGATACTGTGGCTCCACCTAATGCAGAGTTCACATTGCACGATTTTGTCAGATCACTGTTCTTTTCACACTGCACGACAATCTAGGGTATTCAGTTGATGCTGTGTGCACATTGCACGATAGATTGGCGACAGGGGGGTTTCACACTGCATGACTTTACAACTGGAAGAAATGGCGACAACTCTGTCTGGCCCGCAAACTATGTTTCTCAATTAAACACACGCGAGAAGTGAATATAACGCAAGCTCATGCGTGCGTGAGACCGGAGACTGGAATTGTTATTAAAAATATGGTAGCCCGCAAGAAGCTGATTTGCTGCGAAAAGGAGAAAAAGGCGATGGTTGGGGAGACACGGGGAGCAAGGATTGTGTGTTCTGCAAAGAGTTTGAGGTAAATAAATAATTTTGCAATGTGCTGCTGTTGCGGCTGGTCCAGCAAATGTTTGTGCTTTGTTTCTGGTTGACATAATTGTAAAGCTTATGTGTAATAATGATATTCTGGTCTATAACTCCTCCCCAAAATTCCCGCTGCTCTGTATCTTGCTCTCTCATTGGTTGTAGGTCACCGCCGATGTAATTTTCAGTCATAACATTTCACACAGCAAGATTTTGAATCCCAGACCGATATTAGCTTGCCAAATATTTTACGGGTGTCGGTGACGCATCGCCGATTCCAGTAGTGGCTCCTGGACATAAATTTAGGTAAGGCAGAGTCTTATCGCTAGTTTATGATAAACATTTTGTAAGCTATCCTAATCGCTGAACACATTAGACACACTTTTGGCAGACTAATGACCTTGCATTGTTCAGCCCGAGGGTGGCACTCAATGATTGACAGACTTTAGTACACACAACAAATGCATAGAATGCCGTCTTAGAATTGCCTTCATGCATTTATGTTGTTTTAGAATATTAAAAGTAAGGAATTCCAGTGAGAAAAAAAAAGTCATGTCTATTCTCAGAACAGACATAAAACAAACACAACAGAACTACTGTTTATAAAAGCTATTCACATGAGCATGTTTAAACTAAAGGATTTATACTTTCATTAATTTGATAAATGCTACTCCACAAAGGTAGAACAGACATGCCAACTAGTTACTGACCTGATACAGACACATATCTGAAGCGGACTGATATCGTCTTGGTGTAGAGGAGAGGTTATGTAAGGTGTGTTTACCTCATGTGAAAATAAGCGGGGCAGCCAGAAATCTGCACCAATGGCTCTCTATGTGCTGCAGCTCCATTTTTCACCAAAGATTTACATTGGAAATTTATGGGGTGCTGTAGAGCTGGGGAAGACTCTGAGACTGGCTGCCCCACTTAGTATCGTAAATACATGCCTGCCGAATCCATGCGCTACATTTTAATATACCTTGCTCACTTTACGACTTAAAATAGTCTAGAAAATCCGAAAAATATTTGTTACAGAATGCGGAACACATTTATAATTTATTATTAATTCAGTGTATAGAGAAGTTTATGTTTGGATGAATATTTTGATGGGGCCCAAAATATGACGAGCCCATACAGACGAGCCGTGGCTGGTTGATTCTCTCAGATCGCATCTTTGATAATGCACACTGTGTGATTGTCACTCGCGTGAACGAGCACCGGATTGCCTCCGATTTCAGGCATTTTCAAGCATTTCAGGCAAAACCTGTCGGCGAGTGAAAATCCGTGCTAAAATCGTGCAGTGTGAAATCGAAGTACAAAAATCACTAAAACTGAAATAAAATTAAATGAAAGCAAAATAAAAATATTAAACACACTAAAAAGAAAATCATGTAACAAAATTGCTAAAAATTAAACTACATTTAAAATGAAAAATAAAAAAAGAAAACCTAACTGTAAGATGTAAGAAAAGCCAACTCAATTTTAATAAATACTATGACAGTATTTAACACTGAGCTGATCTTAAAATCAACATCCATTTTTCATACTGTACATTACAATGTTGTGATGCTGCTTAATTCATTTGTAACATTTAAAATGATTGATTTTAGGTTTTTAATTTATTTACAAGAAACAGCACAATTTTAATATGGGGCACAACATGAAAACAAATATCAGCTTATCGGTATTGGTTAGAATTAAATAAATGTACCTCCTCCTTTCTGCATCTTGAGGATCTGTGCCTGGCAGGCTGATGGTGATTGAGGATGGAGCCCCAACATCGTAGCGCTTCACCATTTTACGACAAACTTTTATCTTCACAAGGGCGGCATGCACAAGCCCGGCTGCAAACCCAATAGCCGGCTGGAGCGCCTCTGGGAAGAAAGAAGCAAAGGCAAAGTGGTCCGACATGTCTCCACGCCCCCTAGGGTGCCTCTGGTAAAAGCGCAGGTAAACCCACCCGGACAGAGCGCCGTACCCACACGCTGCTAGGGGAGCTGAAGTGTCCAGCAGCCCCGCTAGCCGCAGCACGGCTATTGCGAGCAGAGCAAGCGCCGGGGCAGCTTTCAAGCGTACTTGAGGAACTCGAAGAACTGTGGTGTCTCCCGCAGTCTGCTTCAGCGCTACAAGAATGCCCCCAAGAAAAGCGGGTGCACCGTACACCCGCACTGCAAACAAGTAGTCCAGGTCAAAGGTTGCAGCGTAGGTGAGAAGGTAGGAGAGTGCAGATAGGAGACCGGCTGCTACATTTACCACAGCAAAGAAAATCAGCAGCTCCAGTGCTCCCCATAATGGCTCCAAAAGCCGCCCGGCAACCATCACGGTAGCAATGTTTGTCGCCAAACCGAAAATGTGCTGCTCCACTACTGCGTGGGTCAGAAGCGTCCAAATCCAGAAGTTGGGTGGAAAAAGGAAGCCAGGTGTGACGCCAAGCAGGTAGGTGGTGTTAGCAGCCCAGGAGAGCAGGTACAGTAGGATTACTGTGGCACATATGGATTTGACCACCACACTCGTGCTTGCGAGAGCACTCAGAAAGTGCTGCCGTGCCACTGGCAGGTAACGGTTCATCCTGACGGATTCGAGTCCTCAGTTGCAAACGCTCCAAAAATGGTGACCCTAAGAAATCAGCAGCTTGTGTCAAACATGAGGAACACAACCAGGTGAAACCCAGACATCAACATGTATGCAGTGTGACCTCATCAACAGAGGTTCTGCAACTTTGGGATGGTGCCTTTGATGAAGACAGAGGAGAGAAAAATGTTGATTACCTCACACTGGTCTTACAGGTGATTGCAACACTTGTGGTGAGATAAGTAGACCTTAACCTCCCTTAAGCAAATAACTGTTGCTTTAAATAATATTGTTTCCTAGAAAATAAAACATATAACCTGATCTGTGTATATAATCTGATCTGTCAAGTAGGCATAAAAAATACTTTAAAATAAAAATAAGCTTTGTTCGAGGTAAGTTAACTGTTGCTGAATAAGTAGTTGCCCTTAATGACAAAACATTATTATATATCTAATTGCTCAGTTGTTAGCATATAATTCATCACTTGCGTTTCTATCAGAGTCGGTACTCTAACGTTACCTGCTTGTCAGCACCGTCTTGCTAACACTCCATAAACCTCACCTCCTCAGTCTGTTTTAACAAATTTTTCATGTCAGTTTGACGGTCTCGTGTCTTATAAAAGTCTTTTTGCTTCAGTTCAGGCACTTGCCGTTTGTTTTACGGGTAAAACACGCGAATAAAGGCGAGCTTTGGGCAGCTTTCTCTCCGGTGGCATGTCCTCCCAGACCGGCCTGGAGTCGCAGTTCAGTCCGGGGATTTCCTCTCACAACAGGCCTTCAGGTAACAGGGTTGAAGCCAGAAAGCGTGAATCCGAAACAAATATCCCGACTGCTCTTTTTAATATCCTAACATAGATATTTCCTTTGAATTAAGCTGTTTTGTTGTTTGTGAGTGTGGCGTTTCCAGCTAACAGCCACAAAGCGCAAACATCAGATTTGCAAACGTCACCGTTCAGCGTTGCGACTGGGCGTGTCGTTTACGGAGCTGTTTAGCTAAGACTGCTGCCTGGGAAATGTAGTCCTTTTTTGACATGAACGCTAGACAAGTCGTTTTTTTCCTTTTCAACAGCTGTTTTCATTTCATATATTCATTAAAACTAACTAGTAGTTATATTATGTTAATAGTATTTTTAACTACTAATTAGAAATCCAATAGTGACTAGTAGCTAGTAGTAGCTAGATACTAGTAGCCCCCCTAATCAACCAAGGGGGACATACCATTACTACTGTAACTACATTCCATTAAGTTTATACTTTCCATAGGAATCCACGCGTGAGGGCGAAATGGTATTTATTTATTTACGGTCTATGGATTTACCAGAGCCATAGAAAAACGTTACCACGCAGATTTCGCATTGGGTTCAAGATAGTCACGCGGATTCGTTAACAAACAGAAAGCTGGTTGATTTGAAAGTGACTTAGGCATGTGTGTGAGCTGTGAGCAGCAATTAAAATGGCGATTCAATTGTTTTAACAAAGGAATAGTAGTAAAGGAATAATAATATCGAACAAACACAGTAAAATGCTTTAGTCACTATTGGAGTAAGTATTAATTAGTCTCTAATGAATTTACTACTGAAATGGAAAAATATACTAGCCTAATAGGGATTACGTAGGCTACTAGTAACTAAAAATAAAAATACATAGGCCTACTAGTTTTTTTAAAGGAATAAATGGAAAATACCATGTCAAATGACATGACAATGTTAATGCATTGTCCTATCTAGTCCACTAGATGGCAGACAAAATTAATTTCACACTGGCTAGTATGAAGCATCTTTAAGACCATTCTAGTTGTGATATAGCCTACTTAAGAGATGACAAATATCTTGCATTCCATCAGTCTGAAAACATAATGCAGTTACAGAGGATGCTACCTCAGTTGTGTAGGATAAAAGGGCCTTGGCTGTTCATTCACCTGTACATCTGGAGTCTTGCGTACCTGCTGAGATGCTGACAGGTGTTATTACACATCTTGTGCCTTTAGGTAGAGCAGACTTAAGCCAGAAAGGATAAAATGTTCTCACCCTCTCGCACACAAAACAATTCCTGACGTCTGCAAAGATTTAGCTCCTCTACAAATTCAATATGGTTTTTAATTTTGATGGTTTATGCCCATTCGCCTATCCTGGCAGTACACAAGCACATTTATCTATCATAGCAAACACCGGAAGCTGATGATGTTTTCTATTCTATTTTTACATTTTCATTAAGACAATTTACTGGGTTTGTGGGGAACATCTGGTACCAAAAATGTTTCACTGCCCTATATTTGGAATCTCAAAACCTGAATGCACACTAAGTTAGTGATATTTTCTATTTCCAAAACTAATCTCTAATAGAAACTTTATTTAGATTTTCCTTATGAAGACCACCAGCTTCTGCCCATCCCCCCTAAACACACACACAACGAATACTAAACAGGACCTTTCCACAAATTCAATATGCCACATTTATAGGAAAAGGAAGGTCATGAATCAATGATAGCACTCTTTAATTTTTATTGCATTATGAAGGAGCTCTGTCTCCTGTCTCTCTTGCCTCCAGTGACACATTTATCCAACACACCTAAGTGTGACGAATCAACACCTGATGAAAACATTTGGTTAGGAGACACAAATGTGTGTGATGCATTTCAATGTAAGAAAGAAGCCAGAAGAAAAGAGAAAGATAATGGGGGAAGGCAATAAGATCAATGTCATTGAAAATTGCTGTCTGTCCAGGCTTTGAATATACACTCACATCATGCAAACGCAAACGCACGGTTACATGGCATCTTTTCATCTTTCATTCAACATTTATCATATTATTCTTCTGGTGTCCTCTTATCACTCTTGTTAGCTGCTGTCAATCTGCTGCTCTTTTCTCCATCCTTTTTAACCACTTCTGTACAAAATAACAGTAGAAACATTCTTCAAAAATCATCTTTTGTGCTCCTCAGAGAAAAATGAAAGTCACATGACATGTAAATGATGACAGAATGTTAATTTTTGAGTGAACTATCCTTTTAATGTCCTTTTATCTCCAGTGTGAAATTGAATCTGCGTTACTGATATCATGTGATGTGCAGTAGGTATGAACAGTATGGGCTTGTGTCACGAGCAGGTTTTTCCTTTTTTGATGGCACTAGACCAGACAAGACCAGGCATTCTCAATTAAAGCCTCTGGTCTGCTGCCATACTTATTTACAATCACAGATCATGGAATGTGATCATCAATTACAGAGACTGAGAAAAAGAGAGCAGACACAGCCTCACAATTTAAACGGTCAGACAGTGGAAAAACATGGTTTCAGTGTGATCAAAGCAAATCCAGTTTTATCCATATTAAAATTATACACAACATGTTTAATAAGGACTGCTGTTTGATAGCAGCACAGTAGGCTATGTGTCTGTCTGCTACAAGATTAGGGACAGATCTGATTTGGGTTTGTGTGTCCATCACTAAGACAGCTTTCCATGTAAGACTGTCGCCTCTAGTTGCAGTCGCACAGAACTTTTAAATCGGTTGTAAAGCAGTTGTACCTCGAATTTAACCATGAAAAAATAAAATTTTAAATATACACTAAACAAATGACCACCAATATGTCTGAAAGAAATACACAGGTTTTTTAGGCCTAATCATTATTAATAAAATAAATTAAATTAACTGTTGCTTGTAAAATAGGATAAAGTGAGAAGAACAGGAGAGTCCTGTCTGATCTTGCAGCTCCTCTGCTGATACAAGGAAGCATGCACAGTACGGTATTCTGTTCACGACTCCCCAGAATGACAAAACAAGAGTCCTTTTTTGTCATTTTGTCTATGTAGCTCAATTTACATTCAATATAATTTGCACTTCATCACTGCATAATGGAAATAAAGCAGTGAACTAATAACAAATACAATATAGAAAAAAAACACAATTGTATATATACTTTGTGTTTATCACATTATAAATAAATAGGCCTAAATAATTATTACAGACATAATTATTCACAACCACAAATTTTTAAATGGGTCATGAACTGGCTTTTTTATTTTTTTATACTGTTGTCTGAGGTCAACTTCTGACGTTTGTGTGGTTTTTACATTCAAAAACATCATAATAAATAAGTAATAGGCTATTTTCTACCCTGGTTTTGAGCCTGTCTCCTAGAACGCTTGGTTTTTATGGCCATGCCACACTGAAGACTTGGAAGTAAACGCTCATTGCTATGATTGGATAAGCTTTGCATATTATAATGAGTTTCGGCTCCCCCGTGAGTACACGTGAGGAATTGTTTTGAAAGCATGTGGGAAAACAGCCACCGGAATGATTTGCCCACAGGGCTCGCAAAATGTCTTTATCAAACAAACACAATGATTTATCTCTCATCCACTCGCAATTAATCGATAACCGCGAACCATGCATCACTAACACACACGCACGCACAAGCCTCACTGCAGAGTCAGACAAATCAGCATGATCAAAAATTCTGTGATTGTATTTTTCCTTCAAATATCAAGTCAAGAGAGTGAACAACACACATCAAGAAAGGAATGTTATTTCACTATTTAAAATAGCCCGTCGGCAAACACATAGCCCCGGGACGTTGGGCTTTGCAAGTCCTGGCCCATACATGTCCGAGTCTGATCCCGAATCGCAGCACAATGAACCAACAACGTTCAGTTCAGTATGTTCAGTTAGACACGTACACATAATCAATAGATATCAAACGATCTGTAACAATGCAATACTATCACATATAAAAAAAATGTTTTATTCACATGAGTGTGTTGCTTCATTCATGTTATCGCATCCTGTCTGCAAATCCAGTCTCTTGTTTACAAATGAATCCGTGGTGAAATGAAGGAACAAACGCGCAATGTCTTACCCACGTAAGCTGGATATTCATTAAAAATAAAGTTCATCTATGCATTCATAATACTGGAATCCAAATGAAGCTTATGCAGCAAGGAAGTTTTCAGCTCCAGGACTTACTTACTAAACTTACAGGATATTCTTATATCACGATGAACTTTTATATATGGCTAAATGAAAAGTTGATTTCTCAATTCCTGACCCATTTAAGATTGTTTAAAGAATGACGTTTTAGTGCAAAATATGTTCTCATTTAATACTCACTTACTTAACTCTAAATACATTGTTCTGATTAAGTCTAAAGTTTTTATGCAAAAGCTTAGCATAGCCACATACATGTAGAGATGACACAAGAGGACTCCAACTCCTGCGAGGACTTCAGAATGACGTAAGCTCTGATTCAACATGCTCCAATGCTAACTTTTTCTATATATCCTAATCATTTGTTAACATGTATTCATTACCTCAATGAGCTCATTGTTTATGCCTTAAATTAATACATTGTTAGCTAACGTTGTGATTTTTATATACATTTCTGAAGTACATAACTTGGACACCTTCACCTAACAGATCACTCTAAATGTAGACACATGCTTTTCTGTAAAGCTGCTTTGAAACTATATATATATTGTGAAAAGCGCTATACAAATAAATGTGAATTAAATTAAATTGAATGTACATAATACAGTAATATTTAACTTGTCCCTAATATTGCTGCTGAAAGTAATTTGTTAATACTTTTATACTTCTCGATATTTAATTTTTTTAATTTTTAGTCTGCACTAATATTGCATTTTATTTGTTAATGCGCATTGTGCTTATTTTACATTTAATCTGTATATTTACATTACATCTCATTGTACGCACACACAGAATAAGTACAGTCAGGCCAATAAAGCACACTAAAACAAAAAAATTTAATTAAAAATGAGAGAGAAAGTAGTACAGAGGGAAAGATGTATAGGGAAACAAAGGGGGCAGAAAGGGGGAAATAAAGGTAAACAAAGAGTAAAATGAAACCAGAAATGAGACAGAAATTTTTCTTTTAGGCCCATTAGAATTCAAACAAAAGATTCAGAGATGACATTGAGCTTAAATGAGGTGCAATGTCTTGTTATTGTGTTTTCATGGTTCATTTTATATTCACTGTCTGTTTATTACATCAATGAGTCTTTGGAAAGAACTTAAAAAACACACCTTTCTGATCTCAGGTTCATTAGCAGGTCTTTTGAATGTCATCTTTTATAGATGACGCAGCTAGATGCAGATGACACTGACTCATCTGTCCTCATATTTCACCTGATTGGGATCTTGTGATTCATATAGGGTGAATTACGGGTCATTGGGACAGTTTTTGAATCTCCACCTTTTGTAAGGTTTCTTGCCATAAATTAAAAACATCAGCCCAACACATAATACATATCTGTAATACTGAAGATGTTACCTATCCATTTGAGGAGGAATCATAATGACAGGAGGTGTGATATACACTTTTATGTAAACTGAGCCAAAACATTTTTTTTATTTTTTATATTTGGGTGATTGGGACACAACCTTTGGGTGATTGGGACAGTACATCTTGTCATTGATTATGGCTAGCCTACTTAAATTAATTAGGATTAGTTAGGAATGTATTAAAAGGTCATGGCTAAACTTAGTGTTAGGTTTAGCTTAGGCTATGTCAGTCCAAATCCAATTATTTGTGTAAGGAATCTTTTAGATCAGATTGGAATCTGATCTAAAATTATTGACTTCCACACTTTGTATCACAACTGTTCAGATCCAATTTGTGTGTCCATGCAGCTCTTTTGTTTACGTCTTGTTTACAAAATGACATTGTGCAGCCTCGCGTGCTGGACTACAGCATCTTCTGAGGCAGTATAAACCTTGTTTCTGCAGCATTTTTCAGCATGTTTCATATAACAGCGTCTGATGTTTATGCTTTTAAATGCAGTGAGAAAGTCACATAAACCACGTGAAATCCAATCAGAGTGGTCTGGTCAGACAGAAACAGATTTTCAGAAAGGGGAGGTTTTTGCTGTTCACACTTGATAAATTAATCGGATTCCATTTGGATATGCACAAATATTTGATTTGGATTGATAGTTTGAACGTAGTTAGTGTATAAGGGTAAATTGTCATTGTTCATAGTTCATATATTGCACAAAACTTTAAAGGAACCATGAATATTATGGAGTACTACTGCAATAAAATCAGTAAAAATGTGAAAATTTCATGAGTGAGTGGTTGAGAAAACACCAGTTTAGAGCATACATAGCATACACAATGGTTCTCTGTTGCAAAGTCAGTGATTTTCTTAATAAGCAAAGCCTTTAAGCACTGTCCCAATCACCCAAAACTATACCGTCCCATTCACCCAAATTGTGTTTGGTTGGATGGGACAAAATAAAAAACACCTAATTCTGAAAACAGAAACATTATATAACTATATTTTACTGATTATGCTGCAGTAATACATCATTGGCAAAGGTATTGGCAATATATTTGCTATGACATTTTTATGACCTTATTATTAAAACTAGCAAAAGCTAATGTTATTTTCCTTACCTCATGTGTTGCAGGGTCAACTTCCTGTTTGATGTTTGCTCCGCCCACCCACGTGATGTCACACCAATGAGGGCATGCAATTTTGATTGTGCAGTCTCACAGCTAGGGCTGAGCAAAAAAGTTTTTTTATTTTCACTCATCAGGAGAGAAAATAAACTCTGTATAGTTATATTGTCCCAATCACCCTTAATTCACCCTACAATAGTATTTTCAATAATAATACTAGCCCAAATAATTTTATGGATGTTTAAGCAGGATGTTTTTATTGTAAAAAGTAATATATTAAAGCGTGGCCAATGACAGAAGTACAGAAATGCAGTGAGAGAGAGAGAGAGATGCAGGGATAACAAACCCTGTGATTTCATCTTATAATAATAATTCATTGATTTCCTTCAAAACTTTCAAAGCATTACTCAACAAAACCACGTCATCAGAAAAACCCAGCAGTCAAAAGCCCTTCCAACATTGTGTTTGTTCTTTTGAGACAGTTGTGGTGATAATAGCGGGGAATCAAGACCAGCTCTCTGTAAAAACTATCAGACAGCAAATTCCATTCAACAGAGAAACTCCTGTCAATAAAAGTCATTTTGACACATTAGAGAACAAATTATTCAGGGACACAAAGAATAAGAATTTCAAGACAACTGTAGTTCAGTCAGAGTATTTGGTCAAAAGATTATTGAAACATTTTCTGTTCTTGGAACAATGCAAATGTTCCTAAACATTCCTGAAATGTAGCTTTTGTTATATATGAATTATGGTAAACAATTATAAATGTATAAATGTAAACAATTACAATGTATAAATGTAAATGTATGCAATAGTACTTTTAACACGCAAAGAAAAACAGCATGAATACAGAGAGGGTTTGCAGCTGGATATACTCGTATTAATTTATTGCTGTCCATCTTGTATGACCTTGGGAAGTCCTTGAAGTAAGCATAGAGGTAAGTACCTTATACAAACGAGACCGGACAGTGACTGAGAGTGTGTGAGTGTCTTTTGTACTGTGGGTGTTTGCTGTGATGATGAACTGCAGGTGCGCGTGATTAGTACTCAGGGGTAAAGTAAAGTAAAGTACATATACTTTACATATACAAAGTACATATACTCTACATATACACAACACAAACCAGCTAGTTTTTGAGGGCGGGTCAAAGAAGTTGTTTGCGGGCAGCCAATGAAGACCATAGGTGGGCATTATGCAAATGTATTACATTGTTACATATGTATGTTACGAAAGTAGGACTGGAATTACTGGCGACTCGTTTTTGGCAGTTCAGAATCGATTCTTTCTTTAGGAAGACAATAACTTTATTTATTGTGCACTTTGATCTTTAAAACTTTGCAGACCTTTTACATTCACCAACAGCTATATTACACACATGACACAGGGAATAGTTGTGGAAATGGGAATTGCCAATACTTTAGCTATTTTTAGCTAATTGTGGCCCCCCCAACACACACACATTCATTAGTTTTACTTCAATGGATGGTTAGATTTTTCATTTTTCAGATTTTTTTTTTTTCATGGAAAATGTCACGTATTGTGGCTGTACAAAGCACACGAAGATGAAGAACTCAAAGAATAATCTCAAAGAAAAATCCAAACACATTAATCCACAGGAGAATGTCAGAGGGAGCAAGAAACAACCACTTTAACCAAACAATACTAGACAGGGGACTAACTCACACTGAGGGCTTAAATACAGAGCAAACAAAGGAAAATAGATGGCACACATGCGGGGAAGGGAATCAGGAATGAGGAAAATCAAATCATTAACTAAGACAACCAATAAGAAGCGGGAACATATAGGAAGCTAGGTCCAAATAAACAGGCAAACAGGAACAATTGTACACATTACAATACAGTGTATATAACATACTTTATTCATACTTTATTCACTTTATTCATGGATGAACAATCATGAAGATTTATGTATTTATTTTATACTTTTCCTATAGAAACAATGCATCTGATGTAATACGTTTAGTGCTGATAAACAGGGAAAACATCACCTAACATTCAGCTCTAACCGTGAGCGAGCTCCATCTCTTGGTTCTCCATGGTTTATTTTAGGATGCAATTCCAGAACAACACTTGAGGCTAATTCTCCTTCCAAACTGCTAATACGGTTCCGGTTCCAGCATTCAACTTTTAACCTGGATTGAGTACTCGGAAGTACTGAACTTCCGCTATTTTAAAGTCTGTGGAGCTGATCATCTCTTGGATGCAGACAGTCAGGCAGACATGCTTGTACATCAAAACCTAACAATGAATCACGTGTGACATAAGTGAGAATATTGTTGTATTGGTAGCTGCTACATGATGCCTCACAATTGCAACAAAGGGCCATGAATACCATTATAATTTCAGTAAAACATATATATTTATATTTATTATTATAAATATTTGTAATTTAATTACATCTGGTTCGCTATGTTTGTGGGGACTCTCCATAGACGTGATATTTTTTTATACTGTACAAACTACACTCACAAGGATTATTAGGAACACCTGTTCAATTTCTCATTAATGCAATTATCTAATCAACCAATCACATGGCAGTTGCTTCAATGCATTTAGGGGTGTGGTCCTGGTCAAGACAATCTCCTGAACTCCAAACTGAATGTCAGAATGGGAAAGAAAGGTGATTTAAGCAATTTTGAGCGTGGCATGGTTGTTGGTGCCAGACGGGCCGGTCTGAGTATTTCACAATCTGCTCAGTTACTGGGATTTTCACGCACAACCATTTCTAGAGTTTACAAAGAATGGTGTGAAAAGGGAAAAACATCCAGTATGCGGCAGTCCTGTGGGCGAAAATACCTTGTTGATGCTAGAGGTCAGAGGAGAATGGGCCGACTGATTCAAGCTGATAGAAGAGCAACTTTGACTGAAATAACCACTCGTTACAACCGAGGTATGCAGCAAAGCATTTGTGAAGCCACAACACGCACAACCTTGAGGCGGATGGGCTACAACAGCAGAAGACCCCACCGGGTACCACTCATCTCCACTACAAATAGGAAAAAGAGGCTACAATTTGCACAAGCTCACCAAAATTGGACAGTTGAAGACTGGAAAAATGTTGCCTGGTCTGATGAGTCTCGATTTCTGTTGAAGTCAGAATTTGGCGTAAACAGAATGAGAACATGGATCCATCATGCCTTGTTACCACTGTGCAGGCTGGTGGTGGTGGTGTAATGGTGTGGGGGATGTTTTCTTGGCACACTTTAGGCCCCTTAGTGCCAATTGGCCATCGTTTAAATGCCACGGCCTACCTGAGCATTGTTTCTGACCATGTCCATCCCTTTATGACCACCATGTACCCATCCTCTGATGGCTACTTCCAGCAGGATAATGCACCATGTCACAAAGCTCGAATCATTTCAAATTGGTTTCTTGAACATGACAATGAGTTCACTGTACTAAAATGGCCCCCACAGTCACCAGATCTCAACCCAATAGAGCATCTTTGGGATGTGGTGGAACGGGAGCTTTCGTGCCCTGAATGTGCATCCCACAAATCTCCATCAACTGCAAGATGCTATCCTATCAATATGGGCCAACATTTCTAAAGAATGCTTTCAGCACCTTGTTGAATCAGTGCCACGTAGAATTAAGGCAGTTCTGAAGGCGAAAGGGGGTCAAACACAGTATTAGTATGGTGTTCCTAATAATCCTTTAGGTGAGTGTATATTCTATCCCCTTACACTAACCCTACCCCTATATATATACATTTCACTTTTTAATATATGTCTGTGTATGGGATCATGTGTGTCTCTCAACATTGTGTGCTGCTGTTGAGTCAGATGAACAAAATTAGCTCTATATCCCTGAAGCAACATTGCTTGCCATATCATTTCACAAAGCCAAAAAGCTGCGATTGAACACACCAAAAGGACAAAATGTAACTGTCTATCATGTGCGTTCTGCACCTGCGTGTAAGTTATCTGTTATATCTGTTTATATCAGCAGGTATCAATAGTCTATTTTTGTTATTCAAAAAGGAAAACCGACACTAGGACTGCAGATATACAAACCGCAAACAAAGCAGTGCTTGCGTACCATTTTGAATATCAATCATGCTGATCACTTTCTTCATTCCAGTCGGCTCATGTTATTATGAAAACATTTGTGCATTCGAATGCTCAGGTAAGATGATGTAAAATTATAACTGCCTTCTTTCTGTACCGTCTTGACTTCTTTGCTCACTTTCATCACTTTCGCTTTTATTCTCATGCACTGGCTTGTTTGCTAAGCTGAACAGCCAATCAGAGTTCTCTCTCACACTGACGACCCAATGCCGATTCAACATGCTGAATCGGCCTAAAAAAAAACTATCGGCGTCCAACTAGAGCCACCGGTTCCAGCCCACAGACCTGCAGATCTTTGACCAAAAAAGAAAAATACTTCACTGTAGCTCTTTAATAGTCTTTTAATGAGATTTATTAGTGAAATGAGCTGAAACTAATGACAGAAATTTGATTTATGGCTTGAAATGAATACTGGTGTTTCTTAAAATATTCTTGGACAAAGACTATGGGCCCTATCACCAGGTGCAATGCGGCGTGACGCAAGTGTTTTTTTTCTGCTAGTAAGGTTTCAGCCCGACACAGTTATCATTTTCACGTCCAGTGTCACGTTGTTTAAACAGCAAATGCATTTGCGCCCATCTGTTCTCCCATGGGTGTGCTGGTCTGAAAATGAGGTGTGTTCAGGAGCATTTTTGGCGCGTTGCTATTTTGAGGCAACTGAAATTGACTGCACCTGCGAACAAAACTCTGGTCTAAAGTCAATAGTGTAGTATTTTTTGTTTTAATTAAAGGGCGCGTTAGTAATATGCGCCTATAGGCGGGTTATTACACACAGGGATGCACAGCAGCACACAAACATTTTTAAATATTAAAAATAAAAGGATTCCTCTCTGGAGAAGTGTTCAGTCTTTCCGCTCGCAAACTCCGCCATGGTGCAAGCGCAACTGGCTTTTAAAGGGAATGGGAAATGAGACTCTGATTGGTTTATTGCACGTTACGCCCAAAACACACCCATGACTCATTAAGAGACTAGGTACATCCCTTTTAGACCATGCACCTGGACCGCTGACCATTTTGTTTGTCGTTAAACTAGCAAAAGTGGATGCGGACACGCCCTAATTGCACCTGCGCCATTCGCTTCAGACCATGCGCAGATCATTAAAACAGGGCCCTATAAATACAAAGACCAAAAGCAAGGCTATAAATACACAAGGGGCTGATTAACGAAACATAGAACAGGTGTGAGCTAATAAGTAGCCAAGGTAACAATAGAAAACAGACAGGCAGGCAGGCAGGCAGGCTGGCAAGCGAAAACCAAAACTAAAACAGACAAACTAAACATAATCCTGACAACATGCATGTTTATGAAGGATTATGAAGTTATGCTATAATATGCATCCGTTCCCAGTACAAAATCTCCAAAATCTAAAGCACCTCACCATAGGTGGCTGTTTTCTTGCTGTAATCTCCACCGCATTTCAGATTCTATTAAAAATACATGGGATGTTGAGACGGATTGCTTTGAAGCATGTCTTGGATGTCAGATCAAAAGAACACCCCCGGAACACTTTTTGGATTGTCTTGATGAACAATGTTTTTTTTTTTTCCGGAAGCTAATCACATCACTGACGATTTTGCAAGAAGCGGGGTGTGTTTCTGTCTGGTGGTTAGTCAAATACATTGAGGAAACTAAACAATCTGTTATATTGAAAGTTTATATTCACTCTAAAAATAACCTCCTTTTTGGAGGTTTTTTCCACAATGTAAAAGATTTCTCAAATGTATGATTCAAAGAACTGACAAGAAAAGTGACAGAATCCAGCATGACAGTTTGTCTTCTTGTTGTTTAGCAGCAGGTTGATGCAGAATAATTCTCGCAAGCCTTTGGAGAGAGAGAGAGAGAGAGAGAGAGAGAGAAGGGGGGGATGAAGAGAAAAAAAACAAAAGGACCAGAAGCAGAGAGTGTGTGCTTTCTAAGTGACATCAGACCTCAGTACTGTGTCTTGCTCACTGTCAAAGCAGACAGACTGTCATTCGCCTGCAGATCCTCCAGCGCAGAGCACCGGAACTCAAGCTCTCCGAATTTGGGGATAGACATCTTTTATGTCTTCCAGTGTCTTTCTGTCATGAACTGTCCATCATTCTGTACTTTGATGGATTCTACCTGGACTCCATGTGGGTAGTCAAGCACACACTCTACTTTGGAAGGTAAGTTCTGTCCAGTGTTGGGTGTTGCTTTACAAAGTAATTAATTAGATGTAATTTAATAATTTTCCTTTGAAAAAGTAAAGTAAGGGATTACTCTTAATTTTTCTGCAATGTAATTACTGTTACTTCTGATGTAATTGCATGAAATACTGTATAGAACAATTCTATAGCCTATAAAACAATAGTGGATTAATCATCAAAAAAATCTAAATTTAATTTTGAAATGAATGCTTTTAATGTAACCTTCCCCCTTTAAACACTCTGGTCAGTTCAAGAATAATTTATGCAATTTTATATTATTTATGTGATAGAATTAAAAGAGCAGGTTAATGTCTATCCTTGTGTTGTTCAACTGGTCGAGATTGATATGGGATTTAGAAAGTAATTAGTAATAAGTAATGCAATACTTTTTAGAGAGAGTAATAATTAGTAAGTATTGTAATTGTATTTTTTTATTGATTAAATGTTAATATGCTGTTAAGTGTAGATTATAGATGTTCAGCTTTCTAGTGTACACTAATAACCTGTTGATGTAAAAAACAAAATATGTTTTTTTCTAGAGTCATTAATGTTTTCATTATTTAGAGTTGCTAAAACACTTTCTCAGAAACCAAATTCTCAATAGCCTAAACCAATTTGTCGAATAAATCACTCTTTCTGTAAAACATTAAACAAGTTCAGGCAGTTAGACACCATTTTCAAATATTATGCACTCTTTTTGCAAAACTCTTCTCACTCACTAAAACACAAATCACATTGTGATGCACTTGTGTTGTAAAACGCTAAACACAGACAGGAAAAGTTAAACAACTAAAACACAGTAGAAACACTAAAACACTCAAAATTATTCACACATTTCTAATGATGTGATCAAAACTGTACAAAATAAGCCAGTTCAGCGTGCACGGGTATCACATGTGCACTGAATGTTGATACCAACAATAGATCTGACAACAGACAACAGAAACAATCTGAAAAGGAGAGGAGGAAGAGTATGTGTAAGAGGTGGCGGACAGGGAGGAAGAGGATGAGAAAGAGCAAGGTGTGGACAGTGTTGTGAAGGCTGCATCCAGCACACTAGGGTTTTTTTCCCTTGCCTTGCCTTGCGTGGACAAAGTCCTCAGGCCAGACCCAGCACAAAGACATAGTGATGCTGAATGAATCTCTCACTGACTTTGATTTTGCAGTTGCACAACTCGTTTGAGTTTACTGTAACATGCTTTTCATTTAGAGGTTGTTTTTTTTTAAACCTTTTTGGCTTTAGCAGTTGGACTACTATATTTGAAAGTGCTGAAAATACAGACATTTAGTAATATTCAGTAAATACTTGCAGTGAATACAATTTATTCACCTTATACTGTAAGTTGTAATTTTATTTGTTTACTGCTTTACAATACTTTATTTTATGTAACTGGATGATTTGGATGCTGTGTTCTCCATTTTTTGATATAGCTTCAAATGAATGATCAGTAGTGTTTATATTTTGACTGGCTGTGTGTATTGATCTGAAGGCATTGTTTGATTTTGAGCAGAGATAAAATGGTATGAGGCAATTGTTTGATTTTTTTCTTTTTCTCTTCTTTTTCCCAGAAGAGATTTCTGAATGTAGTTTAAAGATTTCGTTTTGTGTTTAAGGTTTCGAGAAATGTGTTTTAGCAATTCAGAAAAAATGTAATACAAGAAAACAACTGTCACAGACCCGCCAGGCTCCCACGTCACTCAATCACAGCGCACGCCTTCCCCTGAGTACTGATCACGCGCACCTGCAGCTCATCATCACTCCAATCACCCACAGTACAAAAGACACACTCACACGCTCAATCACTGTCCGGTCTCGTTTGAAATTGGTACTTACCTCTATGCTTACTTCAAGGACTTCTTATATGCTACTTACCGTCTTCCATTGTTCCCTCCAAAGAGTCTCCTGTGTTCCACCCTCGTGTGTGTGTGTCTCCATCCTCTTCTCCATTCCACACCTCTCTCCAGCGATCTCAACAGCAAGTATTCCGAGCAACTTCTCCAAGATTCCTTCGTCCACCTCTCACGATCCTCATCACCATTCACCTGCACTTCTGTCATCATACTGGTCTGCTCAAAATAAACACCACTTCCCATACTTCTTGTCTCCGTCCCTTCTGTACCGTAACAACAACAAAATATAAATGGTAAAGTTTGCCTTATAAGTTATCTGTACTTAAACATTTAAGTTAATTCAGTGAAAAGACCACATTAGTTTAACTCAATTAAACTGAGGGAATCACTTTCCTCCAATCATTTGAGTAGTCTCAACTTTTAAGGGGGGCCCCCCCGAGGGCTGATAATTTAAACAATCAGAAATGTTAATATAAACATGCAGCGACATCTCTGCATCCCCCTTAGTGGGCCCCCCCCCCTCTCGCTACGCTAATAATGCTTTCGCCACCTCGCCTCGACCGCCTTCTTTAAACTGTAGAAAATGCATGATTTGATTTATTAAGCATGAAGAGAACTTATCCGTCTGGCTTGGCCGCTCGCTCTAATGTTAACCTAGATACATGTGTGCTATTATTCGGCACATATCCAAGTGTTTGTGTGGAGTGTGGAAGCTGAAGTATAGCGCGCTTACATGATATGAAGGCGCCAACGTGATCACTGGCATTTTTTTCCTGACAACAGCGAAAACAACTTAAAATAGGCCTACTCCATAATTTGTGGTCATACAGATAAGAGTAATACATCATTTATTTGTATTTGTGTAAATTCACAATAACAACAAATAGTTGTGCTTTTGTAAAATAAAGAAAACAAACAGGACGCGTGCTTTCTTTCGTCCTATAGTCTGCAGCGCATCTCATAAATAAACCGAAACTAAGCGTATCAGGCTAATTGCCTCACATATATGAGAAATATAGAAAGCTTTAAATGTTTACTTTTAAACGAACAAATTCAAATCGAAAACAAATATTCTCTGGTTATGAAAAGTGCATTTCTCTCTAAAGGCGCGTCCATATGCTGCGGAGAGGCAGCATCGTCAACTTCATCTTTGCAGCCGATATTGACTCAGAAAACACTAAAATGAATGAATAGTCCCCTAGAAAAATCTTTAGTCGGGGGCAGCCCTAATCAATACATTTACTTGGTTGACATTATTTAATTAGTAGGCTAATTAGTAAATCCAGCTATTCTACATTAAATTAGTTGAGTTAACATAATTAGTTGATAAACTAATAAAATACAGATTGGTAACACTTTACAATAAGGTATTAGTTAACATTAGTTAATGCATTAGTTAACATGAACTAACCATGAACAATGCCTGTAGCTTTACTGTTTTTGTAGGGTTATCTTACTGTACATATTTACATACACTCACCTAAAGGATTATTAGGAACACCATACTAATACTGTGTTTGACCCCCTTTCGCCTTCAGAACTGCCTTAATTCTACGTGGCATTGATTCAACAAGGTACTGAAAGCATTCTTTAGAAATGTTGGCCCATATTGATAGGATAGCATCTTGCAGTTGATGGAGATTTGTGGGATGCACATCCAGGGCACGAAGCTCCCGTTCCACCACATCCCAAAGATGCTCTATTGGGTTGAGATCTGGTGACTGTGGGGGCCATTTTAGTACAGTGAACTCATTGTCATGTTCAAGAAACCAATTTGAAATGATTCGAGCTTTGTGACATGGTGCATTATCCTGCTGGAAGTAGCCATCAGAGGATGGGTACATGGTGGTCATAAAGGGATGGACATGGTCAGAAACAATGCTCAGGTAGGCCGTGGCATTTAAACGATGCCCAATTGGCACTAAGGGGCCTAAAGTGTGCCAAGAAAACATCCCCCACACCATTACACCACCACCACCAGCCTGCACAGTGGTAACAAGGCATGATGGATCCATGTTCTCATTCTGTTTACGCTAAATTCTGACTCTACCATCTGAATATCTCAACAGAAATCGAGACTCATCAGACCAGGCAACATTTTTCCAGTCTTCAACTGTCCAATTTTGGTGAGCTCGTGCAAATTGTAGCCTCTTTTTCCTATTTGTAGTGGAGATGAGTGATACCCGGTGGGGTCTTCTGCTGTTGTAGCCCATCCGCCTCAAGGTTGTGCGTGTTGTGGCTTCACAAATGCTTTGCTGCATACCTCGGTTGTAATGAGTGGTTATTTCAGTCAAAGTTGCTCTTCTATCAGCTTGAATCAGTCGGCCCATTCTCCTCTGACCTCTAGCATCAACAAGGCATTTTCGCCCACAGGACTGCCGCATACTGGATGTTTTTCCCTTTTCACACCATTCTTTGTAAACTCTAGAAATGGTTGTGCGTGAAAATCCCAGTAACTGAGCAGATTGTGAAATACTCAGACCGGCCCGTCTGGCACCAACAACCATGCCACGCTCAAAATTGCTTAAATCACCTTTCTTTCCCATTCTGACATTCAGTTTGGAGTTCAGGAGATTGTCTTGACCAGGACCACACCCCTAAATGCATTGAAGCAACTGCCATGTGATTGGTTGATTAGATAATTGCATTAATGAGAAATTGAACAGGTGTTCCTAATAATCCTTTAGGTGAGTGTATTTAGCAGTTGACACACACTAAGGATGAACATTTCTAACTCACCATCTTACTCTAAAGGTAAAAATGCTGTTGTGTACCTCATCAACATTATTAAACAAAGCATGTATTAATGGTTTTTGAGAACCTTATTCAATCAAGTGTACTCTATTTCAACATTAACTGATGTGTTAACATTTGTAGGTTCATTACAAAGCAGTAAATAATAATACATGCTTTGTTAATGGCAAGTCATGTTAATAAAAGTCTACAAATGTTAGTAACACATCAGGTAATGTTGAAATAGTGTGCACTTTACAATAAGGGTCACACATTTCTATTGATAAATGCATTGTTGAATGTAAGTAATGATAGTAAAGTGCATATAAACATGAACAACCTATCCGTTGATGTTCAGATGGTTTCCACTGTAGAATTATGTTTACCAACAGCCCAAAATCAATGGCTTATTAAGTAATGTTGATGAGGTACACAACAGCATTTTTACCTTTAGAGTCAGATGGTGAGTTAGAAATTTTCATCCTTAGTGTGTGTCAACTGCTACGTAAACTAATGTAAATATGTACAGTAAGATAACTTGACAAAAACAGTAAAGCTACAGGCATTGATCATGGTTAGTTCATGTTAACTAATGCATTAACTAATTGCGCTGTTAATGTTAATAGATACATTAATATGTGTGAGTTAACATTAACAAACATTAACTAATGCTGAACAGAAGTTTTGTTCATGGTTAGTTCATGTTAACTAATGCATTAACTAATTTTAACTAATACAACCTTATTGTAAAGTGTTACCTTTTTTTTGTTAATATATCTTCGTTATCTACAGATAAAATTTTACAACAAAAAAATGATTACAAACATACAAAAAGTAGTCAAAACAAATCTAACAGAATCTAAATTGTTTAATTTTATAACATTAAAGTACTTATTATTTATATTTTTGTCTTCATCTTTATAATAGAAGATACAATACAATATCTTCAAAATACAGTACAATCTTCATATTTATAACGAATTGTCACCTTAAAAACGGTGCTTTGTGTGGTGGTGACAGGAACAAGCAATTCTCCTACATATAGAAATGTGGTTATTTTAATTTACCAAAAAAAAATAGGCCTATAAGGGCCTCATTGATTCATTTTGCCTGGGGCCCCCACTTAATGTTGGTTCACCTCTGTCTGTGGCAAGTATCAAGGGGGACTGTTATGGTTGTTGAACAGGAAGCAGAGCTTTTTTTTATGTTACTGAAAGTTAAGGAATATTTGAATATTTTGTGATTTTCTTTTAATGTAAATATCTTTATTTTAGTTGGTGTTTTTTATGTTGCTTTGTTGAATTGTCCAAATAGAAAAACTGTCAACTTATTTCAGCTTTGCTGTATATTCAACGTGATCTCATGAGAATATGCATTTTTACGTAAAGTGTAGTTCTACCACACGTAAATTTATTTACGTTTTCATACACACTGAAACGTATAATATAGATGTATTGACAGCACTAAAATGTAAAATAATTACGTATTGACAGTACTAAAACGTAAATTATTTACATATGAACAACTTTACCGACGTACAAATTTGTATTTATTCCTATTTATGAATATTAAAATAGTGACATTAATGTTCTGACTATTGTATTCAATTGTCATGGTTTCAGTTGCATTTATGAAATGCAGTATACTCATCTACATAATAAGAAATAATAACATTTCGCTCTGTTTGTGACTTCTGCTGCAAACTCGTCTCGGAGGATTACATAATGTTAAACAAGACTACACTTTTGTTTGCCGTGAGACACAAAGGTGTTTCCTCCTATACAGCGACTGAAAATAGAACCATAAATTACACCAAAACACAACATAAATTCACAGAGGACATCAATTTTATTAGCTTGCTGTAATCCAAATCTTTAGAATCTATGGGAAGCTGATACGTCCATATTGTACTTTTTAGCATCTATCCAAACATATAAAAAGTACATTTTGTGTCTTTGAAAGTTACGTATTAATACCTACGTATTAACAATGAGCACAGGCTGGTATATTAGTTTTTCTGAATTGCTAAAACACTTTTCTTAAAACTATCACCCACTTTCTCAAAACTTTAAACACAAAACCAAATCTTCAAACTACATTCAGAGAACATCTGACTCTTCTATCAAATCAAACAATTGCCTCAAAACCATTTAATCTGCACTCAAAACCAAATAATGCTTTCAAATCATACACACAGCCAGTCAAAATATCAACACTACAGATCATTCATTAGACACTACATCAAAAAGACAGCATCCAAAGTATGCAGTCACAGAAAAAAGTATATTGTACCACAATAAATTAATTTTGCAATTACGTAAAAAAAATTGTAATCACAACTTATACTAGTAAAGTGAATAAATTGTACACTGTATGCACTGTATTGTACTGAATATTACTGAATGTCTGTATATTCAGCACTTGCATACTGTAAAATATACAGTAGTACAACTGCAAAAGCCAAAAAGGTTAAATACGAATACTGTTACAGTAAACTCAAAAGAGTTTTGCAACTGCAAAATCAAAGTCAATGAGAGATTCATTCTGCCACTTTGTCCACATCACAGGCAATGTCGTCTCTTGCCAGGCAAAGGGAAAAACGCTCTGGTGTGCAGGATCCAGCCTTGACAACACTGTTCAAACCTTGTTCTTTCTCATCCTCATCCTCCTCATCCACCTCCTCTTACACAGCACAGAGAGGAGAGGAGAGAAGCATTAACACAATTTTCAAGAAAAGGTTGGCAATTGTAGCTGTCTGGCTTTTTAGTTAACAAATGACATGGCAGCAGGAGATGTGAATTTTCAAAGAAATGCAATCTAGAAATGTATTTAGGGTTTTAAAGCATTCGGCAGGTTAATTCAAAAAGAGGTGTCTGCTTTAATCAAGGACCCTAGCCAGCGAGAAAAAAAATATATACTGTGAAAATGATGAGACAAAAATGGTTGAAAGTGAAATCCAGCTGGGCTTTTAGTCTAGAGGCTTTCAGTTCAAATGAATTCAAACTAAAATGGCCTGTTGAACAGAAAGATTAGGGAGAAAATGAGGAAGACAATACACATTTTGAGGGTTATTTGAAACATTTGCTACTACTATGCCAGTCCTGATTAAATTATCCACAAAGGATTAACAAACTACAACCAAATAAAACTTGTAGTACAAATCAATTATCATGTTTCACACAGAGTGATGTACAAGACATCTGCTAAAACACAAAAAACACAATAACTGAATGAAATACAATTGTTCCAAGAACTAAAGTTTACCAGTCTGTTTAATTACATTGTCTCACTGACCATGCACAGTATGAATGAATACTGACCTGTCAAACTGAATCAAATGACTCACTTATTAATACTGGTGCAATGAAAGTTCTAAATTCAGCCAAATGTTAATTGATTGCCACAGTATGAAGTGTTGAACAGATCTGTCAGAGAATTAGAAAAGTGAGTGTCAAGAAGAGAGTGAGAGAGAGGAGGAAAGAGAAAATATGAATCGCAATCATCTTACTAGAATGAGCTGTCTTTTTTTCCACCTTGAACAAAGTTCAATATGAATTAGAATATGAAACATCTCTTAAGAACTTTGAGCAAATTGTTTAAGTTTGTAAGTCAGAAAAATGAAAACTTTTTACAAAAGACATGGACCTTTTTCTTTTGTGTTCCACGCAAACGAAAGTCATGCAAGTTCACAATCTAAGAGAGATGCGTTTGAAGTTCTGTTTGGAACTGTATCTGACACATATCGCTCTCTCTTTCTTCCCCACAGATGGGCAATGTGTCAAAAACAGCCCTGTTCGTATCCACAATCTCCAGACAGCACGATGTCCTAATGGGATCACTTTATTCAGTGTTCTGTGAGTTCACAACCGCCATAACGTTCTGGAATCCTCTATCTTCATATGTGGTTTAATCAGAGCAGGACAACACATAACACCTCAGTGACTTTGCATATCTTTATTTTCTTATGAATAATTTAAATGGTTCAGCTGTCATTAACCTCCTGTCACTTACCCTGCCTGTGTCCACCTTGGCCAAATTGTCCTGAGGATATATATATATATATATATATATATATATATATATATATATATATATATATATATATATATATAAAGATTTTCCTGAGATGCCCACAGATAGGGCCTATAATTAGTTTGGGAAAATGATTGGGGTGATTCACACTTGATTGTCTTTATTTATCATTAGTTGATGAGGCAATGAAACAGAAAATAAAATTGAGACTAAAGCATCTGGTTACATTTATAGGACTGTTATTATGGCATTCTGCAATAAAATATATTTGTAAGCCTATAATGATCACTAAACTGTATGACATTCTTGTACATTGTGCTATAGTTTTGTGTCTCTTGTAGCACATGATACATCACATAATAAACTCAATTTAATATTAATATTTAAAATCATATTACCGGTAATATCATTAATATTATCAAATTAATATTTGATGTATCTTCTTTTTGTAGCCATGTAGCGGAATAATGTATGATCATAATCGCAAAATAAACCCATTATTTAGAATCGTCACACATTTTGCAATGAACGGTTGTGTGTAAAAAAATAAATAAATCACTGAATCATTGAACAGCAAATTGTGAGCCCGTTCAGCCAGTTCATTAAAAAGAACTGACCCAAAAGAATGATTGGAGCAGGTGTCGATTTCTTTACTTCAAAATAATGAGGAATTATAAGAAAAGGAAAATGTTCACCCAATAATTAAAATTCTGTCATCATTTACTCACCCTCAAGTTGTTCCAAACCTGAATACATTTCTTTGTTCTGTTGTACACAAAGGAATACATTTGGAATAATGTTTGTAACCAAGCAGATCTCGGCCCCCATTGACTACCATAGTAGGGGGAAAAATACTATGGTAGTCAGTGAGGGCTGAGATATGCTTGGTTACAAACATGGTTACATGTTTGGAACAACTTGAGGATGAGTAAATTATGACATAATTTTTGGGTATACTATCCCTTTAAGTAAACAGTCAAATATTATACTTTGGAATGTAGTGAAGTGATACTCTGATATAGTACAGATTCTTGAAAAATCTGCTTAAAAAAATAAGTCAGAAAGAACGTTATGGCCTGGTTTCACAGACAGGGTTAGGCCTTAGTTCAATTAGGATATTTAAGTAGTTTTTTATAAATGTGCCTTAGTAAAAAAAAAACAACTGGTATGCATCTTGAGACAAAACAATGGCACTGACATATTTTAAGATATGTCTGTGCAAGTTGGTTTCAGTTCAGACAGTTCAAACATGCATTTTTGTCTTGGACTAGGCTTAAGTCTTGTCTGTGAAACCGGCCATGTATGTTTTGGAATGGATGTGAAGCATGTGAATGCGAGCAATAGTTCCGGTCTGCTTGATATTAAAGAATCGACAAATACCTTGGATGTGGCAGATAAATTGCGTGGATTATTAAAGTTATCTCATGGGTTTATTTAACTTTAGTCTGTTAAAAGAAACAAGGACGTCATTGTTATTCTAGACTACCCTGAGACAGACCTAGCAGGGTTTGCTTAGCATTTCTAAGCTCTAGGATCAAACATTGTCTTTTATGTGACAGGTTTGTCAGCAATGGGATGGAGATGTCACACTGTCAGGGGCACATTTTCAATACAGCTTTACAAATTCTGTAGCTACTTTGATGTGAGCAGATTGATAGCTCTCTTTCTCTTCCAGGTGTGTTGTCGCTACTGGGAAATGGCATGCTGTTGTTTGTAGCCTACCGTAAGAGGTCATCTCTGAAGCCAGCAGAGTTTTTCGTTGTGAACTTGTCTGTGAGTGATCTAGGGATGACCTTGTCTCTGTTTCCTCTAGCCATTCCATCTGCTCTAGCACACAGGTGAGATCTTGCCTCACACTTTACCAAAAAAAAAAACACAATATTGCAAATTATGTTTTTTATTGTAAAAGTATTTATATAAAAATATACTCCTCCCCTCTTTCTCATGTAGTGTTTAGAAGTCATTTTAGAGAACAGGTTCGGTTCAAAATAAATTCGTGGTCAAATAAACGATTCATTGACTCGTTTGAACTAGGGCTGTCACGATCCCTCGATTAAATTCGAGAACTTGATTAAGATTTAAAAACATACTACAGCATATATTATTGAGTGCTTTAATTATTTACATGCATGTAGGTTCCGTTCACAGATGCTGCTCCACATTAACTGTTGATCTACATGCTTGGAGCGTCTCAAACTCAACTGAGCATATGCTGTGACTTTGGGTTGCTTATCGTTCATCTGGGAACGCAATGTGCGCCATTTCATCAGATTTGTAAGGTCACTAATTTATAAACTTACACCAACCCTGGAGAATACAGTTTATAATAACAATAGGGTTTCAGCACTTCATGCTTGAACCCCTAAATATGCGAACTGTTGTTCATTGCGATTTCAAAAGTCTAAACCCTCGCTCTGAGTTTGCATGTTTTAATGTCCACATACACATACATTCACATTACAGTGGCTGTATCATTTCTATTTTAAAGATGTTGCCAAATATTAAAGATTAAGTTAACATTTTAATTAAATCGTTTGGCCAATATTAAACCAGGATTTGATCTACAGTGAAATGTAACAACACCAGGTGCTCTCTGCAGGCATTTGTTATAATAGATAATGTGCACACGTTGATTGTCTATATTATGAATATTATATTATGCATTTTAACAATGTTTTTCTATAAAACTATAATATGATTACTTGATTTTGATACTTTATTTGAAACAATTATTATTGTATTGTACAATTATTATATATTATATTGTTTGCTTAGGTCTATTTTTATTACCACAAAAAAAAATCTGATTACTCGATGAATCATCAAAATAATCGACCGATTACTCGATTACCAAAATAATCCTTAGTGACAGCCCTACTTTGAACCCATCCATCTTTTCAAAGAGAAATATAGTTAAATGCTGCTATTCCACACTTATGTTTTCACCGTGTGTTTTATAATTTGTTGTTTTCAAGTTGAATTAGGCCTAGTTAAATGTTATGGAAGTACTATTTTATGTTTTTTTTTTGTGTGTGTGTGTTTTGGTGACAGATAAAGAGTAAAAATATAGTATTACAACCTTAATTGTTACCTTAATTAGGGTTACTGAAGTTAGTTCATCTTTGTTAGTAGCTTGGAGTATAGCTTGCTACTTTCATGATCTTGTAGCTTGGCTACAGTTTTCAAAGCTTGACTGCTTTCTCATTTCTCACTTCTTTTTTGCAAATGCCTAAAACATTTTGATGTACTTTTCCGTAAAGTGATCATGGTTCTAAAGTAATAAAAATAAAAGGTATTTCAGAGTTCAGCAAAAACAGTAAAATGATCTCTCTTTTCTCTGTAGGTGGTTGTTTGGGGAGGTAACATGTCTGTGCTATGCTGTGTGCGGGGTTTTATTTGGCTTGTGCAGCCTAACAAACCTGACTGCTTTGTCATCAGTATGCTGCCTCAAAGTCTGCTGCCCAAATTATGGTATACTCTTTTGTTTTCTTTAACCAAATTAATGAATTTATTTAAAGTCCCCCTGTGGTCAATTATTGTATCCCATAAAAATGTACCAAAATTATCATATTTAAATATTTTTTCCTGTGGAAAAAAATGCCTCATGCATTAACATAGCTTGAATGTAACTCTACACCCTTCATTTAGTATATGCGGATCCTTGAATATGCAAATTAGTCCTGCCTCCGCTCACTCACAACAGCTCAGAGATCCACTCGCTCAACTTTCCTGAAGTAAACGCTGCACAATGGTATCACTCTTTACAACGTGGGACACATACCGGTAATTAATAAGATTAGCCTTTTGCTTGACTACGTTATCAAACAGCTAATAATGTGTTGCTCATGTTACACAAACCATGTTCCCGTTTGCCATCTCAGTCCTTTCTTCTAAAAAATCAGCATCCATAGAAACGCTTTGAACAACTTAGACCGTCAGTGGAGAAAGGCATATAGTTCATCATAACACCGTATACATCATATACATAATTCACCCGCTATATTGCTAAATGTACATGATTTTCATATCAACAGAAAAATATACCGGGATAACCCACGTAGAAGGGGACGTTCTCACGACCTTGCGCGACGTTCCCTAAAGGTTTTCTAAAGGTGACAAAAATCCCAAACCTTTATTAGGGACATTCCCAAAACGTCCTCTTTTGGTTATGAACATTAGGACATTTGGGACATTAACAGAACGTTCCCACATGGTCCTCTGTTGGTCATATAATAACGTTCCCAATATGACTTTAGGGGGACGTCCATATTGGTTATTCTATGGTCACACAGCAACGTTATAAAGAGGACATTTGGGACATTAACAGAATGTTCTCACATGGTCCTCTGTTGGTAGTATAATAACGTTCCCAATATGACTTTAGGTGGACATCCCATATTGGTTATTCTATGGTCACACAGCAATGTTATAAAGAGGACATTTGGGACATTAACAGAATGTTCTCACATGGTCCTCTGTTGGTAGTACAATAACGTTCCCAATATGACTTTAGGTGGACATCCCATATTGGTTATTTTATGGTCACACGCCAACATTATAAAGAGGACATTTGGGACATTAACAGAATGTACTCACATGGTCCTCTGTTGGTAGTATAAAAACGTTCCCAATATGACTTTAGGGGGACATCCCATATTGGTTATTCTATGGTCACACAGCAACGTTATAAAGAGGACATTTGGGACATTAACAGAATGTTCTCACATGGTCCTCTGTTGGTAGTATAATAACGTTCCCAATATGACTTTAGGTGGACATCCCATATTGGTTATTCTATGGTCACACGCCAACGTTATAAAGAGGACATTTGGGACATTAACAGAATGTTCTCACATAGTCATCTGTTGGTAGTATTATAACGTTCCCAATATGACTTTAGGTGGACATCCCATATTGGTTATTCTATGGTCACAGTGCAATGTTACAAAGAGGATATCTGGGACATTAACAGAACGTTTCCACATGGTCCTCTGTTGGTCATATAATAACGTTCTCAATATGACTTTAGGTGGACATCCCATATTGGTTATTCTATGGTCACACGTCAACGTTATAAAGAGGACATTTGGGACATTTACAGAATGTTCCCACATGGTCCTCTGTTGGTAGTATAATAACGTTCCCAATATGACTTTAGGGGGACGTTCCATTTTGGTTATTCTTTGGTCACAGAGCAATGTTACGGTTCTCGTACGGTTCCCTGTTAGTCAGATGGGGATGTTTAATTCGGGACTGCGCTGCAATATATCTTGTTCAGTCCAGAGGTCTCTACACTACATTCCCATAACATTTGCAGGACCAACCTAAAATATTATTTGTTGATCCTATTTAGGACCTTCCATCACATTTACTTAATGTTTTCAGAACATGTTTGTGTGAATCAATGGACACTGGGCTGCTTTGCAAATGAGGGTCAGTAAAACACAGGATTTGGAAGTTGCTTCTCAAAGATAGATCAATACCAACTGTTTGTCCAACTTCATATTCAGAACATGTAAGTACCGCAAGTTATATTTTGTGAATGTATACGCAAATCGCCTTTGTGAATGTGCTTGTTAGCACGGTGACGGCTAATGTGGCTAAAGTTACCATTGCCTCTGACTGTATTCACAGAGATCAGAGCTATGTCATTCGTTTTATTTTTAAGAAGCAATAAAAGTGCGCTTCTGAATTGTACAGGCGGTGAGCATTTTTTGGGCTAAAAATAACAAGCTCTGGTGTCTGTGAACACAGTAAGAAAGGCAATTTGCAAATGCACACATTATGGATCACGAAGGGTTGGTATTGATCCATCTTTTGAGAAGCAACTTTTGTGCAAATCCTGTGTTTTACTGACCCTCATTTGCAAAGGACCCCAGTGAACACTGATTCACACAAACATATTAAAAAAAAAGTCAGTAAACATGATGGAAGGACCTAAATAGGACCAAAAAACAACATTCTAGCTTGGTCCCCTAAAGATTCTACAAACGTTATGGGAATGTAGTGTATAGAGAACGTAATGGTCTATAGTGATGGTCCCCTGAGAACGTCCTAAATGTTCCGTGAAGGTCCTCCAAATAACGTCCCCAAACCCTTTAAAGAACTCCACATTATGACTGTCTTGGAACGTTCTAGGAACATTAACAGGCGACGTCCTTGACACCAGTGGGGAGGTCCAGAGAATAAACATCAAATTTCCATATAAAATATGGTCCCCTAAACGTTCTGAGAAAGTTCTGAATGTTCTGTGAAGGTCCTCTAAATAACATCCCCGAGCTCTTTTTTTTTTTTTGTTAACAACTGTCTATTGAGTTCTTTTTCTTTTTTTTTGCCAAGAAATACAGAAATACAAAGCAAAAAACAACCATACAAATTGCATCCCCGAGCTCTTTAAAGAACTTCACATCATGACTGTCTCGGAACGTTCTAGGAACGTTACCAGGTGAAGTCCTTGACACCAACGGAGATGTTCTGAGAATGTTCTGGGAACATAAAATCTCCAAATAAAATATGGTCCCCTAAACATTCCGAGAACGTCCTGAATGTTCCGTGAAGGTCCTCCAAATAACATCCCTAAACCCTTTAAAGAACTGGGAACATTCTGGGAACATTCTTGACACCAGCAGGGACATTCTGAGAACATTCTAGGAACGTAAAATTTCTAGCAGGAAAACTGGCTTCTCTTGAGGCTCCCTGTTAATGATGATATGCTAAAGCCCGCCTGCATGTTGACGTGATTAATTAGACGTAATATGAAAAGGAGCGATTTCAAAGAGACTGTCTTTTGTTCACTGCAGTTTTAAGGTGAAAATACTCAGCAATGGTGCTGACTTATGACTTTTCAAATGGTTTGTCTTAAAGCCCAGCAAGCAATTTTGCATTTAAAAGCCGTCCAAACAAGCACTGACGTCTAGGCTAAAACAAGGCAACATTTGGGCTGTGAAAATTTTATTTACGTCTAACCATAGCCCAAGAATAGACTAGTTATCTAGAACATGAACATGTCAAAGAAATGAAACCAAACACCTTGTAATCACTGTTGACTTTAATTGAATATCATACATCTTGCAAGTTATTTTGGCAAAAACGACATGTAACCAAATTTCAAGGTTAACCAAGTTTATTTGGGCTAGAAGTGGGTTACTCATAGCCAGACTACACTCACCTAAAGGATTATTAGGAACACCATACTAATACTGTGTTTGACCCCCTTTCGCCTTCAGAACTGCCTTAATTCTACGTGGCACTGATTCAACAAGGTGCTGAAAGCATTCTTTAGAAATGTTGGCCCATATTGATAGGATAGCATCTTGCAGTTGATGGAGATTTGTGGGGGCACGAAGCTCCCGTTCCACCACATCCCAAAGATGCTCTATTGGGTTGAGATCTGGTGACTGTGGGGGTCATTTTAGTACAGTGAACTCATTGTCATGTTCAAGAAACCAATTTGAAATGATTCGAGCTTTGTGACATGGTGCATTATCCTGCTGGAAGTAGCCATCAGAGGATGGGTACATGGTGGTCATAAAGGGATGGACATGGTCAGAAACAATGCTCAGGTAGGCCGTGGCATTTAAACGATGCCCAATTGGCACTAAGGGGCCTAAAGTGTGCCAAGAAAACATCCCCCACACCATTACACCACCACCACCAGCCTGCACAGTGGTAACAAGGCATGATGGATCCATGTTCTCATTCTGTTTACGCCAAATTCTGACTCTACCATCTGAATGTCTCAACAGAAATCGAGACTCATCAGACCAGGCAACATTTTTCCAGTCTTCAACTGTCCAATTTTGGTGAGCTCGTGCAAATTGTAGCCTCTTTTTCCTATTTGTAGAGGAGATGAGTGGTACCCGGTGGGGTCTTCTGCTGTTGTAGCCCATCCGCCTCAAAGTTGTGCGTGTTGTGGCTTCACAAATGCTTTGCTGCATACCTTGGTTGTAACAAGTGGTTATTTCAGTCAAAGTTGCTCTTCTATCAGCTTGAATCAGTCGGCCCATTCTCCTCTGACCTCTAGCATCAAAAAGGCATTTTCGCCCACAGGACTGCCGCATACTGGATGTTTTTCCCTTTTCACACCATTCTTTGTAAACTATAGAAATGGTTGTGCGTGAAAATCCCAGTAACTGAGGAGATTGTGAAATACTCAGACCAGCCCGTCTGGCACCAACAACCATGCCACGCTCAAAATTGCTTAAATCACCTTTTTTTCCCATTCTGACATTCAGTTTGGAGTTCAGGAGATTGTCTTGACCAGGACCACACCCCTAAATGCATTGAAGCAACTGCCATGTGATTGGTTGATTAGATAATTGCATTAATGAGAAATTGAACAGGTGTTCCTAATAATCCTTTAGGTGAGTGTATATTGGGTCTATAGTTAACCGAGACAGTGAAATGGCTATTGCTTGCTGGGAGCATATTAAAAACACCACATAGACATATAAACAACATTAAAAACTATTATGAAGGTGTTTACCCAAGCAATATTTTAAATATAAAGCATGAAATAGTTATAGACAGATGTGTCACTATGGAATTCTGAAGACAAAAGAAATTGTGGTTCCTGCACATTTATCTGAATCTTGAATTACTAGACCATTTTAGGGTAGAGTAAATACACGTCTAGGCCTTAGATTGGCATATATCACAATTAACATAGTCCAAAATGGTATTGTCCTCCTAAAATGTGAAGTCCCTGCTGAAATATCCAGCATAAACCAGCGTGAATTCCATGTTGGTTAAGGCTGATTTATGCTGGTTAGAGCTGGTAAACTTAGTCATGCTATTCTAAAGCTGGTGTAGCAGGTCCACCAGCACACCTGCTTCCCATGCCGGGGACCAGCAAACCAGCATCCCATGCTGGTCCCAGCATGCAAAACAGATCTGATACTGGTGACCAACAATGCTGGATCTTTTTTTTTTTCAGCAGTGGTGTTTTTGGGATCAAGTCTAATCTCACACAACTGAATCAGATCTGAGTGTTTTGGACTGTTAGTTTAAATGTGCAGGAATGAGAGTTTATGACATATGGAAAGAGACACAGAAATGAAGAAAGAAGATAAGAGAGGACATGTGGAACAAAACAGAACATGAGACAAAATAGCAGAGAAAGAGTGATGAAACAAATGAACCAAAGAAAGAAAGAAAGAAGAGAAGTTAATGAGCACACACTTAGGGGTTGCTGGAGCTTGAAACACTGTGTAGTTTTTCTCCTTTCCCTGTGGGATATGAAATTAAAATAATTCCTATGGTTCAGATCTGTGTCAGGAGAGTCATACAGCCTGACCAATTAGTCACCTTGACCAGTCACACCATTTTTAATTTTTTTGTAGTAAAAATATATATTCATGCAGTCCTCGTCTTCCACAGGTAACAAGTTCTCATCCAACCATGCTTGTGTGATGGTTATTGGGGTTTGGTGCTATGCGTCTGTGTTTGCCATTGGACCTTTGGCCCACTGGGGAAGTTTTGGACCAGAACCGTATGGAACCGCCTGCTGCATAAACTGGTATGAGAACAAACATTTTAGCATTAATATGTGAAACTAACGCAAACTGATTCTACAATGATGTCTTTTTGTATGTTCCAAGGTACACTCCATCCCATGATGCCCTTGCCATGTCTTACATCATCAGTCTTTTCGTATTTTGTTACGTTGTCCCCTGTACCATCATCATCCTATCTTACACCTTCATCCTGCTCACAGTGAGGGGGTCTCATCAGGCCGTTCAACAGCATGTCTCACCACAAACCAAAGTGACCAACGCACACACTCTTATTGTCAAGGTAAAGAGGGTTATGGGATTTGATGGGCTTGTTTGTTGTCGGTGTTTATTGTTAGTGCTTACAGTGACCTTCATATAACAAAAAAAAAACAACCCCTGGGACATAAAAGTGCACAGAAAGGTGTGTGGTGTCCACACTGTTTCACTGTGTAAATATACCATATTTTATTGCCCTGTGGAGCAGACAGCAGGAACGTGATACTATTGCTGAGTATGTACTTAATGTCCCTCAAAAAGTAACGCTGATTACCCATCCTCTGTCCTCTGGCTGTATCTTTGGCTGTCCTAGCCTTATTTTTCAAAAATGTGTCATGAAGCCCTGGTATACTCTATCGGCATGTAACTTTGCTGCTGGCAGTGAGGGCTGCACTGTTGATTACTTTGGTGCTGAATGTTATATATTGAGGGACACAAATGTCCCCTCAAAACATATGTGTGTACATTGCCTACAGTTGCACACATTTGGTCATTTGGGTCATAAACAGACACACGTAATATAAGCAGAATGCTGAAAAACAAAGAAATATGACAGTTTGTTCTGTTTATATTGCATAGTACACTACTGTTCAAAAGTTTGGGGCAGTAAGATTTCTTAATGTTTTTGAAAGAAATCTCTTATGCTTACCAAGCCTGCTTTTATTTGATAAAAAATACATATATTACAGTAACAACAGTAATATTGTGAAATATTATTTCAGTTTAAAATAATTGTTTTCTATTTTAATATATTTTAAAATGTCAGCATCATTACTCCAGTCTTCAGTGTCACATGATCTTTCAGAAGTCATTCTAATATGCTGATTTGCTATTCAAGAAACATCAATGTTATCAATGTTGAAAACAGTTGCTTAATATTTTTGAGGAAACCATGATACATTTTTTCAGGATTCTTGATGAACAGAAAGTTCAAAAGAACAGCATTTATTTGAAATATAAACCTTTTGTAGCATTATAGATGTCTTTACTGTCACTTTTGATCAGTGTAATACATTTTTCCTGAAGTAGTGTGTGTGTGAGAGAGAGAATATGGGCTACAGAGGTCAAAATGTGATTTTAAAATATTTAAAAACAAAACATTCTGTTTAATTGCATGTCTACTGTCTTTCTAGCTCTCAGTGGCTGTATGTATTGGCTTCCTTATGGCTTGGAGCCCATATGCCGTTGTTGCAATGTGGGCTGCGTTCAGCGCCAATGAACAGGTCCCACCCACCGCCTTTGCACTGGCAGCTATCCTGGCCAAATCTTCCACTATTTACAACCCTATGGTTTATCTTCTCTTCAAACCAAACTTTCGCAAAATCCTGAGTCAGGATACTCAAACCATCCGCCACAGGATTTGTTTAAGCCATAGTAAGGCCAGTCCTATAAAGGCCCAGCAGCTGCAGAGCTCTCAACAATGCAACAATAAGGATGCCACAATCTCTACACCCTTTTCCAGCGGCCTGGCAGAGAGTTACGGGGCATGTCATGTCTATGCAGAAGCTGAGCCACGTTTTCAGCAAATAAGCCCTCAGAGAACTGTACGGATTCTGGAGGGCATCATCCAGAGTGAAATACCAGTGAGACATCTGACTGACAGAATGCAAAACAACCTCCTGTAAGAGAAAATCAAGAAAGAAGAAAAAATGCATGAATTGTAAGGAAGGAGAGGATTATGTAATGTGTCCTTAGATGCCCAAACACAAGGACAAGGGAAACTGAGGGAAAGGAAAATGAAACCCAGACAGCAACATAGTGTCGGCCCAGATCTGGGCCACATCTGGTACATGTGGATTCAACGCGTACCAGATGTGGTCCTGATATGAGCCGACACTATGTTGTTGTCTGGGAACTCTTACTGTTGTCTGTGGATTCTTATTGGTCCTCAGAACTTCAAACAGATTTCACCAACGTTTACTAAAGCAAATCCACATTTTTAAAATGTAGAATGTATGTTTCCATAATGCAAGGTGTGGAAGTTCACACAGAATATGCTGTTTTATATATATATATTTTTTAATGTTAACATGCATTTTTAAATGAAAAACATGTTCTGTGTGACCAGCCTGCATTATTTGAACAAGCCTAAAAATGATATGTGATTTATCATTGTGTGAGTAAAGTTAAATAAATGATTTGGAGTAAGTCTAGTGAGTTATCGATTTCAAAAACAATTCAAGTTGACCTCACCAACTGTGTTTTACATAGTTTGGGTTTCAGTTTCATACAGTGAGATAAGCAAGGTCAGTTCATTGAATGAACAAAGACTGTCATCTGCTGGCTGAATAGGACTATTACAACTGAAAAGATTCCGAAAAATTGGTGGGTTTACATTCCCAAAATTACACATAAGCCTATAAATAAGGATATATATATATATATATATATATATATATATATGTATATATATATATATATATATATATATATATATATATATATATATATATATATATATATATATGTTAAACACAGTATTATCTCTCTCAGTTTAATTTTAACACAAACGAGCAAACTTTGTCGTTTGTTTGCTCCCAGATGAATGGCGCCCACTCCCAGCACACATGGTTTCGTTGAAGGGCAAAAGTAGTCTGAATGGAAATGGCACTAAAATGCCAGTGGTTGATGGGATGCACCCAAACAAATGCGCCCTTATACAGGTGCTGGTCATATAATTAGAATATCATCAAAAAGTTTATTTATTTCACTAATTCCATTAAAAAAGTGAAACTTGTATATTATATTCATTCATTACACACAGACTGATATATTTCAAATGTTTATTTCTTTTAATTTTGATGATTATAACTGACAACTAAGGAAAATACCAAATTCAGTATTTAAATTCAGTAATTATATGACCAGCACCTGTAATTTAGTGAGCTTCTTTGTAGCTTAAGACTATGGTGTAATGAGCATGTTATACCTATAGGGGTCACTACACCCCCCAATGAAAAAAATGCCAGGCTAAACTACACTGGCATCTGTTAACTCTATTGTTCAATTACACTTTAAAAAATAAAAGTTCTTAAATGGTTCAATGAAGAACCTTTAATATCCAAAGAACCTTTCCATTGCACAAAAGGTTCTTTGTAGTGCAGAAAGGATCTTTAGACTATAAATAATGGTTAAAAACGGTTCTTCAAGGAACCAAAAATGGTTCTTCTATGGTATCCCTATGAAAACCCCTTTTTGGTTCTTCCTGGCACCTTTATTTTTAAGGGTGTAGCTCTCTTCTCAGGTCTTGACTGAAAGAGATAAAATCCAACAGAGGAAATCACACTAGAGTTATACAACAGTGTGTTGTGCTCAATCCAACACACAGAGAAGTTGTGTTTCTACAGAAGTGTTTGTCTGTACAGTAGGTTTCAGTGCGGAGAATGAAAGTAAGACCAGCTTTTAAAGCTTTAATACATCACTGTTATGAGGTGTGAATATTTATAGGAACTCAGGGCGAAAGGGACACTTTTTGCCATTGAGATGGCTTGGGGAAAGTGTCCCAATAATTCACCATATATATATATATATATATATTAGTCAAAAATGCTGTAATATTTGACAACAATGCATATTTATGTTGGATAATTGCCTATTTCCCTTTTTATCCAAAGTTAACCTCTCATTTTCTGTGTGGTTTCCTGTTTCTGTTCTCACACAAAGAAAATAGACTGTTATGAGATCCAACCATACCAAATAAGTAGATTCAAACAGCTCGCACTAGCATGATGCTCATTTACTGCTAGCGCTAGCTGAGAGCTGTGTAATCTGTCTAATACACACATAAACACACACACACTAACTCAGCAGCTTATATATATTGTGATACCTTGTCGTTCTAGGTCATTGTCAAAAAAGAATGTGACTTTCTAATGAGTCAACACTCTAGAGTCCAGCAATTACCATGACCTAAACTATAGCATAAGTTATAGGTTTTTGGATTTTATTTGGAGATTTGCATTACTGCCAATACTAAATAGGGCTGAATAAAATGAATGACAGAAAGAGACAAGAGATTCCTTTGTGTGTATTTCTGCTACTCAGCTTGCTTATTTTGTCTGACCCAGATATATCCCACAAAAGTACAGAAAGCAAGAATGGTTACAGTTCACATTATATACATTCATTATATATCACATATATATACTCTTCATTTAAATCATCATCATTTTAATAAGGAATAAATACGTATGTGAATGATATGAAAGCAAATTATGCTGCATTACCCTGTTCCTCTGCTTAGGTGTGTCCCTGTTTAACTTGTTTACATAGTTGTTGCTGCCTGCCATTCTGTGTGTTTATGTCCTTATATAAATTAGCTCAGGAAGGCCGGAAGGATCAATACACATAATCCATTTTAAAATGATTTACAACATGTCTAAGTTTTAGCGCACCAATAATTTAACAAGGATAAACTAAATATGTTTATCAAGGCACATCATGAGACCTCATCAATTCTGCCTAATTGTGTCTCGGTGCATTTGTGTCCAAGGTTAAGATTCTCTCGTACTCTTTCCCTTTCCTTATACGTTTCAGGGAATTCATGGCTGAGAGCTCAAGCATGACAGATTAAGGGTGGGACAACATACAGCTCTCTGGGCCAAATCAAAAGAAACTCAGAACTAGACTCAAATATACAGTGATCTCACCTTCCCTTGAATTTGGCTGAGCAGATGTTTCTTGACTGTCCACTCTTTCTCTTTGCCTTAACTCGCACTGAACAGATGCAGTCATGGTCCAGCCAGCATCTGTCCTTGACTCGTCTCAAAGTGTCATTAGTTTTGATGAGGTATAGGTTCCAGATGTGGAAGAAGATGATCTTATAATTCAGTGTACAATTATTCAACAAGCAAACTGACTAAAAACTTGCAATTGCTGCAAGGTCACAGGGTTGTCACATCTGCAAGGAATACACATACAGATACACATAGAGTGAGGGATTGCAAAAAAAAAGAAAGAATTGTTAGCTAAACCTTATGACAAAAGTACTAAGTACTAATATTAAGGTAATATTAAAAAAATTCAACAGCACATTTGCATGTGCACAGTTCTCTGATGTAATGGTCACATAACAAAATACTTAATCTTATAAATTACTAAATCTTATGTTTCGATTTTTTTATATTATTCTGATTCTGATGATGGCGCCAGTTGTGTTTGTGCGCCGGTTTTATTTACACTGGATGAGCAGACTGATAAAGTGCTGCCATGGTTTACATTTAATGAACAGTAATTTGCTTTTGGATTAAATTATGTCAAAGGGTTAATTTAAGCCAAAGACTAGATATACACGCTTTCTCTTTGTTTGTAGTTATATTCTTTTGTTGTACTGGTGTTTTGAAATTTGCACAGACAGCTGTCAGACCAGATCTGTTCAGACCTGTCTATTGTTTCTGAATGAATCCAGTAAATTTCTCACTTTACTGGCAGCAGCCTGAATCAATAGTCTCACTGGTCTTGTGTTCATTAATAATTCATAAAACAGCTGATCCTCATTGTACTGTACTTGCAGATCTGTCAGCGTATTCTCCTTTGGGACTAGTACTGCCATTATCCTGTTTGTGTGTATGTGCATGTATGCATTTGACTCCAGGACAGACGTAGAGCCTGCGCTAATGCCATCCAACACAGGCTCGACTGCAGGGTGTTTTTAGCCAAATATCACACTGTGTCATTAATAGGTTTTACAACTCCAGCTGCACCAGTTAATTCATTATTTAGCCTAATGTGTTTTTTAAGACTCATAAACCCACTGCTGCAAATAGAGCCTAAATCTCAGTTCATGTTCCCTTGAAGTTGTTTTATTACAGACTCCAAATCTGAATTTCCTATTGCCTTCTGTGTGGCTGTGTCTGTGTGTGCTTATAATGGCCTCAGCGGGGCAAACAAAGACCTGGCAGGAGACATTGAAGGGGAGAGTGTGAGCTGCAGACTTTGAAGAAAGAGCCAGAATAGAAAGAGCAGCAGAACTGTAAAATTGGCTTGAGTTAGACAGTCTGTCTCAATGCTTGGAGATCTCCCAGCTCACTGAAGCTCACGGACACAAACACAGCTTCACTATGACCCATCGTCACGTAAGTGCACACTGAATCAGGCCTGGGTACTGTGATTAAGTCAAAGACGTCATGATATTTCACATAATTTGCTGCTTTAGTCAGTCATAGTAGTATAATCTTTCATAACAATGCAAATATGTATATATATGTATATATAGCAAAATTGTTAGCAACTTAATTTTTAAGTCACCATAAAATCAACACTGACTATTCTTCTTTTTATGGAATATTGCAGTGTTTATTTTAAATGATTTATCCGTGCACGCCATTATTTTAATCCCTCCCGGCTTCAGCCACCTTTCAGTCACATTAAATCACAGCAATTAGCAAACAACAAAGATCGATCCATCAATTCCTGATGGACAAAATCAAGTCCTGCCCTACTTTTTTTTCTCGTTTCGAGAAGCTGCTTCACTCAGGTATATCACAACAAAGAAGAAAAGACGATTTAAACTCGTCATGAAATCTAAACTGACCCTATTTACTTTGTTAGCGCACATAGTCTTGTGGTGAACAATTAATCTGTGCAAGTTAATACACAGAAAAAAAAATTGTTTGTCATGGTAATCTTTAATCAAAATCAAAAAATTTACTTCCGCTCTGGAATGGTGTTCCTTCTCAGATAATGTCAGTTTGACGACTTGGGTTGAATATTTCCTAACCACTACCCTCCAATCGCCAGTCTGCTATGAGCGAGGGATGGAGAGGAGGTGTGCTAAAGTAAAACCCTGCCCTCTATTCAATATTCCGTTTCACTTGGAAATACGTCACAACACTGAAGAATAGTCGGTTGCAACTTCAGGTTCATGGGACTTTAAACTTTTGTTTCATGTTGACTTAATAAAAAGCTGATGACAGCTATAGCGCCCTTTGTGGCAATGCTGAGAGTGCAATGTCTTTATATTGTGCCTTGAATTGGAGTCTGATACATTTCGGAATGCATACAAAATATTTGTTTGTGTGATTTAGGTAATATATTTAACATATGGCAAAGATATTTGACATAATCTGCTACTTTAGTCAAACACAATGCTGTAATATTTCACAACAATACATATTTATGTTGGATAATTGCCCATTTCCCCTTTTTTATCCAAAGTTAACCTCTCTTTTTCTGTATGGTTTCCTGTTTCTATTCGCACACAAAGACACTGTTATGAGATAGGCAACCACCCCAAGACCAGATTCAAACAACTTGCACTAGCATGATGCTCATTTACTGCTAGCGTTAGCTGAGAGCTGTGTAATCTGTCTAATACACACATAAACACACACTAACTCAGCAGCTTAGATATATTGTGATACCTTGTCTTTCTAGGTCATTGTCAAAAAATGACGTCACTTTCTAATGAGTAAACACCCTAGAGTCCAGAAATTACCATGACCTAAACTAGTTGTTTTTTTTGGATTTTAGGCACAAAAGGATTTGAGACTGCATTACTGACAAATAATTTCACGTCGTGGTCTTATTAATTTTTTATTTCATCTTCTTTTATTACATTTTTATTCATTCATACACATTGGTCAGAGACAAAAAAAGAAAAAAGAGATGCTTAAAACACAAAGAGGGCTGAATTAGATGGATGACAGAGACAAGAGATTCCTTTGTGTGTATTTCTGCTACTCAGCTTGCTTATTTTGTCTGACCCAGATATATCCCACAAAAGTACAGAAAGCAAGAATGGTTACAGTCCCAGTGTGTTGTAAAAAGGAATCCCCAGTGAATTATGCTTCTCATAATGTATCTGAATCTTCTCTGGGGAAAAAAGTGTGTGTTTATAAAGCAGACATCTGGGACCATGAGTACTGGCCCTTTTAATGCAGACTAGTTTTTCACCATCCACTGGGAAGGATTTTCATAATTTCACTGTGTGGTAGTATTACAGCATGCCAAATCACATTTAGCTCCTCAGAGAGGTGTGATGGTCTAAACACTCCTTTCTCTCAGTGGTGAAATCCTACGTTTCATTCTGTCTTTCTCCATACAAGGAGAGAACACAGGTAGTGAGTGCAGCCCCTCCTCTATAACTAGAGGGGATGTCTCAGATAGAGACTCTCTCTCTCTCTCTCTCTGTCTCTCTCTCTCTCTCTCTCTCTCTCTCTCTCTCTCTCTCTCTCTCTCTCTCTCTCTCTCTCTCTCTCTCTCTCTCTCTCTCTGTGTGTGTGTGTGTGTGACTTCCTGTTTCATGAATCAGCCTTTAGTCACTCAGCTGATGCCTTCAGATCTAATGCTGATACTAACACCTACTAAAGTGGCAGCACATACATACCCACATAAACGCAATTTTATTTTTTATATTAAAACTTGAATAACAAGACAAGGGTTTTATGGAAATTCAGCGGAAATCTTTTTGCAGGCATAACATCCATGTGGGACCACTGAGAAGATAAGATAGTATTTCAAGGTAATTCCTAAACACATCATTAGTAGGCCTAATTCATATTTAGCCTTAACCAGTTTAAACCACTTGTTGGTATAAAAAAGTGAAATAAATAAATAAATAAAATAAGGCTGGCCTATACAATTGATGGCCATCTCTCAAATAACCATAATAACAACCTGAAACTACACACACATGCGGTGAGAATACATTGTTGTGTAATATCAAAAGGTATCATAACTAGGGTGTTGTATCATAAGAGGTCTTTTGTGTCCGGTGCGTCTCTTTAAAAGGCGTGGCGTAGTGTAGCGGTTTTGTGTCCATCTTACGGCATACGCGCGAGCTTACTTCACCGTCAGCGATCACTGAGGCGTCATCATACGCACGAGCGCTGTCTGTTTGAATCAGTGGGCTTACAGCCGCGTATCCACTCACACAGTTATAAGGCGGCTGATTTGCATTTTAAAACCTATTTAATCAAATGCTTATCTGAATCTGGATTTAACCCACTGAACCTTTATATGGACTGCGCGCTTTGCAGCATTCTGCGTTTTTTCCCACTGTATTTTCCCCGTAGATAGTAGTAAGATTTCAGAATAAGACGAAATGGCAACGGACGAGCTGTCATCGAAGCTGAACCGTCGGCTGCAGATCGAGGAAGGCGAGCACGACCCACTGGCCTTGGACGAGTCTCATGAGAACGGAGCGCACGAGAAACCGGCCACGACCAGTGCGGATTCAGAGCTGGGAGCCAAACTGCAGCGGCGCGGGGAGCTGAACGAGGGCGTCGGTGAACACCAGCAGCCCAGCATGAAGGTGTTCAACCCCTACACCGAGTTCAAGGAGTTCTCGAGGAAGCAGATCAAAGACATGGAGAAGATGTTCAAGCAGTAAGTTCCTTATACCAGCTGTCACCTGCAGTGCTGTCAACTGATAATCATGTGTCTGTCAATTCTATCTATCTATCATCATAAAATTAATTGTCCGCCCATTGACCCTAAATGTCCTAAAAGAAACATGGTGACAATTCTTCTCTGGTTTATTTTAAAAATAGAAGTTCATGTTTAAACGTTGTTTATTTTTGTATTCTTTAGGTCTTTACTCATACTTCTGTCCTATTAAATCTAAACTGAACGTTTAAACTGGAACAAGGTGTCTTGCTTTTTTAATCTATGATACTTTTGTCACTCTCTGTTTACTCCAGCAAATGTTTTGGCTGAAACTCTTTCACATCTAAGAAAGGACCATAACCTCAGCCACACCCAAGTCTGTATCATTTATTCCACATGCTTTCACACATAGATATATGTAGGACTTTGAACCATGGGTTGAGAAAGTCCCTTAGGTCATGGTCAGGTTTCAAGGTGTCTCTAACCAAAAGACATGCCGTGCAGTCTAGACTGCCCAGTATGACACAATTCTGTTGCCACCTTGGCCGGATTCATAGTGAGACTGCTCTCTTCCTTTACAGTTGATGAATGAAGGCAGTTTAAGCATTTTTCCCACGTTCGACTTGCAACTATTGTCAGAGCTTTTGTAAATGCTCGGCAGGGCCTTTCATGTTAGGCTAATTTCACTGACAGAAACAAAAGAAACTGAGCTGAATGTTGGGAACTGGAGGCAGCTACGGGAAGTTGAATCTTCGTGAGAGTCGCTCCAGGAATGTGTCCCCTGTGCTCTTTGTGGTGGAGTGGTCAGTCCGAAGCTGTGACTGCAGGGTCGGTTTCACACAGGCCTCAGCGATGTGGGAAAGGGGACTGGTTGAGAAACTAGCACACTGAGGAAGTAATGGGTTCCTCTCCCCATTTCTGCTATTAAACAAAGCTACCATTGTTGTAAATTAACCAAAACAGGCCGCCCAAATCTGTGTGAGGAGCCCTTTGCATCTAGATGAGTTGGCCTGTGTTGCATTTTTCGTAATGTCACAAATTATTTGTATTTATCAGAACATGATATTTTTCTGATTCTTTGTATTATTTACTATTATAGTATTTATTAATATTTTGAATTAGCTTTCAAGTTTTATATTTTTATTTTTAGCAATTTTGTTATGCACTTTTTTTTTGTTTAAAATTTTAGTTAACAATAATTGCATTAATTCTTGTAGTGAAAAATAATTGGATACAGCCAAAAATGAAAACTGTCATTTACTCGTCCTCATGTTGTTCCAAACCTGTATGACTTTCTTCTATGGAACACAAAAGAAGATATTTCTCAGTCCACACAATGAAAGTCAACATTTTCCAAAACAACATTGAACCCCATGGACAACAGTTGAAACGTTTTCAAAATATAATCTTTTGTGTCCTGCAGAAGAAAGTTGACTTGCGTACGGTCATCTGCCGGAAGCTAGTTATTTTAGGCTATAAAGATTTAAATATGGATATTTTTCTCACAAAAACGCATCGCTTCGCTTCAGAAGGCCTTTATTAACCCCCCAAAGCCGTCTGGAGTACACTCAAAAAAATTATACGTTGGATTTACTTAACTTCTTTATGTCAACTGGTTCCACGTAACTGGGTTATGTTGAATTTAATTAACATTGTTTATTTCAGTACACTTAAGTTTCTTACATAAGGTTAATTTAACGCCATTTAGTTGAACAAAACCAAAAAAAACAAAAAAAGTAATCCAGTTTAATTGATTATTTTTATTTACAATTTTTACAACATTTACAAATGTTATCTAACAAGAAAACCTTTTACAAAATCTTATAGCCAAAAGATGGTTTTGTTACATTCATGGCATGCACAAAGTAGTTGTTTTTTATTATTAAAACAACTTTAATTGTTTTCAGCAGGTCCTCACCCCAAGCACAAGCTCTACACTTCACCACAATGGTAACCTCCAAAAACACTAACATACCAGAATCTCTTTTAAATATTAAACATTAAACATTAACAAGTCTCAAATCTTGATGAAAAAAATGCTTACAATAACATTTTATTTCAACATTTACACTCCGTATCCAGTCCTGTGCAAAGCATGATGGGAAGGGAAAATCCTGTCTCTGGTTTCTATAATGTAGTTTTAAAACAACTAAAATCATTTATGTACTCTCAACTCAAATGGATTAAGTAATGTGGTTAAAAAGAATTGTGTTGGATTAACTTAATTTACTTAAGTAAATTAAACAAGCAAATGTTCTTTTCGGCCTACTTAACTGAAACGTGTTCTTTCAAAATGAAAATATTGAGTTGAGCTAAAACGCAACTGTTTCAAGTAAGTTTAACACAATGCAATTTTGTTTGAATGAGAAACCTAATACAATGGTGTTAAATAAAAATTATTTTTTAAATAAACTGAACAATATCGAAAAAAAAAAAAATGTTTTGTGTACTTTTGGAATGGATGGATGCGCTGTTTTGACCTTCAAAATCTCATTTACCATTCACTGCCATCATAAAGCTTGGAAGAGCCAGGGCTTTTTTAAACATAATTCCAATTGTGTTCGTCTGAAAAAAGAAAGTCATATATACCTAGGATGGCTTGAGGGTGAGTAAATTATGGGATAATTTTAATTTTTGGTTGAACTATCCCTTTAATTATGACTGTTCAACTGTATAATCTAGTTGCAAAATAGCTGTGATACCAGTCTATCACAATGGTTTCGTTACCTCTAGATAACCACATGGGCGTTACTAAAGTAGATAAAGGCTTGCTGGAGCTTTTTCTTCTGCTAAATAATTGTATGTGGACTATTGTTTCAGAGTATCACCTTTTCTATTGTCTCTGTAAATGTGTTCCTTGTGCAGCCAAACGCTGAGTTCACTTTGAAAGACCTCTCCCAGGGTGAGATACAGCACTAGTTTCATTCGGTCTCTTTGATGATGTAGCCCTTGGCTTTATATGGGCTGAATGAGACAGGTGAGGTGGTTTCATCTTTAGGAGAGTGTGAAGTGTGCATAGCTCCCTTTGTCACAGAGGAAACAAAGCCTCTGGTTACTTCACAGGTTAAACATTAGCTAGAGTTTTTCATGGTCTATTCCCTTTTAAGAATCTTTGTGATAAGGGGTTTGTAAGTTAACATCCCGTTTAGTTGCTTCTCCATTTCGTTTAGATCCAGATGTCAAAAACCACAGGTTTATGGCAACAGAGGATTGTGCACCTTTTCAATTGATTTATTACTTTCCTGCTATATAATGGATGTTTGTGCCTTTGCCTGAAGCCCTGAATATAGATAACGAAACATGGATGAGACACGGGCGGTGAGAAGGCAGGTTGGGAACGCTTTATGTGCCTGTATGCAGTCATAAGAACTCATTGATTGATTATCTCATAACTACGACCTTCCAAACTAATGCAGATATTCTTAGCTTTGCATCATGTACTGTAGGCACATTCAGTACCCAATAAAAAGCTTCAGTTGCAGAATGTTACTTTCTAACTGCTTTTGTGCAGAGGGAGGCAGAAACAACACAGGGAGAGAGAAAGAAAACTGCGTAACAGCCACAGACTGGCCAGAGTCCAGCTGATAAGAGGAATGCAGGCTTTGCCTTGCCCTCAGGCCATTTTTCAGAGAGATTCAAAACTTTTGGTTTAGGACCAGCATTCAAACTCCTAATTTCTGCACGGTTTTGTAGGGAATCTTAATGTGAAACTGTTAAAACGTTGTATTGGTCATTTATCTTTCATTGTATGGTTGTTATAAGTAGTGATTTGCATATTTTCTATTTTTATCAGAATAAAAGGCCCTAACCTGGATGTTTTACATATCTGTGGCAATTGATGATAATGCATACAAATGCATGTATTGTTAATGGTATGCTAAGTACACTACAATAATTGTAGGGACAGTCCTGTGCACCTGCTTTGTTTCAAGGTACAAGGAATTTAACCTGAAACCTCTGTGGTTGCTTCTCTTTTTAGTGGCGACATCTACAAAGTTCAGAGAAGAGCATAACCCTGTCTTAGCCTGCAGTCACAGTAAGATTGATTTTGAGCTGATGCAAGTTTAGCATTGAGGATTATTCACAAGATGAATTAATTCGTGCCAGAACATGTCTATTGAAGTTTCTGTGTATTTTCACCTCACCAAGAAACATTTTTTGTTTACATCAGATACAGAAATCAATCTCACATCTGGCAAAAATGTTTACTAGGGATGCACAATATATCACTGCCATATTGGTTATTGGCTTTTTTTTCTTCATTTTTTCAGCATTTGTTGGTATTAAATGTATATTAGATAATTAATTGTTCTTACTCATTTCCCCCTTTTTCCCCCCTTACTTTCTTTGCCATCATCTAACCTTTTAAAACACTAATAATTTAATAACATTGTACCATATTGTTTATTGGCCAATTTATATTTTTTTATTTAGTCTATATTGTATAGCGGGTATGCACATGATGTCACATTATGCGGGAGTCATTGTGGTTTCACCCACTGAGTGGCAAAAAGACTGAGTGGCAGTATTGGTGTTCAGCTTGAATGCAGCGAAAACACAAAAAAACATCTAAAATGGAAACGAGCTCTACGATTGAAATAGATTCAACAATAAATTGGAGCTATCATATTACAGACTTCCGAAAGCTACAGAAAAGATCGCGGTCTAAAGTACCATAAAGATTAGTCTGGTGGTGTAGGACTGTGCGCGACTTTCCAGTTCCCGCTGGATTTCGTCCTCCACTTATAAGCTTAATAAAGACTATGCTCAGGCATTTCAGAACAACCAAAACAGCATTTCAGATGCTGTGCAAAAAGATTGTTACACTGATTAGTCCAGTTATCTCGTCCCATCGCAAAGTCACATGATTTTTTTTATGCACATCAAGGAATTTATTCGGTAAATGTGTTTCCATCGTAGTTTATGCGCATGTTTTTTTTTTTATCGGGTAACTTTTTTTTTTATCCGACTCAAACGAGTGCATATGTTTTTTTGTATGCGCATTTAATTAAAGCATTCAGAGGTTTTGCTTTATGTATTTTCCCGGCGTCAAAATCAGGTACATATAAATGTCCGGAAACTCAGCCATACATTCCTGGCCACACATCACTTGTTCTTTGATAAGTTGTAAGGATCACTGTTGAGTCCAACTGCCTTTAATTTAAGCAGATAATCATTTGTTTTACTTCCATTTTTGCAGTTTCCCCTTATTAGCGCCTGTCATATTGCAGGATGTTTTGCCACCAACTGGGGGGTGTGTGACGGCGGGAAAGTGACATCAATGCATATCCTCATTTACTAATATTGAATTTAAAGTACATGCTCATTTCCCCCTTTTTTTACATTATTATTACCTTTACCGGCATCTAATCTTTAAAAACACATAAATTAACAACAGAAATCTCAATATAAATATTCATTTTTCATACTATCAATTATAATGTTGTAATGCCAAAATTGACTTGTAGCTTTTAAAATGATTGCTTTACCAGTAAACAGAAATCCATCCCACTTCTGCATGCAGTTGTGTTGTCTTTTAAGGGACAGCTATCATAGATACTTCAAGCAGATCAACTCAACCCCTCTTATCCCCCCGCTTATTGGTAATACTGTCTCTGATAATGTGAATGGCAGGGTGCCCTAATTGGCTGAGAGATTATGTGTGCAGGCCTCATGCTGTGCCTACATATGAGCGAGGAGCTTTAGTCCTGTGAGGCGTGTTCCTGCGGAGTCGCCTCCAGTAATGAAGGAAGCAGAAGATAACTCTGGGCTCTTCCTCTTTCTGCCTACCCACTGTTTTCTTTTGTACACTTTTCTTCAAGCCATATTTCCTAGAAAAGATAACATCGGAACATTTAGGAATGTTTAGACGTAAGCCATAACATATCTGCAGGGCACAGAGGTGTAGGAGTGAGTTGTCAGTAGGGTAAATATTGCTTGTTTCTCATTGGCGGCCCTTATAAACTCATTGTAGTAATGTATAATGTATTATAGCAGAACGCAATGAACACCTCTCTCTCAAGCTCATATATTTGCCAAGTCCTTAAATGGTTATGCCTTTCTCCCTGCAGAGAACAGAATGATGTGATTATTCTCTAAATCACCCATTTCCTCATCTCTGAATATCCTGCATGTTTAAAAAGCCCCTTAGTGCAGTTCAGTTTAGATAGCAGGATGTGGTGCTTCTAATATTATGTAGATGCATTAAAAGTAAATACAGCCAAAGGAATTTATCCACGAAAGCTCCTGCCAAATCTAACTGACACAGTGACCTAAGAGGATAAGACAAAGTTAAGAGAGAAAAGGAAGCCAATCAATGCACGCTGTCTCAGCAAATAAGATATTATACAGTTATACAGTTGGTCACTTCATATATTTGAGACGGATAGCAAGTGATCACTCAGACCATACACAAATCTTGAATTGGAGTCTCTGAAATGTAATTAGGTTCCCTATTGGTTTGCTTAGTTTTGCTTTCCTTTAAAAGCAAAATTTAACAGCAATATGTAGTAAAAAAGACAGACACTAAAAGCGCAAGGGGGATCTTTTCTTCAGAAGCTGCCAGTGATTGTGTAGGTGTGAGGTTTATTTAGACACACACCATTATTTGGCATTTACACATAGTCATCACATGCTCATAGTGACTCATTTTGGCAGTAGGAAGTGCATTAGATTGGCTGTTATGTTTCCAGAAAGGCCATATGTAACCTCAGCACTCCTTCAGGAAGTTCTCCTCTTCTAGTTTTTGTCTGTTCTTTCTGTTTGTGATGTTTTATGTTCATGCTTTGCACTCTCTGCTCACTATAAATAACCTCTGGGATTGTGTGGCCGTTGGTTGATCCGTGAAGGATTCTGCTTAAGGACTAATGGTTAGTCACCTGGTCTATAATCCCAGCAGATCAAGGTTAGTGCTGCCTGCAATCATCAGGTACAGTGGTGGAAAATGAATTATAAGGACTGCATACAAAAATTTGGATCAGTGCTTACCTCATTAAATATTCATGAGCTTTGTACAGTCACAGAAACATTCATGCTTTTAGGTAGGGCTTCCCCCTAATAGTCAACTAAACATTAGTCGGCAAGAAGAGTCTTAGTCGACCAAATATATTCGGTTAGTCACAGAAAATAACTCAGGAATTGGTGAAGTCACACAGTCTGTGACAGATCTTTAAAACAGCTGGCCCATGTGGTAGTAATTATGTTGGGCAGGAAAACCAAATGTTCACCTATCATTCATCGATCTCAAACATAATTAAAACACGCAAGTAGTAGCCTAATGCCTGCTACAGACTTTCGGCAATCCTATAAGATCATTACAAATCACACTGTACGACATGCATCTAATAAACTTGGGTACGACATGTATGTAGACTGTACGATGATGACACCTATTAAATTGTAAGCTACAATGCAAGTTAGTCATCTGCATGCCCTAGTGGTAAACAAATAGAGCAAGATCACACTTTGTCAATTGTGGTTTTTATATGTGCTGAAAAAAAGAGTAGGAAGCAAAAGGGGAGAATATGGACGCTGTCTAGGGCTAGGGAAAAGAGGCCAACTTAGCTTGCCAATTTTGCAAATGTAGCTTGAGGTAAGTAGTTTTAGTGCCATGTCACATTGATTAATACACTATTTCATGTTGCATTTTTATTGGCTAGTCAGTAGACGTAGGTCGTAGCAGCAAACACACTGTGAGATAATCACGCTAAATTTCTGACACTGTCAGAAAATTATCGCAGGCTATCTTTTGTCGCAAGACCGTGACAACGGCTGTCTTTGAACATCTCTAACTGTATGACGTAGGACCACCGTTGAGGAGCCACGACCACAGAAATCACCATGATTGGTCATCTTTCGTCTGGGACAGCCCAAAACCATACAATGTGTACCGGGCATAATGTTAGCCACTCGCTCCAATGTTAACCTTGATAAATGTGCACTATTAGGTGCATATCCAAGTGATCAAGCGGAGTGTGGAAGCTAAATTAGTACCGCGCTCACTGAATGACGTTTAACTCAATGTGCATTTCTCTCTATAGGCGAATCCACTATACTGTGGAGATGACGAGTCAGACAATCTCATTTCAGTTTTTTTCCGACACATTCATAATCATTACTTGCCGTTGCCGCTGCGGCAAGCCTTATGTGAGTGCTTGATCTTTTAATTTATATTTTAAAGGCTTATTATTTTGCTTTAGTATTTCTCTGTAATGTTAGCAATGTTACATATAATATTCTTTCTCAGGCCTGAAACACTTTTTCTGATGCCACCACTCGATTTAAATAATTTAATTAATACCATAAACGTGCGACTAGACGACTAATGGCTTAAATGAATGACTCTACTAGTCGACTAAAAAAATCTTTAGTTGGGGCAACCCTACTTTTAGGGAAATCACTTTATATGCTGAACAGATTTAATTTAGGCTTTTTTTCCACATAAACATTCGTCAAAACACACATCTGTTATGATAAACGGAAGCTCAAGCATGTTCGCTTGACATGTGAGAACCAATGAGGGTCCCCCCTCCATATAAACTAAGATATTTCTGGCACTGCAGTGACTCGTGTCTTTTTGAGAATGCTTCATCTTAATAGTCATCTATGGAGTGGGTGGATCTATCTTGACAGTTATGTAAACCTTCATGCGTTTAGCATGTCGTCTTTATATGTGGTGCGAGCTGGATTGAATATCAGGATTGAGAAGCCTGGATCATCTTCATCTTATAATTGAATCTGACAGGCTCAGGTGGAGTGGAGAAGCTGAAAATGATCTGAAACATTTTGCTGTCAATATTCTTGATTGTAGACATTTTAAAGCACCCATTAGTGCAAGAATCACAAGTGTGTGAAGAGCCTTGAATGCTATTGATCTCGGCTAATTCATGGGGAAAACTGTGGATCGGATGGTGGTGGGAAGGTCATGTTCTGTAGAAATATGAACAGGAAGCTGTCAGCTTCTTTGTAGAAAAAAACAGAGCAACTTTTTTTCAAAAAAATCTTTTTCTCTAACAGTGAGCTTTGTGTTTTTTGAGGAATGCGTTTAGCTTAATTTTTATAAAAAACTAAGAAAAAGGGGGAAACGTTTGCTGTGGTTTCAACTATTCTTTGTCAAATAAGTAGATGATAATTTCAAAAAAGTGTTTGTGTCTTCCCTTTCATAGGTTACAGTCTTTTAAAACCGATTTTGTGTAGGTTGGTTAAGTTTTGTGCCTGATAATATAGGGAAGTTTAAATTCTCCAATCATCTGTTAATGTAATTGACCTTGATTTCATTATATGTTGAGGTTTGCTGTTGTGTCTCTCTCTCCGGACCATTCTCTCATTCTATCCCATCTCCAGATATCAAATCGAGCGTGAATGATGTCATCAAACACACGCTGCACAGATGTGAAGTGGATGTAAATTAGTCAAACACACTTTTTGTGTGTGTGTGGTCCTGATTGATCACGCCTGTTACGTGGGTCGTCATAAAGAATGTGGTCAGAATTGATTGTGTGTTTGTGAGGGTTTTCCCATGACTTCTCCCTTTAGCTGTTGCTTGGCAACCTGGGATTAAGAAGATTGGCAGGAAGAAAGATAGGAAAGGGAGGGAGGAGGGGAAAGAGTTGGTTGGTCACTCCTTGTGCGTCATAGTGCAGTAAGTTTTGTCCATGATGTGCTGATATACAACAAAATGCTATTCTGCCACACTACTGTCCTTCAGACCACCTTGAGCTGCAGCCTGGAATACTGCTGTCTCTTTTTAGCCTCAAGACATCATTCCACTTAAATTTAATCAGACATTTTCATAATTAAATCAGCAGTAGCTATGTGAGCATTATAGCGTGACTGTTCTGACAGGCATGAGTATTTAGGCTATAGCATCAGGCAGCATTTTAGTACATTTCTGCTAATATACACAGTCCACTGCTGATGAAACAGTCTGCATGAATTTTACTGTTGGTATTTTAGTACATAGGTGTTAGCATTGACAGTTTCGCTGAAATGTTTTTCACTTCTAAACTTAGCCCCATTTAACCTCAGCTGTATTCAGTCCTACCACAAGCTTTCAGAGTTTTAGTACAGCATCATTACACACACACACACACACACGTCTGGTTCGTTATCTTTGTGGGGACTCTCCATAGATGTAATGGTTTTTATACTGTACAAACTGTATCTTTTAACTCCTTATACTATCCCTACCCATAAACCTACCCATCACACAAAACTTTCTGCATTTTTACATTACATTCTGTATGAGTTCATGACCTTAATTTAGGTCCCCACGGTGACACAAGTCCCCATGTGTGCATACAGGTCCCCACTGGGTATAGAAAAACACACACACACGCACACAATTGCTGAATTGCACTAAAAACGTTATTAACCCATTCCACCTTAGCAGCTATTGCCAATTGTCAAGCTGTTTTCTTATGGAAGTCATGTGGATACCTTAACATTGAATTTTACAAAAAAAAAAATATTGTGGCAATATAATAAGGATACCTTTTTCCTTCTTCAAATTTTTAAAGAAAAAATCTTAGTAAATGTTGTAGACTAAACTATGTGTCAAATTAATTTGCAATTTTCATATTGGTTCTGGTAATTGTAGTGTTGATAACTATGGCAGATGAAAATTATTTGCAATGGCACACTTCATTCCAACTCACATCAGAATAAAATCCATCCAGTTTTTACCACTATGTATAGGGCTGCCCCCTAATAGTCGACTAAATGTTAGTCGATAAGAAGCATGGTAGACTAAATTTTAATCAGTCACAGAAAAAAAATTGATTTGGCGAAGTCATGCAGACAGATCGCTAACACAGCTGCTCCGTGTGGTAACATGTTGGGTACAAAATATAAAGTGTGGGAACATTTCGAGAGGGTGAATTACCACATCAAGGTGACAAGTGACCTTACACATGACTTATTTAAAACATGTAAGTAGTAGCCTAACATAATGGCTGCTTGCTCTACTGTCAACGTGAATCTATATACGTGCACTAATATTAGACGCATATCCAAGTGTTTGTGTGGAGTTTGGTAGCTAAATTATATTACCGCACTTACTGTGCAACATATTTAACTTCCACATCCATGCCATCGGAGTGCATCTTCTCAAAGGCCGCATTCATTGTGAGAAAAACACAGAGCTAACGTCTCCCTGACAACGTGGACAAACTCCTGTTCCTTTTTTCATAATATGAGAAGTTTTTTCCTATGAGATATTCTGTAAAGTCTCATAATGAGCAACAGTAAATAAGGTGGCAGAGGTTAGCAAAAGTCACTTTCATGTTGTGCCATTCAAGTCATTTCACTCTTTGCAACGTTTCCATGCAGCTATTTTGGGCATGCAACGCCTATCTGCTTGAATGGATAAATACTGAAATCTGCTTGTCAAACTTGCATTTAAATATCAGCAACAAAAACTGATATGAACTGTCCCGTTAATGTTGTTTCCTATGCTGAAATAGCAGTCCCAGGTGACAAATCTGTTTTATGGGAATCATAGCTTCTAATGGAAGCTACAGAGATGCAATGACTTTACAAATTGCAGATTGATTTTTTTATTTAAATTTATTGCATGCTTTCTCCCATTCATTGTAATTTGAGTAAACAATCTTATTATATTTACAGTCCATCTGAAGAACTGATGCTAATGTCATTGGTTTGAAGTGTCCATTAAGTTGAGATTAAGTTAGATGTCTGCTTTTGGGTGGCTCAACTGATGTGTTCGTTTTTGAACAAATCCTTTGTAAATTCATTTTGAGAAGGAAATTGGAAATGCAGCAAGTACGTTTTTCTGGGGTCAGTGCCGTAGTAGCAGATCGAAGCTCTCACAAGACTATTCATGCGTTTCCTGTTCCTCATTCTTCACACTTGCTTTCTAAATCTTTGTTTTCCTACAATGTGTCATGTCGAGGATACATTCAGCACATTCGTGTCCGTCTTTAGGAGCAGTCAGCAGTACCATAGCTAAACCCTCATTAGCTAAAGTCCCTGTGCGGAAAAATGTTGCATGTTTAAACATTTACCTTTTTAAAGATCAAGAAAAAAAATTCCTTAGCTTTCATTCAAGTTCAGGCTTGCATGGAGAAGTGGACTTTTTTAAAAACACAGAGCACAAATGTAGCTACATACTAGCTTTTGTGTTCCTTCTCTTGACTTTCTTTATAATTACCAACAATAGCAAGTTAATTCACTCAGGGTTCAAATGCAGATATCAGCAAAGCCAATCAGATGAGACAAACCTTTTTGCTAAGGCACAAGGAAATCTGAATCCGCTCATGGCTTTAACTGCGTCTCTCTCATGGTTATTATAAGGAAGTGCCGATAGCATTTGCTTCCTCAATCATGTGTAGTGTGAGGTGTTCAAGTTAGTGTCAAGTCAAGACTTATTTGGGCAAAAATGTTGATCTTCCTCAAGTTGCACTTGGTGACAAAAAGGGGAACATTTCTTTATTTCGGCTTCTTGGGCAGCATCTGCTCTGCATTTCCATATAGATTGTAAAAGTTGCATTTGGTAAGAATACAGCTGATGTGTCCCTGATTTGTGCAACCAGCTGAACTGTACCATTTCCTGTCCTGTTTGGTTTTTAGCACTTTATAGCTGTTAACTTGACAGCCACCACCAGCATTTTTAGTAATTTTCACAAAAATGTCATGGCCCCCAGAATATTTTTTTGCATATCTGAAAATGAAAGAACAGAGCCTCTGCTTTTAAACAAACATTTTTTTATTATAGCTTCATGCATTCTTTTTTTTTTATCAACACTTGAATGTGGGTAAGTTTTATAAAAGAATTGTGTAAAATAACTTTTTTTTTTAATGTAATTGATTCCTTTGATGGCAAAGCTGAATTTTCAGCAGCACTCTTACTCTTACTCTCAATGATGAAAACAGTTGTGCTTCTTAATAATTATGTGGAAACCATGATATGGTTTTTCAGGATTCTTTGATTAATGATATAAAGTTTAAAAGAACAGCATTTATTTGAAATCTTTTGTAACATTAAAATGTTATTACTGTCACTAATGATCAATTTAATGCATACTTGCAGTTTTTTTTTTCCTCCAATCTATGCTAGTGTACGTTAGTGTTGGAACCAAGTCTGCTGGAAATGTGCCATATTGATTAACATGGTTTTGCAATGAGATTTTTGTAAATTTGGAATTTTTCTGGCAGGCTGTGAAAGATGGGGTGAACAAAAGATCATAAAATTGACCATGTTCAGGCTAAAAAACACTTGTTGAGCATGACTGAGAGAGGAAGTGACGCTACTTAACACAGTGATTCAGCTTGACTGATGACAATAAAATAAAAAGAACACTGAATATCGAAGCTTGGCAGTAATCTTTAGCAAATCTGGGTCACTGAAGTGCAAGAGGAGGTTTTTCAGAAGTAAGCACATGTGATTTCAGACATTGAGGTTTGACTGCATAATTAAACCTGGTGGATTTAAATTACAGCTGACCTTTAATCGCACTGGGCATGCTTGACCTTTCTTTTGTTAAACAGACTAACCATATGCAGACGTAAATTATTGATTTTAAAACCACCATGGACACTGGTTGCCCGATTTCCAAAGTGATTTGATTTTGCCTTTTAAAAATAAACCACCAACTCAATCTTGCTTGCCTTGAAATCACATTGTGTTTAACTGCTGCTGTACTGTAATCCAGAGAAACACAACCTTCACAACAGCAATCCCTCATCAAACAGAATTTTTCAGAGCCCTGTGATCAAGGTTAGCCCGATGTGTCAGATGCCACAGCAAGAAGAGTTAATTTGAGAGATTTTTGTGCCCCTGAACATGAACAGACTCTTTTGGCCTTTGAATTACTGATAATGAGAAGAGTTATTATGTGTGCGAGAGAGAGCAGGCATCAGCAGGGTGTCTTGTGTCGGTAGACAGGAATACAATAGCCATGTCTCTGAGGCAGATGTACACACTCCATATTCATGAGCAGGGTGCATTCTGGGATTGCCTAGAAGGATTTAATGAGGGAGATAAACTCATCACCAGAATCCAGTAGGAATGGGTCAGAATATTTATTTTATTTTAATATCCCCTACTTCATTTAGTTTTTTCTTATTTTACTTAAATATCCTTTAATTTTTAATATCTCTTATTTTATTTTAATAGTGCTTATTATTTTATGTTTGTCTTAAGACACTATTGGGTGAATGTATCTTTCAGGGTAGAAGGAAAGGAAGAACAAAATGACAAGGAAGTGAGAATCAAAGGAAGATTTTTCAAATAGTTGATAAGAGCCTCATGCAAAATACATTGATTTCTACTTTTAATAATAAAATAAAATGGCCCTGTTGCCATGGAAACATAAAACCTCATCTTTGGGCAATATGTGTGTTTCTGCTTGTGTGTGGACGTGTTGAGGAAGTGGTCTCATACATAATGATTGAGAAAAGGAAGTAAGCGACTAGTCCATCCTCACTATAACACATTGCTGCACAACCACTCGCTCACCATCATACAATTTTCTGACCTTTGCTCCTGAAAATGTGCAACTGTGGATCAGTTTAGCATCCCTTCTCGTTATAGATAGAAAAGAAGAGGAAGCAGATATTGATGTCTCTTGTTTTTAAGCCATTGAGGTTCACATCTCTGCTGTACTACAGGAAGTGTGTGTTTGTGAGAGAGATGCAAGAATGAGAAATGACTGAAAAGCTTTAACACTCAGGCTTATGTTTAGTCTGCAGATTTTGTGTTTAAAGTTCAAAAATTGTAATGCTGCCAGATGTACACACAGCTGTCTTGTATTGCGGTCAACTCAATAAATTACCAACAGCTCATAAGCTGTTTATTAAAAATGCAGGGGAGACATTAAGATGATCTCAGAAGTGGGTATAATAAATGGGTGACTGTTAATGAACACTTCTGCTCTCACTCATGATATTGATGCAGGCAGGCCAACTTTAAATGATTCATGTACGTTTCAGAGCATAATGCATATTGCTCAGGAATGTATGTATACTGCCATATTTAATTGTAAAACAAAACTGGTTCTACTGGGGCCAGTAGCATAAACTGCTAAGACTAGTCTTACAAGTTAGTCATCAACTTTTTTTTCTTCTTTAAGACTGTTCATAACTTCAGTTGTATCATAACAATGTAGATTGGTCTAATTATACCAAAAAGAAAGACTAATGAGTCCATACTAGTTCCTAAGACACAGTCTAAGTTTATGCAACTTGCCCCTGGTGTATACATTGGGGGCCTCAGCAAACTTCCATTGGTTTTAAAATGAGTTAAATTTAGTTGTATTAACATAATCCTAATGAAAATTATTAGATATTAGAATATTGTCTTAGACAAAGGAGACCTTGGAGTCAAAAAGGTTGAGAATCACTGGTATAGATCAGGGGTTTTCAAACTTTATAATGCCAAGGACCCCCAAATATGATGAACCTTTTATGAGGGGACCCCCCTTACTAAAATCCATCTATATATTTTTATGTATATGAAAAAAAACATTTAAACCATTATATAAATAGTAAGTGTGACATTATAAATACAACATATTGTTTCCAAACTTAAATTGGCTATACTTAATGTTGGCTGTATAAACCCGAAGAACATTTTCAATTAAAAATGATTTGTATAAGCAACTTTCACAATAAATGTATGCAAGCATCTTACGTACTGCGTTAAGAATACCGCCTTACATCCCCAATGAACAAGATAAAGAGGAACTATAGTGAAAAAAACTTACTAGATGGATACAAAGCAAACATATACTAAAAGGGGTATAAGCCTTAAATTACCTACGTTAAAGTAAAACAAACAAAACAACAGATAACTTTCCTCACTCCCTATACTAACCATTAAACAGGAGAAAAGATATGGGTATCCTCCACCCTACATTACCCATAAACTCGTAACTAATTATAACTGACATCAACTCATTAACACTCTATGACACCCATTTCAACAAAACAACAGAGCGCAACAAGCGCTCACTCGCCTGGGTTTAGAGAACGGATCAGCCTCAAATACCGCATGTCTCTCTCCACTCCGCGCTCTCCCTGCAGCTTTATATTGGACTCCTCAGGACACGCACCAATCAGTGCGTAGACAGTGCCCAGATCAGTGAATGAACACAGGTGGTAGTCATTTACCTATCAGGCAAGAAAACACAGGAAGGGAGAAGGACAGATAGAAAGAGAAACACTCCAATAACACTCTTTGTAACAGAAACAAAAATGTGAATACGTCCTTGGACGTAACACCTTGTATAGATCATTCAACCACCAACACTACATTAAAATATGTCTTAAGAAAATGTTTCCAGAGAAATTGTTTTTTGATGTGACATAGGACCTTAAGACAATAGAACTGTTTGAATAGACTGAGCATACATCTATCCCTCACAGAATAATTTTCATTCACATAAAATTAAATATGACTGAGATTTAGACTATTTTTGTGCTTTAATCATTTGAAACTTATCAAACTGGAAGTTCCAGTAGAAATGAAAAGATTTATCTTGAACTCTGTCATGGAAACTAGCATGTATAAATCTCAATTAAACAATTTAATAACCAATTAAAAAGGAATTTATACCTGTATGATATTACGCTGTACCCACATTGGACCAGCGGTTTGTGAAATGGATGGATGAATGATTCAGCTGTGGGCGCCATCTTCTGGCGAGACGTGGGAATTCATTTGGCACGACCCTCACAGTGCATTATGGGTATTCTCTAGCCGTTGAGTTTGTACATCAGTTGTACACTTGTTGTTGCAGTGCATTATAGGATTGAATGAGTGCACTCAATAACGTCCACTATGGTTTTGGACCCCACTACAAATGGTTGGCCTCTCAAATAGAGCTCTTTTTAAGGGTACAGTGGGTGATTTCGGACACAGACAATGTTTTCCTGCTAAGCTAGGGGCTAGAGGTGGGCGATATGACAAATTTTATCATGATATGAGTAGTTATTTCACAATAACGATCATTGGAGTCATTACAGCAATAACACCAGTGATGTAATGGGCAGAAATCTTTCAGAAACATTGTGCATAAAACCCTTTTATTCCTAAAGAAGTTATTTTCCACAATATTTCTGCTTCAATAATTAGTTTTTTTGTGTGTGTGCAGGTATGATTCAGAGAAGGATAACTTCATCGATCTGATGGAGCTGAAGTTGATGATGGAGAAACTCGGAGCACCTCAGACTCACCTGGGCCTGAAGAACATGATCAAAGAAGTAGACGAAGACTTGGATGGCAAACTCAGTTTCAGAGAGGTAAATACTTCTGTGCATCAAAACATGAAACAATTGGTTGCAGATTTGGCTGTACTTAACAAGAAACTGCTATATTATTGGGGTGAACATTCCACTCATTAATCACCTCCATCCTTTCCTCTAGTTTCTCCTTATCTTCAGGAAAGCAGCAGCAGGAGAGCTGGCAGAGGACAGCGGACTTCACGTCTTGGCACGTTTGTCGGAGATTGACGTGTCAACTGAGGGAGTGAAGGGAGCCAAATCATTCTTTGAGGCAAAAGTAAAGAATCATGACATTTAATACTTTAACTTTCACCCCTTAGCAAAAAAGTCTTACTCTATGATAGCTGTGTTTTAATAATGACTTTAATTTCCTGCCTAGATGAGTTGCATTGAATGCCACTGATAAGGAAAATCTATTTAGGATTACCTAAAACGTACATTTTCCTCTGTGATAGGTGCAGGCCATTAACGAATCAAACCGGTTTGAAGCAGAAATCCGCCTGGAGCAGGAGGAGAAAAAGCGTCAGGCGGAGGAGAGGAAACAAAGACAAGCTGCTTTCAAAGAGTTGAAGTCAGCCTTCAAATAGCCGTATCCACCTCAACAGCCTCGATTTACTCATCCACGTGTGTGTGTGTGTGTGTGTGTGTGTGTGTGTCTGTCTGTCATCAGAGCCCCCGCAATCAGAGATACTATGCAAGGCTGTGAAACGCTTCCAGATCCATGCAGATTCATCTTCCTGAGAGAGGAACACCTGTGTAGTTTGTGCTCATGAGCGGATCTCTTGTCTAGTTTTATCGTTGCCTCTTTCTCTCGCTCTCTCTCAGGCTGATTTTGAATGTGAAGCCAGACACTGATCTCAGTACACTGGATTGGATTTGTTCAGTTTTAGTCGCATGAGTATACATGTACTGTAGTTCATTCACCTCATCAGTATCGTTTAGCTTTAACGGCATCTTGCGTCGATGTGTCAGTAGATTTAATTCTAACGCTTAAAGGGTTTTAAAGGTTTTTTTAATCGACTCATACTCAGTATGCCATATCCTATCTGTTGTATTCATATCAGTGGCAATTGCACTAGATCAAAACATAATTTCCGGTTTATGCAGGAAATGCTTTACACTGTACCGTAACTAATTAAACTTTCCTCAATGACCATTTAAACATGAGAGGATAAACATTAGTGTACATCAGATCTCTGCTTTTGTTCACAGATACATTAAGAGCAAAAAATGGTCTATATTTTACTGAGCAGAGAGAGAGAGATGGAGAGGTGGTTTCGGGTGTATGTGCATGTGTGGTGATGATTGTAATGGTGTTTGTTTAGTGTTTATATATTGTTTTTTGCATGGTCACTGTGGTGTTGTTTTCCATACATGGTTCCCTTTAGTCTGTAAGGTGTCCAGTGTTAAATGTGGCACACACATGCTTTACAATTGGTCTATAAAATGAGAAATGACTTACAAAAGTAAGTAATTGCAACTTCGTTTCAACAACTTGTGTGGTTCATGTCAATGGAGGTGTTGTCAGGACAAGGTCATCTGACTGTTTAACCTCTGAACCCCTGTATTGTGCTTCCATGTGTGCTCAACAAGTAACTGTGACATGCTAATGGGTTAGTAAGATACCAGATGGATGAATGAAATCCACCACCTCAGCTTTTGTTTAAAGGGATTGTTCACCCAAATTTCATTTACTCACCCTCATGTTCTAAGGACATAAGAAGATATATTGAGAAATGTTGAAACTATTTTTGTCCAAGTCAGTGGGGTCCAGAAAACATTTACTTCCATTGTATGAAAAAACAAAAAAACACTGCGATTTTTCTCCCCCAAAATATATTTTGTGTTCCACAGAAGGAAGAATGTCATACAGGTTTAGAACGACATGGTGATGAGTAAATTATACTTGGGTGAACTATCTCTTTAAGTGTCAACTGCCTAAATCAAAGTCTGGCTTGCTTAATATTTGTCAAATTATGACCAATATTAGAAACCTTGCAAAACACCCCATTCACAATGAGATGAGGTGAAAGAAAATGTTTTATTAATAGAATCGAGACATTTGATTTATAAAAAAAAAAAAAAAAAAATGGCATGGCTGTTCTGTAGACCTGGTGCATGAATTCCGGCATCAAAATGACAGAAATGTCAAATGTTATTTATTAAATATCTAGTTTTTAAAAAAAAAAAAAAATAGATTACTGTGACAACATCTGAAAAATGAGGGAATATTTCTTAAGGAATCAACCACAAGCGTAATGAATTGAACGTTTAATGGTCATGTGACATGCAGTACACTGTGGCAAAAGTAACTGAGATGCTATGTAAAAAGACAAATCTATATTTTCATGTGATGAAAATTAAAAATACTTTTAGTTTTGTATGGAAAGGGGTCTTGTGAAAAGAAACATTCTTATTTTCTCAATATGAATTTGTTGCCTACAATTTTGTCTCCCTTCTATTCTCCATGTATCAGACATTCCTTAGGTTTTTCCATTAAAATCAAGTAAATAAAGGCAAATACCTTTATTCTTTTCTACATAAGAGTCAATATTGTTGGCAATTGCTATGCTTCATGTTGTTTCTGTGTTCTGAGTAAATGGTAAATGTTCTTGTTTGTTCACTAGTTCTGTGGAAATTCAAACAATAGGTGTATAAATATTTGCCTCCCAATCTTTTCTAGTCATCCACACGTTCTTTTTCTTTTTTTACCTACTGTTTAACTGAAAAGTATTTTAAATATTTGGTGTTAAGGGGTTAATATAGTAGTGTGTATGTTATTGATTGGTGAATGAGGAGTCAACTGATGACGCCAATCAAACAACTTTTGCATTCTATTAGAAACCTTTTTTTTTGTTGAGATTTTAGCTGTTCCATTGTTGTTGTGCCAAATGATTTCACACTTCGGTACTGTGTTATGCTTGTTTTAGTACAACATTCCGCTGTTAAGTTCCCTGAAATCCTTCATGATACTGATCAACAGCCCCAGCAGATATCATTTAAATTAATATGAGAACAGCCAATTAGAATTTAGACTAAACATCACTGATCTACAATGTTTATATTATATTATTTAAATTAGTATTCCATTTAAATAGTCATAATTAGTCATTCAAAACCCTCTTTACGATTTACGGCTATAATTAATGTTTGTAATGTCTGATTAACTAGAGCTTTGGCAGTATTAACTTCTGTGGATTTCTGTGTGAATCTGCTCCTGCCAAGGCAGATAACACAAACAGCACAACATTTTTAAAAACTTTTATTTGAACTTTTTTTTTTTCTGTGAAATGTAATGCCAAGAGGATGAGAAATAACAGTGTAGTTAAACAATATCATCTTATGGCATGTTTATATCATTTCATTCTTTATTCCAGCGATTTGACAATGGTTGAAAGGGCCTTGAACCATCCTGATCATATCTGTACTTTATTGTCACTGTCTCTGTCAGTTGAAACGGGTGGTTATGGTATCATACTCTTGTAGGCTTATACATACTGATATGTGGCTTCTATAATATGCACATTTATTTTTGATTTTCTTACTAAAATGTATAATTATTCTTGTGACAATAAAAATACTTTTAATTTGGAAACATGTTTATATTGGTCATTGATATGGTTATGTTATGTGTGTCATGCTAATTCACTTATCTAAAATGAAAAATATTTAGAAAATAAATATTAAATATAGGCAGTGTTGGGTGTAACTAGTCACTAAGTAATTAGTTACTGTAATTAAATTACTTTTCCCTTGAAAAAGTAAAGTAAGGGATTACTCTTATTTTTCTGTAATTTTACAGTTACTTATGTAATTGAACTAAACACTGTGTATAGACTGTAGAACAATTATATATAATACAATAGTGGAATTAACATCAAAATTCTAACTTTAAAATGCATGTTTTTGCATGCATGTTATCCTTCTCTCATTTGTAATACTTTACTCAGTTAATAAGAATAATTTATGTAGTTTATATTACTTATTTTAATGAATTAAAAGATCCGTTTCATGTCTATCCTTGAATCACTTAACTAGTCGAGGTTGATATAGGATTTAGAAAGTAATTAGTAATAAGTAACTAAATACTTTTTGGAGAGAGTAATTGGAAAGTAACCTACTTACACTATTGAAGATGTAATTAGTAATTAATTACTTTTTTAGAGTAACGTACGCAACTGAATATAGGCTATTGGGTGGAATGTGTCAAAAATAAAACAAATATTATTTTATAATAATACATTAATAAAATATATGATTGATTGTTTTAAAGTAATATAAATATTTGTTTTGTTTGAGGATCTGGGGCGCTATCACAGAGAAGGTTTCACCTAAGCGCTAGTATACATGAGTAAAGTACTCCGTTTATAAAATTAATGTTTTGTAAATTACCTTGAAAAGGATTAAGTCAAGCACTAGGTGGAGCTATTTACAAGCCCTCGTGTGTCGACGCATGAAAGATGTTCCTCTTTTTTCTCTATTTACCTGAATTACAAAATGTAACTTGAATACAAAATAGTTTGTACAAGGTTTGTACTTGGAATTTAGTGAACCAAAATAAGCTTGGACAAAAATCAGCTGAAACGCTAACTACTCTGCTCTCTATCCCGGAACTGTTGTTCACATTTCTGATATGAAGCTCAAGCAGCTTTCCGGACTTTCGTACTAGTTGCACACGGAAGTGTTGATCACGTGACACAATTCTAGCGTAAATATTTTTGTCTTCACAGCGAATGATCCCCGATCCCGCTGTTCTAGCTGCATACATGAGTGCTAGACTTAACTTTTGCTTGGTTTAAACTACGTAAAGTTTGTCTAGTACCCCCAGCGTATTCGAATATTGAAACCAAGCAGGAAAAATGAATGTGGATCTTCCTCAGACCGGACAGACGGGAGCAGCCGCCGCGTCCAGCACATCTACACCCAGCAGCAGCAACTGCGTCCCGAACAGCAGCTCCACAAACACCAGCAGCATCGGCAGCAGTAATGGTGGGTGAACTGTTTTTGCTCAGAGAGTTGCTGTTGTCTTTTAGCTTTTAGCCATACAATTGTTGGTCTGTATATAAGATGGGTAACGTTAGTGTGTATTTATAGTCGAAATGTGCAGTTCTGAACGTCTGTGTTAATTTCCCCCCCCTCACAGTTCCTACGTCAGCTGCCATGGCAACCCCATCATCCGACTCCGCCGTGTCAAACGGGGTGTATGTGCCCACGGGGATCGCCAATGGAGATGTGAAGCCCGTTATCTCAACTACACCACTGGCCGATTTCCTGATGCAGTTGGAGGACTACACTCCTACAGTGAGTTCGCATGCTTTGCAAATATTTGCAGTATATTCTTTGGTTATTGAGAGTTGCACTTTAAAAAACTGTCTGTGTTCCAGATCCCAGACGCAGTCACAGGATACTACCTCAACCGAGCTGGTTTTGAAGCATCAGATCCAAGAATGTGAGTTGGAACAATGTTCTCTCAGAAAGCTGTTAGGTTGTGGTAATAAATGTCTTTAATGCTTCTGATGCCAAGTTAAAACCAACTTTAATTTTTTTTTTAAAATAAGTTTGTTCATATTGCATGTAGTCTAGAGGCCGGTTGACATTGATAACTATATTAGCATCCACATTAACAGATGTTAACATTCTGTTCACCATCAGTGTTGCTATTTTTAACTAAAACTATTTGAAACTATAAAACTATTTGAAAAACAGCTAAAATAATATATAAATATTAGGTGAAAAACTTAAATGAAATTGTTTAAATTGAAGTACTAAAATTACGTATATACAAAATTTAAATAAAAATAAATTAAAGCTAAATAAGTGTATAAATACATTTAAATATAAAAAACCTAATAAGAAATGACAAGCACACTACAGAATTACTAAGATTAAAATGAAACCTAAAAATACAAAAAATAAAAGCTAATTCAAAATATTGTGAATGGGCCTTAAATATCACATTTGTGTCTTGTGAAGACTATAGAGTTCAACTGCGGCCGCTCCCTTTTTCAGCGGCGCTGGTTCCAGAAGTATTTTTTCATAATTCTTTTTTTCCCATAGGAATTTTAAAATAGTCTTTGTTAAAGAGTTATAAGTCACGAACCAAGCCAATCAACTACGAGGTGAATCACAACACTACAAAATTTTACTTCAGGGAATGGACAAGGCTAAAGAGCTATTTTGGCACATGTTGCTTTTTTCGACTCTCTGATCTGTGTAATTGTTTTTGTACAGCATCATGGGTAATGTAGTTTTTCACCAGGATTTCCACCGTTTAAACGCGATTATTTTAAAAATCAGCTGAAATAATGTGGGCTGACGGCTTCAGCAGAAGCAAATGCCGTCGATTAACAACCTCGTAGCTTACAGTAGGTTTTTAAAGGTTTCCTTATGGAACTCAACTGTTGCACTCTAATACTACATTAGGCAATATTGAAATGCTATTTCTTAAAATCGACCTTATTTACTTTGTTAGCACACATTACAGGTCTTAGGGTGAACAATTAATCCATGAATAAGTTAATACACTGAAAAAAATTGTTTGCCGTGGTAATCTTTAATCAAAATCTGAAAAGTAACTTCCGGTCTGGAATGGCGTTCCTTCCATGGTTCCTTCTCAGATTATGTCAGTTTGACGGCTTGGGTTTGAATATCCTTAACCACTCCCCTCCAACCGTTAGTCTGCTATGAGCGAGAGATGGAGAGGAGGAGCGCGGAAGTAAAACCCTGCCCTCTATTCAATATTCTGTTTCACTTGGAAACGCGTCACAGCACTGAAATAAAATCAGTTGCAACTTCCGGTTCACTGGGACTTTGATATAAATGTCTGGTGTCAAAAACTTGATCATTTACTCATCAGAGTTTAAAACACATGCTTTTATGTCTTCATAAACTCATCATGAATCTTCCTTACACCAATATCTTCTTGTATGTTGTCAGAATCCGTCTCATATCCCTGGCATCACAGAAATTCATCTCAGATATTGCAAACGATGCACTACAGCACTGCAAAATGAAGGGCACGGCGTCTGGAAGCTCTCGAAACAAGGCCAAGGTTTGTGCTCACAAATGTGGACCCTGGACCACAAAACCAGTCATAAGGGTCAATTTTGTGAAATTGAGTTTTATACATAATCTGAAAGCTGAATAAATAAGCTTTCTTTTGATGTATGTTTTTTTACATCAACAATATTTGGCCAACTATTTGAAAATCTGGAATATGAGGGTGCAAAAAAAATCGAAATATTGAGAAAATTGCCTTTAAAGTTGTCCAAATGAAGTCCTTAGCAATACATATTACTACTACTATACTATATATATTTACGGTAGGAAATGTACAAAATATCTTCATGGAACATGATCTTTACTTAATATCCTAATGATTTTTGGCATTTAAAAAAAATCGCTAATTTTGACCCATACACTGTATTGTTGGCTATTTCCACAAATATACCTGTGCGACTTATGACTGGTTTTGTGGTCCAGGGTCACAAATTGTCATACAGTTATCTGTTATATGATGAATATTTTTAATTTGCAGGTCATAATTTGTACAAAATAAAAATGTGGTGTAAAAATCTCTCATACATGCTGTTCATCTCACTTACCAGGATAAGAAATACACGCTGACAATGGAAGATCTGACACCGGCCCTGTCAGAGTATGGCATAAATGTTAAGAAACCTCACTACTTCATCTGAGGGGTTGTGCCTCATTCAAATGGACTGCTGGAAATGTGCCGTTTGTCACATCAGAGCTTTGAAGACATTATCCTTCAGTGGGGGAACCATCAGCCCACTGGCCCAGAGCTTTTAGGGAATTAGCAGCTTTTTTGTATTTTCTTTAATTGTGTTTAAGTTGTTTGATTACACCAGACCATGTGACTTTAGTTAATGTCAGTAAAATGCTGTATAAATAAATTCATTGTAATTACGTCTTCTGTTTCTGAAACCTACTGGGATGAATTATTGTAGAGGTTAGTCTTAATTTAACTACTGTAAGGTGTTTACATTTGTGACGTCAGTTCATACACTCTAAACTTCTCATCTCTGCTTTATGGATTTAGTTTCACACCATAAGAGGCTTGAGCTGTAACGTGTCACGGTATTAATAGTACCGGGTGCTGCTCTCAAGTTTCCCGCTTTGCAGTGTAGTACAGCTGCACGCTCATCACTCCATCTGTCTTGAGCAAACATGATATAAATAATAATAATATATAAATACTAACCTTTGCAGTTGCTTTTAACTGCATGTGCTCACATGCAAATATAATGCAGCTGCAAGCTCAATAGGGTGACAGTGCAGTTATATTTTGATGATTAAAGCTATTCAGTGAAATTGAGGGGGGGAAAAAATTATTTTATTATTTCTGTTTATTTTTGTGAAACAGTGTATTAATATAAGATTTACCATTACCCCCAAATTATTTGCACATTTTCCAGATTATAACTCTAAATGGCACGAGAGCCTTTTCCCATTTCCAAAGAAAAAAAGTGAACAAAGTTTCTCCTGTTTATAAAATTGCACTTTTAACACACATGGGTGGACAGAGAAAATGTGTGCATCTGCCCAATGCAAATACATCAACAAAATATTGTACTTTGCAATTAAATATAAAAACATGTTCTGAACAGAAATGACAAATCAAACCTTGTACAAGAGAAGCTTTAAGACTTCAATATGTGGCTTTGTTCAACACATCCTTCTGTTTTTCAAGTTGCTTTGCTGCTAAACTGTTACGTTTAGAAGATTAAAACACTGGTACATTTTTTGCTCAGTGAAAAAACTTTTTTTTTTTTTTTTTAGTCGAGTATCTTCACTGTATTTTTGATGTGCATGCTTTAGATGATTTGATTAGTGGAAAATCAGTGTTGGGGGAAGTTACTTTAAAAAGTAATGCATTACAATATTGTGTTACTTCCTAAAAAAGTAACCAATTTAGTTACTTTTTCTGGAAAGTATTGTGTTACATTACTTCTGCATTACTTTTTCTCACCTTGGCTGGGCTTGCTTGTTTATGTTTTAATAACATTTTATTTTTGGCAAATGTAAAGGATCTTTCACACCAAAAGTGAAATGAAAAAGCTTAAGGCTGAAGAAAATGCAAATTCACGTTTGTACAGTAGAGCGCGCAGCTCAAACAAACCTTGTGCTGTCATTTCTGGATTGCAGAAGAATAGAACCAAAAAGAAGAAAGTTCAACACACTTACTTAAGCAATAAAAAAAGAAACACGTGATGATTATCTAAAGTTATTTTTGCTTAGTATGGTTGAATTGAATCACTGAAGGTCAGCACATTTAGAGTAGAACTCTGATTTCTCTCAACATGGGGACAGGAGTCAGTCAATAAATGGGAAAAAAAAGTAAATGTGTTACGTTAATAGTTACTTGAAAAACGTACTCTGATTAAAGGTGCGGTATGTAGGATTGACAGTTAGTGGTCAAAATAGTGAAAATATTGCAGTCCAATTTTAGATTTTTAGATGGATGCCAAGGCTTTTTATGTCAGGTAGATTCTGTGATCTCTGACCCAGTTTGTTTGCTGGCTTCCATGGCTGCTGCAATACGCTGTGTTTTCCGCCAACTGGCAACCTGTGGTGTGTAAATACTATGGGGTAAACTGGCATTCCTACATATCTGCAAACATATGGTATTTTTATGCTTTAGTAAAGTGAAAAACTTACATACAGCACTTTTAAGTAACTTGCATTACTTGTAATGTAATACCGGCAAAACTGTGGAAAATGACACTTAAAGGCACACTATGTAGTTTTTTGCCACTAGAGGTCACCTATTCAAAACAAAAACGTAGCGAGTGCTGTGGGAGCTGAACGAGGTCGCTGAAGCGATTGCTAATGAGAGACGAGCACGACACACAGCTCGACAGCAGCGGAGCTTTTATTACGACACAGTCACTGCTTCCGCTTCTTCCGGTCAAGCGTATGTGGGGTAATGCAGCGCTGTTTTGTCATATTAGATACATTTCAGTGTGTTGAATGTTGTTATTTAACGTTACTCTGTACTCGTTCAGCTGCGGCTGCTATGAGACACTTGCTGCACACTGTAGTAAGCTAGATCGATATTAGAATGTCATATTAATAGATGCTGGATGGCTTGTGTTGCTAAATGGCATGCAATTCATTTTTAAAACGTACTGTATGACGGAGAAAATGCTGTATTACTGTACAATAATTAGTTTTCTGTCTATAACTGTCTCCAAACAGTTGTTCCCTTATCTAATAAAATATAATATATTAAAGCGTCTTTGGTATTTCCATTGAGGAAATCGAGGGTAACGTGGGTATGATGTCATTGATAGGCGACGCGCACGGACACAGTCTGTGTCCTGGATAAAATTGCTTATTTCTCTGGATTTAAACATTCTTGGAAATATTTGGGATGCAAAAAATATATATAACACTGTTCTAGTGGTTTTTGGATATTTTATCATAATATCTTACATATTGTGCCTTTAAAAGCAAGAAGCACATGTCAACACCTACACCATGTCCACAGAAAAATCCTCTAGCCTACTTCAAAAAGCTTTTCCAAGGATACGTTTACATGACAACGATGTACTAAAATGGTAAAGTACAGACTACGTTTTCAAAATGATTCCTGTTCACACGGATCCGCGAAAACGATTACAAAAAAACATTGTAAAACTGCATGCCAGGCCACTAGTTGCCGTGGTAACTTTGTAAAGAAAAACTATACGTAATGCTTCCCCATGACAGAACCCTTTTTACAAATTAGCATTTTTGTAGTTTACATAAAGACGATAACAGTAAAAACGTGCACTTTGAAATTTGTTTTCAAAAGTTTGCATTTTCAGGCCTTCCAAAATGCCGTTGTCATGTAAATTAATGGACAAAACACACACAAAAAAAGTTGTTTAGTTAAAAAAGGTGTCATATAAATGACCCCTAAGGATAAAGGTGTCAGCGCCTGTGGGTAGTGCACGACACTAAAAAAGAACAGTTGCTCTCACAGGGACACAGTTCAATCCGGCCTGCGTCACATACTGATCCCATTCTCTCTCTCTTTTCCACCACTGTCCTATCTCAACTATACTATACAACAAATAAACAATCCATTAAATGAAATGTAAAAAAAAAAAAAAAATCCAGAAAATGTTTTGCTGTTTTTCATTTTCAATCCCATAATGAGCCCTGAGGAAGATTCTTTTGAAGAATGTAAAGGCTCGTGTGAAACATATGAACATGCACTTCAATTTGCAAATGAAAACATTTCATTTTTATCAGACATTACAAGCCCTAATATACCTTCGTCTTATTTGTGAGTCATTTTGGATAAAAGAGTAAATGAAAAAAACAAATGAAGTGCTTTGCATTGTACTTGCCATGTCAATCACAGAGCACAGGCATGCAAACACTTCCCATTTAAATAAAATAAAAAGGACCAATATGTTTTACAGTATGTTATTCTAAAATCCACTTTTTGAGCTGCTAAACATTTTCCTGTAAACAAGACGATGTAAAAACCCCTTCAGTGTAACAACAAATAAATACAAAAAAACGTAATATAATTTCTTAAATAATGTGTGTCCTATGAATGTAAATTAACAGTGAGCAGTCAACCATTTTAGTGTTACAAATATGTGCCGTTTAAACCACAGGCACATGTGTCCTTGTGTCTCTGTGTCCATGGATTACAAAGTTTTTAGGCATTTGTCTGCATTATGCAAATCACACAACAGTAAATGTTCACAGAACAGAAGTGTGAACACATTTGTTGAGGATGTTTGGTAAATTCAGTCACCAAAAAACAAACAAGTCCTGAAGTAGCCAGCCAAAATAAAAATCACCAGACTTTGTATGGCAGACTATACAGATCTTTATAAAAGTACCCTTCAAAACAAACAGCACTACCTGTTCATAAACTGTGAAGCAAGTGATTTTGTACAATGGCAGAGGATTCAGGCTGATGATGTCTCATGAATTTGTTGAATGTCTCTCAGTATGTATCTACACAGCACTGGTGTGTTCATTGGGTTTGGCTGGCTTGGTGCCGGGTGGAACTGGGATTGGACGGCGTTTACGTTTTGTTACCTTGCCGCTCTGCCTGTTTACAATACCCTGAGCCATGCCCTCCATATCCTCCACGCCAATATTAATGGCTTCTGCCAGCTCCTTCCTAGTCACAGATACAAACTGTGGATCCTCAGCCAAGGAGTCTAGACCACCATCTCTCAGTGCCTGAGGATTAATGGAAAATACAGCTTAATAGTCTTTCCTGAGAAGGTCTGTAATGAATGTAAAGTACATGAGATGTGGCCTGGTGTAGTTTACCTGCTGAATGAGTTTGTCGGTGGCTGGTGAAGCTTTTGTTGCTGCTCTCTGGTTCTTTGATGCTTCATATGAGGGATTATATGAGAACTGAGAGAGAGAGTCACACACACAAACATAGGTGTCAGGAATATCAAATAGTCACTGTACTGTGTTCAGCTCAGGATATGTGACATTTCTCCACACCTGTGTGCAATCAGTCCTCATAGTGAAATCTGACAGCCGTCTGTCATCAACACTTGCTCCGCCCACATAAGAACTGGAGTCTCCTATTGGTTGCACAGGAAATAATATCATTTATACAATAAAATGTGTAGATTACTGTAGATATAATGATTACCAATGCAATTTCTTCATGGTATGATTATAAAAGGCTTGATAGATTATAATATATTTTTAATGTTAAAGTTTGGGGTCAAGATTTTGTAATGTTTAGAAGGAAGTCTCTTACGCTCACCAAGACTACATTTATTGGATCAAAAATACAGCAAAAACAGTAATATTGTGATATATTATTACAAATTAAAATGATTATATTTTATTATACATTTTGAACTGTAATTTATTCCTGTAATGGCAAAGCTGAATTTTCAGCATAATTAATAAAAGTATTAATTTATTTATTTTTAACTCGTATTGACCCCAAACTTGAGAACAGTAATGTATATGAAGGCATTTGTTATACTGCCTTTAGTTAAAAATTAATAACATTTAATAAAAAATAAAACGGTAATTCTAATGTACTACTGTGAAACAAATGACTATCAATACAGTCAGTAATGAGAATCATTAGTGTGCGTATATATATATATATATATATATGAATGTCCTGACAATAATATGTCATATTTACATATGTAAAAAATGTGAAAAAAAATGTGTTTCTTATTTTCTGCGATCACCTACTGTTTTCACTTATGTCCTTGTATGAATAGTTTCTGGTTGCAGCAGTTGACAGTGACTCTCTCTCAAAAGTAAACCTGGATGACATACTAAAAAACATCAGATTAGCATAATGAACATTACAGATACACATTAAGTGCACTTTTCATTATAGTTATCCACTCACTCTTCATTGAATTTGGCATTGTTATTGGTGTTGGTTGTCGTTGGCATGTTATCAGGGAAGAACTCAGTGTTCGGGAGGAAGACAGAGTCTGGAGGGGACTCTACATCCTCCAGTCGAGTCTCCGCAAACTGCAGGGGCCTCTGGCTGGTCATCTGTGTGACGAGGGGGCTGCCGGTCTCAGAGGAGAAGGGGTCTGCGTTGATTCCAAACAGACCTCCCGTCCGCTGCATAGATAGAGACACAGAGGCTGTAAGTCCAGATGGATGCCTATATCTACATTTATCTATTTCCTTAAGAAGATGCTTTACTGCAGACCCTGTAGATGCCCTCCTCTCCGCCCCCCATGGCACGCTCCATATCATCCTCAGCGATCAGGTCACCTGAGATGGCCCTGTGGAGTTCAGGTGCTGCCTCCTCCTCGATGCTACGCAGACCTGCCTGCAAAACCAGAGCAGCACATGTACAGGGTAGGAGAGCAAAGCAAATAGTAGTTGTTTAATCATTTGCAACCTAGCAAAATGTCATTTTTTCTATCTTTAAAAAAATGCCACTAGGTTTGATAATTACTGCAGGCATGTATCATAAAGTGCACCTTAATCTCATCAGCGTTCTTCTTGGTGGGCCTGTAACCGTAGTATTCCTCCTGCCGCTTCATAAACTTGCGGAAATGTTCCTGAATCAGGAAGGTGGCATAGAACTTTCCAACGGTGACTTCATCCTCTACAGCCAATAAAATCACATGGATTGTTGACATGGATTGCTGTTGAAAAACCTAATTAAACATGAATGACTTCAATGACTTCACCTCCAATGGGCGGAATGACCTGGTCCAACAACTTCATACTGGTCCGTTTCCAGATCGACTTAATGATGGCTCTCAGCTCCTCATTGGCCTGCTCAAAGTTTCCTAACAGAAAAATGTAAATTAAATACTATGCTGAGAAATTAACTGCTAATTAAATTTGATTTCAATTACACACCTTCAGTTTTGATTTTCAAAGCTGTTCTGACCAGTGCGAAGAGTGTGGCGTTGAATGTCACTGTGCCGTCGCTGTTCAGCGGCATGTTCATGGAAATCAGGCGCTGAGGTGGAAGTTAAAGATACAGTTTTGAAATAATAATCAGTAAGACTTTTAAAGGTGTCATGAACTGGCTTTTTAAATTTTTATACTGTTGTCTGAGGTCAACTTATTAGGTTTGTGTGTTTTTTTATGGTCAAAAACATCATAATGAATAAGTAATAGGCTATTTTCTACCCTGATTTTGAGCCTCTCTCCTGGAACGCTCGGTTTTTATGGGCGTGCCGCATTGAAGACTTGGAAGTAAATGCCCACTGCTATGATTGGATAACAGTTTTGCATATTATAATTAGTTTCGACTCCCCCATCAGTACACGTGGGGAATTGTTTTGAAAACATCCAATGTGGAAAAATGGCAACCGGAATGATTCGCCCATACATGTTTGACCCAGAGTCTGATCCCGGATCGCAGGACAATGAACCAAGAACACCTTAAAGCCTGTGACAGCTACATCCTTCATAGTTGGACCCTTCTGTGACTGATTAGACACGTACACATAATCAGTAGATATCAAACGATCTGTAACAATGCAATACTATCACATATAAAAAACATGTTTTACTCACATAAGTGTGTTGCACCATTCATGTCGGATCCAATATAGAAGGCACAGCATTGTGTTTTAATCTCAATATGTCTGTAAATCCAGTCTCGACCTGTGTCTTGTTTACAAACGATTCCGCGGTGAAATGAAGCGAACAAACATGCAATGTCTTCCCCACATGAGCTGGAACTAAAAATAAAGTTCAACCACACATTCCTAATATTAGAATCTGAAGGAAGCTTATGCAGCGACTGTGTTCTTCCACAACCAGGCACAGCGCAATATCTTGCTATCTTCGGCATGTTTATTGCCCGGTAGCGCGATCCGTTTAGCTCCACGAGTCGGTGGGCGGGGCTACAGAATCAGGCGCACTTATTCTTATGTTGAGGCGGCGTTTAACCACACGATGACATCAAGGGATGGCATATTCTGAGATTGAGCGTTTGCTGGGCATGGTGTCAATAAAAGCTTTTCTTTGACTAACAAGGAAGTTTTCAGCTCTGAAACTTTGATGAACTTTTATATATCAAATTGATTTCTCAATTCATGACCCCTTTAAAAAATGTATTCAGTACTAGTATTCAGTAAAGATGCATTAAATTGATCTAAATTAAAAACTCTTACATTGTTACAATTGTTTACATTGTTATTCATAATAATAAATGTTTCTTAACGTTGTCTTGTTGAGAGAACATTAAAACCTTTTTAAAATCTTACCAACCCCAAACTTCTGAATGGTAGTGTACTTTCAACAAAACCAAAAAAGTAATACCAATTGTCTTACCTTACATGCTGAGCGGTGGGGACAAAATTTACCAAAACCCAACGGTGGTTGGATCCTCCGCAGGAGAGTGACTACATCCAGATGTTTGATTCGTCCCCTTTATAAGGACAGAAGACAATGTATTCATCAAATGCATAAAATGTTGACAACATTAAAGTAGCACAAAGCTACAGGATAAGATGTAATTTACATTGGAGCCTCATGTGATTTAACTCACGTTGCTTCAGGGTCATACTCCGCCCAGATCTTCTTGAACTCATCCAGGTGATGCGGGCCGAGGATTGACCAGTCGTGAGTGAGGTAATCAAAATTGTTCATAATGACGGCTACAAACAAATTGATAACCTACCAGGAAGAGAATGATTTCAACGATGTTGGATACTGTATTCTGAGTTGATTTCCATATAAAAACTAATCTCTGCTAAACATCAATAAAATCCCATTGTATTTGAACTTTCTTGAGATAAAAGAGCGTCATTATTTGCTTACCAAAAATGCACACAGCATGTAAAAGCTGATGAAGTAGCAGACAGAAATGCTGGAGCCGCAGGTATACTCCTCTCCAGGGCCGTAGTCTGATTTGGGGTCACAGAGCTTCCCGTACATAGAGGCTAGCATGATGTTAGGCCACTGCTCTCCAGTGGCAACACTGTGTGTGAACCCACACATTGATCAGTTAGCTGGTTATTCAACAACAACAAAAATGTTATTTTACATTTTCAGAGTTGCACAATATGAGCTCTCAAGCTGAGATTGCATAAAAAGGTTTGTAAAGAATGACTTTACAGAGAACAAACCTTATACATGTTTGACTTACCGAAACAATACCAAAACAGCTTGGGGGAAAGTTTGGAAGTTGTTGTTGCGGTTAATTTCTGTACCATCAACCAGGGCTATTTTGCCAAACATCTATAGAGAGAAGGAGAAAGATAGAGGAAGAATGAGAATTGGAGAAAATAATATAAGAAGAAGGAAAGCAAAAACAGGACATTTAAACAACTGAGGGAAACCAGATAAGTGAAGCTCACCTGCATCCCTATGACAGCATAGATGAAGAAGAGCATGACGATGAGAAGAGCCACATGAGGCAGTGCCTGAAGGAGGAACACAACATCATTTACTGTAAGATACATTCAGTTAAAGCTAAAGGAAGGTTTACTTTACATAAAACCTTTCCATAGTTTTTGAATGCTCATCATGGCTCCATTTATGTGATTACAAACACAGCAAAACACAGTAATCAGGACTCTTTGATGATTAGAAAGTTTGAAAGAACAGCATTTATTTGAAATAGAAATCTTTTGTAACATTATAAATGCCTTTGATATCACTTTTGAACAATTTAATGCATCCTTCCTGAATAAAAATCTATATGGCCCCAAAATGTTCATTTTCTTCTGTGATCAAGATGTTGATTAGTAATTCTCTTGTCTCACCTGGAAAGATTTAATAAAGGTCCACAGAAGGTTCCTGATCCCCTCTGAACGATTGAGCAGTTTAATGAGACGCAGCACACGGAACAGCCGGAAGAATGTGATGGAAACTCTGACATTTTCTGCATCCTATAATAGAGTAAAATAGAGAGAAATATTTAGTTCCACCTAACAAACAAATTAAATAATTAAAGCTGAAGTTTTAGACATTTGAAAAAAGTGTTTAAAAAGAAAACAAACCAGGAGAATGTACTTACAGCAATTGCCTGCATTGGATTCACTTCCTGAAAAGAAAATTAATATAATATAATATAATATAAAGCAAAAATACATAGCAACACCATGATGTGGTATCATGCATAGTAGATATTTTTTTGTATATTTAAGCTTTTAAATAAAATGCAGTCAAGACACCTAAATTGATTATATTATCAATAATGAATTCATACCCCGTTAAAGGGATAGTTCACCCAAAAATTCTGTCATCATTTACTCACCCTCAAGTTGTTCCAAACCCATATGAATTTCCGTCTTCTGCTGAAGAAGATATTTTGAAGAATATGATTAATCAAACAGTTGATGAATCCCATTGACTTCCATAGTTTTTTTTTTCTTTTCTTTTTCTCCATACTATGGAAGTCAATGTGGGTCATCAACTGTTTGGTTTCCAACATACTATCTTCTTTTGTGTTCAGCAGAAGAATGAAATTCATACAGGTTTGGAACAACTTGAGGGTCAGTAAATGATCACAGAATTTTTCTTTTTAGGTGAACTACCTCTTTAAATCAGACCATTTAGGCAAGCAACTGGGACAAAACAAAAATATTTTTTTTTAAAAACTTTTTTTTTGTTTTTTTTTTTTGTCATTAGTAAGAACCTGTTGATTGAGCCACTAAAGTCAAGATTATTAATGTTATCGAACACGTTCAGTTCTCCTTGTTCATCTCGTAGAATGAGATAATGTGAGTGGTGTGTGTTTTCTCAGCAGTCCCATGCAGTGCAGAATGATATTTACAGCACAACCATGTAGACACCAGAGTCCTCCGCTGGTCTCCAGCGCAGCCTGAGGGGAACAGAGAGATGAAATGTCAGGATGAGGGATGAAAGGTGTGAATGTAGTGCATGAGAGAATGAGAGAAACGGCAATGCATCTTGGGAATCAGAGACAAACAACATCACAATTGTGGATCACACTTCCAAAACAAGTGGTTATTTATATAGGCATTAAAAAGGGCATCAAATCACTCTCTGGGATGTGCAGCAGTGTGTATTAAGCAGCTGTGAAAGATGGGAAGAGGGTGGTTCATTAACACAAGTGAAATGAATCATGAAAATGAGACCATCAATGGCCACTGATGAGTGAAGTTGGTTGGATGAAAAGAAAATCGAGCTGGAGCTGATGAAATCGGTACCTCCTGTGCACTAATGCTGATATTGACTGCTTGCTGTGGTCTGTGCTTCATGTATCGCTAAATGCGGGTTTAAAATACAAGCCATTGTTGGTCACCATTTGAAATGCTTTAGCTTTTGTAGAGACATTTACAAGACATATATATCACTGTGACAATATTTTTACATAATTGCGGAGCCTCAAAGTGTTGTCATACTCACATCAACCTCACTGAGGACCACATCAACGATACTACCGACCACAATGACGAAATCAAACACATTCCAAGGGTCTCCAAAGTAACCCTGTATGAAGACACACAAAATACCAGCAATGTCGTAAAATATAGCACAAATTCCTATTCAGAGTTTCATATTGAGGAAGCAGGAGTACCTTTGCTTTGAATGCAATGAGTTTGACAATCATCTCGCCAGTGAACAGGACAGTGAAAATGAGGTTAAGAGTGTCAGAGAGTTTGGTTATATGATCCGACTGGTTGCAGTGCTATACCACAGAGAGAAGAGAAACAGGAGATGAACAAAGCAGACATTTTTAAATGTATTATGAAATATTATTCAGACTGAACATTGTTCTGACCAACATACTTGACTGAATGGGTTTAAGCTTTACTTTATCAGGTTGTAAATAATGGTAAATGATAAGGGTTTTTAATGGTCAATTTAAAGCCAATACAATTTGAACTTAAAGATAGTAAATATTACATGCAGCAATAAAATTACATAATATTTCATAAAATAATGTGAAATAATTCATTGATCAATTTGAAAAAGTGATTTGATAATAAGATAAATCTTAATAATACATGATAAAAAAATAATTGTGTATAAGTACATAAACAAAGCCTTGGTAATCAACCTAAAAAGGAACACTCCATGGCAATATTTAAAAACAGCCAAATATTGACTTAATTACACAAGTTTGGGAAGTTAAGAAGGTCTCTTAAGCTCATAGAGGCTTTATTTATTTGTATAAATAAATATTTCATATTGTTAAATATTATTCCTTTAAAATAACTCTTTTCTATTTTAATATATTTTCAAATCTAATTAATTGTGATGGCTACGCTGAATTTTCAGCTGTCTTCAGTGTCACATGATCCTTCAGAAATCTTTCTTATATGTTGATTTGGTGCTCAAGAAACATTTATTATTATTATCAATGTGGACAACAGTTGTGCTGTTTTTATCTTTAAGTATCTTTTGATCATTTTAATGCATCTTTGCTGAATAAAAGTATTAAGTATCTTAAGAAAAACCGAACTGACCCCAACATTTTGAACAGTAGAGTACATAATTAGTAAATAAATGTAAATGCTATCTAACTGCTTACCTGCATTCCAAGACACAGTGTGTTGAGCATGATGAGGAAGAACATGAGATACTCAAAGTAGCAGGAGGTCACGAAGTACCACACACGGTACTGGTGCGGGTTCTTCGGGATGTAGCATTTAAGGGGTCGTGCTTTCAGTGCATATTGCACACATTGACGCTGGTGAGGGGCGAGACAGCAAGAGAAGATAATTGTGAAATCACCAAAACACAGTGAGCCCTGTTGCATGGACATCATAAACCTGATAGATAGTTTATATACAATAAAAGTGGAGTTAAAGGAAAAAACAGGTATATGAAATGCAGATGTACTGTATACTGTAAAAAATATATTTTGTTTAACTTTTTATCACTCAATATACACAAATTCCCATGTGAATAAGAACTGTCTCATTCTGGTTACCTGGTTCTTATCCAGCTCACAGTTCTTGTACTCCTGCTCTCCTTGTTTTTGGAAAGTGATGATGACGAAGCCCACAAAGATGTTCATCATGAAGAAGGCTATGATGATGATGTAGATGATAAAGAATATGGAGATACCCACACGATTATTGAACAAAGGGCCCGTGTCCACTGCATCTGAGTCTATGGCCCTATAAAGGATCCTGTTGATAGTGAGTGAAGGAAGGTTTTGTGTTATTAACAGATGAAACAATATTTTAAGTGTAACTTAAATTATAGTCACATGAAGGTACTAATAGGATGATTTTTTTTCGCATACTCACACTGGCCAGCCCTCAAACGTGGAAATGGTAAAGAGAGCCAGCATGCCGTTTAACACATTGTCAAAGTTGAAGTCACTGTTGACCCACTGGCGGTGATGGACCTCCGTGTCATGAAGAGAGTTTTGCACATGCTTTAAAAATGTTCCCCTACGAGCAACCAAAAGCAAGAGCCATGTTTTAGACACTTATCAGCAGCAACATGAGGAAAAAGCACAGAATTCAAAGAAATGTGGCTAAAAATACTCACCGACACTCCTCTGCGGTCTTTTGCAAGGGGTCCGTACAATAGAACAATTTCCCCTGAAGAAAGATTATACATTCAGCATACAGTAACTTTCTTCCATATCAAAACACAGTGTTTTATAGAACAATATGGTGGTTGTCTCACCTTGAAGAGCTGCACTCCTATGCAGGAGAACATGAAGTCCAAGAGCATGGTGACCAAGACGATATTACCAATGGTCTTTATGGCCACAAACATACACTGGACCACATGCTGGAAAGGGGAATTTAAGTATATTTAGTGGCTAACATGTATCATACTTTTAAGATTGCTTAAGTACTAAGGAAACAATTTAATATCAGCATTTAAAAAGTCCTCAATATAGTTTTGATGACAGTTATACATATATAAATACACAGACAAATGCCACATCACAAATCAAAGCAGCTTTTTAGTTAGAATGCTTAACACATACATACCTTTAACCCTTTGGCTCTGTTGATGGCCCTTAGAGGTCTTAGTACCCTCAACACCCTGAGAATTTTCACCACTGAGATGGTACTAGACCTGCAATCCAATAATGCAATTATTGGTCTTGACTATATATTAATTAAAAAGATTAAACCAACAAAAACATTAACATATTTCATGAATTTGTTTAATAAAATACTACTAACAAAAATCACAATGTTTTACTTTAACTACACGTTGTCATATGAAGTAAGTTGCTTTATGTGTTTGATTCACTAAAAATAAATGGCTCATAATTCAGGAATCCTTCAGGAATTGGTTAGACTACACTTGTCATGCAGAATGGATTTGATTTGCTAAAAATAATCAACTAATAAAAGTCATATGTTTGGGTATCGTTTTGACTACATTGGTCACACTATGTGTTTCTGATTCATTAAAAGCTACTGCCTCATATGAGTCATTCATTCCAGAAATATTTGAACTATATTGGTCACGCCATGTATTTGGCTATAGCCATTTGTTCAGAAATTGGACGACACTGGTCATGCTGTGTTTCTGATTCATTAAAAAGAACTGGGTCATAAGAGTAATTCGTTCAGGAATCTGACTACAAAGGTACCACTGTATGTTTTTGATTCACCAAATAGAATCGGCTCATAAGTGTCATTAATCCGCAATTTGGATTATACTGTTTGTACATCCCATGTTGTAGATTCATTAGTAGCGTTGCTAAATAGTAAAACAGTCATTAAATATTTTTTGATATATTTTTTTTTTTAGCACAAGAGTACATGTGTGTGAATGGTTAACTGATTTTTTATGCTTTATTTGACAGACTGTCTTTGTAGTTAATATCCAATATTTATTATATTCCTTGTTTGAAACAAAAAAATCAAGCGTAGCGTTAGTTCTGGCAGGTCATGTTAGTCAAGCTCGCATCAGCTAATTGTCAGCTGATCACGTCTACCTATAGGGATACGATGTCTATCACAGCATACATATTATATATATGTATAAGCTCCTTCAGTATTATCAGCAGTGTTTCTCCAGAGCTAATTACCCTCTACCATCCCCAGCTCCTCCTCTTTTCAGTCAGGATTTGGCATTCTGATTCCCCTTGAATCAGACTAAATTCCCAAATTATGTTGTACAATAAATATTGACATTTATGATATCTGCTATACATTATGTTGGTTCTGTTCTGCTTACCCTAAGGGGGGTTATCGCTGCTCTCCCTACTCTTATCCAATCTAGACTGCATGGATGCGCAGGGAGTTCTTGCCCAGAACAGAGCCATACCGCCAATCCAAACTATATGCTTATTGTCAATCAACTTTGACGGTAGTGGTTCTGACAGAAATGTCTCTGTCAAAGCGATATTATGATAGCTGCTTTATCCAGCAGAGAGTGGGCGTGATGATGTATACTAACAACTGAAAAAGCATAAAATATTATTGAACTTACTCCATGCCCATGGACAAGAGTGAAACACCCACAACAATGAGATCTAGAATGTTGAAGGAGTTTCGGCAGAAAGAGCCAGTATGCAGGAACGCTCCATAAACCGTCATCTAAAAATACACAGGTCAATGCTGAATTAAATGTCAGCCAAACCACAAATCTAAAAGTTAAATAAAGTTGATAAGCATGTTACCTTCAGCACAATCTCAATGGTGAAGACAGTCGTAAAGACAATGTCTGCATAAGCCAAGACCTGTGAATGAATGAATGAATGAATGAATGCAGATTCTTATGAACGGATAACTAAGTTCAGTCAAAGCAATACAGTAATCAAAGTTTTGGTACCTTGTTTCGGAATGAATGGGGGTCAATGGGGTCTTCAGCAGCCAGGGAGATACTGCTGAGGAGGATGAAGAGGAGGATGATGTTGGTGAAGGTGGTGTGGTTGATGATCCTGTGGCAAAGCTTCCGGAACCTTTCAACAGAGAGCATCAGCTACTAACCACTGTCAGCAAATCACTAACATTTAGTATAGTTTCAAGTATAGTTCTAAATTTAGTTTCTTCTGTGATCTATATGGTATTAAAAAAACAGGGCATAAAGTCTCACTTGTTCTGTGGGCCAAAGATGAAAAAGGAGCTGGCCTCCGGCATGGGCACCACTGTCTCCTTGAGCTGCAAGTCAGCCATGGGTCTGGGTCTGGGACTAATTGGAATCTCTGGTTCCTCTTCCTCATCATCACCTGTGCAGGAGTGAATGATTACAGCTCGGTCAACTCAAAAACATCACATGCATTCACAGATCTATGTGCCTATTTGTAATCTACTAAGATTTATTTTGATTAGCTTTGATGCTGTACAGATCATTTCATTTTGTGCAGCTCAAGTACCATGGCATGAAAATAGCCAGCAGTGTGGTTTGAAATGTGCTCCATAAATGAGCTTGGAGGCTAGAGCTAATAATACATTTGACTTATAATAGATCAGCTATCTTTGAACTTCATTTTTTACGTTTATGTTTAGAGATGTAGTGTGCGGTCTGAGCCAGCATTTTATGAAGTGCAGAGCCCTCAGATGTTATTTAAACCTTACCTGGAAAGTCTGCAGGAGGGAAGGGGTCCTTCACTTCATTAACATTTGATTCAAACTCATCTATCTTGAGCTGGAGACAAACACATGATGAAACTGGTTTAGGCATTTACATTTGTTCATTTAGCTAAGCTAGCATCAGGGCCTTGAATTTGATGCGGCTGATTGAAGACCCAATGTGCTGTTGCATTTTGGATCATCTTGACAGTACTAGCTAGAAGGCCAACTAGTAAAGCATTGCAGAAGGTTTATCTAAAATAAGCAATTTTCTGAGAGGTGTCGAACATACCTTGGCTGTGGTGGGCATTCCCTCAACTTTCCTGGACTCCATCAGTCTCTTAGCCATCAGGGCCTTCTCATCCTCACTCTTCTCTGGCAATGTTCTTAGTAATATTGTGAAATATTATATATCTATTTTAATGCACTTTAAAATGTAATTTATTCCTGTGAATTTTCAGCAGCCATTACTTCAGTCTTCAATGTCACATGATCCTTCAGAAATCATTCTAATATGCAGATTTAGAACTGAACATTTTTTATAACATTATAATTGTATTTACTGTCTCTTTTGATCAATTTAATGCATCTTTGCTAAATAAAAAGCAAGCATACTGACTTCAAATTTTTAAACAGTAGTGCATGTATAAATACTGTAGATTTTCTCTTACTTCATGAGTTTCCTTCGGGCTTTCTCCTCCGCTTTCTCTTTTTGTGCTGCTGTCAGACTCTCAGCCTCGGCTAGATTGTCCACAGCGATGGCCAAGAACACATTCAAGAGAACGACTGATCAACAGCTTGCTAAGGAAAAGCCCAAACACCTTTATCATAACAATATAACATCACTGGATCTGAAACACTTCCCACTTGAAAAATTGGCAAATGTACATTTTATATTAAGTGCTTTGCTATATTCTTAAAAAAAAAACATACTGCATTTCCATTTATCCTCTCCAAGCATTTCTGACAAATGCATACCAGAGACACGGAAATAATGGCATACGCTTCAGAAGGATACAGTTTCCACAGAAATATAGAAAAATGAAGTAAATGCTAACAAGAATTCCTGGGGATTGAGGTCCACCATGAGCCATGATTCCATTGTACATGATAGTGTCCCACTCCTCTCCGGTTAGGACCTGAAAACAAAGGCCAACCTCAAATAAACAGCTTCCGTAATCAGAGAACAATGTCAATAGTAACACTTTAGTATGGGGAACACATATTCACTATTAACTACGACTTTTGCCTCAATGAACTCCTAATTTACTGCTTATTAATAGTTAGTAAGGTAGTTTTTGTAGCGTTTAAGTTTAGGTATTGGGTAGGATTAAGGGATGTAGAATAAGGTCAGGCAGAATAAGGTATTAATATGTGCTTTATAAGTACAAATAAACAGCCAATATCCTAGTAATATGTAGTAGTAATATAGTAATATAAGCAACTAGTTAATAGTGTGAATTGAACCCTAAAAGTAAGTGTTACCATGGCAATAAAATAGCAGTCGGAGTACCTGGAACACACTGATGAGGGCCTGTGGGAAGTTGTCAAAGTTACTGCGCTGAACCACTCTGTCAGGGAAGTTGAATTTCCCACCAAACACCTGCATACCCAGGAGGGCGAAGATGACAATGAAGAGGAAGAGGAGCAGGAGCAGGGAGGCGATGGATTTCACTGAGTTTAGAAGGGATGCCACTAAGTTATTAAGTGATGTCCAGTACCTAAAGACCAATGAGAGGAAATAGCAATATTGGCGGAGAAAACGGGTATTTTGTGTATAGGAGGTAATTTATTGTAGAAATCACTAATCACTAATAATAATAACAATAATAGTGTTAGTAATTTTAAAAGAAAGAAAAATGCTACATTATAAATAAATTATTTAACACAGCAACATATAATATCTGCTAAAATGATGCTTTATAAGAAAAAAACTTTCTTGTGATTGGTTGCAGGAAAATAAGTTAAGATTTAGAAATTAAGACTTAAATGAAATGCATAAATATTATTATTTGGAAACTTAAAGTTTAATATTGTTTTATAAGTGAACATACTTTGTGAGCTTGAATAAGCGTAGGAGTCGTATGCATCTCATCACAGAGATCCCCAGTGGTGTCATGATGCCTGACACGACCAGGAAGATCTCCAGTATTCCAATCGTGACCACAAAGCAGTCAAATCGGTTGAAGATGGACATAAAGTAGGCTCTCAGACCAAACGCATACATCTTCATAACCATCTCAATCGTGAAACAGGCGAGCAGGATTATATTGGCAGTGTCTGCAAACAGGACCAAAACTCATCAGCATCTCAGACTTGGTAGGCACTATATTTTTCAAAATATATATGAAGTTATTGGATGATTCTACTTTAAAGATTCCTTACAACAACAAACAAAATAAATAGGTGCTGCTTTATGGAACAGACCTTGAAAACTGGTTAACCCCTCAGTCTGGTTATGATGCTCTGTCGCAATGACCAGAGTGTTGAGTAACACAACAAGGAGAACCCACCAGTTGAAGAATTTAGTTTTCACCCAGACATGACACTTCCTCTGTAAAACGATGTTCCAGTGGCGTGCAAGACGGCTGTTGATTTCACAGTGAGAGCATGGAGAATCAGTCTTCAGTTGAATCATGATGAAAACTTTTGTTTTTGACTGTATACTCACTAGAAATAGACCACCTTGTTGAGCCCCTCCATCTGGTATAAACTGTCTGTTTCTGAATCAGTGTCCTTTCTAAGAAGAAGAAGTGCTGGAGAATAAATCAAAGTAGTATTAAACTTTAATGATGCTGTTCTTGCACTTCTTGACAAATATACATTTAAATTACCATTTGAATGATGAACGATAGATAGATAGATAAACAGACAGACTGACAGATAGACACAGAGACAGACCATATAGCACCATTACCCTCAGAATCTCCATCCATAACTTCAGCAAGAGTGATCCATTCCATGTAGCCTTTCAGATCCTCATCCATTTGTTGACGCTCTCGTAGCTCTTGGTACTCTCCTCGTGACCGTGACTTCTCCCTCTCCTTAGTAAACTCCCTGAAGAGAGGAAAAACTAATCTCAGTTAGGCCACTTAGCCATGTAGTTGACTTTGCTGAAATGGCTGGATGGTTATATTCTTGAATATGTCTCTCAAGTAGCTTAGATGAGCCATTTAAGTTGATTGAACATGTGTCCCACAAACCATTTCAGTGAACTCATTTGGCCAGGTTTCATGATTCATTAGCCATTAGTGTATTTGGATGAAATAATAAGATGTAGTGTGCAATTGTTAAGTTCATCTCTAACTTCCAAAATTGCTGACTGAACTTTGAGCAGCTGGTATCAAAACTTTCATTAAAAGAACTAATACCCGCTCAGCACTCCAAGGACGAGGTTGAGGATGAAGAAGGAGCCCAGCAGTATCAGAGTCAGGAAGAAGATCCAGGGCCAGTCATTCCCCATGGCATCATTAATCTGAAAGATCAAATCATCACAATATTTGTATATTTTGACAAACATGGGATAAGGTGTTAGTTCTTAAAGTTATGTTTTATGTTGTTTAGTAATAATAATATAATAATAATTGTAAATCGCATTCTAGACACTTGTGCATTAGTGTTGCGGAGTGATTTTCAGTGATTTTTTCAGTCCTTTTGCAGGATACATGATAAGTGACTGTCTTTATGAGTGAGTAATCGAACCGATTCATTGAGAGATGAAACAACACTACTTTTGTGTATTTCTTGGATATGTGCCAAGGTTAAGGTGTCACAGAACGCTTTTTTGCGTTAAAAATGCAGAACCCAGGGCAGTGGAATGAAAAAAAATGCTATAGGCACATTTTTTTTAAAGCCGAACTATTTCAACTTGGGTACTGCTTTCTAGAACACTGTGTCATCCGTGAGATGAAAAAACTTAAGATGTTCAGAAACAAATTCTGCTTTGACTTTGTTTGGCTATTTCGTAGGCGGAGCAAAAATAGACAAAGTAACTGGAAATATTATATTTAAAATGTACTCGATATGAATTAATTGTGTACTTGTGTGTTGTATAAAACCTAATGTTGGTCTGAATATCAGCATAATTTAGAGGCTACTATATAGTCTATATACTGATTGATATATAGCAGCCTATCAATAATAATTTAAAATCAGCATAGAGTAGTTTTATTATTGCCTCATAAAACAAATGAATGATTGTCCTCTGGTCTCTCTACAAGATAATAAAGAGGAGGACTATCATGCCCTATAAGTAATTACCCAGTAGAGCACATCAGTCCAGCTCTCCATTGTAATACACTGAAAGACTGTGAGCATAGAAAAGCCAAAGTTGTCAAAATGGGTAATGCCAAAGTTGGGACCAGGCCAACCTGCCCGACATTCAGTGCCATTGATGGTGCAGCGGCGCCCGTGTCCAGCCTGAGCACAGGGCGATGGCTTCTCATTCTCTCTGGTGGCAATGATGTCTGAAACAGAGGTTGAAAGCTTAGATAACAAACAGTATTGGTATTTCTTTGCCAATTTATTATGATTAGAATAAAGTATTTTCTTTTACATAGCATATCCAAAACTTGTTTTCAATTATGAGATTTACTTTAATATATGTTTGAAGATCAGTTATCAGTCTCCAAATAAAAAAAACTCACTAGTGCCCTGGTAGTAACATGTCTTGTGCATTTTACACTTGAACAGCTCCAAACCCATAATGGCATAAATGGTGACCATGAAGAAGACTAGCAATGCAATGTGGAAGAGGGGCAACATGGACTTCAGAATAGAGCTCATCACCACCTGTAGGCCTGGATGACAACAAATTCACTTTTAACACACCACCTTTTTGACAAAGACATTATATTCTAATCTTACATGATAGTTAACATCATGAGTATAATAGATTGTGTAAGCACATATTTAACGTGCAACAATCAGTTTTCACTCAACATTGACTAAATTTGTTAGAAATATTATGTAAGTATACTTATATATACAGTACACAGTATAATGTAGCACTTTTGGTGCTATTGAGATGTTATTTTTTCAGAAAAGTCTTACTGGGAACTCCCGAGACGAGCCGCAGGGGTCGCAAGACTCGAAACGCCCTAAGAGCCTTCATGTCAAACCCGCCCCCTTTCTCTTTGGGAACTCCTGCTATTGTGTTGATGGTGTCCACACAAAGTGTGAAGAGCCTGTGGAAGCAGTTTAAAAGGACTATTACTTAATGAATATAAAACAATACAAAAATGGCAGATTATATTTGGTATGGATTTAACTCTACAAAAAGTTCAGGACAGTTTTGAGAATTATTTTAGCAGACAATTGTGTGTTTTGTGTGACTTCTGGACATTCTGAATGTCATCTTACCCCATGAACACAATAACAAAGTCTAATATGTTCCAACAATTTCGTAAATAGGCTCCTTCATGGAACAGGAGCCCATACGCTATTATCTTTAGGAAGCACTCCAGAGTGAAAATGACCAGGAAGATATACTCCAGACTCTCCTGCAAGGAGACACAAACAGTGTTAAAAAAGGGATTAATGGGGTGTAAAAGATGATGCAGTAGCAAAGAAACTTTTTTAAAGGTTGTGTTTATAATCTTTGGGTTTGGACAATAAAAACTACCGTAAATCTGTCTAAAGATCTGTTTAAACTGTACTTTTACTGTACTGAAATCAAATCAAATGCACTCAGAATTGTCTCTGCATATTAAAGTCAAAATGAAATAAAAAACTGTTCTTATTTTATTTTATGGAATATACCAGTGTTTATTATAAATGATTATCTGATCATGTTCCCTCGTAATCTTCAATCAAAATAATTTCCCCTCCTTCTTGCAGCGACATTTCTTCTGTTCTCTGATGATGTGTTTACTGGCACGAGGGCGGGACAACCTGTCACTCACATGACATCACAGCAATAGAGTGGTGCAGGTATGATGTCACTTTGAAAGCCAACCGGCAGTTAGCATCACACTGGTTCCCTCAACAAAATCCCAATAGGCCTATGGATTTTCCAACTTTTGTTGTGATCAACAAAAGTTTATGATACTTATACATTTTGTCCATCAAGATAATTTTCACAGATGAACACAACTTTTATGAATTTTGAAGCCTAAATGCTAAAGGCTATAAACTGATTAGTCCACGGTCCCACAACTTCAACCTCACCACCACTAAGCTTCCTACAACTCTTTAGTTTTTATCTAGCAACTGCATTTTCAAGACACATAACAGCTTAAAAAAAATCATGAGTGGGTTAATACTGATGTATTTTATGTTTTAGGATAAAACGTGAAAGTATTTTGAGCTTGTGTTAACCACAGATCTTATTTCAGCCATTTTACCAAAATCCCATTGACTTCGGGATAATGGAACCAGAAGTGCTAAAATGCTAACACGTTTTCACATTTTGGCATACAAATTGACATCATACCTGCACCACTCTATAACAAACCACAACCATCCAACCATCCAAGTCTCATGATACATTTTTCTTTTCACTCGTATACTGTATATGTCACAATATGGAAGAAAAGACTATGGCAAAGTCCTTTTTTATGCCGACTTTAAGCTTTTACTCATAGCTGTCTCTGCATATTAAGCTGGAAGTATATTCACATAATAATGCATAGTATAAACTACAGGACATTTTCTTTGACTTTCTGAAGAAAATTCATGGAAGTTTTGTTGTTTCCACATCCTAAAATGACTTTATATCTCAGATGGGGGTTTAGCAGCTTTAACTCGTTGTCAACTACATGTCATGGATCATGATTTGTTCAACAACAAAAAAACAAATGCAAAGTGGCACTGAAACCCAACAAAACATTTGCCAAACCAAACAACCTTCCTCAGATGTGCAGTGAGGATCTAATCTGTATGTTTACACAGCACACTGTCTCTCATTCTACACTAACAGGCCATATCAAACTAATTCTGACCATGTCTGAGATCCACTTTCAGCTCCTCTTTCATGACTTAGTATCCAAGGAATGGATGACCCACACCGGCTTAAGTCACTGTAACCCTAGGGGAGTAAATAAGTGAGTGGGGCTCAGATTTGTGTAATATGAAATTTAATAACACCCTATGTTCTGAGACAGGAGAATATGACTGCACACGCTAGTGGGGAAAAATGTCTGTGACCTACATACCACCAATGAAGCTTGAATCATGAAATAAGCGTGTTTGGCCACATGGGGTAAATGATTTCATTATCTTGCAAGTCTGCTATGGACCCTCAGTGTGGAACATAACAGTCATGTCAATAAAATCTATATTCATTTCCTCATTAGATGCGTCATGAAAATCCCCTCCTACGATTTGAGTATATTTTTAAACACCACTAGTACCTTTGGACATGCACATTTCAAACCAAAGACTAAATATAAAACCCACGACACAAAACAGCACCTGCTAGCATGGTATATTTTCAGTTTGTAAAACATGTTCTAAATTGCATTCTAGGCAGGCCTATATTAACTTATAATTTTATTTAACTTAAACTTAAAAATAGCTTTATGTAAATCACATATAGGCTATTAATCCAAAGGAATTGCAAACTTCAGGTGGGAGAAAACATTAGGCTAGCGCACATGTATCAGTTTCAAAACACATACGTCCAAAGACCTGAATAGGCAAATATCTGAACAACACTTTATCTTAAATGGACGTTTCTCAGATTCTCTGGCAACACACCACGAGGCGTCTGAGACATATATATCTCCAGTTTATCCTTGCAATTGCAGTGCCATAATGTTTTTATCTATAATTTATTTGCAACATGATTTGATGTTACACTGCAAATTAATTGTAAATTGTAGTAATTAGAGAGTATCGGTTAACCTGTATGTTCTCCTATGATACGTGTAATTTAAGAACATCTCACCAATGTTAAGTTAGTGTTGTTGGTGTCCTCTTCAGGCATGGGGAGAAACACAGCCAGAGCTATACAGTTAGCAAAGATAGTCAGCAGGATAATAATCTCAAAGGGTCTGATGGAATCTGCTCAGGAAAACACTGGGCAAATATGGCACAAACTACCACTGGAAAATCGAGATAAAGATTTTCACATTCAACTTTGTGATGGATATGAGCAGGTCTTGCATAAATTAGATGTAACCATAAATTAACAGTTGGCCATTGCCAAATACAAGTTTTTAAATAAAAGAGAAGGATATTTGGTCAGCTAAATTGCAATCAAGGACTACTGACAAAATGACAAACTGTCTAAGATGATTTTATATCAGAATAAACATTTACTAGGACAGAATATATACTATAATAAATATATAATTTAAAAGAAGAAATATATTTATAAAATAAAATAATTATAAAAATACATAGGTATAGTAGGCCTATATATTACAAATATATTTATCATAATGATAGTTTCATGGCCAGTAATTCTCTTGGCTTCAGAATTCAGAAGTACTTACTAATCATCTATTAAACTGTACAATACATGTAACTGTAATTCTGTGTGCATTTCTGCCACTAGGGGTGGAATCAGAATGTCCCTGCCAGCTCAGCAGCATGTCCACACTAGTGATCCCACACAACAGCTGTACACAGCCAGAATATTATTAAACTGCATCAATACACGTAGACAAATAGACAAAAGAAGCCACTTCCTACTTTTTTTATAAATTGCAGAACAGTCGATTCTGGTTCTTGTCTGGAATTTAGGAATTTACAGTTATTAAAGAGACTTATCTATCATAGCTAAAAATGCTAAACTGTAGTGGGACAATTAAAACTAGTTTAAAGTCTTATTAAAAGTGTTTTGCTGACTGGCTGTAAATAGTCTGGGGTTCATCCTTATCATCTTCCAAGTAAAGGTCTGAACCAACTGCTTCCAATTGACCGTGTTGAGTCTGGCACATAACAAAAGCTTAACACCTTCAGCTCACAACTGAGACAGAGATTTC